>CM055127.1:310370067-311586317 GCA_029206835.1 Rana muscosa | reverse complement strand
GAGCTGAGGAGGCGGAGCCAAACAGGACTCCCCCCAAGAAACATCAGAGGAGCAGCACTGCACGAATGGGGAGTGTATGTCCCTAATAGTTGGACTGTGTACATGATGTATGTTGGCTGTAAACACAAGAATGTATGTCAGATATTATGGAGTATTAGATATAGTATGAAAGTAATGGCGTATATATATCTGTGTGTGGATACAGCGCCTGAGCCAAGGTTGGAGCAGGTATGGACGCTATAGGGAAATGTGATGAAGAAAACAAATGGGGTAATTAGAGTAAAAGTGGAAGATGTGAGAAAAGCAAGGGAAGAGGAAAGCAAAAAGAAGGGGAGAAAAAAGATAAGGTGAGAATAGAAATGATGCTAAGAATGAGAGTGGGTTCATGTGCAGGTTCAAAGCAAAAATTGGTTGTGTCAAAATAAAACCTACAAGTGAGTGCTCATAAAGAGCCATGAGTGAAAAAAACTGATGTACCTGAGTGAAAAAAACAGATGTACCTGAGTGGAAAGCATATGTGGCTCTGTGAATGGTGAATCACAGCAAGAGGTTCCAAGGCATGTGTCTCGTGAGTGATGGGAAACCACAAATGGATCCATGCAGTGCTGAGGCCCCGAGATATACCCGGGAGGGCCCGGGAGGCTCCACCTCTAACGCCATGTGGTGATGATTGGATTTGCGAGCGCCTAAGGCGCCCGCCATCATCGGAAGCTGCGCAAGCGCAGGGAATCCCAGGGGTCATCCAGATGGAGAGACACGCTCAGCCGCAATGACGTCACATGGACGCGGACGCCAGGCGGCTGACGGACAGACATGGCGCCGATGTGTAGGTGGCCCCGCCCGCTTGGAGGAGCAGGTGGGGACAGCAGGAGACAAGAAATCCCCCTTGGAAACACATCGCAGCTCCCATGGCGAAACAAAATACCACCGCTGACAGGGAGCAACACATCAGGTGGAAGGGGGTGTATGCCTGGGATTCAAAACGAAATGTACAAAGGTATGATTGGACAGTACATGATGAGACCATAATATGTGGACCAGTTTTGGGCTGTAATGGGTGTCTTCCACCCGGGTTATATGAAGAAAGAAAATAAAGGTCCAATGTCACCAGTGACACACCTCCATCCCTGTATTTGTGCAAATAGAAAAGAGAAAATCTCACCCTTGGACTTTGAGTTGAGGTGAGCACCATTATGCCAATAAAAGAAACAACGATAAATACAGTACATATTTATTCCAAAAAGGGAGTACATGCATAGTTGATCATCAATAAAAGCCAATTCATAACAAGTACTGTATTTATTGGCGTATAACACTCACTTTTTTACCCTGAAAATAGAGGGTAAACTGTGCCTGCGTGTTATACGCAGGGGGCTGTGGAAAGTTTTTTTCCTAAAACTTCCCTCTTAAAGTTAGGGTGCGTGTTATACGCCTGTGCGTGTTATACGCCCATAAATACGGTAATTACATCAATGATTAAAATAGAAAAATGGTACATGTAAATCAGGTAATCGCGTATCATGCAAGCATCAGATATACCCGACGCGTTTCACGAGTCCCAGCTCGCTCTTCAGGGGTAGATGTGCACGAAATTGTACCTGAGTTAAAGAAATACATAGTGGGCATATAACATAATGATAGTAATTTGATAGGCAAAGGGTAAACGTGTCGGGTATATCTGATGCTTGCATGATACGCGATTACCTGACTTACATGTACCATTCTTCTATTTTAATCATTGATGTAATTACTCGTTATGAATTGCCTTTTATTGATGATCAACTATGCATGTACTCCCTTTTTGGAATAAATATGTACTGTATTTATCGTTGTTTCTTTTATTGGCATAATGGTGCTCACCTCAACTCAAAGTCCCAGGGCGAGATTTTCTCTTTAAAGTTGTACTGCACACTGTTATTTTTACAATGAATTATCTTAACTGAAATTACAACCATAAAGACTGAACTTCAGAAAAAGTTTAAGAAAATAATTTCAGTCATGTATTAAAACAAAACAATTAATTATATAACAAATAAAAAAAAAAGATTGGACAATAATTGCTACCTAACATATTAGTTATGCCCTGTACACACGAGCGGAATTTCCGTCGGGAAAAAGTTGAATTCCTCTCAAGCTTGGCTTGCATACACACGGTCACACAAAAGTTCTCTGAACTTTCCAGCGTTAAGAATGCGGTGACGTACAACACTACGATGAGGCGAGAAAAAGAAGTTCAATGCTTCCGAGCATGCGTCGAATTGTTTCCGAGAATGCATGTTTTTTTTCCGTCGAAAAAGCATACAGACGATCGGTTTTCCCAATAGGAATTTTCTTCGTCGGAAAAATTGAGAACCTGCTCTCAATCTTTTGCTCGTGGGAATTCCAACAGCAAAAGTCTGATGGAGCATACACACGGTCGGAATTCCTGACGAATAGCTCCCATCTGACTTTTTCTGTTGGGAATTTCGACCGTGTGTACGGGGCATTACTGTACATAAGAGGTACCTGATTTTTTGGGGGGGGATATTAGTCTCCTGCATATGCATTGATGATGGTACTGTAACGAGTAAATCAAGCTATGGTTTATAATAGAACCAAAATTCTCTGACATTCAGAAATTCTGGAGCCCACACACCCATTAAAAAACACCCTTAAATAAGATAGACCATCCAAGTCATAAGGTTCCCTAACACCATATTTCTCTTTTCCAACCCATCTTTAAACATCATCATATGAAATTCTTGCTTCCCCTACAAGGACATAAATAATCACTACTTTTAAGACAATTAGATTTCACGTTATACATTCTTTCCCCCAACTGGCTGGTAGTACAATAAATCCATCTCTTCCCTTTTGCATCTTTGGACCATTGTCACTGTACTTGGTCCATCGTGGAATTTTCTCCCTTCCTTGCCAGACCTATCTAGCCTTAATTGCTAAACTGTGCTATTTGAAGACATATTTATTTGGCTTTGAACTGGTCAGAAAATCTCTCCTATGTTTACACAATGCAAATTTTTCTTCAAAAAAAATTAATTATGTAATTAGGAAATCAAAGTACTTTTATTTCCAGAGCATAGAAATATAATTTTTTTTTTTTCATAAAGCCTTTGTTACCAGAATGCATCAGGAACAGGGCTGTAAGCTTCCGTTTGATGGCAAGAAAACATATATTGACAAACTTCCCAAAACAGCTTGCACTGTCATTCATTACGACTTTGTAATTTGGCTTAACATTCACAATTCCAGGCAAAAGTAAAAAGCTTACTAGGATTAATCTAGAGGACAAACCAGCCTTATATATGTTCCCCTGACCCCTTATTCCAGAGAGCATCACAAGAACTTTCTGAAAATGACTTTGCTTTAAACAGAAAGAGTCTGCATATCAGTGCTGTAGAAACAAACTTCCCCTCTACATTCAATCTGATTTCAAAGAATAAATGTTATTTTGCACATAGATGTTTTTTTTTTACTACCTCTCGTAGGCCCCTTTCACACTGGGGCGGGAGGTGCGTCGGCGGCAAAGCGCCGCTATTTTTAGCGGCGCTTTACCGTCGGATTTGCGGTGGTATTCGGCTGCTAGCGGTGCGGTTTTACCCCCGCTAGCGCCCGAAAAAGGGTTAAAACCCACCGCATAGCGCCTCTGCAGAGGTGCTTTGCCGGCGGTATAGGTGCAGTGCCCCATTGCTTTCAATGGGCAGGAGCAGTGGGGGAGCGGTAAACACACCGCTCCTTCTCCGCTCCAAAGATGCGACTAGCAGGACTTTTTTTACCGTCCTGCTAGTGCACTGCTCCGGTGTGAAAGCCCTCTGGCTTTCACACTGGAGAAACAGCAGCCGCTGTTTCAGGTCGGTTTGCAGGCACTATTTTTAGCGCAATAGCGCCTGCAAACTGCCCCTGTATGAAAGGGGTCTTAGCAAAAGAATAGATAGGTTTTGGAATAAGTGTTGATCTAGTGGTCTAGTGAATAAAGAAAATCAGTACTTGTACAGGCTTTGCAGGGGGCTCCGGTGGCAGATCGAGGAGGCGCAGTGATGCTGGCACATCAAAAACTGGGGCATTAGTGCACATGGAATGCTGTGGCTGCAATAGTTTCATTCAGTTTAGCTGAGTACTGAGCATCTTTAAACGTGTTCTTCCTACTTTGAGGTCTTTTCTTTCATGGTAGGAAAAGAAAATCTTTAACCGCAGAGTCATTCATTATGGTTAGGCGTTTTTGAACAATAAAGCACTGATGTTTTATGAGGGTCTGTATAATCAGATGCAGCCCCATTGCAGAATGAAAAAAAAATTTACAATGACATAAATGATCACATTTTAAAAGTTAACTTCTATATTTACCACTGATAAAAAAAAATACAAGAACAGAATGCAACACCACAATTGATATATTTTATAGTCAGGGATTTTCATTTCAATTACCAGTCATTTTAACTTGTCAGGCATCACTGAGATTGTTTTTGTTGTATTCTTGGCATTGTACTTTTAATTAAACTGAGTGGCAAAGGCTTGTCAAAAAAAAAAAAGATATTACAGTTACTAAAAGCCACAAGACCGGTTAAAAGCAGTAATTTCCCAACCACTAGGTTAAAGGGTTAGAATTAAAAGATCTACTAATGCACTCCTGTACAATCCTTCAACTAACAACTGCATTGTACAGCAGCTCTGGACATGCAGTGCTTCAATTCTGCCCAAATGCTTTCCAGGCAGAGCACTCTCTTCTACATTTAGGATATTAACAAAACATATTATACCAAGTACTGTGTTTCTTAAAAAACAAACCAAAGAAAAACATACAAAATGGGTAACAAAGACAACTACTGTTTCATGAAAGTTAATAGTCTGCCTGTATTCACCACACCAACAGCACATGACTCCCTGTACATCACGGAGAAGATTCATCCAAGATCAGCAAGAACATATATTTTTCCATGCTCGAAAACTTATTTTTAGTCACTCCAACTTCCAACAGATTGGTATTATCAACTTTGTTGTAACTTTACACCTCTCCCAACATCCTTCTTTGTATGCTGGCCTCAATAAATGACAATTGGAATCATTCAGTAAAAACATCGATATACAACAAAAAGTGTCTATATTCCACTATTTGAAATTTCAATTGGTTATTTACATCATTTATATTACTTTGATATATTATATAGTTATTTTTATTCATTTATATCAGTCTTTGTTCCCCAAAGAGACTCCCAGTCTAATATCTCACTCTCAACCACACACCAGAGACTATTTTGGGATGCAGCCAAATAACCTACTTCTAAGTTTTTGGATTGTGGAGGAAACTGGAACATCCAAAGAAACCCTACTGGGATAAGAACACAGAGCTGTAAGGCAAGAGGGTTAAAAGCCACTGATTAACCACTTCCCTACCCAGCCATAGTCAAATGACGTCCACAGATGGGATCTCCCATCCTGGGTGGACGTCATATGACGTTCTCGGCTTTGTAGGGGGATATCTGAATGATGCCTGTAGCTAGAGGCATCATTCAGATATCCTTTTGAAGTGCCGGCGATTCTGTGTACCATAAGAATGATCATAGCGGCGGTTCCGTCGCTTGATCGTTCTTATAGGCGGCGGGAGGGGACATCCCCCCTCCCGCCGCCATCCGGTGCTTCTCCGGGCTCTCCCGTGCCATAGGGGACCCGGAGAGAATCGTCCGGCGCCGGTGGTGGGTCACGTGACGAGCATAGAGATGACTGGTGATCAGATGGTCACCAGTCATCTCTATGATCATCGGAGGCCCGGGCGCGATGTGATGACGTCATGCCGGGTCCTCAAATGTAAACAAAGCCGCCATTGCGGCTAGTAAGTATGAGATCAGTGAAAAAATTTTCACTGATCTCATGCTTTCCAGCCTGGAGGAGAGATGTGGGGTCTTATTGACCCCGCATCTCTCAAAAAAGAGGACCTGTCACACACATTCCTATTACAAAGGATGTTTACATTCCTTGTAATAGGAATAAAAGTGATCAAAAAAAAAAAAAAGTAAAATAAGTTTAAAAAAATTAATAAATAAGTAAAAAATAAATAAATAAAAAAAATTAAAACGCCCCTGTCCCCGGTAGCTCGCGATCAAAAGCGAATGCACACGTAAGTCGCCCACATATGTAAACTCAGTTCAAACCACATATGTGAGGTATCGCCGTATGCGTTAGAGCACGTGCAACAATTCTAGCACTAGACCTCCTCTGTAATTCTAACCTGGTAACCTGTAAAAAAATTTAAAGCGTCGCCTATGGAGATTTTTAAGTACCGAAGTTTGGCGCCATTCCATGAGTGTGCGCAATTTTAAAGCATGACATGTTAGGTATCTATTTACTCGGCGTAACATCATCTTTCATATTTTCCCCAAAAATTGGGCTAACTTTACAGTTTTGTTATTTTTTAATTCATGAAACCATTTTTTTTTTTTAAAAAGGCGTTTGAAAAATTATTGCGCAAATACCGTGCAAGAAAAAAAGTTGCAATGACCGTCATTTTATTCCCTAGGGTGTCTGCTAAAAAAAACATATATAATGTTTCGGTGTTCTGAGTAATTTTCTAGCAAAAGAATGATGATTTATACATGTAGGAGAGAAGTGCTAGAATAGGCCAGGTATGGAAGTGGTATAAAAAGCCCTGTATTGAAGTGGTTAAAATACATGTAAACTCAATATCAATAATCTCATATAAGCATTAGAATGATAATATAACTTCCAAAGTCATTGCCAATTTTAAATCTGCATTTTTAATAAAATAATACCTGATCATGAACTTGCCATGCAGGTCCTTGTTAAGTCACTTCCTGTTACACAATGGCAACTCTCTGTCCCTGTTTCCCAATTGTGCTCATGTCTTATCACCCTGTCATAACCACTTCCAATAGAAACTAGAAATGGCTGTTTCAACACAGACTTTGCATGTAGGGTCCACTGTTATCAAGAAAACCCACCCTGACAAATGCTAAGTATCCACTGGTGGAGTACATATGCATTGAAAGGAAGTGGCTGAAGGGGCCAAGTATTTTATTTTTATAAACTTATAAACTCTTATGATATACAGTGCTTAATGAAATTAAAGCCTAGTACACGCCACTAGTTTTTGTCAACCCGCTGGGCTGAACGAAAAAAAATAATCTTTCAGCTCCGGTCAGAGCCGCTGTACTAAGGATCCAACGTTAGTGCAGAGATCTCCCCTGCTGTTCTTTTGTGTTCTGACAGGCGGACGCCCCACACCCCCCCCCAAACACTTCAGTTGAGAGCGCTGATCTGGAGCCGGTCAGCTGCTGGCTTCTGTTGGACCAGCTGCCATACACACTGGCCGAATGTTGGCCAGTTTTTATTGAACCGGTCAACGTCGCCCAAAATTTGACCAGTGTGTACTAGGCTTAAAGGAGCCTATTTACAGTATAAAGGAAAGATAGACTCATTATTTGCTCTCCACTATAAGCTGCTAGGTTATTCAACACCACAGTTGGCATTTTGCAGCCCATTCATAAAAGGCAGACTGCAGTGTGGAGCCTGTGGTACCTCATGGAGTTCTCTCTGTTTAATGTGACTGGAGGAAAGACTGTTCACATAGCTATGATATGTCAGAGGATCAAGCTTTACACCAGCTTTTTTTTTTGCTTGGTTCCTTCATTCATTGTAATTGCACATTGTATGCTTCGAAGTACTGAAGCAAGCAGGATGCAATTCATATTTGTACTTTATAAATGTGCAGTGCTTTTGTCAAATATATCACAGTTACTGTATAACCGATACCACTGGGACTCCACTAGAAGTGAAGTTGGTCTGGCTAACTGGTAAATTCTCCATTGCAGTGATATGTTGACTACCTGTTTTCCTGCTTTCATTATAGTGGTTATGACTTTGGCCTTGCAGCACTAGGGTCCTCAGTTTGAATCCCAACCTATATGAATGAAGTTTGCATGTTCACCCTATGACTGTGTGAGTTTCCTTCAGGTACTCTGGTGTCCTCCAATACGCCAAAGATATGCTGTTAGGCTCATGTCTAAACTGACCTTAGTATATATACGTAAAGTGGAGACCTTCAATTGTAAGCTCATTGAGGGCAGGGACTGATGTGAATGTACAATATGTAAAGCACTGCGTAAAGTGTCTTATGTACTCTATTTTGATCTGTTAAATTTACCATTGGAAGCATTTTGTTATATCCCTTTGATAAACACAAGCAAACTGGTTATTCAGAGCTACCCTGTGCCCTCTCCACACTGTTCTGTGTAATCTAAAAATGCCATTCTGGTTGTTATCGTGGACTACAGAATGATTAGCCTTCATGTGGTAGGGATCTGAAAGTGAGTGTGATTGAATAATTTAGCGAAAAACACTGGGTAAGGCTGACAACAATTATCCCATATACATGTTATGTGTTGTCAGCCCAAAACAGGGCTTAAGAACTTAATGAATTTCTGGCAGCTCAACAGCTATTTTTCTGTACTTGGAGGGTCTTTAAAAAGATTAAAACACTACCTGCATATACCAATAAGCCATAAATTGATGACCACTGACAGGTTAGGTGAATAACATGAATATGTTGTTACAATGGCATCTGGCATTGATGGGATATATTAAGCAGCAAGAAAACATGTTGTCCATGAAGTTGTTGTGTTAAGAGCAGAAAAAAATGGTGATTGCAGTTAGTTGTGTATTAGGGCTGTGTAGCAGCAGACCAGTCAGGGTGCCCATGCTGGGTGCCCAGTCAGGGTGCTCACAGCCAAAGCACCAGAACTGCACCACGGAGCAACGGAAGACGTTAGCCTGGTCTGAGGAATCACATTCTCTTTTACATCATGTGGATGTCCAGGTGTGTGTGCATTGCCCTATCTGGGGTAAAGATTGTACCAGGATGCTCTATGGGAAGAAGGCAAGCCAGTAGAGGCATTGTGATGCTTTGGACAATGTTCTGCAGGGAAACTTTGGCCCTCCCATTCATGTGGATGTTACTTTGACACATACCACCTACCTAAACATTATTGTAATTCAAGTACACTCCTCCGGGGAAAAAGTATTCCCTGATGGCAGTGGCCTCTTTCAGCAGGATAACTTACCCTGTCACAGTGAAAAAATGGTTCAAGAATGGTTTGAAAAACACAACAGTGAGTTCAGGGTGTTGACTAAGCCTCCAAACTTTCTAGATCTCAATCCAATCGAGAATCTGTGAGATGTGCTAGAAAAACAAGTCAGATTCATGGAGGCCCCACTTCACAACTTACCTCTAAGAGATATTGACTGCAGGTAACCAGTGACAGCAGGGGTGACCAGTTCAGTATAGCTGTACTTAGGCAACTCAAACTGGACTGTGTATAATTAATGTAGGATTTATTAAATAACACCCATCCAACACCAGCAACAGAATACACAGCAAAAGTGAAGATATACATGAACCATAAACCAGGTGCCAAAATGACTAACTAGCAATCTAACTCCATTACAATATATACAAAATGGGGAACATGGATAAACAGGGTAAGACAGGAGCTGCAAGCAGATGGATCGGGAAAGAGGCCAGAACTGGGATCAGGAACAAGGAGAGCAGATATAAGTAGCAAGGCACAGAATGTAGGCACTGAAACAGAATTACAACAGAAATGAAGATCACGCTTAGGAGCAGTGCATCAATAACCAGGTAGAGGGACACAGAGCCAGTAAAAGAAAGTTTGGGAAAGGGTTATATACCTTCCCAGCAGCTAGCATCCGGTGGACACTGATTACTGGGATCAGCTTGCTACTGGGAGACACCTGCTGGTGGCCACCCAAACTACGCGCTTCCACTCTGGAAACTACAGTGCCACCAGATGGTTTTCCAGGTCCTAACACTTAGCGGACTTAAAGTGGTTGTAAAGGCTCAAGGTTTTTATTACCTTCATGCATTTTATGCATGAAGGTAAAAAAAATCTTCTGTGTGCAGCAGCCCCCTTAATACTTACATGAGCCCCATCTCAATCCAACGAAGTGCCCGAAAGCAGCGGCTCTCCCGGGTCTCTTCCTCATTGGCTGAGACAGCAGCAGGAGCCATTGGTTCCTGCCATTGTCAATCACAGCCAATGAGGAGAGAGCGGGGCCTGAGTCAAGCTCCGTGTGTGAATGTACACACAGAGCAGTGGCTCGGCAGTGGGCCTAGCCAGGTGCCCCCATAGCAAGCTGCTTGCTATTGAGGGACTTGGCAGGAGAGAGGGGACAGGAGCACCAATAGGGGACCCGAGAAGAGAAGGAATGGGGCTGTTCTGTGCAAAACGACTGCACAGAGCAGGTAAGTATAACATGTTTTTTACTTATTTTTTAAATCTGCCTTTAATATCACTTTAAAGGATCTGCTACTGACGGCTTGGTGCCAGATAGCACAGCATACCTTCAGAGGTTTAGTGGAGTCTATGCCTCGATGGGCCAAGGCTGTTTTGGCAGCAAAAGGGGGACCTACTCAACATTAGGTGAGTGGTCATAAGGTTATGGCCGATTGGTATATATTTTTTTTATAAAAATGAAATGCAGTGAAAAGTGCTCTATGAATAGACAATGGGGGGGGGGGGGGGTGCAAGATCCCCCTCCTCCATTCATAGAGTGCTTTTTATTACTAGAAACTCTAGCTCAGGTTCTATGAATGGAGGGCGGAAAAGGGGAGGCATAGTCAGCACTATGAGTACCTTTGACAGGTCGTCCAGCATCTGAAGATTACCACTGCAGGTGTATGGTTAAGGAGGGAATGAAGATTTCAACTGACAGCAGGTACCAGTACAAGGGACATTTCTCATTGAATGTAAGTACTACCCCTAGTGCTGACTAAACTAAACTTATGCCCCGTACACACGGTCGGAATTTCCGAGGAAAAAAGTCTGACAGAATTTTTTCATCGGATATTCCAACCATGTGTATGCCCCATCAGACTTTTTCCGTCGCAGTTAGAAAGAGAACATGTTTCTTTTTTTCCGACGGAAATTCCGTTTGTCTGTATGGAACTCCGATGGAGAAAAAAACACGCATGCTCAGAATCAAGTCGACGCATGCGCGGAAGCATTGAACTTAATTTTTCTCGGCTCGTCATAGTGTTGTACGTCACCGCGTTCTTGACGGTCGGAATTTGGTGTGTCTGTGTGTATGCAAGACAGCTTGCGCGGAATTCCGTCGGAAAAACCGGTCGTGTGTACGATGCATTAGGCTTTAAGTGTCTTTATTCTAACACTAGATCAGAAATATAAATGAAAATATAAAGGAGCTAAATGGTAAAAATAAAGGAACAATAGCAAATCTTTCCACTCAAGAATAAGCATGGAGGGTTTTCATATGCTGGGCCCTTCAGTGTGAGCTGAAAGAACTCAGCTCCCCAATAGTGTTTCATTTTACTCTATGAGACTTATGGTAGTTGTGTACACAGTCATTCTTGAACACAGGGCAGTGCAAGTAGATAAGACAATAACTATTTGCTGGCACTGTGTTGCATTCAGGAACACCATGTACATGAGTGTTCATCCTGTAGTGTTGAATGACAACCTGCTGGGCAACAGCCATTAGGCTGTTTAGCCTTGCTGAAAGCATCTGTCAGAATTGTGTGACAGGTACATAGGAAGCATCTTTGTATACTACAGACCTACCTACTAGGGCTGTATTCTTACTTAATCAGCTACTGATGGATGTATTTATTTTAAAGTAGGTTTAAACCCTAAGCAGATGACATTAAGTTTGGTAATGCACTTTGTATCATAAACAATCGCTGTGATTTTTATTCTATAAAATATTGTCTTCACGTTTTAATCTTTTGCTGGATCTAGTTCAGTCACTTCCTGTCTTTATGTATTTTCTGCATTGTCGGCTTTACATTATTGTTCTGAAGCAGCTTTCTTATGGCAACAATGGTGAACAATACTTGAGCACTGTAAGTTGTCATGACTGCTTGTTAACTCACCTCAAAGGTGTATATGAAAATGTAACCCTGCAGGCGAGCAATTGAAAGACAGTTTTCACCCTATAACAGTCAATTTCTTAAAAAAAAAAAAAAAAAAAGGACCATCATGCCAGAATTACCAGGTATTATGTTAAAGGGACACTGTCACAAAAAAAACAATAGATGCTGTCATTAGTGAACTCTCCTACCAGTGCCGATTGCTGTATGACTGATTACATGCGAATGACCGCAAATAGCTGCGGGCACCGTCATCCTCCCATTGCTTTGCATGGGCTTTCCCGTCCACAGCTATTTACAGCTTGTGTTTGAGACCGTGCTGGACAGACTGTATTGGTCACTGGTCCTAAGTCGGTATTCGTATGGGCAAAAAGGAAGGAATGTCTTCCAGTGGATAGTGCGCAGTAATGGATGGTGGCAATGGGCCCTCTTGGGGACTGGGCTGCTGTGTTTTAAAATTCAAATTTCTCTGGACACCAGAAGGCTTAATGTACATGTTGCCAATTTTTAATAAAGATCCATGAACCATATTTTAGAAGTCACATTTCTCTGGACATCGGACGCTCCTTCCTGTTTTTGTACAGCTATTTACGGGGGAATACCGCTGAATTTCCCATGGGTAATCTCAGTCAGTCCAATTCACAAGTGTAAATGGGGCCTAAAATGTTATCATTTGTATAACATACTTACATTGCACTAGGTTGCCGCAATGTAAGTATGCATATCTCAAACCTGGTGGGTTGCTGGGGAAACTGAAAATCACTCTAGTAGTGGGTACTGCTAGATCAATAGCCATGTTTCCTGTTCAGGTTCTATGTGAGCGGCTGCCTCACTGCACACTAACTACTGGGGGCCAATAGCTCAGTGTTCTATGAATGGTGGCAATGTTGAGTGAGCACCCCTCTGCAGTCAGTGTGCCAAGCTGGAGTAATTTAGGCATGCAATACCAATAAATCCAGGAGTTCAGCCTTAAAGTGTAACTAAATCCATAGATTTAACTGTTTCCCAAATTAGTTGCATTCAAGGCATGCTGCTAATGATAACTGTCCCAGTTGCTCGTGCTCTCAAGCCATCAAATGGCTGGTGTCATAACTGATCACATGTGCAACATCATGACAAATGAAGATCAAACTGAGGTTAATGCCGCGTACACACGATCGTTTTTTTCGACGGTGAAAACACAGTCGAGAAAATCGACATTAAAAACGAGGAACAGCTTGTTCCCCCCACACACGGCCGTTTTAAATGTCATTTTTTTTTTGGTCGAAAAAAACGACCGTGTGTGGGCTCCGCGGCAGTGTTTCCCTATGGGAAACACTGCCGCGGAAAACATGTCGAAAAAAAACGACGAGAAAAATTAGAACATGTTCTAATTTTTCTCGTCGTTTTTAATGCCGTTTTTCTCGTCGAAAAAAACGACAGAAAGTCCACAGACTATCGTTTTTCTCGTCGAATGGGAAAAATGTCGTTTTTCTCGACGAGAAAAACGGCCGTGTGTACGCGGCATAAGATGGCAGATTCATTCAATGTAAGGGATAGAAGGATTTAGTTCCACTTTAAGTCTAAAGATATTTGGAAAACATAGCAAGGTTGGAAGAGTACAATACTGTGGTATGACCACGTGTTATACCTAATCCTCAAACAAAAAGTCTGTAGGTAATAAATGTGTTATCAACTTGACTCTTGAAAAAAATACAGGACATTTTTTGAGATCTTTCAAATGCAAACACATAAAACTCCCTTTTAACTGATAGCAATCTACAAACTACATTTTAAATCATTTGCATTGGTACAGGGTCACATAAATTCTCTACAAATAAAAAAACATTAAAATGTTGAGCTAATGAAGACTGTGATTGGTTTAAAACTGTGCCTTGCCAACCATGAGTCATACTTCTTTTTGCGCATCTTTAGAATTAAATATGGTGATTGCGCTCTACTCTGGAAAGAGGGGCACAAAAATGTTAAAGATCATTTAAAAAAATACCCTTTCGGGGGCGTGGCCTGGCAAGCGATGGAGTAGGAAGCAGATAGACAGAGCTCCTCTTGCCGTTTATCCTGCATACCAGCCTGCATACAGAATACAGCCGTTTAGCGCACACACAGTCGCTTGTGAACCCCGGGACTGAGACTACATATGTCGCAACCACAGAAACCATCCTCGGCGGTCGAGAAATTAGCCAAATATCGGCGGGGCGAGCAGGGCGGGCAGGATCAAGATGGCGCCGCCGCGTGCATGGGTGAAGACAGATATGCGGCTGAGACTGCGAAGGTCCTGGACGCAATGGCTACACTTCAGGGCACCATTACTGCAAAGATAGATGAGGTGAAGTTGGACATCTCCCTCATGCGCCAGGACCTGTCGACTGTGCGAGACAGAGTCACAGAAGCGGAGGTTCGCATAGGAGAGGCGGAGGACATATTGCATCCCCTGCAACATACAACAGAGGACATGCAGAGGCAGATTCAGCAGTTGCACGCTCATCAGGACGAGATGGAGAACAGGCTCCGCCGGTGCAACCTCCGTTTCATCGGTCTGCCTGAGCGGACAGAAGGAGGGGACCCGGCTGACTTCCTTGAAAGGCTTCTGATAACTACTTATGGCAGGGAAGCATTCTCGGGGATGTTCGCGGTGGAGAGAGCGCACCGCATCCCAGCAAAGGCACCGCCGGCTGGTGCCCCCCTAGAACATTCATTGCCAAATTTCTGAATTTCTGAGACCGGGATAAGATCATGCGACTATCCAGAGAGAAGGGTAATATCCCGATAGATAACGGGCATGTGGCGGTATTCATGGATTTTTCCAGTGCAGTGCAGAAGAAGAGATCTCAGTTCCAAGATATTAAGCGCCGACTTAAAATCTTACACCTCAAATATGCCATGCTCTTTCCAGCCAGACTGAGAGTGGAGGAAGATGGAAAAGTCCAGATCTTTGACACCCCTGCTGCGGTGACTGCCTGGTTGGATCGAAGGGGGAGACGTAGATACCCTTGTTCCGGTTGTCGGGTGCTGTGAGTACATTCTGATCATACCTAGGGGTGCCCGACCTCCCTGTCTTTTTTCAGAGCCTCCTGACGGTCCCCCGTAATCCCCGGATCTCTGCATCCCACTGAAGTCCCCTCCGGAATTGCTGCAAGCCCTGGTTAACAGTATTATAGATGTGCTGAAGGTGCTGTGAGGCAAGAGGAGAACTCTCACAGGAAAACTTCCTTGGGAACACTGTTGTTTAAAATCATTTATTTTGTTTTATTTCTAATTTTTCTTTGTTCCCGCAAAAAAAAAAGACCCGTGGACTCCTTTTCCACGCTTGGTTCAGTGAAAAATCGCCCCCATAGGAAAACCGTTCATTGCTATATACGCAGACTCATAATTTCAAGTTATAGGCCTCCAACCAGAGTTTATGGGTGGATGAAAGTTGCAATGAATATGTTTGGGATCTGGATGCTCTCACCATGTTGGGGAGGTGCAGAGCTGGGAGGGAGGGATGTTGCCCAAGTACAGGGCTTGTGTTCTTGGTTTGACGGCACTGTTAGATGCTGTCCTGTTTATTGGCATGCAGGTTTCTATAATTTGGAAGATTGTTCACAGGGCACAAAACATGTTATGAGGATGTTGCTACAAATGTATAACACAGTGCAATTGGATGGGAATGATCTATTAGAAGTGTATAAATGCTTAAATGACTACGATTACGTTTATGACATGGAATGTACGGGGAGTGAGAGATAAAGTCAAACGCACTGCAGCACTAAAATTTCTCAAAGCACAGAGAGCTAATGTAATCGCATTAACTGAGACACACGTGACTGGTCATGTACAGTCAGCCCTTAAATGTCCTTGGGTGGGCTGGGCTTACCATAGCACACATACAAGCTTCTCTAGGGGAGTGTCTTTATTGGTGACCAAGGCCACCCCATTTGAGCTTATCTCCCTGGAGTCGGATCAACAGGGGAGGTACCTTTTCCTGCATGCGTGTATAGGGGGTGTGCCTCTGTTGCTGATTGCCTGCTATGTCCCCCCCCATACAGCTCGGAGGTCGTTACGGCTGGGTTGCTGTTTATGACCCGACACCCGACGGTACCGGCTGTGTGGATGGGGGACTTCAACATGACCATGAACCCCTTTTTGGATCGCCCGGTGCAGCCTGGAGGTATAGGTAGAATCTCTGAACAAACTAGAATGGGACGTATGATGACGGAATTTGCTCTGGTAGACATATGGAGATATAGGAACCCTACCGCACGGGCCTATACCTGTCATTCTACTGGACATGCTACTATGTCCAGGATTGACTTTGTGCTGATCTCTGAGGCGTTGCTTCCTAGAGTGGCCGGGGTGGGTTTTGCACCTAGGGCCCTTTCAGACCATTCCCCATGCTGGGTCCAACTGACATTATTAAATACGGCTCCTCAACGGGTGTGGAGACTTAATCCATTTTGGTTGTCAGCACTAAATGACCATGATTCCATAGATATAGAACTGAAATTCTTTTTTTCTTCCCAGGGGGACCAGAGCCTCCTTGCATTTAACTCCCAGTGGGATGGATTTAAGACTCATGCGAGGAGGGTGTTAGACAATAGAATTAACAGACTTAAACGGTCTTCTAAAGTGCTGGTAAATATGTCTGAGGACACCCTGCGGGACTTGGAGGAGGCCTTTAATGTTCTACCCACCCCTGAGAACCTAAACAAGGTAAAGATACAGTCCAGAATAGTGTCGCAGCTACATATAGAAAAGGCCAAACAGAATTTGTTCTTCTGTAAAGCCCGAATATATGAACAGGGTGAAAAGGCAGGGAAGATGCTGGCCTACCTGGCTCATATGGATGACAAGCCTCCCGTCGTGGTGTCTCTGGCAGAACCAGATGGATCGGTCGTCACTGACCCTCCACGGGTAGCAGAGAAGTTTCTGAGGTTCTACGGAGACCTATATAGCTCCCACTGCCACTACTCACCCCAGGAGGTACGAGATTACCTACATACTCTGAAGTTTCCACAGTTGACAGTGGAACAGGTTCAGACATTGGAGGCCCCTATCACCGAACAGAATATTGCCACGGCAATTGCACAGTTAGCTAAATCTAAGGCCCCGGGGTTGGATGGATTACCTCTAGAGTTTTATGCCAAATACTCTGAAACTCTAGTTCCCAAATTGAATGCTCTCTTTCAATCTATTTTTGAGGTGGGGGTGCTCCCCCGCTCTATGCAAGAAGCGCAGATCATAGTTCTCCCTAAACCAGGGAAGGACCTGCTATATCCTGAATCGTACAGACCCATATCCCTATTACCAGTGGATATCAAAATCCTAGCAAAAATATTGGCCTCCAGGCTGAACACGGTCATTCTATCTTTGGTGCACCCAGATCAGACGGGGTTCATGCCGGGGAAGAATACAGCAATGAATATTAGGAGACTGTTTATGAATATACAAGCACAGCACGATAATGCAGGATCTAGAGTGGTGGTGGCCCTTGACACAGCCAAGGCCTTTGACTCGGTTGAGTGGCTATACATATGGGAATGCCTGCACTGTTATGGCTTTGGCCCGCGCTTTGTTAGGTGGGTGCAGCTCCTCTACCAGACTCCTAAGGCTAGGGTCTTTGTTAATGGGTGGCTTTCTGACCAATTCCCCCTGCAGAGGGGTACGAGACAGGGGTGTCCTCTGTCCCCGTTACTGTATACGCTGGCTGCTGAGCCCTTAGCAATGGCTATAAGGGCAAGTCCAGATGTGGTGGGCCTGAGACGGGGGGACTTTTGGGAAAAGATAGGTTTATATGCTGACGATACGATATTATACTTGGCTGATCAGGGCCCCTCGCTACAAGCAGCATTGCTCATCATAGAAAAAATGGGTAACTACTCAGGCCTACGGATCAATTGGGACAAATCACAGATTCTCCCACTGGATCATTTTCCCCCACCTGAAATAGTCCCGGAACTTCCCTTAAAGAGAGTGGCAGAGATCAAGTATTTGGGAGTAAAAGTTACCAGACACCTGGGAGACTATGTGGGTAAAAATGTGGAGCCTCTGTTCGCCATCCTTAAGTCAAAAACCCAGACCTGGTCGAGACTGCCCCTAGGGGTGATGGGCAGAATTAACTTGGTGAAAATGATCCTGTTGCCCAAAATTTTATATGCGGTGTGGCATGCTCCACTGTACATACAGCTGAAGGTGTTTAAGCAGATGGAGGCTATTTTGAACTCCTTTGTATGGGGTTCCAGTAGGCATAAACTGGCATGGCATATTCTCAAAAATCCCACACAGGAGGGAGGCTGCTCTCTTCCTGATTTGCAAGATTACTATGTGGCGGCGCAGTTGGCCCACCTGTATTATTTCAACACATCTGAGTCCCAGAGATATAGATCTCTGGTGTGTAATGCACCTGAGAGCCTATTTCACACACCTATACAGGCGATATTTCGCAAGGATCGGGGTCATCGCAGGGCTGTGAGTGTCGGGGTAAGCATGTTGTCACATCATCGAAAGATATGGGACATAGCCCTCAAAAAACAGAATAAACAGCATATTCACTCACACACCCCGTTATGGTTCAACGATCATTTGCCTGAGTTGAGGATGGTACCAGACCCGCGGCTCTGGGCGAGGTATGGCATACTGTACCTATCACAGGTCACGACGGAAGCTGGACCTAAATCCTTCCAAGTCCTCAAAGAAGAGTTTTCTCTTCCACATGGATTACAGTTTCGATATCTTCAGCTCAGGCATGCGATTAGAGCACAGAGGTCTTCCCTTACGATCACCCTGGATACCCCACCTGTTTTAGACGTAATTTTCGGAGCTGAGTCAACTAGATTGATATCTAACCTGTACTATACTCTCCGAGTACTCAGAGTAAGGGGGGTGACACAGGCGGCCAAGATAGTGTGGGAACAAGACTTAGGATCAATTGAGAATTTGGATTGGGAGGAAGTGTTGGAGGGGGTTAAGGTAACTTCTCCTAAGTTATCGGACAGACTAACGCAACTGTACATAATACACCGCGCATATCTCACGCCCCCGCAGTTAGCAAAGTTCCAACCTACAAGAAGCCCTTTGTGCCCCAGGTGCTTGTCAGACCCTGGCACGTTTTATCACATAGTATGGAGTTGCCCACAGATACAGGCATATTGGATGCAGGTGATTCGGTTCCTGCATGACAATATGGGTTCCCCGGTGGGTCTGGACCCCAGAACGTGTCTCCTGGGTCTTTTCCCAGACGCTGGACTTGACAAATATTTAACTATATTTCTATCTGAAACACTGTTCCTGGCTAGGAAGGTGATTGCAAAAGCTTGGCTGCAGGCCCTTCCCCCAACATTACATACCTGGAAAAGAGAAATTAATGCTATTTTGTCATATAGGAAGCTGATGTTTATACACAGAGGACGCCCTCAAAAGTTCTCACAAATATGGGATAGATGGTTGGAGGATGGTGAGACATGCTCTACATAAAATATGCACTAAGGGGTGTGGCGGATGAGGCGGGCATTTGACTGTCATGAATGACAGGGTTATTCTCATGGTGTACCACCAACGTACCTAATTGTGATTATCTCTCTGTTTGTTTACCTGTGTAATGTTCTACAGATATCCTGTGCAAGTGATTTACATGTATACTTGTTTAACATGTGTGCAACTCAATAAACATGCCTTTTTGGTTAAAAAAAATAAAATACCCTTTCCATCCCACTCCACCCACCCCTAGCTAATCGCTCCTTTTTATTAAAAATAAATACTTTCCTGAAATGGTGATCATGTGACAGGCCAGCTGAATTCTTCATTTTTCTATCCTTCATCATGGCAGGGTTCTTCTTGGACACATCTCTTTCTGGTGGCGTGTGTATTTCCTGGTTTCTGCTAAAGTTGTCCCTGACACTATACCGTCACAAAGGGGTCATTAACACGTTTTTGAAACTAGTGGAAAGCACCTGTTGTAATTGGAAAAGGTGCCCCAGATTTAGGTAAATCATTTCAAGGCTCATAAGTATTTTTCAGGCTAGGTGTTGGGCAATGGGCAGAGATGATTTTTTTTTTTTTTTACTTTTGCCACAGATAGCCTTTAATATACAGTATTTAAAGAAGAAATTCACCCATGCTCCCATCCTCCACTGCCACATTTGGCACTTTTTGAGGGGGAAGGGGTAGTGGGTACCTGGTTTTGACAGGTACTCCCTCCCACATCCGATAAGTTTGCCACTGCAAACTGTGCAGAGGTTCAGCTCCCTCCTTCTCCCCCCCGCAGCCTTCTGGGACACATCACAGATCCCAGAAGACTGCAGGACCATTCACAAAGCACAGCACGGCTTGCACATGCGCAGTAGGAAACCAGCTGTGATGAAGTCAGAAGGCTTCACTGCTGGTTTCCCCTACCAAGTTCCTACACCCAAAGCCAATTGAAAAATCGGCTCAGGTGAGGACATTGCTGGATCCCTAGACAGGTATGTGTCCTTATATTAGAAGTCAGCAGCTACATTATTTGTAAGTGTTGACTTTTAATCTTTTGGGGGGAGACTGGAGCTCCTCTTTAAGATGCGGTAAACAGCAATATTGTACCTTACACTCCAATATTGAAACGTTTAGTCAATCTCAATATATCAAATAGGTTGTAAATGACAATATGATATAATGATTTATATAAGTCATATAAGTAGTATTCATATCTCCTTACTTAAATTGTTTATAAGAAGATTGGTAAGATGGTTCATTGACAATTTAAAAACTATCTAGCATGGATACACAAGGAAGCTAATAAGCTAATTGCTCAGGGGCGTTGACCTGCTGTATCCAAACTCCATACTAAGCTGCTAAATGTTTAACGGTATTCCATTCTTTATGCCACTGAATCAATGTAATGAAATGCACTGTAACTTATTCCCATATTGATAAAAATAACAGGATGAAGATAATCAATACCCATCCAGCACATCTCATGCTAATGATGTCAAAGTGACATAATTTATCAAAGCGTGTCATTAGCTTGAGACAATCATTATGAAATATTTGGTAAAATAATATTTTACAAGTTCTGACCTCTGTATATACTGTAATGTATATATTGTTAAAGGTTATTTTCACCCATTAACCTCCATTAGGTTAATGTAAAATGCCCCTGTGCCATGCTCTGTCGTGCACCCTGGCATCAAAAGTGTAACTAAACGTTCAGCTCCTCAGTGGTTATTTGCTGCTTTTTTTCCCTTGCTTTTGAATAAATCTTCAGAATGGAAATACACATCTTAAACATATGGGCCTAAGTAAACAAATCTATTTATTCTGACAAGAGAAAAATAAAGTATGATGCCGAAGCCTTAAAAACAGCAGCCGAACAGCTTTAAGGCAATCATCATCACACTTTCTATAGAAACACACCAGATGTTCTGATTGCAGTGCTACCTTGAATAATGTGCCTGTTTTTTTCCTGCAGGGTAAAGACCTTTCAAAGTCTAATTACAATTACACTAAGGAGAGCCAAAGCTGGTGGATAAGGTATTTAAATGTTTGACTAGCTGGACACAACAGGGAGGTAGGAGTTGGGCGAGTGTGACGCTCTTGGAAACACAATGGATTTTAAGCAGGTGTGTTTCATCTATATTTAATGCAGACACTGCTAACAATGACAAAGCTAATAAAGCTACCAAGAGGAATCTCAGATCTTCATACATTATCTGTCACAGCCCTGTAACTTCAAACCAATATAAAGGAGCCTTCTACAAACCGGAGCATTCTCGGCTATGTTAGAGCAGTGATTCATGTCTAAGGCTCCCTTTCTTCTTGCTAACACAAAAAAAAGATAACATTTCTTTATTTAAATGTTTTTCTTTCCTCCTGGGTAAGAGAATATTTACATCTTGTGTCAACAACTTTATTCCTTCGTAGTGATTCTGGCTCATCAGGCGACCGTACATGCATTACAATTTCGGGCGCTGTAATTTGAGTCATCACATCTTGATATGATCATACTTAGCATTCTTAAATACATATCTTATATAAATAGATTCACAGGATTCTAGAAAGCATTTGCTTCAATGTCAGCACATTTCAACTACTTGAAGGGAAGGCTTAGATTATACATACAGCAGTCTAGGTAAATGTCTACCGTCTGAATTACTAAGAGAAAGTGGATGTATTGCCGACATTAGGACATAAACACTAGCATGTCGAAGTTCATAAATTAAGTCTTATAGATAACATTTTATTATTATTATTATTTAGGTACTTATATAGCGCCGTCAATTTACGCAGCGCTTTACATATACATTGTACATTCACATCGGTCCCTACCCTCAAGGAGCTTACAATCTAAGGTCCCTAACTCATATTCATATACTAGGGCCAATTTAGACAAAAGCCAATTAACCTATCATTAGAGAATACTGGTGCTTACAGATTCATAGTGACGTCTTACTGGGTGACATTTACCTGGGCAAGTATTAGAATGTAAATTCTGATATTTTCACAACTTTTCATCTCATTAGTATAGAAAAACTTGACAGGGGACATTACTATATGGTAAAGTGTGTCTGACCCCTTAAAGTGAAATTAAAGTTAATTAAAATCCCAGAAAACTCACTTATTCATGGAAGCCTACCTCACCTCCACCTAAGAACTGTACCCGAGTGACCTCTATCAAATAATCCCCCGCAGCTATTATCTTTTGTATGTCCCTTTAGATTGTAAGCTCCATGAGCATGGCCCTCCTGTTCCCTCTGTATTGAACTGTATTGTAATTGCACGTGGTGACGTCACAAGCACTCTTTCCGACGCGTTTCACCAAAACTGGCATCTTCTGGGATCCCGCGGCTGGCGTGTTTTTATATTTGAGGCCTGGTATTCACTGCAATTAGTTTTTTATTTTTATTTTTAACAAGAAGGGAATTACCCATTTAAAAAAAAAAACATATCCTGCTGTATTACACTATGAGTCTCTCCCTCCTTGCTTCCCACATATGATCCCATTGTTGAGCGATTTAAGGAGGCTATGAGAGCAGACCCCGTGTGACCTGATTCAATCCACTATGAAGCATATTAATAAGATGCAGTTTTGATATGAGAATTACAAATCGGTGGATGGATATTATGACTTCATGAGCCCTGTAATTCGGGACCCACATCATTTGGTAATCGGCCATCTTCTTTAAAGGAGCACCTCAGAACTTTTGAGAACACACTGCACTTCGAACACTTTTTACACATATATACATGGACTTTTATTAGAATTGATTTACCGATTGTCATTATATTTATTTTGGATATATTGTTTGTTATACTGAACTGTATATGTGGGACATTCAAGGTCCATATATTACAGTAATTAACACAATTTATTTAACGCTTGTTTGCACTTTATGTATTGATCATAGTGAAAGATTTTTTCCTTAAAGGGACAGCGCACTATTTTTTTTAGGATTTGTTATTGACCTAGTGTCGGACCAATATAGGCTGCAGCAGTCCAGTTAGTTTAATTTATTCAACTTTTAAGTTGGGTTGTACTGAACACAAGAGTAGTGTTGAGCGAACCCGAACTGTAAAGTTCGGGTCCGTACCGAACTTTAGCTTTTTCCCGAACCCGAACCCGAAACCCGACTTTGCGCAAAAGTCCGGGTTCGGGTTCGGGTTCGGCAATCTAATTACGCATTTAGACATGCTTCAGGGGCCAGCCAATCACCTTTTGATTAGCTGGTGTGCCCTTAGAGGCCATCATAGCCATGCCTACTAATGGCATGGCTGTGATTGGTCAGTGCAACATGTGACCCAGCTTCTATATAAGCTAGAGGCACACAGCACACACGTCACTCTGCTTCAGAATAGATAGGGAGAGGATCTTGGCTGCTGCTGTTGCTAATAGGGAGAGATTGTAAAATACATGAGGTAGTCCTGATTCTGCAATCTGAGGGAAAAGATAGAGAGATAGTGTAGTGTAGGGCCAGGTTCCTGTTGGTGCTTTCAGGGAGAGAGAGATATATTATATAGGAGTCCAGATTCAGAGATTAAAATCAGCGATCTGCATAGATTTACCTGTTTGTGTTGCAGTGCAGTCTTTTTACACTGCCATGAGCCCAGTGTCAGAGAAAATCTAACTTTTAGGGGGAAAAAAAAGGCACTTTATTGTGCTCTTTTCCAAAAGACCCATAGGGCAAAAAAAATAAAAAAATTTGCATTTTATTTTGCTCGTGCAAAAAAAGACCAGTTTAGGGCAAAAATAAAATAAAAAAAAATTGCACTTTAATGTACGCTTGCAAAAAGAGCCATTCAGGGCCACAAAAAATAGTTTGCAGTGTGTTATACATATTTGGAGGTGTGTGAAATAAACAATTTCTAAATAGTTTTCTTCTACTGTGCTATACTAAAAAAACAACATTTTTTTTGAATAGCATTTTCTGCAGTTCTGTAGCTGTGCGATTCAGCGGTTACGTACTGTGGGTGTGTTCTGTTCTTCCAAAAAACGCAGTTATGGGGCACAAAAAATAGTTTGCAGTGTGTTATACATATTTGGAGGTGTGTGAAATAAACAATTTCTAAATAGTTTTCTTCTACTGTGCTATACTAAAAAAACAACATTTTTTTTGAATAGCATTTTCTGCAGTTCTGTAGCTGTGCGATTCAGCGGTTACGTACTGTGGGTGTGTTCTGTTCTTCCAAAAAACGCAGTTATGGGGCACAAAAAATAGTTTGCAGTGTGTTATACATATTTGGAGGTGTGTGAAATAAACAATTTCTATATAGTTTTCTCCTACTGTGCTATACTAAAAAAACAAAATTTTTTTTGAATAGCATTTTCTGCAGTTCTGTAGCTGTTCGATTCAGTGGTTACGTACTGTGGGTGTGTTCTGCTCTTCCAAAAAACGCCGTTTAGGGGCACAAAAAATAGTTTGCAGTGTGTTATACATATTTGGAGGTATGTGAAATAAACAATTTCTATATAGTTTTCTCCTACTGTGCTATACTAAAAAAACAAAATTTTTTTTAATAGCATTTTCTGCAGTTCTGTAGCTGTGTGATTCAGCGGTTACGTACTGTGGGTGTGTTCTGCTCTTCCAAAAACACCCATTTAGGGCAACATCCTAAATTTGGAAAATATGAGGAGAAGGTCAAAGGGACGTGGTGGCCCCGGTCGTGGTGCTGCTGGTGGAGCTCCTGTTGCAGGGAGAGGACGTGGTGGATCTGTGCCAGATACACGCACAAGTGAAACACCTTCCTCAGGTGCGAGTAGGCGACCGAGCCTGCGGCGGTATTTTGTCGCGCCTAATGAGGCTGTACGAATGTTTAGGCCAGGACAAGTACAGGCGATAGTAGATTGGGTTGCTGACAGTGCCTCGGGTTCCTTCACATTGTCTCCCACCCACTCTTCTGATGAAAGATCAGAGTTGGCACCTGAAACCCATGTCCATCAGTCTTTCACCTCACCCCCTTGCAAATCAGCCAAGCAGTCTGAGCCCCAAATCATGCAGCAGTCTCTTCTGCTTTTCGATGACTCTGTTAGCAGGGTTTCCCAGGGCCATCCACCTAGCCCTGCCCCAGAAGTGGAAGAGATTGAGTGCACCGATGCCCAACCACTTATGTTTCATGATGAGTACATGGAAGGACCACCGCAGTACGTCTCGGATGATGACGAAACACAGGTGCCAACTGCTGCTGCTTTCGCAATTGTGCAGACAGACAAGGAGGGCAGGGGTGAAGACTGGGTGGAAGATGATGTGGAGGACGATGAGGTCCTCGACCCCACATGGAATGAACGTTATGCAGGTGACGAGTGTAGTTTGGAGGAAGAGGCGGTGGTCGCACAGAGCCACCAGCACAGCAGAAGAGGGAGCAGGGTGCAAAAGCGGAGCGTCCGTCCCCTAGACAGTGTGTCTGCTACTGCCCAACGCAGCAAGGGACCGAGCACACCAAAGCCAGGTCCAAGGAATTCCCTAGCGTGGCAGTTCTTCACACAATGTGCTGATGACAAGACACGAGTGGTTTGCAGGCTGTGCAATCAGAGGCTGAAGCGAGGCATAAACATTCTCAACCTGAGCACAACCTGCATGACCAGGCATCTAAGTGCAAAGCACGAGCTGCAGTGGAGTAGACACCTCAAAAACCAATAAAGGTCTCTGGCTCCTCCTGCTTCCTCTTCTGCTGCAGTCTCGGCCTCTTCATCCACCTCTGTAGTGACAGTGGCACCTGCCACCCCGCAAACAGAGGATTTGCTAGCAACACTACCACCTGGGTCACCAACCATCTCCACAATGTCCCATGGAAGCGTTCAGCTCTCTATCTCCCAAACATTGGAGCGGAAGAGGAAGTACCCCCCTAGCCACCCGCGATCCCTGGCCCTGAATGCCAGCATTTCAAAACTCCTGGCCTTTGAAATGCTGTCATTCCGTATGGTGGAGACGCAGAGTTTTAAAAGCCTGATGGCATTGGCTGTCCCACAGTACGTCGTGCCCAGCCGCCACTATTTTTCCAGGCGAGCCATCCCTTCCCTGCACAACCAAGTGGGGGACAAAATCAGGTGTGCACTGCGCAACGCCATCTGTGGCAAGGTACACCTAACTACGCATGCGTGGACCAGTAAGCACGGTCAGGGACGTTATATCTCCCTAACAGCACACTGGGTAAATGCAGTGGCGGCTGGGCCTGAGGCAGATAGCAGTTTGGCGCATGTCCTTCCACCACCGAGGATTGCAGGGCGCTTCAGTTTGCCTCCTGTTGCTAACTCCTCCTACTCCGCTTCCTCATCCTCTACCGCCTCCTCATCCGGTCAGCGTAACACCTTCACCACCAACTTCAGCACAGCCAGGGGTAAACGACAGCAGGCAGTTTTAAAACTTTCCTGTTTGGGGGAAAAACCCCACACCGCGCAGGAGTTGTGGAGGGACATGGAACAACAGACCAATGAGTGGTTGTTGTCAGTGAGCCTCAAGCCCGGCCTGGTGGTGTGCGATAATGGGCGAAATCTCGTAGCAGCTCTGGGCCTAGCCGGTTTGACGCACATCCCTTGCCTGGCGCATGTGCTGAACTTGGTGGTCCAGAGGTTCCTTAAAAATTACCCTAATATGCCAGAGCTGCTGCAGAAAGTGCGGGCTGTGTGTGCGCACTTTCGGCGTTCTCACCCTGCTGCTGCTCGCCTGTCAGCGCTGCAGCGTAACTTCGGCCTTCCCGTTCACCGCCTCATATGTGACGTGCCCACAAGGTGGAACTCCACCTTGCACATGCTGGCCAGACTGTGCGAGCAGCAGCAGGCGATAGTGGAGTTTCAGCTGCAGCAATCACGCGTGAGTCGCTCTGCGGAACAGCACCACTTCACCACCAATAACTGGGCCTCCATGCGAGACCTGTGTGCCTTGTTGCGCTGTTTCGAGTACTCCACCAACATGTCCAGTGCCAATGACGCCGTTCTTAGCGTTACTATCCCAGTTCTATGCCTCCTTGAAAAAACGCTTCGGGCGATGATGGCAGAGGATGTGGCACAGGAGGATGAGGAGGAGGAGGAAGCGGGATCATTTCAAAGGCTTTTGGGGCAGTCTTTCACAAGTGGCTACGAGGGTGGGTTCCTGCACCAACAAACGACAGGTACACAATTGTCCGGCAGAAAGGGCACAGTTCTGGAGGATGACGAGGTGGAGGAGGAGATGGAGGAGGAGGAGGAGGAGGAGGAGGAGCCATTTTCACAGCAGGGTGGCACCCAGACCAGCTCGTGGCCATCACTGGTGCGTGGCTGGGGGGATACAGAGGACACAGACGATACACCTCCCACAGAGGACAGCTTTTCTTTGCCTCTGGGCAGCCTGGCACACATGAGCGATTACATGCTGCAGTGTTTCCGCAATGACCGCCGAGTTGCCCACATTTTAACTGGTGCTGATTACTGGGTGGCCACCCTGCTGGATCCCCGTTACAAGGACAACGTACCGTCCTTAATTCCCTCACTGGAGCGGGATCGTAAGATGCACGAGTACAAGCGCACGCTGGTAGACGCGCTGCTGGTGGCATTCCCACCTGACAGCGGGCGTACGGTGGAAGCACAAGGCGAAGTCAGAGGAGGAGGAAGAGGTCGCCAATGCAGCCGGGGCACCGGCAGCACCTCAGAAGGCAGGGTTAGCATGGCTGAAATGTGGAAAAGCTTTGTCAGCACGCCACAACAACCAGCACCACCAGCTGAGATGGAACGTCTTAGCAGGAGGCAGCATTTCACCAACATGGTTGAGCAGTATGTGTCCACAGGCCTACACGTACTGGATGATGGGTCTGCCCCCTTTAACTTCTGGGTCTCCAAATTGGGCACATGGCCTGAGCTTGCCCTTTATGCCTTGGAGGTGCTGGCCTGCCCTGCAGCCAGTGTATTATCTGAACGTGTATTTAGCACGGCAGGGGGCGTTATCACAGACAAGCGCAGCCGCCTGTCCAGAGCCAATGTGGACAAGCTCACATTCATTAAAATGAACCAGGCATGGATCCCACAGGACTTGTCCGTACCTTCTGCAGAATAGACATGTAT
Organism: Rana muscosa; assembly: GCA_029206835.1. Taxonomy (NCBI): domain Eukaryota; kingdom Metazoa; phylum Chordata; class Amphibia; order Anura; family Ranidae; genus Rana; species Rana muscosa. The sequence continues at coordinate 311,557,926 of CM055127.1, read as the reverse complement.
ACCGGTGTTGTGACAAAAACTGTCCGACCATCGGATTGTGTCCGGCCCATACTGCGAAGGCGCAACGCTTGCGCAGTACAGAGGACAAGGAGATTCACAAAATCTCTGAAGATGAACGGCGCCTGCGCTGTGAGTGCAGGTTCAAGCCCCACCATCCAAGCGGACATACGGTAGCACATAGTAACAGGGCCCCTCACGGGCTCGGTTCGATCGCCACGCTTCGGGCACGGCCTCACTTGGCTCGGCTTGAACCACGGATGGTGTGGCCTTCACCTGAACTCACCACGCAGGCGCCGTTCGTCTTGGGAGATTTTCTAAATCCCCTTGTCCTACATACTGAGCAAGCGCAGTACAGGGTGGACACTATTTGACAGGGGACAGAATTCGACACATCACCGGCCTTACCCAGCCATTGTTGTATTTTTGAACCAGTGTTGGCTACCTCGTCCTCCTCCACCGCCGCTTCCACCTACACAGCCACATCCACCGCCACCTCAACCTCCTACTCCATATGGACCTCGTCCTCCTAGGTCAAGATTATAATTTTTTTTATTTTTTTTTGTAGCGCACAGATCCTTTCCCCCTTACCTACCTTTATGTTGTTGGCTCCTCGCAGGAGGGAGAAAGGCACACCGCACTACCAGCCCGTACCCTCCTATATAAAGAGGTTGAGCGGTGTACTTGACGGGCCGTGTCCACAGCCGGAGTCAAAACTCCTCCAGAGGATGATTCTCACCTCTACTGTAGGTAGAGGCAAGTCCTTTAATTCCCAGTAAAGTCAATGTCCACACCAGCTGAAATTACAACTCTTATTCTCTCATGGCAAAATAAACTCTACTCGGATAGAAAAGGTTAGAGCAAAGAAACAGGACAGCTTAAGGTGTGGAGGAGGTCCAGGCACAAACGTAGCACATTCACTTCACTGCTTAGGTTTCTCAAACAGTTTTAGGTGCACGGTCTCTGCCACAGACCTTGAGGTTGGTCTCTGCCACAGACCGGGTGTACAAGGCCCCTGCCACGGACCTGGAGAACTTTGGTCTCTGCCACAGACCAGGGTGTATAAGGCCCCTGCCACGGGCCGGGTGAATAAGGCCTCTGATACAGTCAAGATGACCTTGAGCTTCTCCTTCTACGAACCTAGCCCATATCAAGGGGAAGACATCTCTCCAGGGAGTCAACAGACCCTTCTTTCACCGTGACTCCCGCATCGGTCCATCAGAATGATCCTCCCTTCCCTGGAACATGGTCCCCTACACGAGGCGGCACCCTAAGACTCCTCGACCCTTAGCGGACTCCAGACGAAGGCTCTGGACTCCAGGCTTTACTCCCGCACCTAGGCCTCCATACCCAGGGCAGCAGGAACTCCAGGATAGTACCTCACCCCGGGCTAAAGGTACCCGAGATGGAACAGGAACACATGCACCCAGGCCGAAGGCACCTGGGCGTGGACCCCACTGGACATCAGCCCCCAGGCCAAAGGTCTGCCCCTTTTATATGCTCTCCCAGCATGCACAGCAGGTTCCCCGCCCCGCTGTACTACTGCCAAGAGGGGACACAAAAGGCACAGCACTGTATCGGCGGTTCAACCCTAGCCTACCATGGCAGTGCCACCTGTAGGCCGCAGGGAACTGCACACCAATACTGTCCCCCGAGGACAAAATGGTCCATGAATCCTACAGAATTAGGGTGTTTGAGCCTATTTACCACTCAAACACTTCCCTTAAATTTGGCACCCCGCTACATTTTTATTTCAAAGTATTTTATTTTCCCACTAGCTTATCCATTAAATTGAATAATTTATTCCAGAAAGGGCGTATTCTCTGGGGCATTCCCACCATATGTGTGGCATCGTGCCGTTGAGTTTCTGAGGTTCTTAATGACTTCCCGTACCTCTTCTGCTGAAAAGGGGGCCTCCAGCATATTTTTTTATTTTTTTATTTTTTTTATGTTATTTTAAGTTATTTCCCTATCCACATTTGTTTGCAGAGCACTTGTCATGCTCTTAACAACATTTTGCTGCCATTTGCAGCCCTCTAGCCCTTTCCATTACTTTTTTAGAGCCTTTTTAGTCCTTAGAAGTCCGGGTCCCTATTGACTTCAATGGGGTTCGGGTTCGGGTCCAGGTTCGGGTTAAAGTTCGGTCCCGAACCTGAACTTTTTTCCGAAGTTCGGCCGAACCCGTCGAACCCGAACATCCAGGTGTCCGCTCAACTCTACACAAGAGTTATTTTTACATCATCACATTCGATGCAGGGCTATTAACCATGCAATTTACATGCTGGGGGTGAGCTTCCGGTAATGGCTGGCAGTGCCTTAGAGAGGAGGCAGCGCTAGACAGGTGGCACCATTGCAGGGACCCTGCTTGAGTGCAGAATAAAGTATTTCTCTTTATACATGCACCCATAGACATAATGAGCATTTAACCCTTACATTGCTGGGGGCCTCACTGCAAGGTTGTTTTTTTTTGCGTGTGTGTCTTTTTTGTTGTTGGACTTTAATGTGAACAATATCATCAAATTGTGTTAATGTTTTACAAACCTTGCTTCTAAATATAATCTGTATTTATATGTGTACATATGGTTCTGTGTTGCAGATCTTTTTATCTCAGTACAAATCTCCCAAACAGAATATGCCTGCAACTGTACACTGTCTACAGTCACTAATGACATGAAACACCCATAATGCCATGTAACCAGAAACCATGTGATCTAAGCTGAGATTAGGTTGCTTCAGCAGTGGTTATTTAATCATGTCAAGAAGGAAGTATATTATTACTTAAAGTCGTTGCGTTATATTCTATCAAGGAAACAGAAACAGGAAAAAAGTGCCTCTAAGTGTAGCATCTTCAAGCAATTTATTAGTACACTCAAAAGGGGGCAACTCACTAAGTACAAGGATGCTAGGCTCATAAAAAAAACATTTTTGTCATAAAACTTGGTAGACATCAATGGAGTATAAAATGCCAAAGGTCCACAAACAGGAGCCGCAATGCAGAAGGAGAAAGCCGGCCACTTTCATTGAGATCTCTGTGGAGTGCAGCGTGGACAGCAATGATGAAGTCATCAGGAGGGGAAGTGCACAATGCATTTCGGAGCACGCACAACCAAGAGTACGAGCATGCATGCTCCTTTCTCAAGTTGGCTTCTACTCTTGGAAGAGCTTGCCTTAAGTGGATCACCTGTATTATTTGGACCTTTCAAAAGACTATCATAATATACAACTTTTAATGGACTTTGATGGTAGTTATTGATTCTAGTGTGTCTGCAGTATCCCCAGCATTATATTTTATGCCTGACATATAGCACATCTTCTTTTATAATGACTTTCCACAGTAGGTCAATACCAAACTCAGAGATATAGATGGTACTCAAGTCTTAAAGGGGAAATTCACCTACCCCCAAAAACTTCAGTTTATGTGTCCTTTACATTTCCTACTGTTTTTATGCTGCATAAATATACCTACAAGTCCAGCGCATTCAGCATTGTCCTCTTCTCCGGCATTGTTCTCATAATCCAGGTCCTGTCCAGTGCTTCCATCTTCTTTTTCTACATCATGGGGAGGCGGCTGTCTCTTCTCAGTTCTTGCAGCCAGCCGCCCCCTGGGGACACAGCGCTAGATCTCACACATGTGCAAGCAGAAATCCTTGCTGTGTCTGTTTACATGAAGCCTCCTGGAATATTTGAGATTAGTATCCCAAGAGGAGACTTCAAATCATTCCCTCATAGGCAAGAATGGAGGTAGTGGGCATTGGGTAATTTTCAGAACATATAAACAGGGGAAAAAAACAGAAAGGTAACTAAAAACTATTTAAAAAGGTTGGCAATTTTACATTGTGGAAGGGATAAGCATGCTGTAAAGAGACATTTTGGTGTGAAGATCTGCTTTATCTGTATTTGTTGGCCACCATATTTTCAAATGTAGTTACTCACAAAAGCATGTTAATGTAGTTATTTCTAGAATTTATTTTAAAGTTTAATTGACACTTCAGGTATGATAAAGTAATGCTGAACTCAACTGTCAATACTTGTAGGCTTGTAAATTAGCCAATTATATTGTTTTATAGAAACATACATCAAAAACTGCTACAAGCAATAGAAATGCATTACATTTAGCTTAAAACTTCATGAAACATTTAAACATTAAATTCCCTTTTTTTAATCATAATATACAACACAAGAATTGATCATTCATATAGTTTTGTGTGGTGCATTCAGGCCTAACCTATTTCAGAATGGTAATCTGTTTAAAATTGTCACACACTGTGCTAACACGTCCAAAAATCAAAAACAATTACGCTATGTTAAATGTAATTTTGGAGAGAAATAAGAATTGAGTATATTAAGGCTACATGGACAATCACAATAGCAATGCACTTTAAGGTATATGTAAACCAAGTAGGGTTGTCCCGATACCGATACTGAGCATTTGCCCAAGTACTTGTACTCGGGCAAATGCTCTGATGTTTCATCCGATACCTGGACAGTCAGGGTGATCAGTACGGTGATCAGCTTCAACCCCCCCCCCCCCCCCCGCGGCTTTCAGCTGCTTTAGTGAAATCAGCAGTGATCGGTGCTTGTAACTCTCCCACACACGATCACCGCTGACTGTCCCCATATCCTCCTCCAGCCCCCCGTTCTGCTGCTGTCCCCCTCTTTGTCCCCCTTCCGTGCTGCCGTGTCTCCCTCCATGCTGCGGTGTGTCCCCCTCCGTGCTGCCGTGTCTCCCTCCATGCTGCTGTCCCCCTCCGTTCTCCTCCTCCACCCCCTTGATCTGTTAGGATGGAGAGCGGAGGTAGGAGCCGGTAAATCCAGCTCCTACCTTTTCCGAATGTACAGTGTCAGTGATCACTGACTCTGTCCATTCATATAACTGAAACATCATAAACTGTGTTTACAATGTTTCAGTTTATGAATGGAGAGGAGCCGCTGTCTTCTCTCCATTCATTTTCAGCACAGCTGAGGCTGCTGAGAAAGGGACTGGGGAATCTGTGTCCCTAGTCCCTTTCCCTGTCTCAAAGGGGAGATGTCAGGGGTCTGTTAAGACCCCTGATATCTCACCAAAGCCCCCCAACAGGGCTGATAAAATTGCAATAAATAATAAAAAAATATATTGTAAAAAATAAAATAAAAAACACACTGACACTGTCCACCCCCCCCCCCCCTTTAAAAAAAGAAAGCATTATAAAAATAAATAAATAAAATAAATTGTAAAAAATAAAAAAACAAATTGTAAAAAATAAAAAAGCTAATTGTAAAAAAAAAAAAAAATACTGACACATGAGATTTAAAAAAAATATCGGTAATCGGTATCGGCGAGTACTTGAAAAAAAGTGGTATCGGGACAAACCTAAAACCAAGTGACTAAAATCTCACATAAGCTGTAACATGTTAATGTAATCTTAAACAAAATGCTAAATTTTAAATACTTTTAAAACGGCAGCTTTTAATAAATAATATTTGGTGATCCTGATACAATGGGCCTTCGTCCGGTAATACCTATTATGGGGCGACAACCTCTTTTTGTTCTCCTGATGTCCATCTGTCACACAGGCATCCTACAAAGTGGCCGTTTTGACACACATCACACAGGTATAGTCCACTGTTGTCATCATCAAGAAACCCTTTAGAAATGCCATGCAGACATTGCTTAAAGCACACACTGCATGTAACATGATGTTTAAAAGGGGGGAGAGAAGCAGGTCATTAATCTCATTCTCCCCTATTCAGAGATTGTGGTACATGCAGTATGAACTATGCATGGGCTTTTCTCAATGGAGGAGGGAGGATAAGGTGGTTCCCTGTTGAACTATTGACACTGTAGTTCTGTCGTCAGGCTAGTAACTATTGCAGCACCAGAAGTTAACCACTTCAACACCGGGCTTTTTTTACCACTTCCATACCGGGCCTATTCTGGCACTTTTCTCCTACATGTACAAATCATCATTCTTTTGCTAGAAAATTACTCAGAACCCCCAAACATTTTATATATTTTTTTTTAGCAGACACCCTAGGGAATAAAATGACGGTCATTGCAACTTTTTTTCTTACACGGTATTTGCGCAATAATTTTTCAAACGCCTTAACAAAACAGTAAAGTTAGCCAAATTTTTTTTGAAAATATGAAAGATGATGTTACGCCGAGTAAATAGATACCTAACATGTCACGCTTTAAAATTGCGCACACTCATGGAATGGCGCCAAACTTCGGTACTTAAAAATCTCCATAGGCGACACTTTAATTTTTTTTACAGGTTACCATGTTAGAGTTACAGAGGAGGTCTAGTGCTAGAATTGTTGCACGCGCTCTAATGCACGCGGCGATACCTCACATATGTGGTTTGAATGGCATTTACATATGTGGGCGGGACTTACGTGTGCGTTCGCTTCTGATCGCGAGCTACCGGGGACAGGGGCGTTTTAATTTTTTTTTTTTATTATTTTTTTTTTTCATTTTACTTATTTTATTTATTTTTTACACTTATTTTCCTTTTTTTTATTTTTTATCACTTTTATTCCTATTACAAGGAATTTAAACATCCCTTGTAATAGGAATGTGTGTGACAGGTCCTCTTTATGGAGAGATGCGGGGTCAATAAGACCCCACATCTCTCTCTCTTTTTTCACTGATCTCATACTTACTAGCTGCAATGGCGGCTTTGTTTACATATGAGGACCCGGGCGTGACGTCATCACATCGTGCCCGGGCCTCCGACGATCATAGAGATGATTGGTGACCATCTGGTCACCAGTCATCTCTATGCTCATCACGTGACCCACCACCGGCGCCGGATGATTCTCTCCGGGTCCCCGATGGCACGGGAGAGCCCGGAGAAGCACCGGATGGCGGCGGGAGAGGGGTTGTCCCCTCCCGCCGCCTATAAGAAGGATCAAGCGGCGGAACCGCCGCCATGATCATTCTTATGGTGCGCAGGATCGCCGGCTCTAAACAAGGATATCTGAATGATGCCTCTAGCTGCAGGCATCATTCAGATATCCCCCTACAAAGCCGAGGACGTCATATGACGTCCACCCAGGATGGGAGATCCCATCTGTGGACGTCATTTGACTATGGCTGGGTAGGGAAGAGGTTAAAGTGGTTGTAAAGTCAGGTTAATACATAACTGTTTATCAAGATCTAAAGTACTGTCCATTTTTTTACAATTAGTATCCTAAATACCTTCTCTCACAGCACTGATGTGAGATCATGTGACCTTCCTCTGCTTTCCTTTCCCGATCTAAGAAATGCGGAGGAAGGGACTGAGATAATCCTCAAACGTCAGCTGGCCAGCAGAGGAAGGTCACGTGACCTCACATCGGTTCTGTGAGAGAAGGTATGTAGGATTAGATTTGTAAGAAAATGGACACACAGCAATTTAGCTCTTGATAAAACAGAGGGAATGGCAGTTATTTCCATGTTATTTTCAAGCCACAGGTAAGAGCAGCAGGAGGGGAAGGGATAGGAGAAGATCGCTCTCACACACAGGCTTTGGAACTGACACCCAAAGAGGGAGGGGGAGAGGGAGAGACTTAGAGCAGGCATTGGGATAACGGAGGCACGTAAACTGATCATGGTACCATGGATCATTAGCCATGATTACCATGGATGCAGGAACAGGCAGAATCAACCAGGTTTTTTTTTTTCATCATACAATGGGACAAACTACACAGCACAAGCACTGTGCTGTTTAACTGGTTCCCAACCGGCTCACGCAGATATACTGCTGCAGAATAGCTCTCCTGGGCAAAATCCCGTATATATACGGCTTCGCCCAGGAGAGCCGCCAGAGGGGGCGCGAGTGCTGTCGGAGGTGCGCACGTGCGCCCGCTGCACAGCAGGGAACCAGATGCGCGTGGCCGGCGGGCGCGATCGTGTGCACGAGCGGGAGCACGGGGGGTTTGTGTGTGTAAACACACAAATCCCTGTGCTGTCTGAGGAGACAAGACAGATCGTGTGTTTCTACAAAGTAGGAAACACGATCTGTCATCTCCTATAGCGAGTCCCCTTTCCCCCACAGTTAGAACACACAATAAGGAACACAGTTAACCCCTTCCCTGCCAGTGACATTTACATAGTAATCAGTGCATATTTATAGCATTGATCGCTCTGTAAATGTCAATGTCCCAAAAATGTGTCAAAAGTGTGTCAAAACTGTCCGCCGCAATACTATAAAAAAATCGCAGATCACTGCCATTAGTAGTAAAAATAAAATCATAATAATAAAAACGCCATTTAAATGCCATAAATCTTTCCTATAGTTTGTAGTCGCTATAACTTTTGCGCAAACCAATCAGTATACGCATTTTGCATTTTTTTTACCAAAAATATGTAGAAGAATACATATCGGCCTAAACTGAGGAAAAAAAAGTTTTTTTTTTAAACAAATTGGGATATTTACTATAGCAAAAAGTAAAAAATATTGTCTTTTTTTAAAAAATGTCACTCTTTTTTGTTTATAGCGCAAAGAATAAAAATCGCAGAGGTGATCAAATACCACCAAAAAAAAGCTCTATTTGTGGGAAAATAAGGACGTCAATTTTGTTAGGGTACAACATTGCACGACCGCACAATTGTCAGTTAAAGCGGCGCAGAGCTGTATTGCAAAAAATGGCCAGCCAAATCTTCCGGGGCTGAAGTGGTTAACATGCTTTAACCACTTCCCACCCAGCCTATAGCAGATTGATGGCCGGGAAGTGGTTCAGTTATCCTGACTGGGCGTCATATGATGTCCAGCAGGATAACGTGCCCACGGGGGGGTGGTCACCGCGGCGATCGCGAGTCCGGCGTGTCAGCCTGACAGAGGCTTCTTACCATGTGATCAGCTGTGACCAATCACAGCTGATTATCGCGTGAACCAGGAAATGCCAGTAAATGATAATCAGCACATTGATTATCAGCACAGCCCTATCAGATGAGCCACCACAGCTGCTAAAAAGTGCCCATAAGCTGCCAGTCAGTGCCCCATAAAAAAACGTTTGACAGTGCCCATCACAGTGCCAATAAGTGCCCATATCAGTGTCAATTAGTGCCCACCAAAGTGCCAGTCAGTGCCCATCACAGTGCCATTCAGTGCCCAGCAGTAAAACCTGTCAGTACCTCATCATCAGTGCCACATGTCAGTGCCAATCAGTACCGCCTGTCAGTGCCCATCACAGCCGCCTGCCAGTGCCCATCACAGCCGCCGGTCAATGCCCATCGGTGCCACCTATCAGTGCCACCTATCAGTACCCATCAGTGCTGCATATCAGTTCCGCCTATTGGTGCCCATCAGTACTGCACATCAGTGCCACCTATTAGTGCCAATCAATTCTGCCTATCAGTGCCACCTTATCAGTGCCAACTCATCAGTGCCCATCAGTGACGCCTCATCAGTGCTCGTCAGTGAAAGAGAAAACAAATTTTTATAACCAAAACGAAGAAAGATTTTTTTTTCAAAACTTTCGGTCTTTTTTAGTTTGTTTAGCAAAAAATAAAAACCGCAGAGGTAATCAAATACCACCAAAAGAAAGTTCTATTTGTAGGAACAAAATGATAAAAATTTAGTTTGGGTACAGTGTAACATGACCGCGCAATAGGCATTCAAAGTGTGATAGTGCTGAAAGCTGAAAATTGTCCTGGGCGGGAAGGGGCGAAAGTGCCTGGTATTGAAGTGGTTAAGGGAACAGGATTTTTATTGTATTTTTAGGGTTACAAACACTTTAAGCAATAGGAAGAGGACTGGTATCTCTGCACAGAAGATTTCTACCAGATCGTGCTGCCTTCACGACGTGGGACATTTTTCATGACAGGTAGGAAAAGCTGTACAGATTTTTTTTTTTTTTTTAGCTAAATATCAGCTTTAAACTTCAGCATAGAAATACATAGAGGGCACATAGCCCACATTTTTTCACAGTCTACTGATACCTACATGATGCAATGTAGTACATGGCCTACCATATCAATTAGGAAAGATATGATTCACTTTTTGCTCCACCAGTACCACTACCTACATAAAGAGTATCATTCAGGGAGTTAGCTATGAGTAAGCACTGATTTTGTGCGAAACGCGTCAGTGATCCTGTTCTAGCTGGTTTTTGTAGTGCCTGTTCATTAAACACACGTTGGATTGGAGTGCGGCTGTCCTCTTTTATCTTATTTTTTCTATCATTCAGGGAGAGTTTGTTAAAACCCAAGGCAGGTTATTATTTGTTTTTATGTCTGTATCCAGGTAGCAGGCTAAACGGAAGAAAAAATTAAAAAAACAGATTCCTCCATCTACACAAATGAGGTAGATGGAGGAGTCCTTCCTGCCGGAGTCGTGAAATTTTGACAGTGGCACCTGCCGCTCTCAGAATACACTGATCAATGGCAGCAGCTGCAGTGGTAAGTACATTTTTGTATAAACTTGTTACTTTATATAACATCTACAAACATCCGCCTGCAATCTTTGCAATTACACATTTGCAAAAAAGGCAACTGGTGGAAAAGATAAGCTAAACTGCAAATGATAACCCATAAATCTCATGAAATGTGAGATTTCAGCAGCTGACTGTTTTTTCTCCAGTAAGCTGGTTTCTGGTTTACAGATTTATGATTTAATTCTAGAAATGGACTATAAAGAAGGTTTACCCGCGCTGCCAGTCAAACGTGGAACGCACTAGAAATGAGGATACTCCAGTCACATTTATCTGAATATGTTATTGATTTAGAGTACAGGAAACAGTATATGTGATATATGGCAAACTGTACACTTCAAACATTATTTATCTGGACATAAACACTCTTGAGTATGTTATATAATTAAAACCTAGAGATATGCGGACAAGCAAATATATTTTAGGAAAAGATTAAATATTCTTTCTGAGGGTTCCTCCATATTTCTCTACTTTTCAAAGCAGAACTCCAAGCAAGCAGCTACATACTCAGTTGAAAAACAATCATGTTTACTTGTTTTAGCTGCCAAAAGGAATTATACTTTTGTGTAGTTTCTCGTCAGATTTACACACCTCACGCCAAAGTAAGGCTCCATGCACACTGGGCTTAAAAAAAGTCCTCTTTGGAGTAAAAAACGCTCATAGAGCATTTTTTGTACAAAGTTTAGACAAGTTTAGGAGAGTTTTACATTTTTTCTGCCAGTAAACTCCAATCAGAAACGCGAATCAGAAGAGTTTTTTTTCCTGCCTCTAAATGTTGATGTGATGCCACGTACACACGACCGTTTTTAATGTCATCGAAAAAAACTGCATTTTTCTCAACGTGATTTTTCGTGTTTCCTCTCAAGCCTGCCTTGCCTACACACTATCATGGAAAAAAATGTTCGAGTAAAGCGCGGTGACGTCCAACACGTACGACGGCACTATAAAGGGGAAGTTCCATTCGGATGGCGCCACCCTTCATGTTAGTAAAGTTTGTTCAGCGACAATTCGCGCTTTTCGGCCTCATGCTTTCCAGTCCGTTACAGCGTGACAAATGTGCTATCTCCATTACGAATGCTAGTTTTACCAGAACGAGCGCTCCCGTCTCATACTTGATTCTGAGCATGCGCATTTTTTTTCATTTCGAAAAATTAGAGCATGATCCAATTTTTTCATGGCTGTTTTTCACGTCATGAAAAATGCTCTGAAGCCCACACACGATCATTTTTAATGACCATTTTAAAAAATTCAATTTTTCTCCTCATTAAAAACGGTCGTGTATACGCGGCAATAAAATATGCCTCTAAACGCCCTAATGTACATGGACACATAAGAAAACATTGAGTTGCTTCTACAGGCAGAACACAAAACTCCTGTAGAAGCAACTTTTTTTTACGCCAGTGTGCATGGAGCCTTTTGCCTCATACACACGACCGGGTTTTCCGACCTGAAAACTGCGATGAGAGCTTTTGGCCGGGAATCCCGGCCGTGTGTATGCTCCCTCGCAGTTTTTCTGATGGGAAAACTGCCAAAAACTGCAGGCAAAAAAAAAGAGAACCAGCTCTCTTTTTTCCCGTCAGGATACCCGACTGACTTTTTCCCGTCGGAAATCCCGGCCATGTGTAAGAGGCATTAGAGATGATCACTTTGCTACTTCAGTTTTACTGCTTCCTGGATCACTTCCTGGCTAAATTCTTCTGACGCTAAATTAGGGTGGGAATTCATTGTCCATTGAGCAGGCTGTGATAAAAGTAGTGACTATAGCTGGCCATACACCAGCAAAATTTCCTGTTTAAAAACATTCACTTTTGATTTTCTAATAGTTAGTGGGATCAAATCGATGGTTATTTTAGACAGTAGCGACAAGAAAATTTGGAGCAGGATAAAAAAATGTCCTTAACCACTTCAGCCCCGGACCATTTCGCTGGTCAAAGACCAGGCCACTTTTTGCGATTCGGCACTGCGTCGCTTTAACTGACAATTGCCCGGTCGTGCGACGTGGCTCCCCAAAAAAATTGACGTCCTTTTTTTCTCACAAATAGAGCTTTCTTTTGGTGGTATTTTATCACCTGTGCGGTTTTAATTTTTTGCGCTATAAACAAAAATAGAGCGTCAATTTTGAAAAACATTTTTTTACTTTTTGCTATAATAAATGTCTCCAAAAAATATATAATTTTTTTTTTCCTCAGTTTAGGCCGATACGCATTCTTCTACATATTTTTGGTAAAAAAAATCACAATAAGCGTTTTATTGATTGGTTTGCGCAAAAGTTATAGCGTCTACAAAATAGGGGATAATTTTATGGCATTTTTATTAATATTTTTTTTTTACTAGTAATGGCGGCGATCAGCAATTTTTATCCTGACTGCGACATTATGGCGGACACATCGGACACTTTTGACACCATTTTGGGACCATTGTCATTTTTACAGCGATCAGTGCTATAAAAATGCACTGATTACTGTAAAAATTACACTGGCAGTGAAGGGGTTAACCACTAGGTGGCGCTGTAGGGTTAAGTGTGACCTGATGAGTGTTTCTTACTGTAGGGGGGATGGGCTGTGTGTGACATGACACTGATCTCCGCTCCGATTACACGGAGCGGAGATAGGTGTCATTGTCACTAGGCAGAGCGGGGAGATGCTTGTTTACATTAGCATCTCCCCGCTCTATCTCTCCATGAGACGATCGTGGGTATCCCCGTGCCGATCGAGTCCGCGGGACCCACGGTCGGGCTCGCAGAGCTCGTGGCAGGGTTGCGAGCGCGCCGCTGTCTGCACGCGCACGACCACACGGCGGCATCTTAAAGGGGATGTACCTGTACACCCTTATGCCTGTCCGTGCCATTCTGTCGACATAAATAGTCGTGCGGCGGTCCTTAAGCGGTTAAACAAACTAATTCCTTAATGTGAATGTGGTATTCAATTGGCTAAAATCATAAACACTCACCGGCCACTTTATTAGGTACACCTGTTCAATTGCTTGGTAACACAAATTGCTAACCGGCCAATCACATGGCAGTAACTCAATGCATTTAGGCATCTGGATGTGATGAAGACAACTTGCTGAAGTTTAAACCGAGCATCAGAATGGGGAAGAAAGGGGATTTAAGTGACCTTGAACGTGGCATGGTTGTTGGTGCCAGACGGATTGGCCTGAGTATTTCAAAATATGCTGATCTACTGGGATTTTCACACACAACCATCTCTAGGGGTTACAGAGTAGGGTCATAAAAAGAGAAAATATCCAGTGAGCGGCTGTTGTGCAGACAAAAATGCCTTGTTGATGTCAGAGGAGAATGGGCAGACTTGGTTTGAGATGAAAGGCAACAGTAACTCAAATAACCACTCGTTACAAACGAGGTATGTAGAATACCATCTCTGAACGCACAACATATCAAACCTTGAAGAAAATGGGCTACAGCAGCTGAAGACCACACCGGGTGCCACTCCTGTCAACTTAAAACAGGAAACTGAGGTTACAATTCGCACAGGCTCATCAAAATTGGACAATAGAAGATTGGAAAAACGTTCCCTGGTCTGATGAGTCTCGATTTCAGCTGCGACATTCAGATGGAAGGATCAGAATTTGGCATAAACAACATGAAAGTATGGATCCATCCTGCCTTGTATCAATGGTTCAGGCTGGTGGTGGTGGTGTAATGGTGTGGGGGATATTTTCTTGGCACACTTTGGGCCCCTTAGTACCAATTGAGCATAGTTTTAAATGCCACAGCCTACCTGAGTATTGTTGCTGACCATGTTTATCCCTTTATGACTACAGTGTATTCATCTTCTGATGGCTAATTCCAGCAGGATAATGCACCATGTCACAAAGCTCAAATCATCTCACCACTGGTTTCTTGAACATGAAAATGAATTCACTGGCTGAATGAAAAAAAAAAAAAAAGAACCATCTATGGCCAGCTTAACTTTGTATGGCCAGCTTTAGGAAGCTGTGTTGTTGAATCAGAATATAAGCGTGCCACCTGCCTGGCTGCAGTACACAACATACTGTATATTTATTTCAACTGTACATTTAGATATTTGCCTGGAATTCTATAATAAAAGGTAATAGTGCAGCGCTACGTGTAGACCAGTAAAAACTGGACTATATCTCAAATGTGACCATAATAGAAACACAAAAAAAAGGGGCAGGCTAAACGCCCAACCCAATAAACAAAATGTCCAATATGTAAACCACTAAACAAAGTAATAAGTGTCCAAAAAGGTGAGTAAGTAACATGGAATGGATAAAGGGATCCTGGCACAATTCTTCACGTGAATGATGACATACATGTGCGCTTACCAGAAACGTTGGACCCTATTATGGTCACATTTGAGATATAGTCCAGTTTTTACTGGTCTACACTTAGCGCTGCACTATTACCTTTTATTTTGTTTGAATTTGTCACATTCCAGTGCAGCTGCTTCACCTCCCTCTGTAGGGTTGTTATTATTCATGTGTTTTTGGGTAGCGCATTTATTTCTTTTTACTATTGGAATTCTATAATAACTGCTCAAAAGCCGTTAATAATTTTTTATGTTCTAATAATATCTCAAAAATACTTGAACTGATTATACAAAAATATTTCCAATAGCATTAGCTACACATGGCCAAGGTGAAACTTAACTTGGTGTAGTATACATTTAAAAACAACTAAATGATATAGTTCAATAAAAATAAATAAAAAAAATAACATTTACCTTTGTTTTTGAGTAAATGAACAGCTAACCTCAGCATCACTTTGGAGACTAAAGACTGGTCTGACATTTGATCTATGACATAATGCTGCTTGCAAAATGTGGCAACCTTGGACACTACTTATCAGGTTCTCTTGTAGTGACACTTGGTCCACGCAAAGATTGCCAAATTCTTCCCAAACTATGTACCCACGTGTTTAGGGGCCTCAAAGACATAGGTACCCACCTTCATGTGTTGTGGATCTTTCCAGTAGTTAGCTATTTTTGGTTGAAGAGTTTTGCTATCCTCCCCAATTTACTAGGTAAAAACAAAACCCCGGATATCACAAGCGCGTAGTTTAAACTCCTCTCACGGGAGGACTGGAAAACACTCAAGCTTTGCCTAGCCGAAAATAAAAACAAAACCACCCTGGCTGTGGTCCATGGTAATATCAAATGTATACTACAGGATAGGATCCCCAACTACATAAAAATATGGCAACCTTGAATCGACAGCCTTCTCACTCCCACTTCTAGAACCCTAACGAGACCAACCATTGTTTTCATTCAGCCAAAGCCCCCAACTGTCCCTGATTTGGAGCAATGTCCCTCTGTCCTCCGCATTTGTCCCTCATTTTGGTCTGATCTATATAGTTATATATAAATGCACTTTTTATCTTTTAAAAAGTGTTTCCAAGTGGTAAACCTTTCATCCAAATTCTACATTGCTGCATTTGTAAATTTAAAAGCCAATATAAAGGAATAGTAGTGGTAAAAAAAAGCCCTTGTAGATTTAATTAACCTTTTTTTGTGGTTAATTCTCCTTTAAGGGGGTGTGGCAGGGGGCGTGTCCTATGCCTACATACATTTGCTAGTAGGTGTCCCTCATTCTCATCTTAAAATGTTGGGAGGTATGATTCAGCCACTGAGTCTGTAATTGACTGGCCCCTTGAGCTTCTAGAACCCTAACAAGACCAACCATAGTTTTCATTCAGCCACTGAGTCTAATTGACTGGCCCCTTGAGCCCCCAGGGCTCCTTTTCTCCCCTACATCCCCCTCATGTACTCCACTTTCCTTCTGCCCCCTCTACAATTATGCTATCACTATTTAGACACCAAAATTTGTGCAGTCCTACATATATGTTACCTCATTCTGTATGCTCATGCGAGGTTTGTTGTAACCCATAGAATTGTCAGTATCTTTTGTTACTGCCATATGATCTAAATTTGTATCTGCACTTGTTTTTGAATACAAATATTGAGCAAGAAAAAAAAGGCAACCATTTTTAGATTTTCCTTGTATTATTCTACACATTGGTGTGTAACGACGTCCTTTCATGTAATTAACACCCATAGTATGCATGCAGCAAGGTAAAAAAACACTACAACCAGAGGCATAAAATCCAGTACAGTTCCAAGCAATAGAGTGTGTTTTGGAAATTTTTCAATAGACAGTGTTTGGTGCTGTATACTTCTGAAAAGACTGGCCTTTACTTTATACATTTCTCTCCACAATAACCTCTTTGTATAGCAACCAACGGGTCCTGCTTTTTCTACAAGATCACAAACTCTCTAGTCAGGAAAGACAGATAAAAGGTGCTAATACACTAGACGACCCGGGAGTCTAGCTTGATCTGTCAGTGTGGTTCAACAGGACTGATTCTTAGAGTTCATCGGTAGGACTTCTGCAGTAGCCTTCCCACTGTGTATAGAAGAGGGATGCATTGAGCATTTTTTTTTGTATTTATTCTTTTGCACAGTGAGCTAAAGTTTAGTAAGTAATTCAGAGGCAATGCTGCTTGACTTGTGTGACAGTGCTGCCTTTTTTATGTCAGTTGGTGGTTTGGAGGAAGTTGCTAAGAAGAAAGACATTGTATATGGTATTATGCTGTTGGTAAAAGTTATGAGGTATTTGACATGTGCCTATGAACTTTTTTTTTTATTATTATATGTAGGTTTGTGTGACAGCAGCCTCTAAATTTGCACAAGAGTAACTGATGCCTTCTAAGCAAGGGTGAAAGCTGCTGTTGTTGACAATCAGGCTACTTCAAAGAAGCTTAATCTATAACCATTGGACATACACTATATTATCAAAAGTATTGGGGCACCTGCCTTTACACGCACATGAACTTTAATTACATCTTAGTCCGTAGGGTTCAATATTGAGTTGGTCCATCCTTTGCAGTTATAACAGCTTCAACTCTTCTATGAAGGCTGTCAACAAGGTTTAGGAGTGTGTCTATGGGAATGTTTGACCATTCTTTCAGAAGCGCATTTGTGAGGTCAGTGGCTCGCAGTCTCCACTCTAATTCATCCCAAAGGTGTTCTATGGGGTTGAAGTCAGGGCTCTGTGCAGGCCAGTCAAGTTTCTCCACCCCAATCTCGCTCATCCATGTCTTTATGGACCTTGCTTTGTGCACTGGTCCAAATCATTTGGTGGAGGGGGGATTATGGTGTGGGGTTGTTATTCAGGGGTTGGGCTTGGCCCCTTAGTTCCAGTGAAGGGAACACTTAAGGCATCAGCATACCAAGACATTTTGGACAATTTTATGCTTCCAACTTTGTGGGAACAGTTTCGGGATGGCCCCTTCCTGTTCCAACATGACTTGCACCAGTGCACAAAGGTCCATAAAAACACTGAAGTTTGGGGTGGAGGAACTTGACTGGCGGAGACTACGAGCGAGCCCTTTTGGCAATATAGTGTGGATGAGCAAGTTTGGGGTGGATGTGGATGAACTGGACTGGCTTGCACAGAGTCCTGACCTCAACCGAAGAGAACCCCTTTGGGATGAATTAGAGCGCAGACTGCGAGCCAGGCCTTCTCGTACACATCAGTGCCTGACCTTACAAATGGGCTTCTGGAAGAATGGTCAAACATTCCCATATACACACTCCTAAACCTTGTGGACAGCCTTCCCAGAAGAGTTGAAGCTGTTATAGTGGCAAAGGATAGGCCAACTTAATACTGAATCCTACAGACTAAGACTGGGATGCCATTAAAGTTCATGTGCGTGTAAAGGCAGGTGTCCCAATAATTTTGGTAATATGGTGTATATTGTATATCATTTTTAGAAGGTCATGGTTCTATTTCAATAGGAATCTCAGTGGAAGGGCAAACTGACATGGAAGGAGTTAATCATGTTAATTACAAGGTTTTATATAAATGTACTTATTAATATGTAATCTTTTAATATGTGCAACCAACAAGCGGAATTTTAATCTTTTTTTTTTAAATTTGTATTTACGTCAGTTCATTAGAAGTCTTTACAATTTTACACAATGGTCGTAGTTTACTTCTCCTTTTTCAGGCTGTGGTTGTTTCAATAGTCATCGATATAAATTGTTATTTTGTGATAGCTACCTAGAGCTTCCTCTAGTGGTCGATCTACAAATATCAATAATAATAATAAATATCAATATTTTAGCACAGGGTCACTTGTATGCAATGCACCTGAACGGTCTTTGCAAATGCACAGTAACCTAAAACCATATGCTGTGGTGCGTTGTCTTGCAAAAATAAGCGCATGTCTATGTTTTGTTTATTCGGGTGCATTGGCAGCCCATTAATTTGAGTGAGTTGCCTTAACACAATTTAAAGTGGAGTCCCTGCCAAATTTTTTTATTTTTTTTAATTACTAATTAAATACAAAAACGATCATACAAAGTTCATTATGAATTTAGTAAAAATATAAATTACTTACTCAATATTTCTCCCTCCTGTTGTGGCCATTGCTATCATGTTTGTGGGCACGTGAAGCCCAATCGATATCTCTTCCTGGTTTGCTTTGGAGAGGTGAATGCTGGGTAACCATCATGCACCTCTCGATCTCGCGCATGCGCGATTCACCGGCAGCCGTAGCGCCGATTGTTTCTAAACTTGCCATAACAATGGGCGGCGGAGGAAGGTCCCGCCCCATTGTTATGGCAACATAGATAAACACATCTCGGCGCTGTGACCCGCCCTAAATCGCGTCATTTCCTGTCAGGAAATAACAAGATTTTTGATCACAGTACTGCCCACAGACTCATGGGAAATGATGACACATCATTTCCCAGGAGCACAGGCGAGGGAGGAAGTGACGAGGAGCGCCGCAGACCAGGAAGTGGCAGATTAGGAGGACTACATAGCAACAGGGCGATTCTTTTTTTTTTTCCCTGCAAATCTCGGCGCTGTGATCCGCCCTGAATCGCGTCATTTCCTGTCAGGAAATAACGCGATTTTTGATCACAGTACTGCCCATAGACTCATGGGAAATGATGACACATCATTTCCCAGGAGCAAAGGCGAGGGAAGAAGTGACGAGGAGCGCCGCGGACCAGGAAGTGGCAGATTAGGAGGACTACATAGCAACAAAGCGATTCTTTTTTTTTTTTCTGCAAATCTTTTTTTATTGGTTTAGAGTAGTCTAATGCTGAAAAAATATATTTCAGGGTGGAATTCCGCTTTAATGCACTGCACGTACCAGAAAGGGAAAGTGTGAATAGTACCTTAGTGTAGATGTGGAACCCTGGCTGAATCATATTTAGTTGGCTAAAGAACTGAGTATCATTAAAAAAAAAAACTGACGTTTCTTTTACAAATAAACATTAATTTTTACCTTTTTTCAACCTTTGTTGCATTAACATCATTGCTGCTGATCTCCTAAAGTAGGGTGACCAGACATCCCCTGTTTCTGGGGACAGTCCCCGGATTGAGGACACTGTCCCCGGACCAAGTCTGTCCCCGGTTTTGTCCCCGGATTGGATTTGAACAGGGGCTGGGGCAATTTCAAAAACAGTCAGTGAAGAATAAAAAAAAAAAATCTGAATTACACCCCCCCCAGCTCCACCGCACCTACTAGCTTAGGGGGGTGAATGTTTTCCATTATCTGTGCCTCTTTCTGATGATCATGTGCTGGTCAGAGCGGAAGGACCATTTCTTTAGTTTCGGGCGCATGCCCATTCAGCTCCGCTCCGCTCGCATGTTCTTCTGCCTGTTTATCTCCTTGCCTTTCCTGGTGGAGTGATCTTTCTCCGCTTCCCACCCAGTAGTAGCCGGGGCCCGGAGAGCAGATTTATTGCTACAGGGTGGTCCCGCTGTGCAGGATCACGTATATACATGATCCTGCATTTCTGGGTATGGGAGCCAATCAGCGGCTCCAGCGGGCTCGATGTCCACCGGTACTCGCTGATCTTTATGTACATAGGCAGAACGGTAGTGTCCTTAGTACAGTGACAGTGCATAATTTTAGCACTGATCACTATATTAGTGCCACTGATACCCACAAAGTGTCACTTAGTGTCCGATTTTTTCGCCGCAGTATAGCAGTCCAGCCAAGAGTCACTTATTGCCGCCATTACTAGTAAAAAAAAAAATGTCCCCAGATTTCATTTTAAAAATCTGGTCACCTTATCCTAAAGGCTCTTGGCAGTCGCTTCCTGTGTACAGTACATGCATGCACTCCAGTAATGGCTGCATGATATTTCAAAGGGCTAGCTTCCTAATGGTGACATGTCTGTGTCATGGGTGTTAAAATAGTCACTTTCTTTAAAAGCCTGTGTGACATGAGTAACAATGCAGAAGCAAAGATGGGAGACAGGGACAAAGCCTTGTCACCCCATAACAGGTATTATTTTAAATAAAGCTGTAGATATTAAAATATTGAAAATTACATTAACTTGTTTAGCTTAGTGAAGTTTTTATTGATTGAGTTTACATATACGTTAAGCATCAATAATGTTCTAAAAGCATAAGGTGAGTTTTATGTGAAGATTTTTTTTTTAGTAACAGCTGTATTCACACAATAACCGCTACATTTGGGTTACAGGGCAACTAGCTTATGATAAAGGATACATGATTCACACTGACATATTTAAGTGCATGCATTAGTCTGACACATGAACTGAACCCACACCTTATTTTTTATGACCTTGAATGCAGTTTATCTTGGAGAGATTTTAACGTCTAACTGTAGTACAATGGCAGCTCTCAGGCCTTACCAATTTTTACAACTCCCAACACTTTGCTTAAACCAGCCAAATCGTCCAAGAAAAACCAAAGTAGTTAAAAATGATGAATCGGCAATAAAAGAAATGTTTCATAAAAGTGTATTTGTCTTAAGCAGAGATGGGGAAACAGGTGCTTTACATTCAAGGTAATGGAAACACTTTAGTTTTTTTAGTTTTTTAACCAGCACTCTACGATATTAATTTACTGCAAACTTTACTAGAATTAGCAGATCAGTAATTGCCATACCATATGGGACTAGGCAAATGTTTTATTATACCCATGTGTAGAAATATAGAGCCTGTCATAAATGGGGCATTTCGGTGGGCTGCAAAAAATTCATGTCACACAATATTTCAAGCATTTAAATGCATTCTTGACACATTTAATGTCACGGTGATAGTTTTATTAGATCCATGCTATGATTGAAACCGTGTTCTGATCAGGACCAAGTTGAGTCATATGTTTTATAAGAAAAAAGAATCCAGTTTAGCGAAGTACAGCAATACCATACAATGAAGTTTGAATTTCTTCATCTATACACATAACGCATGTAATTCTCAAGAGATTGCAAAAGGTAAAAATAAATATTTTATATGTTGAGTTTCCTATTAGTGATATGATCACAAGGAGGATAATGAGACTATAGAGCACATATGTCCAACACAAGGCCTGAAGGCCGAATCCGGCCCTCCAGGCCTTGTTATGCGGCCCTCGCACCCAGTTTTGCAGCCAGAACTTGGCAGAACTCCATTCTGCCACCTCCAGCTCTCACCCGCTGCTCCCTGCAAGGTGAAGCAGAGCCACCAACAAAGGGAGGTACTAGAGCCAATTAAGGTAGGAGAGAGAGATGCAGGAGAGATTTGGGAAGGGGGGTTTGGGTTGTACACTGTGCATAGTTCACCCCTAAACCCTGCACTCTGTACACAGCACTCCCCTGAACTCTGTATGTGAACCCTGCACTCTGTGCATACCACATTCCAGAACTCTGTACACAGCACACTCCTAAACTCTGCACTCTTTATATAACGCACCCCAGATACAACCAGCCCTTTGAGGGCAACCATACTGCTAATGCGGCCCACAAAAAAATTGAGTTTGACACCCCTGCGAGAGAGCAGATTTTTACCTATTTATTCAAAACATAATATTACAATTTTAAACCAAATCTGATTTACTTGATATTCTTAAAGTGATGTCACAAAAGCAGCATAGCCTTTGTTAATTATGAATGCTACCTTTTATTCATTTTTCCCATAAAATATTTGAAAACGTATTGGTAGACATGTATACTGATTTATATTTTTATATAGCTGTTGCAGGCTGGGCTTTGGCAAAGCATTTCATACTGATTTCAAGCTTAGTGTTGATCAGTGAGTGGTGTTGTAAAAAATTATATTG
The DNA here is from genome assembly GCA_029206835.1 of Rana muscosa. NCBI lineage: Eukaryota > Metazoa > Chordata > Amphibia > Anura > Ranidae > Rana > Rana muscosa. The sequence goes on along the minus strand of CM055127.1, from coordinate 311,535,465 downwards.
TTAAGCATAAAAAGTATATTAGATATTTCTCTTCCCTAATGGTATGGGGGACACCCTGTAATCATAGAAATGCTTTGGCATGAAAGACTGAGCAAAAATGGTGGTGCTAATTATTGACTCTAGAGTTTGCCAAGTTGTTATTTTGTTGAAATAACTGTTGCGCATAAAGGGAATCTATATTGTTTTTGTCTATATTTTCTTCAATATGTTCAGGCCTGAAACTTAATTCTAGTTATTTATTTTGGTCAGGTAAATATAAAAATATTGTAAGTGAAAATGTAATAATTAAACTGTCAATACAGCAGGTGGCTCCTTTTTACATTTATCTATCAGGCTAATTTCAACTGTTTTGCAAAAAAAAAAATAGGATCATTGACTTATCTTAAATTTATTTTCTTAACCACTTCAGCCCCAGAAGAATTTACCCCCTTTCTGACCAGAGCACTTTTTGCCATACGGCACTGCGTCGCTTTTACTGACAATTGCGCGGTCTCTGCAGTTTTTATTTTTTGCGCTATAAACAAAAAAAGAACGACAATTTTGAAAACAAAAAAAATATATTTTTTACTTTTTGCTATAATAAACATCCCCAAAAAATATATAAAAAAACAATTTTTTTCCTCAGTTTAGGCCGATATGTATTCTTCTGCATATTATTGGTAACAAAAATTGCAATAAGCGTATATTGATTGGTTTGCGCAAAAGTTATAGCGTCTACTAAATAGGGGATAGATTTATGGCATTTTTATTATTATTTTAATTTTATTACTGATGGCGGTGATCTGCGATTTTTATCGTACTGTGACATTGCGGCGGACACATCGGACTCTTTTGACACTATTTTGGGACCATTGTCATTTATACAGCGATCAGAGCTATAAAAATACACTGATTACTCTGTATATGACACTGGCAGGGAAGGGGTCAAACACTAGAGGGCAATCAAGGGGTTAAGTGTGTCCTAGGGAGTGATTATAACTGTAGGGGGGATGGTCTCACAACAACATGACAGAGATCATTGCTCCCGATGACAGGGAGCAGTGGATCCCTGTCATGTTGCTAGGCAGAACAGGGAAATGCCTTGTTTATATAGGCATCTCCCCGTTCTGCTGCTCCGTGATACGATCGCGGGCCCCCGGCGGACATCGAGTCCGCGGGACCCGCGGGCATCTCCGCAATGCCGCGACTTAAAGAAGACGTACATGTACGCCCATTTGCCCACCGCTGCCATTGTGCCGACGTATATCGGCGTGCAGCGGTCGCCAAGCGGTTAAAGAACAAGTACATTAAGGGACACAGGATGAAGTAACACATGTAGATTTGCTTATGCTGCTGCCTTCAGTAGGTTGGACACTGGCAAAAAAAATTCTGTAAGGTTAACCTGGTATAGCTTCTCCCTCCCCCAGCAGGCCTCAGTTTTTTGCTGTCCTAGAAAAGACAGATGTCTAGAAGCATGGGCAAAGCATTATTAGGACTAGATTATAAGAACAGAGGGGAAGGACCCATGTCACTAATGTACTTCATGAAAAGAATTCTATGGTAAGTCTAAAGTCCAATTTTCTTAATTTTGCATTATGGGACACAGGGTGTAATTTAGGTACATTGACACATCCAAAAGCAGCCCAAATGTGGGGTGTGCAACACAGCAAATGAAACGCTAACAGAAACACAAAAATACAAATAGTTAACAGAGGCTACACATGGCCCACAGAACCACCTGAAGAACCTTACAACCAAAGCCAGCTATAGCTGAGGCATGACCATCCACTTGGTAATGAGGGTATGATTTGAAGACCAGGCCAATGCTAAAAAGAAACAGAAATTGATCCAGTGGAGTGTGTTTTGACCAGGAAAGGTGGAACCTCGTTTTAAAACAATAGGCATGAATGATGAGTTGCAGAATTCACTTGGTGATAGTGGAGCATGAAGCCGGTTGTTCCTTACAGGGACCTTTAGGAATGACAAACAGATAATCAGGCTGTCTAAGGGGAGCCGTATTTCATATATTTCAACAACATGTAACACGTCGGGACAATGGAGGGAAATCTCTTCAGGATTAGAGTAGCACAGAGGGATGATAGAACAATAACCTGGTTGAGAAGAAACCACTTTGTAAAAAAAGAAGGTCTTGGGTCTCAAAACAACCCTCTGTGTATCACAAGAAAAAGGTTCTTTACAGATTTAGGCTGCCAACTTGCCGATGAGAAGGCAGCGAGTAAGGCAACTTTGGGAGTGAGGGTAGACTTGGGAATTTTCTCGATAGGGAAAAGGGGGCTTTTCTGAAGTTCCGACAGAACCCAAAAGAGATCCTGCAGTGTCACTGGAAAGCATACAGAGGAAAAATGTGAGCAACACCCTGAACAATGGCCGTCATTAGGGAATGAGGAGCAAGCAGCATTTAAAAAAGAATTGATAGGGCCAAGTTTTGGCCCTTGATGGCACCCAAGAATAAATGTTAATACAAACTAGACAGGAGGAAAGACTGGATTAGTTCAATGGAGTTCTCCCTGTGATGGAATATCCTAGCCTTTGACCATGAGAAATATGCTTTCCAGGTGCAATGCTAAACTGTTTAAAAAGTACATTTCCTAGCTTTTAAGAACATAGGAATAACCTACCCCTCGTTGCCTTGTCTTCAACAGCCAGACCATTAAAGCAAGATAAAGATAAGGAGTTTGGCAAACCTGTTCTTGGAACAGACAATCTGGATGATCTGGGAGAGCCCACGAGTCTGTCAGGAGTCAGTCAAGGCAGGTGGGGACAGTGATCCAGGCTATCATTGTCAGGACATAAAGGAGGGACACTACAAACCATCCTAGAGTCTTTAGTGGATTGTGAGCTGGAAAAGATCACAGTGCTGCTTCCCCTACACTCATGCTCTGCCATATTGCTAGTATAAGAGGTGAGAAAATATCCCATAGAGGTACTCACGATCCAGTTGCAGGTGCAGGAGGGGTTAAAAAGCCCCCTGTGTCCAGGTCACTGGGAGGAAACTGTACCAAGAGGGACAAACTCTTGCAGCCATTGCAACCACTCTATCACAGTACCATGAAATGCGATTGTGACACATTTAAAAAAAGTGTAGTGGTACTGTATACTTCAAAGAGTGCCTGCAACATAAAAAAAATGTGTAACGGCACACAGCCAAATAGCAGCCCCGAAGGAGATAGTGGGAGACACATTACCACACACTAGCTTAATAGAAAAAGGCAAAGTCCTGTCACTTCCTAAAAAGCAGTCCAGATGGCCCCACTAAGCTGTGAATCCCATCTTTATTGAAAATTAAAAAATATCACACCATAAAAGCGCAATGTGAACAGAGTGGGGGAGAAGGTGGTTCATGCATTTCGTGCTTTCCTAGCACTTTATCATAACCAGCCTGTTTCTTCCTGCAGTGGTGGACCAGTGGTATCCAGTGTAAACCACAGTAGAAATCTTGGATGGAGTCCAGGCAGGGCATAAGTTGCACACACCAAACCAGAATGTCTTCGCTCCACCAGAAGCATACCCCCCTAATGCGGTCTTCAGGGACAGGGTTCCACTAGATTGGTGCACCACAGCCCTGGACCTGTAAAGTATTCTACGGCTGACACTCACATTGCACACAGGTGATTAGGCGAGTATCTTTAAGGCTTCTTTCACACTGAGGCGGTTTTCAGGCACGTTTTTCACACTGGGATGGTGCGCTTGTGGGACGTTCCAAAAAATTCTGCAAGCAGCATGTTTGGGGCAGTTTGGGAGCGCTGCAAATAGCGCTCCCAAAACGCCCTGCCCATTGCAATGAATAGACAGCGCTTGCAAAGCGCCTGAAAAGCGTTTTGAAGGCACTGCAAAACTGGACTTTTTACCTTTTGTTTATGGTAGAAAGGGCTGCTAAACAGCGACAAAGCGCCGCAAAAACTAGCAGCGCTTTAGCGATAACGGCGGGGCGCTGCCAGTGTGAAAGGGGTCATAAGAGCCCAGTACCCAAGACACATGACACATGACAGGCTGGCCCACCTTTTTCTTTTCAGTGGGGTCCAGGTACACTTCTGTGTCAATGCCGAGGATCAGCCAATTTAGAAAGCTACAAAATTCGTCCCTTCTGGCTCTCCAGCAACTGAAAAAAACTTGCTAAAAGGAAAACTATCTTGATAAAAAGATCTATGTTCTTCTCCTGAAGACAGCAGCATAACCCAATGTACCAACATTCCTTCATCCCATGTTCCTAAATGTACAATTAAGAAATGGTTGTTAATTACAGAATGCAATACCTAAAGCTCAAATACAGCAAAATAAGTCAAATGATTCAAGTGATTGATTTATATCTCCCTTCTCTGTACTGCGTAGCTTCATACAATCTTTTAATTATAGAGAGGCAGTTTTAAAAAAGCACACAGTGTTGCCTGGTAACAACCAAGCAGAAATGTGTTTATATTAGCATCACATCAAATTCCCTACCACTGTAACCCTGGTAGTCATAGGCTATAACAAAATATATATATTTTAAATTGGGCTATAAAAGGCTGGAAATCCCATAGATCAACGTTTCTCAACCTTCCAATCGAGTCTCCAGGCCCTTCTGAGAGACCAGCCTTCATCCTGGTTCTCTCCAGCAAGGGTCCTCCCCTGGATCTCCTCAGCTTGGCTCGGCTTCTCCCAAACAGGCAAGACAGCCTAGGACCACCTCAGGATTAGTAGGCCCCAGACATGCTTCTGCTTCTGGGCCTACTTGCAGAACTTGCAGCAATGTAGCCTCAGGCCCGGAGGGCCACGAGGTAAGGACTCACTAAGAGCACATGGCCCTGCCCAATAAATACCCCTTCCCAGAATGCACAGCAGCCAGGAACCTCCTACTGGGCTGTTTCTGGAAAAAGAATATGCATTACAGCTCAACCTTGTTGTTATCCTCATACTGGCCTGTGGTACCAGTGACACCTACTGGCAACAGTGAGAAATGCACAACTCAGCCAAGTTCAAGGCAGAACCAAATAAACTATATACAATCAATCTGAGCTGTTTACAGCTCAGCCAAAAACTAAATTTACATTATAGCCCCATTTTTAGGAACAGGGGGCTACACACATGTACACACATACAACACACACGCACATGTACACACGTACACACTTGTACACACATGTATAAAGCACTTTAAAAACTAATCTAGCACAGTACCTTTCCAGTTTTCGCATTCAGCCGGGTACTGCATTTTAGGGGGAAGCAGAGAGCACACTACACTCCCTTTCCCTTTACTTTTGAGGCTGACGAAGATTCTCACAGTTTGGCAGGGGATCGGGAGATCAGACTCATCTGACAGCCCTTCTCTCCCCTGATTCCGCGGGTGTTGTGGAAAAATGTATTAATGTATGTTGTCAGATGTCCCCCAATGTCAGTCTTGCTGTAATGCGCTCATCTGAGCGCATTTGCACATACAGACGTTGGTGGAAGATCGGTGGCGGGAAAATCTTCCTATGGGAACAGCGATGTTTACTCCATTTAGAGATGTTGTTTTATGCCTCGTCAGGGGACTGGCCACTTCCTGACATTGGTATTAAATGACTCCGAGCGCACAGATCTGTGTCCACAAGAACAGTAGCATAGCTATACGACAATTGTGGTCCATTGAGGCATAATTGTCGTATAGTTCCCATCATTGGAAGCAGTGCATGTCACTGCTAGTCTATTTGAATGTATACATGTCTGTAATTGGTTCTTTTGTTGAATTCATGTACTGAATTGTATGGGACATCTTGTTGGAAGGATGTCCTTGTATGGTCATTTCCTATGGAGGGTAGGTCACATGTTGTGACATCACTTCCTGCTGGGAGTTTATTAAAACTGTTTATGGGCGTCAACTTGGCAGAGTTGGCTGGGACGCCTTGATGATAAGACCTGTGTGATGATGCGTGCTTCTTGGAATGGATGAATGGTGAGTGAACTTTAGCCTAAAGATAGCATTATTGCAAAAGGATGAAATCTAAAGTGTGTGCATGTTTAGCACAGGAAATATAGGCTGTATGCTCTGCATGGAACCTATATTTCCACGACAGTTAAATGGCGGGCCAGGACCTTTGGGAATAGATGGAGCCCCTTTGGACATCGGATCGAAATGGGGGGAGAGTGGATCCACGATCTGATGCGTAGGGGCTCTGCTCTGTAAAAGAACACATTTTTCGTCTTTTTGAAATAATGCTGTAGGTTTGCAGTATGAGAGATGTGTGTGTGAGTGTGTATGTCTGTCTATGAGAGATGTGTTTGTGTGTGTGTGTGTATGTCTGAGAGATGTGTGTGTGTGTGTGTGTGTGTGTGTGTGTGTGAATGTATGGAACAAATAAATTGCATGAATTTTGTAGTGTGTAGAGAAGCTGAAAATGGCTGCTCCCATGAGGTTTAGCGGGGGGGGGGGGGGGCAGGCAGCATGGCCATCAGTGACTAGCATGTTTGATAGTTCTATGTATCTGACTTTCCAATTTTCAGAACAAAGTTGTGTGCAGTGTTTGCGCCTGTGTGAATGCTGATGGAACTGTATATTGTGTATGAAATGAAGGTATATATGTGGTATTATTTAGCCTGCAATGTGTGTGTTTGGCTGAGCTGTTTGTATTTCTCAAAGTCTTGTCAGAGCAGCCATGTGCTTGAATGGGGGAAGGGCTTGCCCATTGTTTTGCAATGGAGAATGTTTTGTGTTGCAGGGGCTATGCCCTGAGGGAAGGGAACTCTGAGCAAGCATGCAGGCAACATTGTACTATATGTATGTGGTGAATATCTCAGAGTATATGAACTTAGAGAAAAGAATGTTAGTTTAATGTTGTTTATGTAACTTACATTTATTGAATGTGCTGTTTAGTGGCCAAAGGGTTTTTAAAAAAAAGTTTGTAAGTGTACATGTGGTCCTTGTACAGTGTAGCTGACACATTTTTCAGTGAATTTTGATGATAATTTAGAAAAGTTTCAATGGTGTAATCAGTCTTTGTGAAGAAAACATTTTTTGGTTTTCTTTTGAAGACGCTGGTTTTGGCGGGAAAAAGTACATGCGTTAATGGCGCCATTCCTGGCTTTTGTTGTTGGCCATGTGGTTTGTCTGACATTTTGAGGCGCAGTTTCTCCTTAGCCTGTGGATATCCTATAAGGGAAGGTGCAGCCACCTTTCCTTTGGGTGTGATATCATGTGACCGTGCTGTGGCATTCGTCGGCTATTTTGCTGGTGGAATTTCTCAGTTTTTGATGTTTGGTGCGAATTGAGTAGTGCGGTCTTTTCTGCGTTGGAATCTGGAGGCCATTTTTGTTTTTCTTTGTGTGGGGGAACCCATGTGGTGTTCATTGTGATGTCCCATGCTGGTTTTGGCGGGAAAAATTGCATGCGTTAATGGCGCCATTTTTGTTGTTGTCCATGAGGTGTGCGGTGGTCATCCACCATTTTGTTGTCCATGAGATGTGCGGTGGTCATCCACCATTTTGTTGTCCATGAGGTGTGCGGTGGTCATCCACCATTTTTGTTGTTGTCCATGAGGTGTGCGGTGGTCATCCACCATTTTGTTGTCCATGAGGTGTGCAGTGGTCATCCACCATTTTGTTGTCCTGGCTTTTCGGCCATCTTGAGAGACGTTTACAGTTTGAGATAGGAAGTTCCAGGTTGGAAAACACAGCGCCTGGATGCTATATTAACATTTGTTGATTGGCGCATTTTTTCGCCTGTTTTATGCGTTTGCAGTTTGACCTGTGCACTGCTGGGGAGAGTAGTGAGACACTGGGGTGACATACTGAGAGGCTGTTTTTGTTTAATGTTGAATTCGCTGGTTTAAACTGTTTTAAATAGTTTTTCTAAGCATCGCCTTTTGATTTGAGTTGAGTGGCATCTTGATATAGCGCGGTCTTACCCCGAGGGGTCCCGACGCGCTTGCAGACACATGCTGGGGCCCATTTATAGGGGGAATCTGGTTGACCTACCAGCATGTCTTTGGAGTGTGGGAGGAAGCCAACGCAGACACAGGGAGAACATGCAGACTCCATGCAGATGGTGTTAGGATGGGGATTTCTCTGTTTTCATGACTTTGCAGTATATGAGCCGCGGTTTTTGTATTGGATTTTGTTTTTAAGTGAAAACTCCACTTTACACTGAATTTGATAGATTGTAAGACTAAAAGAGTTTTTGTACACAGCGGTGTGTGTTGTTTTTATGTTTAAATAAAAAGGGGGGTTTACTCCATTGTTTCCTTGACAAAGGTTTTTTTTAAACTGTTGAAATATATATGATGTTTAGCCATAGATTTTTTGGTGTCTTAATAGACACGGCAATGTGGCTGGGCTCCCCCCTCCCCCTCCCTCTTCCTGAACAAATGATATGTAAATAAATCAGTTTGGTTTTTTAAGTAGCTGAACATGTAACAGGAGGTTCTTTTCAGCATTTTATATATCAACAGGAAGTTGGTGGGAGGAACTTGAGGTTTTTAAAGGTGAGCCATGAGATTTGGAAGGAAAATAGAAAGCATTTTTCCGTTTAAGTGTTTTATATTTTGTTCCGGTTTTATACTGAAATACTGTTGAGGGTAGAGAGCAAACTGGGGGGGGCATCACCATTATTGTAACATCTGGATACAGAGAGAAGCCACATTGTTCTGCAGGTGGTAAACAGGCGTAAGTGTTCTGTGTGGTTTAGTCTGGCAATGCAGTGTATGGGTGTATAGCGCAAAACGCTTGTGTATGCATGCACTGTGAGGGGTAGAGGCCTAATTCGGGGGTTGATCTGTGGTTGTTGCTGTAGTTCCAAAAGTGTTGGGACAACAAGCCATAGAGTTGACGCCTCGGTTAGGGTTTCTAGTTGGGGGACTGGACCAGATAGTGGCTGTAGTTCTTCAATCCACCGTATAAGAAGACACCGGGCGGTGCTCTTTGAAATGGGTGCAACGGTTTAACCTGGACACAGGTTTAAGACGATAAGCCGATTCGAATCGCCATGGACACAAGGAGGTCTGTGCAAGGGAAGGAATGGAGGCTTCCCACAGTCAGACGGTCACACAGTGCACAAAGCCTAGTTTTGGGGCAAAGGCCTTTGAACCCCAAAAAGATTAACATAGGTGGTCCAAGGATACTATTTTGGGTATCCCTCTGGAGTGGATGTAGTTGAGCTGCGGCTTCAGAAATCTGTAATGATGAGTGTTGATGGAGGGGTAGTACACGCTTTTGTGATTCTCAGAGGAGGAACGGTGGTTAAATTCTCATGCCCTTTTGTTTGAACTTTGTATGGCTGGTCCATGCAAGGTTCTCGAGCTGCTCTCATGTTTGTCCCATTGTATTTTTTTTCTATTGCTGAAAGAGTGAAGGGAGAATTCTGTCTGTTTTTGTTTTTTTACATTTTTGGTTTTGGAAACTATGAAGTATCTCCCCCACATTTGTATCTGAATGTTTGTATGTAGTAACGGGAATATGTTTGAACTTACCGCGGCGATCCTCCGATGCGTCTGTTGTATTTTTGTAGGAACGAGAAAAGTAAGGGTTACAGAGGGTTTTGTTTGAATCAGTTTTGAAAGAATGTCATTGACAATTTACCAATGTACAGGAATGTCATTATTGTTTACCATTCTTTGCAGGTTAAATATGAAGGATAGAGTAATGATTTTGCTTATAAGTATTCAGGTCCAAGGAGTTTGTACACAGAGAACAGGTGTATGTACACAGCTGTACATATGGATAAATATGAGTCTAAGGAGGTAAAAGTATCATAGGCTATTTCATTGTTTCTTTTTTCCTGCACCACGCATTTCTTCCTTCAGTCTGTAATGAGGAAGAAAAGGGGGGGAATAATAAATGTAAGAGTGACAGTTTTTTTTCAAACAAATAATGTTAACCTCTGTAATTCTAACCAAGTTTGTGCCAAGACTGTCTTTCTTTGATAGAATTTGAATCGGCAAGCAGCAGTCTGGTGAAGTAGGTTCCCATCCCAGATGCTAAGAACCTTTTGTCAATGGTTCCAGGTATTGTAAGCCACTTACAGGTTATGCAGTGACCACAGTCCCGATGTCTGGGTTATTGTCATATGAGGGTTGTTTGGAGGTCAATCAAAACCAGAGTCGTACTTTCCTCATTAGCTGTCACTTATATTCTCGGCTGATGGGGTGGGTGCGATCGCTGTGACATGAACTTCAAAATGTCCACCACAGGGTTCACGAGTCCCTCCTGGACCCTGACACAATAACCAGTTTACATTCTTTCCAACCAGGTGACTGGGTCGTTGTAAAGAAGCTTGAGGGATGAGACCACGCCAGCCACTGCAAGAAGCGGCTCAACCACACCAAAGAACTGAGTAGTATCTTTGTTTATTTATATATTTTTGTTGTTTAGTACATTTTAGCAAGGGTAACGATGAAAAGCATCCCAAGTTATTATTTAAAGTGCATTTCCTGACTAGCTCAGAAAGCGAACAGGACCGATTGCTGGGTCTGTTCTGAGTCTCCACCAAGTTTTAGTACCCAGCAATGACAGCAGTACATGCCATTTATGATGTTATTATGGGTATGAGGAGTTTTAACAAACTAGTGAAGACTCCAAACAGACACTTGTCAATGGAATCTAACGATGCATTTTTAGAGGGTAAAATTGCTTATAGTTTTAATAGCTCTGCCTCTTGTCGGTTTGGGTATCTAGGCAGCCCACAAGTGTGTTTGAACTTTAGTTTGGTGTTTATGCGGATCTGCAGCTTATAAGGTAATCCCCCCAATGCAAGAGGTTCATGCATGATGGTGAAGCTGTCCCAGCATCTTATGTTGCAGCCGTTCGCGAGGATCTGATGGCGCAAGAAATTAAGAATGGCAGGGACAGCTAGAAGGGATTTGTTCACCAACCCCGACCAGGTCTGGGCATGGTGTCCTGGATGTACAAGGTGGGGGGGGCTCGGGCTTGGGATACGATTGAACAATTCTCATCCGTTAAGGATAGGGTTCTTCATGTAACTGTTGAAGCCAGAGCTGTAGCTAAGTGAAGGTTGGGAGTCCTTTTACGGGTCTGGGAATCTTTGGGGATCTAATTTTTATTTTACAGCGGATCGTGGTTAAAGGAAGTGGGAATATATATATACTCATGTAGTTTTATTTCTATTCTTTCTATGTCGTGACGAGGTGCTCCTGTTGCCTGATTGGACGCGTGACCAGAGTTTCCTTGATGAGACGCCCCGAAGCCGGACCCACATACAAGACACAGAGGATCACAGACAGATCGGCGATTACTACAGCTCACCATGTTGTGTCCTCCTTTATAAGTCATGCCCCTGAAGAACAGAGTCTACATGTCAAGCCGTGTTTTCCTTTTTATGGACTGTAAGGACTGATTCATTTCCAGGTGTAAGAAGCAGATCAAGTTTCATCGATGGACATGGGGTGCATATGACAAAAAAGGGAGGACTGTTGTGAAAAAATGTATTAATGTATGTTGTCAGATGTCCCCCAATGTCAGTCTTGCTGTAATGCGCTCATCTGAGCGCATTTGCACATACAGACGTTGGTGGAAGATCGGTGGCGGGAAAATCTTCCTATGGAAACAGCGTTGTTTGCTCCATTTAGAGATGTTGTTTTATGCCTCGTCAGGGGACTGGCCACTTCCTGACATTGGTATTAAATGACTCTGAGCGGACAGATCTGTGTCCACAAGAACAGTAGCATAGCTATATGACAATTGTGGTCCATTGAGGCATAATTGTCGTATAGTTCCCGTCATTGGAAGCAGTGCATGTCACTGCTAGTCTATTTGAATGTATACATGTCTGTAATTGGTTCTTTTGTTGAATTCACGTACTGAATTGTATGGGACATCTTGTTGGAAGGATGTCCTCGTATGGTCATTTCCTATGGAGGGCGGGTCACATGTTGTGACATCACTTCCTGTTGGGAGTTTATTAAAACTGTTTATGGGCGTCGACTTGGCAGAGTTGGCTGGGACGCCTTGATGATAAGACCTGTGTGATGATGCTTGCTTCTTGGAATGGATGAATGGTGAGTGAACTTTAGCCTAGAGATAGCATTATTGCAAAAGGATGAAATCTAAAGTGTGTGCATGTTTAGCACAGGAAATATAGGCTGTATGCTCTGCATGGAACCTATATTTCCACGACACGGGACACCTGAGGACCTCTGGCGGCACACTGGTTGAGAAAGTCTGCCATAGATATTCAGTCAAACATGGTCTCACAGAAGAGCATCCACCTTGTTTTGCTAGATTGCCAGTCAGAGTATAATCAGTGTATAGTTGTACATAATCCCTCAGTAAAATTTCCACATATATTGACAGGTAATTTCTAAGTTTTTGTTATATATATATATATATATATATAAAATTACAGCTCAAACTACAAATGGAAAAACTCTGGGAAGACATGCAGCGATAAGCGAAATAATAGCGCTCCAAGCAGTGAACTCTGAAAGCAAATCAAACAGCCCTATTAATGTCTTCATAGCAGAAAAATTTAGTTAAAGTCATAATATGAACTTTAACAACCTTCCAGGACTGCTCATCAGGCCAATTTATCACACCACATACTAGCTAGGAGCTATACTAGACAAGCACTAATGTTTTAATGCTTAAACACCACAAATACAATGAGAAATAACAATAGGATTAGAGCTCCTTTAAGTATTCTGAATATATTAATAAATATGAGTATAAGTAATGTATATATTGTCCTTGTTTTACTAAAACATATACAATGCTGGTATATTATGTAAAAATATCAAAAGTATGTACGAATAAGGTGAGCATCTCACTGATATTTCTGCTTGGGGAAACAACATTTTGTAGCAAGCAAAGATAAAAGCTAGAGATTGGAAGGGAACAGACAAAAAGTGGAGTACCCTGGCCAACCTGATTAGCAGTAAAGTAGGTAGGTCCAAAAACTAAAAGATCTAATGTACTCCTTATAGGATGATTGGTAAAGCAAGTCACTCAGGATCACAAACGCAGTAAATGAATAATCAGTTTTGTGTATATCCAGTAAAGGGAAACATTTACACCAATACAAACCAGGTTTGAAAAAAAAACTATTTCCAAAACGTCTTTCAGGACAGCACCCGAGAGATCATGGCTCCTCCTCCTACAGGAAACACCTCATCAATTAATTCTTTAATTGGAGGCCTCCACGTTGCTTCCCTCAGTTTTTTGTGTTTCCTCCATCTGGAGGAACACCTCTGGGAGAGCCACGATCTCTCAGGGCTTTCCTGGTAGACAAGGTTCTCAAATCAGTTTTTTTTTTTTTTAGGAGATTGATCCTCCCACTTACCTCCTAGCATGGACGGTCCCGTGGGCTCCCTCTCCCCCTTCCGTGCTCGGGGAGAGCCTGTACAGCCAGGGAGGGCTGCCTCCTTTTTCTTCAGAGCGGTGGTTGCTGTACTCTCACCGACCGCTGGCGAAAGCGGCGTGGAGCTCTGCGGCGGCCGCCATTGTTCTGGTGGCCGAGGAGAGCCTCGGCCACGTCCTGTATGGGAAGAGGCAGCACTTCCGGGTCAGCGCGCGCGTCATTTCCGGCCGCAAAGCGCAGAGGGAGAGGGCAGGGTCACCTGGTGCCTTAAAGTTCCGGTTCCAGGTCAGCGCGGCGGCGTTTTTGAATCTGGAACCGGCGTTTTCTCTTCACCACGCATCCGCAGACAGCTATGGATAGCGATGCAGCGGATAAGGGGGCAAGCCAAGGCACCAGCAAGGCTAAGGTAAGGGACTGTGTCCTATTTTACACTGGGCCGCTTTCTCCTGTAGAGGGGGGGGGGGTATTCACCCTTCTCCCCCCTCCATCTCCCCCACCCCCCATCTCCCTGGTGGTGCAGTGGCTGGTGATTTAGCATGTCTACATAATATCTAGGGGTCTTTTTGTAAAAGTTGATGGTGGTGGTGCATGGCTTGCGGGGCACAAGGAAGTGAAAGTGTTTTTTCCTATGTGCACCTGGGTGTATTGATTTGTACTGTGTAACAGTTTTTTCTTAGCGTGGTCCCTGTTTTTTTTCTTTTCTGTTTGTGCAGGCCAAAAGTTCTGCTCAACCAGTGAAGAGAAGGTGCCCTGTCTGCAAGGAAAAGTTAAGCGAGGCTTGGACCAAGTCGCTTTGTGCAGATTGCACTGCAAATGTAGTCAGGGAAGAGTCTCCATCCTTTTGTGGCGATCTAGTATCTACAATTAAGGATGAACTCCGTGCCACCCTTCAAGCTTTTAGGTCAAACCTAAGAGAAGAACCAGGCCCTTCAAGGGAACCTAGGGCTCCGCAGCCTTCTTCAGAACCCCAAGACGGCTCTCAAATATTATTGGGAGGTCCGATAGACGCTTCCCAAGAATCTGCTTCCCTTGCTCCAGATGGAACAGACTCTGAGGAGGAAGAAAATGAAGCAGAGAGCGCTTCTAAGTACAAAATGTCGCTTGAAGAAGTCGCAGGACTTTTAAAAGTAATCCATGCGACTTTGGGGATTGAAGAGGAAAAGAAGGAGCTCTCCCTACATGACCGCATGTATGCAGGTTTGGGTGATCCAAAAAGCCGTGTTTTTCCAGTCCATTCAATAATCTCGGACATGATTAAAAAAGAGTGGTTGGAACCTGAGAAAAAGCCATTTTTTTCCCGGTCTCATAAGAGAAGATTTCCATTTGAGGACAACCCGGATTCCATCTGGAACAAGGTTCCAAAACTGGACTCTGCTTTTTCACAGGTCTCAAAATCAACTGACCTTGCCTTTGAGGACATGGGCATGTTAAAGGAGCCCATGGACAAAAGAATGGATTTGCTTCTTAAAAGGGCTTGGCAGTCTGTGATGAACAATCTAAAACCAGCAATGGCAACAACCTGTGTCGCTAGGAATTTAGAACACTGGATTAACCAGATGAAGGCCCATGTTACGGCGGATTCTCCAAAACAGGAGATTCTGGACTCATTTACAACGCTTTCTGCAGCAGTATCATATATTGCGGATGCTTCAGCAGAATCCATTCGTATGTCAGCCAGGTCAGCGGCTTTGACCAATTCTGCTAGGAGAGCATTGTGGCTTAAAACTTGGCCAGGAGATGCTGCATCTAAAAATAGACTGTGTAGCATTCCCTTTGCAGGGGATTTGCTATTTGGTTCGGAGCTGGAGTCCATTCTTGACCGTACGGCTGACAAAAAGAAGGCGTTTCCGGTCAAAAAACAACAGGTACAGACCCGTAAGCGTTTTTTTCGTCCCCAAAAAGGACAACAGGAAGGAAAAACGCAAACCAAAAGGAAGCAGTGGTCTTCCCAGAAACCAAAAGGTAGGAGTGGAGTGCTCTTCCATCCTCCTGCGACCCCCGGAAAGCCGCAGTGACAATCCACCCCAAGTAGGGGGAAGACTCCAGGAGTTCATTCCCCAGTGGAGAGACATCACTACAAATCAGTATATTGTAAACATGCTCTCCCAAGGATATGTGGTGGAATTCACGGAAGAACCCCCAAAGAGATTCCTAGTGACAAACGTCCCGAGGGATCCGGTCAAGGCACTCGCCATGAAGTCCCTAATTCAGGAACTGATATCCCAGAGAGTCATTGTTCCGGTTCCAACAAGGGAGTTCTTCCAGGGGTTCTATTCTCACGTTTTCCTTGTACAGAAACCTTCAGGAAAGTACCGCCTCATCCTAAATCTAAAAATGCTGAATTTGTCAGTAGAATACAAAAGATTTCGGATGGATTCCATTTTCTCAGTAAGAAGCCTCCTGAGTCAAGGATGCTTTATGGCGTCAATAGATTTGCAGGACGCATACCTCCACATTCCTATTGCCGCCAGATCTCAGAGATATCTGAGGTTAGCACTGAGAGAAGGGAAGAAGGTGGTACACCTGCAATTCAGAGCTCTTCCATTCGGCCTGTCATCTTCTCCAAGGGTGTTCACGAAGGTAATGGCCGAAGCTCTAGCACCCTTGCGTCTAGAGGGAATTTCAGTGATTCCTTATCTAGACGACCTGCTACTGTTTGCCCAAACAAGAGATGGACTTCAGAGAAACTTGGACAGAGCACGTGCTCACCTAGAATCCATCGGATGGATACTAAACCTCCAAAAGTCCAATCTGATTCCCTCTCAGGAGGTGTTATTCCTGGGTTTCCGTATCAACTCTGTGGAGCAAAAGATTTTTCTCCCAGAAGAAAAACGGGAAAAGCTGTTAAAGGTTGTGTCACTCTTACAAACCAGTCAGCTTCTGTCCATCAGGAGGGTCATGTCAGCATTAGGAACCCTGACCTCTTCCATACCGGCAGTACAATGGGCAAAGCTCCATTTCAGGCCACTGCAAAAGTTTCTGTTAAAAATCTGGGATCGCCAGCAGAATTCACTAGATTCACTGGTGAAGATCCCCACCAAAGTAAAGAGGAGTCTCTGGTGGTGGAAGAACCAGGCAAGACTCTCAGCAGGCCTGTTATGGTCCTTTCCAACCCAGGTAAGGCTAACAACCGATGCCAGCTCCTGGGGTTGGGGGGCTCACATGAGCGGTCGTTGGGCTCAGGGATCTTGGTCCACAAGGGAAGCAATGAGATCTTCAAACTGGAGGGAACTAAAGGCGATAGAAATGGCCTTATTGTTCTTTGCAGAAGAAGTCCAAGGGCGACATACACAAATTCTGTCGGACAACGCCACGGCGGTGGCTTACATAAACCGACAAGGGGGCACCAGAAGCAGAATACTTCAAGGCCTAGCAGAGAGCATTCTAAATTGGGCAGAGCTCCATACTCAATCCTTGTCCGCGGTCCATCTAAAAGGGACCCTAAACAGGATAGCGGATTTCCTCAGCAGGAACCAGGTGTACGAAGCGGAGTGGCAATTGAATCCAGATGTCTTCAATCTAATAGTGAAGAAATGGGGACAGCCAAGAGTGGATCTCTTTGCGACTCAGGAAAATACACAAATATCTCTCTTTTTTTCCCTGAACAGGAACGAGTCATCTCTGGGGGTAGATGCTCTGGCGCACAGTTGGAATTTTCACCTCAGCTACGCCTTCCCTCCTTTTCAGCTGATTCCGCAGGTCATAACAAAAATCCGGAAAGAGGATACGACCGTAATCCTCATCACTCCCTTCTGGCCCAAGAGGCCCTGGTTTTCGGCTCTTCTACAGATGCAGATCAAACCATACTGGCATCTTCCCGTGAGACAAGACCTTCTGTTACAAGGTCCGCTGTTTCACCAAGAAGTAGAAAAGCTAAAACTCACAGCCTGGCTTCTGAGGAGCAGCTCTTAAGGAGAAAAGGATTCTCGGATAGGTTGGTGGCTACCCTCCTATCTAGCAGAAAGAATGTTACCAGAGCAATATATCACAAAGTCTGGAAAGTCTTTAACTCTTGGTGCACTACATCTGGCAGACCATTAAAGCAGATTTCTTCTATCTTGGAATTTCTGCAAGAAGGAGCAGACAAGGGCCTAGCGATCAGTACCCTAAAAGTTCAGGTTGCCGCACTGGGGGTATATTTTGAGAAATCTATTTCATCAGAACCCCTAGTAAACAGATTCTTTAAAGCCCTCACTCGGGCTAGACCGATAGTGATCAAAAACTGTCCGTCATGGGACTTATCAGTCGTTCTACAGGCCCTGACCAGGGAACCTTTCGAACCTCTCAATTTAACCTCCCTAAAGCTAATTACTTTAAAAACAATTTTTCTAGTAGCTATTACAACAGCTCGAAGGATCAGTGAGCTGCAAGCTTTATCTATCAGGGAACCATTTTTTCTATTTTTTCAGACAGAATTGTGCTGAAGACGGATCCTAACTTTTTACCAAAGGTTGCCTCAGTTCAAAATAGAACCCAGGAGATAATACTTCCTACGTTTTGTTCTAATCCGTCGGGTAAGAAGGAAGAAGAATTCCATACCCTGGATGTTAAAAGAGCAGTCTTAAGTTACCTGGAAGCTACTAAAGACTTTAGGCGTTCAGACGCACTATTCATTTTATTTTCCGGAAATAAAAAAGGAAGACAAGCTTCTAGAGGAACCATTGCCAGATGGTTGAGAATGGCTATCTCAGACGCCTATTCCCTTACAGGCCAGGAGAGTCCAGTAAGTATCAGGGCTCATTCTACTAGAGCTTCGGCGGTGAGTTGGGCAGAAAAAGCTGGTGCCACCCCCGAACAAATCTGTAAGGCAGCTACATGGACAAGTCTGACGACCTTTGCCCGTCATTATAGATTAGATCTCATGACGGCTGGGGACCAGGCTTTCGGAAGGAAAGTCTTACAGGCTGTTGTCCCACCCTAAATGGGGTAAGTCTCGATTATCCTCTCGGGTGCTGTCCTGAAAGACGTTTTGGAAAAATGCAAGTTAGACTTACCGGTAACTTGTTTTCCAATAGGCTTTCAGGACAGCAGGATCCCGCCCTTTTTTTATGCTGTGGCTGTAATACTATGTAATAACTGTCGCTTATGTGTTGCAGCTGGGGCTGGAGGTTCTCTACAAACAACTGAGGGAAGCAACGTGGAGGCCTCCAATTAAAGAATTAATTGATGAGGTGTTTCCTGTAGGAGGAGGAGCCATGATCTCTCGGGTGCTGTCCTGAAAGCCTATTGGAAAACAAGTTACCGGTAAGTCTAACTTGCATTTTTCTGTTAACAGGAAAATAACACCTTAACTTTGTGTCTTCTAATCCTGGCTGGAAGTTGGTATTACCAAGTATAGCAGTAAAAAGGGAGTGTGGTGACAAAAACTAGTACAGGGGGTCCTCGGGTTACGAACAAGATAGGGACTGTAGGTTTGTTCTTAAATCGATTTTGTTTGTAAGTCGGAACAGTACGCAGTGCACCTCCACGAGGCAGCGGCGCAGGAAAGAGCGGTGATCTGCAGGCTTCACTAGGCCGCGGTAGCGACGGGCGCTTTTAGCGGGCGGAATCTCCGCAATACAGGCACAGGGTATGGAGAGGAATAGGCAGGCAGGTAATTAGTTTATGTGCACGGATGGCTACAGAATTCCTCACTAACACGTCTGCCGCCTCTCACTGCAAGATGGCAACTCTGCAGTTTCCGGGACCAGCGTGAAACGTAATCGTCGGCTGTTCGTAACTCGGGGATCCCCTGTACCTTACAAAAATGTGAATAATTTATGTATGGTAAGGCTTACCAATGGATGTTTAATTATGGCCATAAAGGCCTGGCTTATTCAGAAAGGCATGGCTTGAGGGACTGGGGAAGCTTCCTGTTTAAGTGGGACCTACAATTTAGTGGAGAAATTATGATACTAGCCCACCAAATTCATAACATAAAAGGGAATACAATAGAAAATATCAACTCCATTTAGCTTACCATGAGCAAAGTGTAACTGATTCTGAATGTCCATAATGATTTGGCAAATTTGGTTTACTTTATTAGGTTTTGTGATGCGTACAAAGTGTACAACATTCACATTAGACAAAAAAATGACTTGAACAGACTCTGATAAAATAATATTTATACACTTAGCAGGCAGTATATTAGAGACTTAATACTCCAAGGATGAACCAGGGGTCTGGGTTTAAGGTTGTAACATCAAAGGTAGCAGGGACAAAGGTCACCCTACTGGAGCAATACAGAATATTGCTAGGTAAAGGTACAGAGCATACTGTATTTACAGACCAGTGCAGCATGAGGGTAGCAAGAAGTTGAAGAAAAAAAAAAGGGAAAGAATGAGTTAATAGGTGTGGAAACAGAAGGGTGAGACTGGGGAAGAAGAGAAAGAAATAATAAGTAAAAAAAAAGGGAAAAAATAGGTGGTGAGGGAACTTCAATTGGTAGATGTCGGATCTTCAATTGGAAAGTAATGTATTTTGGCGGGTCCACCAAATAGTTGTCATCATGCCAGCTTCTGTACAGCCCTTAAAACATGTCGGTGGACATTCAGGAACCCTATTTTGGCATGGAGTACTGGAATATAATACCACCAGTAAAGAACTTTGTAGGGATTTTTATGTGCCGTTACATTTCTGGAACTCTTAGCAGTTGCAGCCCATACATTTTGGCAATCCTCCGATGCAATGGATTTCCCCAATGTGGTGTCCACTTTTTTTTAAATGTCATGGGTCTGGAAGTATCAAAGTATCAGAAATCATAATAAAGGTAGATATAAGTCATGGAGAATGTAGACTGCTATGGCACAATTGTTCAAAGTGTGTAATAAGAATGGGTGATGAATTATCCTTCAATAGAGACATAATGCTGTATTTGGAGGTAATGATAATGCTGCTCCGGGAAAGCTTGGATGGGAGCAGTTGCTACAAAGATTTAATCCTAGAAAGGGTCAACATTGAGCATACATTGGTAAAACCATGGCTGGTCCACCATGAGTTTACCTTAGTAAAACCATGGCTGTTCCACCAGCTGAATAGAACTGGGATTCCAAACACTGGTAGAAAAAGGTTGCAGCCTGCTATGCTAAATAAATGGAAGAAACCAACTTCTAAAAAAATTAATGTAATCCTAAACTGACAAGGAATGAACAAGTGCCGGATTAGGTTTAGGTGGGTGCTGATGAGGAGTAAGGCATAGTAATATGGGTAGGAAGAGGCAGTCATAGTAATATGGGTATCAGGGAGAATTTGGTTTTCATAGTCTGGAAGAAAGCTCAGGGATGGATAATAAATGCATGGCATATCAAATACCTAGAAGAACATTATTCTGTTTTTACATTCAAACTATGAAAGGTAATTTTCAGTGCTCAACTGAAGTTTTACAGCATGTTGTCTCTTTACAGTACTCCCTTATATTATTATTTGTGAATGAATATTGTTTGGAAGGGCCCCCCTTCTCATCATTTTATATTAATTTATTAGTAAATTAATTATTTTATATTAAATAATATATATATATACAGTACACACATACCCATTTCCTGCAGTATTCTAGCTGATGTGGTGATGTCACAGCTGTCTCCTCTTCTTCTGCTAGCTGCAACAGGGCTGCTATCTTCCAAGACTGAGGGGCACTCGCAAAAATACATATGTGTGCCACTCAGTCATAGAGTGCTGTGAGCCCAACCTGTGTGATGAAGCACCCTATAGGGATGTGTACATGATAGGCTGGGCTACAAGGGAGTGTGAAGAATAACATGTCTATCCTTCTGCCCAAGGTGGACAACAACACTGGACAGAGTAGGAAGTGGAGGACCGATCTGGAGTGTGGAATGGGTAAAATATATCTTTTTAAATTTATTTTAACACAGGAGCAGAACTAAAGATCTTAAAAATGGAGTTCAACTGTAATTTCATTCTCAGCTTTGTATCCTGTTTAATTACTTACTAATAGGAATTGGAAATACTGAACTGCTGTTGCATTTCCTTGCTTGTTTAGTTTCACATATGCAAATTGCAAGGCCAGGTTTAGTTTTGCTACAGGAGTAAGGTTTATATTTTCTAGCTACTCGGTGTAAAAAAAATTATTGTAGTGTTGAAGGTCATAACGAAAGGCTAAATATAAAAACAAATAAGGAATTTAGTCTAGACCCATATAATAAAGATAACACTTGTGCGCTTGCATACATAGCTCTCATAGAAGTTTTGCATTTTACTTAATCTGTATTTAACAATTGTAAAAATTTGTATATATAAGTTTATGTAAGGACATCAATGGTTACAATGGAAGCAGCAAATCTCCCGTGCAAGATAAAACAGGGTAATGTCAACATAGAACTAAAAATGAAATATCAAACCATATCTATTTTCTCTTATATGGGGAAAGACTATAGCTCTATCAGAAGAATAGATTGCAGCATGCTAAAACTACCATGTTTTTAGCAATGAAAAGCAAGGTTAAGGTCACTATAGATTGGAAGACAAACTGTTTTCAATACTACTGCAATCTTCTATGTCAACTATGTTCAGTTTTAGGCACGATATCCTTAAAATTTATTACCTTTGAAGCTCACTATTGAGCATTTCATTGTGCCTCAGATCTCATCAAGATACAACATTCTTTTCTATTTTCAATCCTCTTTACTGCTCCCTACTGAAAGGCTCGTAATGCAATTTTATATCTTGGACATCAAGGAACAATACAGCAAAAGTGAAAAGCTCTACTCTCTTCCCTTCATTTTCTCTAGGCAAGATTACTCCCATTGATGTATACTTTAGCTCGAAGGTGTTAGGCTGTGCATGGCCCTAGTTTCTGGTGATTGGTATAAAAACATCTCAAAATGTATTTAGGACACAGACAGATATAGTATTTCTTTGTTCTTTGGGTGCCCGACTGCCAGACATGGGATGCAGCCATACCAACCCACAGGGGAAAATAAGCTACAATATATATAGTTTGTTATATCTTTTATCAAATGTTATCTTGTGTAAAGCCCCATTTAAATCCAGCTCTCCTACCTCTATGACTGGAAAAAAAAAAAAAAACTATGAAACTGTCCCTTAAACTTAACATGTCCCTTTATTTTTTTAATAAAAGAATGCATGATACAGGTTTAAAATACCGTATTTATTGGCGTATAACAGGCACAGGCGTATAACACGCACCCTAACTTTAAGAGGGAGGTTTCGGGAAAAAAACGTATAACAGCCCCTGCGTATAACACGCAGGAACAGTTTACCCTCTATTTTCAGGGTAAAAAAGTGAGTGTTATACGCCAATAAATACAGTAATTAAAGCATATGAAAACTCAATTAATAAATTGTATTGAAGCTCTTCTGGTTCTGTAAAAAATACAGTGGAGTACAGCTTATGTGTTTGTGTGAATAGAGGGGAGAGGTGGATCAGGGACAGCTTGTGCGCCTGTGGACATTTGCTGTATTTGCTTGGCTGGAGGGGTATCATTTATATGCATTTACGAAAATGAGTTGTATCATGCAACAGCTGAGCTTTACATATTTTTGTGTACATTTCTACAATACCGTAGGTATGAAATAACTGTACATTTGCAAACTAATCACTGACATCCACCCCATCCTTTCAATAGTTCACCCCTATATCTTTAAAGTGACTTTAGATCAAACAATAACTGTATTCCTGTATACTGTGCTGCACCTTATGCTGCTTATCTTTTATGGAAGATGTCATATTGTGCATACAGTATGTGCTTTTTATAACACTGAATTAAAAGTAAAGCATGTCTCCCTAGAAAGAGATGGGTGCCCAGCTGAAAGTAATTCTTGTGGCTATGTGATTTGTTCATCATCAATACACCTGCCAAGCGATTCTCTACATTGCAAACATTTCTCATGGCTTCACTTGTTGCAACACTACATTCATAGAAAACACTGTTTCATTTTATATAGACAGCACACTGAAAAATATTAACTTTGCAATCAGGGTTGGTCATTTTGTGTCATATGCATTGCATGATTGCTGCATCTGATGAATAATGGGATGCAATGCTTGAAAAAAATCTAAAATACATATGGTTGGCTTAAATCTGTATGTAGACTGTAGAAATCTCTAAATATATATGTTGGAACTTCTGCATCTACGTTCATTATTAGATAGAATGAAAGACTATAAAGTGAAAGCAAAATCTAAGTTGGCAATATTCTCAAAGCATTGTAACTTGGCTGATAGCATGTAATTGTTGGCTCATTTTCCCCTTTCATGTAATTCCATATATGATTTAACCTACTGACCCACATGAAAACTATACAATGGATATTTTGCCAATAATCAATACCATCTGGTATTACCTTAAAAAAATTATAGCAAAGTATTAAACCAGTACATAATGACATAAATTTAATGAAAGAATCCACAGCTTTTATCAATCCTCATTTTCAGAACAAACATGAAAGCAAACCTAGGAAGTGCCTGCAAATAAACAGCAGTGCTGATAAATAATGGCCCCCCTAATACATAAACGTAACCCCTAAACTAGGATAAAAAAATACTTATTTTCCACCATAATTTGCAAATAAATTCTTTCCAAATCAGACAATGTGATTGTCTGGATTTGTTTCCACAATTTGTCTCTCATAGTTGAGGTATACCTATGATGACAATTACAGTCCTCTCTCATCTTTTTAAGTGGGAGAACTTGCACAATTGTTGGCTGACTAAATACTATTTTGCCCCACTGAAATTGCTTGAAACTGGTAGCTCTTTACTGTAAAGATATATATATATATATATAGATATACACATAATGTATGTATTTATATATATATGGTTATATATAACTTGTTTGCAACAATACTGCTTAAATAAAATGCAATAGAGTGAGGCTTTGATTACCGTATATACTCGAGTATAAGCCGTGTTTTTCAGCACATTTTTTTGTGCTGAAAATGCCCCCCTCGGCTTATACTTGAGTCACCTTTTTGCGCCTGATCTCCCGGACTTTGGGGACCCGCTACTGGTTGGCTGTAGGTCCCCTGGACCCCAAACTTGGCACACACGTAGCCCAACTCGTCCTCTACAAGTTTGTTGTCTGGAGGACCTACGGCCAGGGAGAAACGATTTTTCAAAACCAGGCACCCCTTCCATAGACTCTCATCTTAAACGTCAGTCTAGTCATGGACACAGTGAGGCACGGACACAGTGAGGCATGGGCACAGTGAGGCATGGGCACAGTGAGGCATGCACATGGACACAGTGAGGCATGCAGATGGACACCCTAGGCTTATACTCAAGTCAATAATTTTTGCCCTTTTTATGTGGTAAAATTAGGTGCCTCGGCTTATATTCGGGTCGGCTTATACTCGAGTATATACGGTAATGTAATTCCAAGGAATATAAATGCACCAGGAAGTCATGCTCACACTTTAAAAATATTCTGTAACGGCAAAGTGCTGTCTTAGAGGTGCTATTTGCATAAGCAAAAAAAAGGTTACTGAATCTTTAAATGCGATATAAGCTTAACATTTTATTTTTTGTAAATTCTGAGAGTGAGCCCGTGTGTTTTGGATGACTATGAAAGATTAAAAAACATCCAGTCCTGACAACAACAGAAAGTGCTCTGCTAAGTAAACAAGAACTGACAAGTCAATTTGAAGCCTGTCCCTGTATGTTTTGATATGCAGAAATTATCTATGACAGGTCTGATCAAAATATAGTTCTCATGTCACCTAAACTCGAATGGCCGAGAGGAAGAAGGACGTTGATTTAAATGCTGCTATTCTGTCTGGTTATTAGCTATTGGGGACCGTTTGATTAGACGTGAACTTTGAAGCATTTGTTACATGATTACAATAAGGTTGCTGGTAGAGGCAAGGAAAAGACATAAATGGGTTCTTTGCATAGCTCTGTAAACAGATGGCTGGAAATAAAACAAGACAAAAGCAATTTTATTCTAGAATTAAAAGATTGTACATTGGTAGGCCTTCTATGAAACATTTAGTAGCAGGAGACATACGTTTAAAACAGCATGTGCTCAAACGTGTATTTAAGAAGGCAGTTACCGCTCGGGTTACATATACTACCAGCCAACAACATATTACTCAGCGTTCATATAGTGGCAGCCACCTTTGTCTAGGTTCCATGTTCATAGGAAATATTCTAAGATCAATGTGATCTGTGTACAGCAGATAGAACATGTAAAAGAACATGCGTGACACAGTCATTCCTTCAAACAGGCAGTAAAAACTGTTGGTTCAGCTGCATATTTACTGCCCGCCGACCACTTACCTCCCAAGGAACATGGTAGCCACTCAGTTGAGAACACATTGATGCAGATGTAATGCTTGGGATCATTATGCAGCAATTTTAACTTGGCAGACAGAGCTTGGGAAGAGGTGCAGCTGGCCAAATTCACCCATTGAAGTCAATGGGAATGCGCTCAAACTAGGATCCAAAGAATTAGCTGTAGCGGCCTCACCCCGTCTCCTTTGTCTAGGGGTATGTCACACGACAGGGTGAGATGCGCTACGGCCCATGTCCTCCCCATGGCTGTGGGTGAGGTGAAGGCCAGTATCAGTATCTTCCTCGGGCCAATGTGCTTTAGTTATGAAACTCAGTCCTGCTATGCTGGCACCCTCCTTTGCTCCCATTAACCAGAGTCCACACACCGATCACGGTCCAACTTTTGCTTTATTGTAAGCTCCACAATAAACAGTACTTCTGTAGCCAACTGGTTGGAACGTTTTAACAGCCTGATACGGTGGGATGAGCAGGTCGAGGCACTATCCTAATTTCAATCTAAACCACTGTGATTTCACCAGCGGTTATCATAGCCTTGATTAGCACAGAACATGGAACTTGTGAGTCTCTACCAGCAACTCAAGAGAACGTATTTAGGAGTACCTTCGCTGCGCTGTGGCCCCTATCAGGGGAAGATGTCCCTCTAAGGGAGTTACCAGAGGCCCATCCGTCACCAGGTTGATGCTGCTCCGGACTCTCCGGACGGGTGACCTCCCCAGCCTCCTCACCTCAGATGCGGGTCCCGTCCACCTCGGGGACCCTCGGATCACTTCGCCCTTGCGGGACCCAGTCGAAGTTACTGGACCCCAGGCCTACGATCTAGTACCTCACCCCAGGCTGAAGGTGCCTGGGATGGACTCCAACGCCATTCCGGCCAGGCCTAGGGCGACTGGGCCAGAACTCCAATCCGCCAGCACCCAGGCCTAAGGTGCCTGGGTGCGTGAAGAGAAGATCCTCGAAGACCTCGTGGCGAGGGCATCTCCCCCTTTTATCTCCTCCCATCAACACCACGGCAGGTTCCCCGCCTTTGCCGTACCGTCTCCGGAAAGGGACAAAAAGGGTAGCACTGTGGCAGTGATTCTACCTTGAGCCTGTAGGTACCCTGTCACCCACAGGCCAAGGAGAATAATACACCACCCAATCCTCCACGAATCACAAAGGGGTCCAAAACCTCTCACAATTACACACCTGGGTCATACTA
Organism: Rana muscosa; assembly: GCA_029206835.1. Taxonomy (NCBI): domain Eukaryota; kingdom Metazoa; phylum Chordata; class Amphibia; order Anura; family Ranidae; genus Rana; species Rana muscosa. Next base: position 311,508,753 of record CM055127.1, on the reverse strand, counting down.
CCACCCAGGTGTACCCCAACTAAATTTAAAGACCCCGCTACATACTCCCCCCTGTGATTTGACGCTGGTCCCCAGCGTCTGGTGCAAACCCATGGCTCCCATGGAGTGGTGACACAAGCTTAGCCCCAGAGGCCATCCCTAAAATTTTTAAACCCTGTTTGTGCCAAGACCTGCTCAAGGGGAAGGGGAATATAACAAAAAATCTTTTTTATGAAACCATCTGAACATTCACATACAGTCATGCTCGAAATTGTTGGCACCCCAGAAATTTTTCCAGAAAATCAAGTATTTCTCACAGAAAAGTATTGCAGTAACACATGTTTTGCTATACACATGTTTATTCCCTTTGTGTGTATTAGAACAAATCAAAAAAAGGGAGGAAAAAAAAGCAAATTGGACATAATGTCACACAAAACTTCAAAAATGGGCTGCTCAAAATTCTTGGCACCCTTTAAAAATTGGGGATAAATAAGATTGTTTCAAGCATGTGATGCTCCTTTAAACTAACCTGGGGCAAGTAACAGGTGTGGGCAATATAAAAAAAACACCTGAAAGCAGATAAAAAGGAGATAAGTCTAAGTCTTTGCATTGTGTGTCTGTGTGCGCCACACTAAGCATGGACAACAGAAAGAGAAAAAGAGAACTGTCTGAGGACTTGAGAACCAAAATTGTGAAAAAATATCAACAATCTTAAGGTTACAAGTCCAACTCCAGAGATCTAGATTTGCCTTTGTCCACTGTGCGTAACATTATCAAGAAGTTTGCAACCCATGGCACTGTAGCTAATCTCTCTGGGCGTGGACGGAAGAGAAAAAATTGATGAAAGGTTGCAACGCAGGATAGTCCGGATGGTGGATAAGCAGCCCCAAACAAGTTCCAAAGAAGTTCAAGCTGTCCTGCAGGCTCAGGGAACATCAGTGTCAGCACAAACTATCCATTGACATTTAAATGAAATGAAAGGCTATGGCAGGATACACAGGAGGACCCCACTACTGACACAGAGACATAAAAAAGCAAGACTACAGTTTGCCAAAATGTATTTGAGTAAGCCAAAATTCTTCTGGGAAAACGTCTTGTGGACAGATGAGACCAAGATAGAGCTTTTTGGTAAAGCACATCATTCTACTGTTTACCAAAAATGGAATGAGGCCTACAAAGAAAAGAACACAGTACCTACTGAGAAATATGGTGGATGTTCATTGAAGTTTTGGGGTTGTTTTGCTGACTCTGGCACTGGGTGCCTTGAATGTGTGCAAGGCATCATGAAACCTGAGGATTAATAAAGGATTTTGGGTCGCACTGTAGAGCCCAGTGTCAGAAAGCTGGGTTTGAGTCCGAGATCTTGGGTCTTCCAGCAGGAAAATGACCCCAAACATATGTCAAAAAGCACCCAGAAATGGATGGCAACAAAGCGATGGAGAGCTCTAAAGTGGCCAGCAATGAGTCCAGATCTAAATCCCATTGAACACCAGTGGAGAGATCTTAAAATTGCTGTTGGGAAAAGGCACCCTTCCAATAAGAGAGACCTGGAGCAGTTTGCAAAGGAAGAGTGGTCCAAAATTCCGGGTGAGAGATGTAAGAAGCTTATTGATGGTTATAGGAAGTGACTGATTTCAGTTATTTTTTCCAAAGGGTGTGCAACCAAATACTAAGTTAAGGGTGCCAAGAATTTTTAGCAGCCTATTTTTGAAGTTTTGTGTGACATTATGTCCAATTTTCTTTTTTTCCTCCCTTTTTTTGATTTGTTCCAATACACACAAAGGAAATAAACATGTGTATAGCAAAACGTGTGTTACTGCAATACTTTTCTGTGCGAAATACTTGATTTTCTGGAAAAATTTCTGGGGTGCCAACAATTTCAAGCATGACTGTATATACAATCCCTCCCGTCACTGTCTAAGAACCACCCCATACTCAGTAGTCTTGACGGACGAATCTCCTGCATGAGGGAAATAAAAAAAACACAGGAAAACATCCTAACATTGTGTGTTGACTTGAAACGAATGAGTCTATCAGCCGAGAAACCCATTCGCTTCAATGGCAAAGTAATGCAAGTGTAGAATTCCAACAACCGTTGCGCAACACTGCCACCTGGTGACAGTGCCGCGGTAATGACACTTGGTGAAGTCTTCCTTCTTCCTGCGTCCCTACACTGAATCTGTCTCTGTCCTTGATGTCTGGAAAAAGAGAGAACAAACAACAAAAACTGCTCTCATTCCTCCAAAGAGTAGAAAAACAAATCCAAATAAAAAACCAGGGTACAGTTCAAATGTTCCGGCAAGGACATTTCCAGAAACTGCAGGGAAAACAAGTGAGTCTCTTCTCACAGATAGAACTTCGGATCAGGCAAGAACAAAGGCTTTAGGTGCTTATCGAAAACCTCAATCGAATAGTTGACATCCTCTTTATCCTTCCGGCAGATAAGCACCTTGTCCGCATAAATGTGACGCCCCAACATCCAGTCTGCTCTGCAGTCTTTGAACTTTTTCGACACTGGTGGCGAACAGGACAAGTATCGCCGGGCATGAGGCACTTTGAGTTTTTCCCAAACAAATTTGTCGTACCATCTCTGTCGCAGGACCTCAACTTCGTAAAGTAAGTCCCGAGGCAAGTAGGGATATTCCCATCCATACTCACGGGCGACTTTCTGGGATAAAAGTCTTTGCAATCTGGCCAAAGGAGGCATGGCATCCCGTTTCTCCTGGTTGAACGATGGCCTCCGGGTGCCGAGGTACTTTCACTACCTCGGGCAGCTTCGCTCTCGGTGCCCGCAATGAAGCATGCGGCATCCCCGCTACCAAAACGGGTGATGTTGTGGAATGTGGAAAGTTGGCCGGAGGACTAGACTTCCTCGTAAGCTCTGGGACCTGCACCCGGGGCGTGCTGTCTCCTATAGACATAGGGGAATCCTGCAGTTTACGTAGCACGGGTAACGGGCGTTTGTCCCAGCCCTTCCGGTGAAACAGTTCATCTATTTCTCCGTCATCTCCGCAGTCTGACAGCGATTCCAGGTCGGAGGTGTCATACATCTCGGCGGGAAGGTAGTCTCCAGTAGACGTGGAACTACCCTCCCTTGCGGGCTCCACCGACTGTGGACTCCCGACACCTCCAACCACCACCACAGTCCCAGCCCCTGGCTCACCTTGACCTTTTGTAGAACTGGGATGTCCAGGACTCTTCCAACCGGACCCATCCAGGCCCGGCAAGCGACGGGGTGAAACGCGACCACGACCATAGGAGGCCTGCACCAGGCCAACTTTCCTCTTCGGAGGTGGGAGCAGGGAATCTGTGGTGACCGAAGCAGCATCCTCAGGTTTTTCTCTCTCAGTCTCTGGTTGGGCAGTCACGTCGCCCTGGTCAGTGCGTACGGAGACCTCCGCAAAGGCCTGGATCTCTCCTTCCGGAGTAGCGGTACCTGTGAGGCTGTTGAGGCGAAGGGCCCGGGGCCTGACTGTGGATGGCTCCACCTCGAACAGGAACTCCTTGCATGCTTCGCAACGCCCAAATGGCTTCAGGTGGACCACCAGTCCCGAGCATCCGGGACAGATCACGCCGAGGGCCTCTGTGTCTCTGCATGAGTACAAAGCCAACTGCCCCCGGGGCCTGAGTCTTATCCCCGTGTCTGTAAGGGGAGCAACAAAAGCAGTCATCTTCGTGGGGTAGGGAACCGGAATCCACGAGGAGCCCGAGGCCATCCCGACTATCTGCTGCTCCATCACGCACTGACCACGCGCCGGAGTCTCCACGTGTATCTCCTCACATGACCAGACTCCTCCCATGACTTGCACGTTTTCGCTGGCTTTCTCCAGTCTCCGCCCACGAATTGCGCAGTCACGGGGTGCCTCATGGCGCAGTGCAGCAAAAGTCCCCACATGTAGTACTTCACACGGCTGGACTTCTCCCTCTTCCCGCTCTTTCTGCATGGGCCTTTCCCGTCTTGGGGTCATTTTTACGACTTCGAGCACAGGGACGCACTTTGGCCAATCACATGGCCGACCTGCTCGGCACTCCTCCGGGCAGCAAAGTCCAGACACAGCCATTTCAAATTTCAAAGTCAATACACATTTCATCCCGGACTCACGAGCCCCCACGTGTAGCGGCCTCACCCCGTCTCCTTTGTCTAGGGGTATGTCACATGACAGGGTGAGATGTGCTACGGCCCATGTCCTCCCCATGGCTGTGGGTGAGGTGAAGGCCAGTATCAGTATCTTCCTTGGGCCAATGTGCTTTAGTTATGAAACTCAGTCCTGCTATGCTGGCACCCTCCTTTGCTCCCATTAACCAGAGTCCACACACCGATCACGGTCCAACTTTTGCTTTATTGTAAGCTCCACAATAAACAGTACTTCTGTAGCCAACTGGTTGGAACGTTTTAACAGCCTGATACGGTAGGATGAGCAGGTCGAGGCACTATCCTAATTTCAATCTAAACCACTGTGATTTCACCAGCGGTTATCATAGCCTTGATTAGCACAGAACATGGAACTTGTGAGTCTCTACCAGCAACTCAAGAGAACATATTTAGGAGTACCTTCGCTGCACTGTGGCCCCTATCAGGGGAAGATGTCCCTCTAAGGGAGTTACCAGAGGCCCATCCGTCACCGGGTTGATGCTGCTCCGGACTCTCCGGACGGGTGACCTCCCCAGCCTCCTCACCTCAGATGCGGGTCCCGTCCACCTCGGGGACCCTCGGATCACTTCGCCCTTGCGGGACCCAGTCGAAGTTACTGGGCCCCAGGCCTACGATCTAGTACCTCACCCCAGGCTGAAGGTGCCTGGGATGGACTCCAACTCCATTCCGGCCAGGCCTAGGGCGCCTGGGCCAGAACTCCAAACCGCCAGCACCCAGGCCTAAGGTGCCTGGGTGCGTGAAGAGAAGATCCTCGAAGACCTCGTGGCGAGGGCGTCTCCCCCTTTTATCTCCTCCCATCGACACCACGGCAGGTTCCCCGCCCTCGCCGTACCGTCTCCGGAAAGGGACAAAAAGGGTAGCACTGTGGCAGTGATTCTACCTTGAGCCTGTAGGTACCCCGCCACCCACAGGCCAAGGAGAATAATACACAACCCAATCCTCCACGAATCACAAAGGGGTCCAAAACCTCTCACAATTACACACCTGGGTCATACTACCACCCAGGTGTACCCCAACTAAATTTAAAGACCCCGCTACATAGCTCTTGGTTGTGGAGCAGTAGTTCAATGTAAAATCTCAATTGGAATGTGAAAACAAATTAAAAAATAAGAAGAAAATAGGCATTCAGGAGAGGGCAGCGTCATCTCCTCAACACCTGAAAGCTGTCCCTGAAAAGTGATTCACCGTGGATCGCTTTTTAAAGGGGCAACAGGGACTGCTTCCAGTGTGAGCCTAAATGTGTACAGAGGTCATACTGATGCAAGGGCTCTTAGTAAAGGTTTTGCCAACAAAAATGCTGCCTTGGGCAAATGAAATCTGATCATAACTGCATTTCCTTTTGACAGTGTATTAAAGTATATCCAAACTGAAGAACAAAAATGTAATACATTGCAGCCCGCCCAGTCATTAGATGTGGCGGTTGCCTTGTGTTTTTTTTTTTTTTTTGTTCAGTCTTTTTTCTTTTATGTTTGCCTGGTGATCCTGCCGGTAACATACTTCCTGTCCTAGGGTGACAACACTCACCATTGTGAGGTACCCTGTGTAGAAAGATAAGTCTGTTTTGCAGCATTGCAGAGCATACAGGACACAGGACAGCACTGGATTTTTGGAAGAATCAAAAGCCAGTTTATTTTTTGGACTTAATACAAAATTAATTGGGTCTCCGTTTTCAGAAAAAATAATGTATAAATATACTATTTAAGGAGCGTAAACGAATTTTCGGGACTAAAATACGCATTTTTAACAGGTGTCAAACTGTGGTTCACATTTAAGGTTCATAAAGCTATCTTTAGTTAGTATTTTCTTCACATTACGTCAGTAAAACACACTCTCAATTACTTATTTTAGAGAAGAAAAACATATCACAGATACTTGGATTTCACTAATTGGTGTACATAGAAAATAGGCTTGTACAAGTTCAGTCTTCAGAAAAACACTTTACCTGACCCAATATACTTCCCAATTATACACCGAAATTATTGTGTAAAAGAAAACAAACTCGGTGTGAAATCAGGATGGCATAAGCAGATACTGTACACAGAATGAGGAAAGCTTTTTCCTTTTTCAGTTTCACATCAAAAGGATATTTGTGAAATGAATAGCTATGTGCATGTTTTGTTTACTTAAAATACTCATTTCAAATTTCTGATAAGGTCAGAGCAGTGACATTTTCTACCAACACTGTTAACGTTGAACTCTTGAAGACCTGCAATCACTAGTATTGAAACAAGATTAAGCAAAGAGGTTTAACATATTTTGGTTACAGTCTTCTAATAAAAGGATTACATTCTTCCAAACCCTACACACGGCCGTTTTTAATGTCTTTGAAAAAAATGACGTTTTTCTCGACGTGATTTTTCTTGTTTCCTCTCAAGCCTGCCTTGCCTACACACGATCATGAAAAAAAATGCTCGAGCAAAGCGCGGTGACGTACGAAATGTACGACGGCACTATAAAGGCGAAGTTCCATTCGGATGGCGCCACCCTTTGGGCTGCTTTTGCTGATCCTTGTGTTAGTGATTCGCGCTTTTCAGCCTCGTGCTCTTCAGTCTCGTGCTCTTCAGTCCGTTACAGCGTGACGAATGTACTATCTCCATTACGAACGCTAGTTTTACCAGAACGAGCGCTCCCGTCTCATACTTAATTCTGAGCATGCGCGTTTTTTTTCCCCTCGTAAAAGCATACACACTACCGTTTTTCACGACGTTAAAAAGAACGACGTGAAAAACGACGTGAAAAAATAGAGCAGGTTCTAATTTTTTTTAGCCCATTTTTCACGTCGGTAAAAATGCTCTCGAGCCTACACACGATCGTTTTTAATGACCAATTTAAAAAATGACATTTTTAACGTCATGAAAAACGGTCGTGTGTATGCGGCATTATACTTGATGGTCATCCTGGAAGAATATTAATAATACAGAGCAAGTTTTCTAGAAAGATATGCAGGTATGAGCATTAGTGACAAACAAAGGGTTTGTATTAGACTAGCCTTACAATATCATTAAAGCATATGTAAAAGCAAAAAGCAAAAATATTTAGTACATCTTTGCAATACTTGATATTTCCCATTTTTTAGCCATTTAAACCCACAGTAAAAACAGAAAAATGACTGTTGATGTGCCAGAAATATAGTGTGCTCTTATTGTCCAGTTTCATACAACAGTTTATTTTTGGCTCTAAATTCCAGTGCACCTGTTGTCATCCCTGCCTACTTCATCTGTTATGCCTCGTACACACGACCGGATTTCCCAGCAGGAAAACTGCCATGAGAGCTTTTGGCCAGGAGTCCTGGTCGTTTGTATGCTCCATTGCAGTTTTCCCGACAGGAAAACTGCAGGGAAAAAAAAGATAACATGTTCTATTTTTTCCCGTCGGGATTCCCGGCTGACTTTTTCTCGCCGGGAAAACCGGTCATATGTATGCTTTTCCGAGGGGGAAAAAAACGCGCATGCTCAGAATCAAGTATGAGACGGGAGCACTTGTTCTGGTAAAACTAGTGTTCGTAATGGAGATATCACATTCGTCATGCTGTAACGGACTGAAAAGCACGAGGCTGAAAAGCGCAAATCGTCTCTCACCAAACTTTTACTAACACGAGGATCAGCAAAAGCAGCCCAAAGGGTGGCGCCGTTTGAATAGAACTTCCCCTTTATAGTCTTGTCGTACGTGGTGTACATCACCGCGCTTAGGATGGGCAGTATAGTGGCTCCTGGGTTGATGGGAGAATCAAGCATTTTTTTTTTTACCTGCAACCCATTGTATCATCTATGGCCTGCCTTAGTAAAGCAATTTCTAGATAATGATATTAAAAATGTTCCATCTCACTCTGCAGTTGCCATGATTTTCATGAAACGTACAAAACATTCAAATGTTGCTTCCCTGCAACAATGGAACCTTGCCATGCCCTCCCAATTATTTTCTCCACATCTTATGAGTCCTTTATCTTCTCTCTTCAGTTATTGGGTGGCCATCTTTGATGTAATTCTGGCTCATGCGCACTGCTGTTACATTGGCTCCATTCCTTGTATCTTACCAACGAGCTGGGAGTGTACACTGTACCGTGTATGCCAAATTAAGAGGGGAAATTTATTTTATTTTTTTCAGGAGAGGCATACAAAGTCTATTCTACTGCAAAGCACTACTACCCTAGCAAGTTTTTTTTTTTTCTCTTTTTGTACTTTAGTCCATCTTTAGGAAGTCCTAAATGAAGATAGATGACCCATTAAATAATAAAAAAAAAATGCTATTGAAACAAACTGCCTTATCAAGTTAGGAAACATAATTTAAAGTTAGAGTTGCATAACACATTTAGACTTTGATTAACTGTATTACTTAATGTTTTCAAAAAAAGAAAAATATAATTTTGTACAGACATTTAAAAAAATAAAATTTATCTAGGGCTGTTACACCCCTCCTATCGAAGCCTTTCGTGGACAAATATTATCTTGCTAAATGTGTAATGTATTTGCAATCTGCATAGCACATTTTCCAACACCTTAAAGCGGAGCTCCACCGTAAAAAAAAATATTAAAAGCCAGCAGCTACAGATACTGCAGCTGCTGACTTTTAATATTAGGACACTTACGGTACCTGTCCTGGAGTCCAGCAAAGTCGGCAGCAGAAGACGAGCGATTGCTTGTCTCTCGGCTGCCCCACCTCCATCATGGGTGAGGGAATCAGGAAGTGAAGCGTTGCGGCTTCACTTCCCGGTTCCCTACTGCGCATGCACGAGCAGCGCTGCGCGTCTTTCATTGGTCACCATTGTGTTCTGGGAGCCGTGTGTTTCCCAGAACACAACGGGGGGACCAGGAAGTGACGCACTACCCACAGACTGTATGCATGGAAGTGGGTGCAAATACCTGTCTTAGACAGGTATCTGCACCCCCCTCCCCCCTGAAAGGTGCCAATTGTGGCACCGGAGGGGGGGGGGGAGGAATCCGATGTGCGGAAGTTCCACTTTAGGGTGGAGTCCCGCTTTAACCACAACAAAAAACTTCTTGCGACTTTTTTATGAGTTTCTATTAAAGTTTTGCGAATTTAGCATTCATTACAGTGCAATAATCATGTCTGTGAGAAGTAAAAATCATAATGTAGAACACCTCGTTTTTCATCAATGTGAGCACTTAAAAGAGAAATTATCTTCTTTTATATTTTGGGGGGAAAATGCTTAATGAGGCAAGGATAAACTTATTCTTCAAATAAAAAATAAAAAAAACTACCTACTGTTATTTATAATCCATTATAGTCATTATGTTACAGGAATATCTTTGACATGATTTCAAAACTTTAACAAGGAAAGGACAGAACAAGAAGCTAAATTATTATAATAATTTAGGACATGCATTATTTGTTTGTTGTCTCATAAGGGTTGATGTTGGTGTAGAACATTTGCACTTTGCAAAATACATTTTCACTTGTTCTAGTGAGTAGGATAAAATGGTGCTGATCATCCAGCCATGTGCAAGCCGAAATCCTGTTTACATTTTGCTGACATATCTTTTTGCAAAGAGAATTTTCACTATATTTCACTTTATTCACTAAGATAGCTAATTTAATTTGGAACGTGAACATGCTCTACACCGTAAGTAAATGAGGGTCATACCATTGTCATCTTTATTGTTTGGCATTCAAAAGTTGAGCTTTAAGCCTCGTACACACGGCCGAGAATCTCGTCATGAAAAAACTCGTAGTTTTTCTTGACGAGATTCTTGGACAAGAAACTTGTCCGGGCCGAGTGTACACACGCTCCTTTCAAAGAACCCGCGGTTCTTTGAATGGAGCGAACGCGGTGACGTAATAGACTACGAGGAGTGTGCACTCGTCACATTCGATGCCGTCGCCGCCATCTTGCTACACCCTACCTATGCCTAGGAAGCTACCGCGCAGGCGTCGAAGTCATTTCGAGCATGCGCGGGCTGCCCGGAGGACAGGTAAGTGTACACACACACACTTTTCTCGTCGAGAAACAGGCTGACAAGAATCTCGACGAGAAAATAGAGAGCAGGTTCTCTATTTTTCTCGTCGAGATTCTTGTCGGTTTTCTTGACGAGAAACCTGATAGCCGCGTACACACGACCGATTTACTCGGCAAGAAAGCTCTGCCAGCAAGTTTATTGTCGTTTTACTCTGTGTACAATATTTTGGTATGAGGTATGAAACTGGCCGTTTATTTTTTATTTTTTAGCATGACAATTTCTTTTTTCATTAAATTAAAATGAAGCAGATACATCAATATGATTATTAATATTTTGTATTTTTTTTCCTACATCACTAATTATTGAAATCCTCAATAGTAAAAATAAACTTGTTGAAGCAAAGAAACATGCAAACTCTGTCTGATTGGTTTTGCTTGAAGCAGATGTGGAAATAATAATAATATTATATATATATATATATATATATATAATATTATATTATTATAATAATAATGGCTGTGCAAAGAATGGAATTTCACACAAAATCAACAAAGTTTGCTGCTGTAAATACTATCCAGTATTCCATTATCATGGATTTAAAAGAAAAGTTCACCTTTTGCAGGAGCCCGTAAAGCATTTTACTCATGATCAGCAGGTTATGGGTGCAATGTCAGGCTCCTCTGCAGGCTGTCAGTGTAGCTGTTGCCTATACCTCCGATACAGGCAGTCAGTTACTTCGGGTTCAGGAAGCTCAAGGGACTACGAGAGCACTAACCAGCTAGATCTACAAGCCACCAGCAACAGCTGAAGCCCCGCACGGCAGTCCTTTATTTCAAATTGTGACAGCGGGTGCAGGGAGAATATCCCTGGCCCACTGTCATGGGGGGGAGAGATAAGTGGGAGTGCTGCAGGACCAGGTACATACTACATGTTCCATCCTGACATGTTTCTAAGGGTGAACTTATCCTGAAGTCCAAGCAAACTGTTAAATGGTTAAAGTGGTTGTAAACCCACTATTTTTTATTTTTTTTTCCCCAACGACCTGTAAGAGAAAGGCATAATGAGCTAATATGACTAGCATAATAGCTCATTATGCATCACTTACCTTAGATCGGGGCCCCCGAAGCCGTCCTCGTCTCCCACTTCAGCCGCATCCATCGCTGCGGCGATAGCCGGAATGTTACTTCCGGGTATCGCCGCACCAGCCAATCACAGCGCCGCTCCGGCGCTGTGATTGGCCAGAGCGGCGAAGACGTGACTCCGCGCATGCGCGCGTGAGCCGTCGAATTCAGCTACGTCGTCGAATGCTGTGACCTAGCCGAATTTTTGAATGGGGTTAACCCCATGCGCATGCGCGTGACGTCAGCGTCGCCGCTTTTAAATGCAAATATCTCCTTAACCGTGTAGGTTTAGGAGATATTTCATGCACCTACAGGTAAGCCTTAATCTAGGCTTACCTGTAGGTGTTTGTTTACAAAGTGGGTTTACAACCACTTTAACCGTGGACCACATTATTTATTTAATACAGGTACTTACATAGTACCATCAATTTATGCAGTACTTTACATATTTCTTATACATTTACATCAGTCCCTGCCCTCATGGAGTTTACAATCTAAGGTCCCTTAACTCACATTCATACTAGGGCCAATTTGGACAAGAGATAATTAACCTGCCAGCATGTCTTTGGAATGTAAGAAAAAACTGGAGTACCCAGAGGAAACCCCTGTAGGCACAGGGAGAACATGAAAATTGCATGCAGGTAGCGCCATGGTTGAGCCACCAACCTATGACCCTAGTGCTGATAGGTAAAAGTGTTAGCTACTTAGCCACTGTGCTGCACATTTTAAAGAATTGTGAATGATCTCATAAGCCTGTCAAACTTACACCCTAAGCCCAAAGCTATTTTACATGTCAGAGGATTTGGTCTATACACTCCTAAGATTTACACAGTTCTGCTAGATAGCACAGATAGGTTAGTGACCTTAATTTTCTCAAATCCAGTTAAGCAATACAGCTTTGTCATTTTCCTCCTCCCAGCCTCTGAATGGATGGTGAAGGTGCAACATCAGAGGCAGGAACTCATCTGTCTACTCACTGTTGGAGCATGCATTTACAGCGGAGCCTGACTGGTTCCTATCTCTGATCCTTATTTCTGCAGTTTAAGTTCAATGTACAGGACATTACAAGAGTTTAATATTAAAGTGATTGTAAAGTCAGAAGTTTTTTTTATCTTAATGTATTCTATGCATTAAGATAAAAAGCCTTCTGTGTGCAGCAGCCCCCTTAATACTTACCTGAGGTCCCTCTCTATCCAGCGATGTTGTAGGATTGTCTCGGCTGCCCGGGACTCCTCTCCTCATTGGCTGAGACAACAGCGCAGCGCCATTGGCTCCTGCTGCTGTCAATCAAAGTCAGTCAGCCAATGAGGAGAGAAAGGGGATGGGGCTGGGCTGCAGCTCCATGTCTGAATGAATACACAGAGCTGCAGCTTGGCTTGGGTGCCCCCATAGCAAGATTCATGGTGTGGGGGGCACTCATCAGGAGGGAAGGGCCAGGAGAGACGAAAAGGAACCCAATATATGGAGGATCCAGGCTGCCCTGTGCAAATCTACTGCACATAGGAGGTAAGTATAACATGTTTATTATTTTTAACAAAAAAAAAAAAAACGAGACTTTGCAATCACATTAAGTCTAAATCAGGTACAAACACAAACTGCTTTAAAAACACATTTCATGCATATATGCTTTTTAAATTGAAGTGGTTGTAAAGGCTGAAGGCATTCTATGCATGCTGCCCCCCCCCCCCCACAGTGCCCCCCTAATACTTGCCCAAGCCAGTGCTAAGGAGGATCCAGGCTGCCCTGTGCAGTCACACAGGAGAGGCAAAGTTGATTTACAAAGCAGGAGATGCAAGGCAAGAAGCTTTCTCTGTTATTACCTGAGTGCACAGAGTAGCACTTCAGGCCCCTTGGCTAGTCATGCACTTACGGCATACATGGGAGCCTCAGCTCTCCCGGGTCTTCCTCTCCTCCTTGGCTGAGACAGAGCAGCAGGAGCCATTGGTTTCCACTGCTATCAATCACAGCCAGTGAGGGAGCAGGGGGTGGGGCTGAGCCACGGTCTGTGTGTCTATAAGACACACAGGGGTGGTTTGGGAGTGAGCACGCAAGAGTACTCAGCCAGGAGGAGGGGACAGGAGTGCTGGCAGGCGACCCAAGAAGAGGAAGATCAAAACAATTGCACAGAGCAGGTAAGTATAACATGTTTGTTAGTTTTAAAACAAACAATATGAAACTTTAGTGTCCCTTCAACACAAAACTGTATTTACTGGTATTTTTATATGTGTCTGGAATTCTGTATACTTAGCTTAGACCCACAATTAGAACAAATCACCCCTGGGATGGTCATTGTAGTTACTTTAGGATGCCACCTTCAAATATAAACCTAAAGAAAAAAAAAAAAACTATAGCTCACTTTAGTGCTGTAAAGAGCTAACAACTGTGTATTTTTCTAAAATGTTGGATACTAGCCAACTAACTTAAACTTAAAGTTGCACTAAATTTTTCCTCTTAAAAAAAAAACTATTTGTCTCAAAAATTACAGCCTGCTTTGTGTACCCTTGATAATACAGATTTAGTAATGGCCATTACTTGACCGATTGCCATCCATAAGTGATTAAGAAGAACACACTGGGGTAATTTAACAGGCCAACACCTTTTATAGAATACAGCTATCTGCAATTTCGCATAGCATGTGAATTGAGACAATCAGTTAAAGTGAATGGCATACAGTGCTCAGGTGTAAGGCCTTCACAAAATAATCTGATAATGAGCCCACTTCACAAATCAGCACCAAGTAAAGCCAGAGCTGAGCTTTACCACATTGGGTGCAATTTAAAATACATTTTGTACACCTGGCAGTCACACAGGAGAGGCAGAGTTGATTTACAAAGCAGGAGATGCAAGGCAAGAAGCTTGCTCTGTTATTACCTGAGTGCACAGAGAAGCACTTCAGGACCCCTGGCTAGTCATGCACTTACGGCATACAAGTGCTCAATTACTGCAGTCCTTTCAAACAATTATGGAGCATTACAGGTAGTTCAGACAGAAAACAACCAAAAAATAGTGTGCCCTTTTCCCCCTTTCTCTTCAAGTGGACAATTTCCTGTCTGCTCACTGACAGAATTACCTTTCTGAAGAACTCAGAATCACACTACATTCTTTATTCAGCAACTCAACTGCTATCTTCAATCAGCCTGCTAAAATAAAATTTTCATAGTATTATAGATATATTTGTATACAAAACAATTAACACTTTCTATCCTAATAAAGGAAAAAGGAGAATCTTTCTTCATATCTTTCATTTTAGGTATAGAAGTTTTCACCTCATGCCTTAAAAATCAAGCACAAATATATTAAGCTGGCCATACAATATACAAATTCCATCCGGTTCCTGAAGAACAGGACAAAAATCACTCAGTGGGTGACTCTGTCAGTCACCTCCTGCCCAACATCCTTCAACTGAAAAATCAAAGCAGCCAGGTAGAAAATGACTAGCAACTGCTCCACACTAGGGATGAGCCGAACACCCCCCAGTTCGGTTCGCATCAGAACATGCGAACAGGCAATGAATTTGTTCGAACATCTGAACACCGTTAAAGTCTATGGGACTCGAACATGAAAAATCTAAAGTGCTAATTTTAAAGGTTTATATGCAAGTTATTGTCATAAAAAGTGTTTGGGGACCCGGGTCCTGCCCCAGGGGACATGTATCAATGCAAAAAAAGGTTATAAAAACTGCAGTTTTTTCGGGAGCAGTGATTTTAATAATGCTTAAAGTGAAACAATAAAAGTGAAATATTCCTTTAAATTTCGTACCTGGGGGGTATCTATAGTATTGCCTGTAAAGTAGCGCTTGTTTCCGGTGCTTAGAACTGTCCCTGCACAAAGTTTCTGAAGGAAAAAAAGTAATTTAAAAGTACTCACGGCTATAATGAATTGTCGGCTTCCGGCAATACAGAGAAAAGTAAAAAAAAATGTGTGGGGGTCCCCCCAAATTCAATTACCAGGCAGCCCTTCAGGTCTGGTATGGATATTAAGGGGAACCCTGCTTCAAATAATAAAAAAAAATGAAGTGGGGTTCCCCCCAAATATCCATACCAGACCCTTCAGGTCTGGTATGGATTTTAAAGGGAACTCCATCCCAAATAAAAAAAAAATGGCGTGGAGTTCCCCCCAAAAATCCCTACCAGACACTTTATCCGAGCACGCAACCTGGCAGGCCGCAGGAAAAGAGGGGGGGACAAGAGAGCGCCCCTTTCCTCCTGAACCGTACCAGGCCACATGCCCTCAACATGGGGAGGATACTTTGGGGGTCTGTGACTCGTACCTCAAAGCACGGGAAACAAGCGCTACTTTACAGGCATACTATACACACCCCCTAGGTACGAAATTTAAAGGAATATTTTACTTTTATTGTTTCACTTTAAGCATTATTAAAATCACTGCTCCCGAAAAAATTGATGTTTATAAAACTTTTTTTTGCATTGATACATGTCCCCTGGGGCAGGACCCGGGTCCCCTAACACTTTTTATGACAATAACTTGCATATAAGCCTTCTAAAATTAGCACTTTAGATTTCTCCCATAGACTTTTACAGGGTGTTCCGCGGCTTTTCGAATTTGCCGCGAACACCCCAAATTGTTCGCTTTTCGGCGAACGGGCGAACAGGCAATGTTCGAGTCGAACATGAGTTCAGCTCGAACTTGAAGCTCATCCCTACTCCACACCAGACCTGACAGCAGCAACCTGAGACCCTGCCCTCCTTCTCCGCACTGTCCTTGCCTCGCACTGGGATTGGGCACGGCCGCGGCTCCTCCCCCCATTCCACAGCCGCATCCTACTTCCTAACCTTTGGCTGCATCTTTAAGGAGGAGGAAGCAGGGGGAGAGGCTTGCCTTGCAGATTTGCAGCGGGCTTCCGGATCCATCCCTGGAAGGGAGTGCAGGAGAGCTAGGGCGGGGGGAACATAGCCCAAACACTGGGCACCCCCCTAGCTGTCATCTGGATTACCACTGCTGCAGAGATGATGCTGGGTGATATGGAAGATGGCTGGTCTGTACCTTGGATAGACCAACTTCATCACCCAGTCGACAATAGTCTTCTGGAGACATGTGAGTGTGGGCAATGGGGATGTATGAGGTGACTGTGGGTGCTGGGGGTGTACTATATGGGGTGAGTGTGGGGGCTGGGGTGTGAGGTAAGTGTAGACACTGGAGGTGTCTCTCTCACCCCCCTCCTCTTTTTCTATTTTTCTCCTTTTCCATGTCCCCCATCTTTCTCTTCTTTCCTATTCCTATCTCTTCTACTAGCGGGGGGGGGGGGGACACTGTGGCAGGCTAGCGAGGGGGGGCTGAGGGAGCACTGTGGCAGACTAGTGGGGGGTTACTACCCCACGGTCCACCAGAGACCCTGCATAGCCACCAGGGACCCTGCACAGCCACCAGAAACCCTAAAAAGCCACCAGGGACCCCACCCAGTCACCAGAGGCCGCACACAGCCACTATAACCACCCCAAATAGGAAACAGTGGGACACATTTAGATGGAGGCGCCTGATTTTATTCTTGCCTAGGGCAGAACAAAACCAAAACACACCAACTGGGCACAGTGGGATATTTGTCCATCTGAACTGTATAGTGTGGATGCAAGAATCTGTTTGTTTTTTACAGCCTACAGGCTGCATGGAAAAAAAAAAAACTATCAGTGTATGTCCAGATTTACACAGGAAATATGGCTACTTAAATGTAGGTAAGTCACTCAGTTACACCATCGATGCATACTGCAGCATTTTAATAAGATTTTCATTTTAAAAGTCTTGGCAATAAAATACTACACTATATAGTATTTTCTGGTGAGCTTTTTGTATGCAGCTCTGTGAAGTCCTCAGAGGAAGTTTGTGTTACAAACGACAGGAAGCCTGGTGAATTGCTTGCAAAGAACATCTAATTGAGGTGTTTATACTACATTTTTCTGGTGAGTGCATAAATGGAGGCTTAACAGCTTCGGATTCTTCGTGGCGCATGGTGGAATATGTAATTTTTTTATGAACACTATATTTTACATGGGTTTGCAATAGTTGACTCTGGTGAGTGCACATATTGGGGACATTTACACAAGGTGGATACTTTTCAACTATTTATCTTGCATTACCACATCAATATTTAGACTTTTTATTTATTTTTCGTTGTTATATTTATGTAGTTTGATGTTTATTTCTAACTTCTAAAAACTGCATGTTGGAGTCTAGTCTAACCAGCCTTATTCTTTATACAAACATGGCTTTCTCTTAATTTTTTGTTAATATCTTATATGGGATTAGAACATGTATAAAAGGTAAGCAATGTTTTAAATAGAAAAACAGCATTCAAATGCATACATGGTGCATGGTGTACAGATCTTCTGTTTTTATCCAACATTATGTAAGGTAGGACAGGTATTTCCATCCCATATTCTTCAGGTAACAAACTTACCCCACAAATTACTTGTGAGGAGCCCTCTGGCATCTAGATTTAATAGATTGTAAAAGGCATAAGTACAATGAACCTTGAGACATCATTATGGCTGCTGTGTTTCCTGGACAGAAAATAACTGGTATCTATGTTGTCCTATTATCAGGGCTGCTGATAAGGCAGTACAGCCAGCCCTCCTGTACCGGGCCCAGGCCCCATCAGTCCAAAAGGGGGGCACAGGCACCTGCTGAACAGGAGCGACTGCTGAACTGCCTTACTGCCAACACTCGTGGCTTCCCCTGCAGCTCTGGGACTCTGGGCAGGGGGATTGGTATCTGCATCCCCTCCCTCCATTGTCCGGGACACCATTTCTGTGTGGCCCCCTACCCTGCAGCATTGCCAGATTCCCTCCTCTCGTCTGCCGCCAGCAGCTGCTGAGGGCACACAGGGGGATGTTTCAGGATAGAGAGTGGGTGTGTGCAGTAAATATGTCCTATCCTTTTCTGAATTGACACAGTGTTCAATTGGCACTGATCACTCATTGTGTCTATTTATTACAGAAGCATATTAAATTGTGTTTACTATGCTTCAGATTGTGAATGAACAGGGAGCCTCAGAGTGCTTCCTATTCATTCACCGTCAAGTGCAGCTGAGGCCGCAGAGAAAGGGAATGGGGAATCTCTGTTCTCAGGCCTCGTACACACGACCGATTTTTTTGGCAAGAACCAGCAAGAAACTTTCTGGCAGAGAGGTCTTGCCGAGTAAATCGGTCGTGTGTACGCTGCTATCGGGTTTCTCGTCGAGAAAACCGACAAGAAACCTCGACGAGAAAATAGAGAACCTGCTCTCTATTTTCTCGTCGAGATTCTCCTCGGCATGTTTCTCGACGAGAAAAGTGAGTGTGTGTACACTTACCTGTCCTCCCGGAAGCCCGCGCATGTTCGAAATGAATTTGACGCATGCGCGGTAGCTTCCTAGGCATACGTAGGGTAGACCAAGATGGCGGCGACGGCATCGAATGTGACGAGCGCATGCTCGACGTAGTCGATGACGTCACCGCGTACACTCCTTTCAAAGAACCGCGGGTTCTTTGAAACGAGCGTGTGTACACTCGGCCGGGACAAGTTTCTTGTCCAAGAATCTCGTCGAAAAAAACGGCATGTTTTTTTCAACGAGAATCTCGGCCGTGTGTACGAGGCCTTAGTCCCTTTCTTTGTCTTACATGTGAGCTCAGGGGTCTGTTTAGACCTTAAATATTTCACCAAAGCCCCCCCCCCACCAACAAGGCTGTTCAAAGGCTCTAAAAAAAAAAAAGGAGAAGGGGCTGTCAGGTAGGCTGTATGTGGCCCCGTGATTTCTAACAGCAGCCCTGCTTATTATCCATTGTGTCTCTTTCTTTCAAGCTGAACAATGTGCATCTCTAGCACACCAATGCATTCCTAAATGTGACTTTAATGCATTTAATGCAAGGGCTAAGCAATGTTTTAGGACCTCAAAGGGTCCCATTTGTCAGGCAACAGTCTGACCTGAGCACAAGAACTTTGGGTGGCCGACAAACATTATAACTTTGCTTAACTTCAAGACTTTGTAATAAAATCCTATTGAGGAGTACATTGGTGTGCTGATAACATAAGTTGTTCAGTTGCTATTGATGATGGTGTGATGGTGTAACCCATTGGGTCACTAAAGCACCCTAATTGCATCAAAGGGCCATAGCACTGTATGGGTAATCAGCTGGGATTTCCATCATCTTTCTCACTAGACCATACTTAAAAAATCTAAAATGTTAAATTGGATTGCTGAACAAGCTTTTATACTAATGAATGGATTTTTTGAAACAAAACACCATGGTTCTGTTCAAATTCAAAAAGTGAGGACTGAGGTTAAATGGTTGACAGGAGAGGTCCTGCCAAAGTTACATATTCACTACTGCGATAAGACCTAACTCCACAAGTGGTGTGTCTCATCATAGAGTAAAGCCCTGTACACATGACCAGATTTCCTATGGATTCTAATCCGATGGATTTTTCCATCGGAATTCAGATGAAGCTAACTTCCATCAGTCTTGCCTACACACCATCAGTCAAAAATCCAACCGTCCCAAACGCCGTGACGTAAAACACTCAGACGAGCCGAGAAAAATGAAGTTCAATGCTTCTGAGCATGCGTGGACTTGATTCTGAGCATGCGTGGGTTTTTTCTCCGATGGAGTTCCACACAGACGATCGGAATTTGCTATCGTTGTTTTTTTCCATCGGATAAATTTAAAACATGTTCTATTTTTTCTCACCGATGGAAAAAAGACCGATGAGGCCCATACAGGATCGGTTTGTCCGATGAAAAAAGTCCATCGGACTGTTTTCATTGGTAAAACCGATCGTGTGTACAGGGCATCACAGATTTTAGAAGCAGATTCTGATAGCTATTGGTTCTTCTGGTTCCAAATCACAATTTAGCCCCCTCATGTGTAGGCAGAAAAATCAAAATTTTTCACTAGAGAGCTTTTTTAACTGTATTATATCTGATCTTACAGCAAATAACCCTTGAAACAATTGTTGATGTAATGGAACAGGAAAATGCATCATACATTTACCTGAAACTAGAAGGTATTCACAGTCGTGCAGTGCAGAAAACCACTTTTTGTTTTTTTAATTATTGGTTGACAGATTTACATTTTCAACTACTCACTTTTTTCACTTTGGGGTTGATTTATTAAAGTAAAAGTGTAAAACTAAACCCTCCTCGCCTTTACAGCCAAGGAAGCTGACACGTGACCAGTTCTAACACCAGCTATTTGATGGCTTGACAGTTTGGTTGAAAGTAGAAGCACTGGAAGCCTTGTATGTAACTGTTTTGGAAAACAGCTTAATCAATGGGTTTAGTACTGCTTTAAAGAAGTTTAGCTTAGTTTAGCAAATACAAAGAAAATTCTCTTTCAAAGAATACCCCAATCTTGTGCAAGGAGATCGAACAAAACAGGAATTTTGTTGCTGATGAAAGGATGGTTGAATTCAACAGTGTTTCACCACATTCGCTAAGCTAAGTAAAAATTCCCTTTGTTAAGTAAACAGCCTATACTTCTTATGCCGCGTACACACGGCCGTTTTTAATGTCATTGAAAAAAACAAAGTTTTTCTCAACGTGATTCTTCTCAAGCCTGCCTTGCCTACACACTATCGTGAAAAAAAATGCTTGAGCAAAGGACGGTGACGTACAACATGTTCGACAACACGTACGACGGCACTATAAAGGGGAAGTTCCATTCGGATGGCGCCACCCTCGTGTTAGTAAAGTTTGTTGAGAGACGATTCACACTTTTCTGCCTTGTGCTCTTCAGTCCGTTACAGCTTGACGAATGTGCTATCTCCATTCTGAACGCTAATTTTACCAGAATGAGCGCTCCCGTCTCATAACTTGCTTCTGAGCATGCGTGTTTTTTCACAACGAGAAAAACGACGAGAAAAAATAGAGCATGTTCAAAATTTTTAATGCCCATTTTTCTGGTCGAGAAAAATGCTTTGGAGCCCACACAAGATCGTTTTTAATGACCAATTTAAAAAATGGAATTTTTCCCGTCATGAAAAACGGTCGTGTGTACATGGCATTATACTTCTTAACACCATTCTAAAAGAGACTTATGCAGCGTACACACGATCGGATTTTCCGTCTGAAAATTCTTGGATGGTTTTTCCAACGGAATTCGGCTCAAGCTTGGCTTGCATACACACGGTCACACAAAAGTTCTGCACTTTCGACCATCAAGAACGCGGTGACGTACAACACTACGAGCCGAGAAAATGCAGTTCAATGCTTCCGAGCATGCGTCAAATTGTTTCCGAGCATGCGTAGGAATTTTGCGTGTCGGAATTGCTACAGACAATCAGATTTTCCGATCTGAATTTTTTCCGTCGGAAAATTTGAGAACCAGCTCTCAATCTTTTGCTGGCGGAAAATCCGACAGCAAAAGTCCGATGGAGCATACACACGGAATTTCCGACCAAAAGCTCACATCGGAATTTCTGCGTGTACGCGGCATTAGAAATAATTTCTCTAATGAAAACAAAGTACCGTGCAAAGTTGTAAAGGATTCTTTTTTTTTAAACATAACATTTTAACATTTTCTTGAATAGTCAAGGACAAGCCAAACTACTGAATGTGGGGAAGTGATCAGAAATTTCTATACAAGTTTTAAAGAGGAATATTGTACATTCAATTAGCTTATACTTTGAGAAAGGAAGATGATCTCTGTTCTGCATATTAACGATTTTTCTTCTTCTCAACTTTGACTATCTAATTAATCTTTGGCCATTAAATGAATGTTTAAAATGCCACTTCTGAAATCTTAATTCTGCCTATTATCAGCTAGTTCACATTTAATATTCTAATAGTCATCCATAAGGAGACCAAGACACTACATTCCCTCTGTCTTTGGCTCTTAGCGCTCACCACGCTTCTAGCTAATTCTGGCTCTCTTAATTAACCGTACGCATATTAGCATTTAAGCTTCAATGACATTTCTTTTTTTAAGGAATTAATGTGCGCAGCTTGAGAAATTGATCATTAATACACATGCTTTTTCACAGTCCACAGAAAACAAATCATCTTAGTCCCAGACAAAAATAAATCAAGACACAAAGCTGGGAGGACAACCAGTCCCTTCTTGTAGAACACATTTTCCTGGAAAAGATCAGAGAATGTTTAAACATCATCCATAATATGTATGCCTAATAACATGGGACTGGCACATAATATCATAACAAAACTGACAAACTTTGGATTTTTGATACAGAATATACCGTAATTGTAATAGGGGTTTTTTTGATGATGGGAAAAAAGTGTTGGATCATGCACAGAAAAAACTGTACAGAAAAGGTTGATAGAGTTCAGTGTACAGCTTGAATATTTATGGTGTGAAGGGAAGCGTGCACATTTTGGCTAAAATACAAACCAATCATTTCTGATTTTTTTGTGCAATCTGGTCTCCTGAAGAGAGCAATTTGCTTTTAAAATGCCTGGAAAAGGTAATAAATTATTTAAATGCCTGCCACACCTCCTCTTAAATAAATAGTACAGATAGAAACAAGAGGCTATGTTTCAGTATTGTATATTCCTAGTTTTGATTTTAGTATATGTAGCGGGGTCTTCAAAGTTAGTGGGATACACCTGGGGGTAGAGAGACCCAGGTGTGTAATTATGTCAGGGATTAGACCCCTTTTCTCATTCGTGGAGGATTGGGTGGTGTAATATTCTCTTTGACCAGTGGGTGTCAGTGTACCTGCTGGCTCGAGGTAGAATCGCTATCACAGTGTTACCCTTTTTTTGGTTCCTTCCTGGCGATGGTACGGCTGGGGCGGGGAACCCGCCGTGGTGTCGATGGGAGGATATAAAAGGGGGAGACGCCCGCGCCACGAGGTCGTCGTCGCCTGTCTGTTGTTCTTGTGGGAGGGGGTCACCCCTTCACGCACCCAGGCACCTTAGGCCTGGGTGCGGGCGGTTCAAGGTTCCGGCCTAGGCGCCCAAGGCCTGGTCAGAACGAAGATGGAGTCCATCCCGGGCACCTTCAGCCTGGGGTGAGGTACTATTAAGGAGGCCTGGGACCCGGTGACTCCGACTGGGTCCCGCAAGGGTGAAGTTGCTCCAGGGCGCCCCTTGCGAGGGGACCCGCATCTGAGGTGAGGAGGCTGGGGGGGGTCACCCATCCGAAGACCCGGTGTAGCGTCAACCCGGTGACGGATGGGCCTTCAGTAACTCCCTTGGAGGACATCTTCCCCTGATATGGGCTTCAGCGCAGCGGAGGAGCTTCCATCGAGACTCCTGCAACCCCTGGTCATAGCACAGGGAGTGTAGGGACTAGGAACCTGTACAGTGCCTCGACCTGCTTCCCCATCGTATCATGCCGTTGCATTTGACTGTATGTGAAGATACGCAATAAACCTGAGTTTGGACTTTGATGGGTGTATGGACTCTGTTGATGGGAACAAAGGGAGATTCCGGCACGGAAGGACTGACCCTCATAACCAGCACACATTTGGCCCGAGGAAAAGATTGATATTGGCCTTCACCTCACCCACATGCATGGGGAGGACATGGGCCGTAGCGCACCTCACTCTGTCGCTCGACATACCCCTAGCTAAAGAGGTCGGGGTGAGGAGGTCGCTACACGTGGGGGCTCGTCCGGGATACGAACGTGTGTTAACCCTGAGGTTTGGAACGGCTGTGTTTGAACTTTGCTGCCCGGAGGAGGTCCGAGCAGGTCGGCCATGTGATTGGCCAAAGTGCATCCCTGTGCTCGAAGTCGTGGAAATTTCCCTGAAAAACTGGGAGAGGCCCATGCAGAAAGAGCGGGAAGAGGGAGGAGTCCAGCCGTGTGACGAACTACATGTGGGGACTTTTGCTGCACTGCGCCACGAGGCACCCCATGACTACGCAATTCGTGGGAGGAGACTGAAGGAAGCCTGCGAAAACGTGCAAGTCGTGGGAGGAGTCTGGCCACGTGTGGAGATGCACGTGGAGACTCCGGCGCGAGGTCAGCGTGTGATGGAGCAGCAAGTGATCGGAGTGAACTCAGGCTCCCCGTGGATGACGGTACCTTATCCTTTCAAGATGACTGCATTTGCTGCATCCATTACAGACACGGGGATAAGGCTCAGGCCCCGAGGACAGTTGGCTTTGTATTCATGCAGAGACACAGAGGCCCTCGGTGTGATCTGTCCCGGATGCTCGGGACTGGTGGTCCAACTAAAGCCATTCGGGCGATGCGAAGCATGCAAGGAGTTTCTTTTTGAGGTTGAACCACACACGGAAAGGCCCCGGGCCCTACGCCTCAACCGCATCACAGGAACCGCCACTCCGGAGGGAGAGATCAAAGCCTTTGCGGAGTTTCCCGTGCGCGCTGACCAGGGCGAAGTGACTGCCCAACCAGAGACTGAGAGAGAAAAATCCGAGGACACTGCTTCGGTCACTACAGACTCCCTGCTCCCACCTCCGAAGAGGAAAGTCGGTCTGGTACAGGCATCCTATGGCCGTGGTCGAGCTTCACCCCGCCGCTTGCCTGGCCTGGATGGCGCCGGTAGAGAAGAGAGTCCCGGACATCCCAGTTCTTCAGAAGGTCCAGGTGAGCCAGGGGCTGGGACTGTGGTGTTGGTTGAAGGTGTCGGGGGTCCCCAGTCGGTGGAGCCTGCAGGGGAGGGTAGCCTTCCGTCTACTAGAGACTACCTTCCCGCTGAGATGTATGACACCTCCGACTTAGAGTCATTGTCAGACTGTGGGGATGACGGAGAGATAGACGAACTGTTTCACCGGAAGGGCTGGGACAGACGCCCACTACCTATGCTGAGTAAACCGCAGGATTCCCCCATGTCCATAGAAGACAGTACGCTCCGGGTGAAGGCCCCGGAGTTCCCGAGGAAATCTAGTCCTCCGACCAACTTTCCGCATTCAACTACATCACCCGCTCTGATGGTGGGGATGCAGCGTGCTTCATTGCGGGCACCAAAGACAAAGAAACCCGAGATGGTAAAGGTACCTCGGCACCCGGAGGCCATCGTACAGCCAGGAGAAGGTGAGCGAGATGTGATGCCGCCTCTAGCCAGGTTGCAGAGACTTTTCTCCCAGAGAGTCGCCCGTGAATATGAGTGGGAGTACCCCTACTTGCCTCGGGACCTATTGTATGAAGTCGAGGTCCTGCGACCAAGGTGGTATGACGAGTTTGTATGGGAAAAGCTTAAAGTACCCCATGCCAGGCGATACCTGTCATGTTCGCCGCCTGTGTCTAAAAAGTTCAAGGACTGCAGAGCTGATTGGAGACTTGGGCGCCATATTCATGCCGATAAGGTGCTCATCTGCAGGAAAGATGGAGAGGATGTTGAGTATTCGGTGGAAGTGTTTGACGGGCACCTGAAGCCCCTGTTTCTGCCGGATCCAAGGTTCTATTTATAGGAAAAGTGAGCTCTTATCTTGTTGCTATTGAAACTTTCTGGAAGAGACATTCCCAGACGCCTAGAACTGTGCCCTACTTTTGTTTTGATTTGGGCTTTTCTTTTACTCACTGGAGATTTGGGAGCTGTTGTTTTTTTTCTCCCTTTTCTTCATGTGCCAAAGGCAGAGACTTTTGGGGTAGAGTTAGAGTAGGAAAGCAGGAAGAATGAAGATCTAACCAAGTGTCATTACCGCAGCGCTGTCACCAGGTGGCAGTGTTGTGCAACGGTTGTTTGAAAATGTTACACATGCATTACTTACTTATTGGAGTGAGTGGGTCTCTCGGCTGACGGACCCACTCATGCCAAGTTAACACAGAGTGTTAGGATGGTTTTTTTTTGTTTCCCTTCTGCAGGAGATTCGTCGGTCAAGACTACTGAGTATGGGGTGGTTCTTAGACAGTGACGGGAGGGATTGTATATGTGTACATGACAGATGTTTTATACAAAAGTTTTAATGTTTTATAGGTTTTTTTTGAGCAGGTCTTGGCACATACAGTATCCAAAATATTAGGGATAG
Source organism: Rana muscosa (assembly GCA_029206835.1). Lineage (NCBI taxonomy): Eukaryota > Metazoa > Chordata > Amphibia > Anura > Ranidae > Rana > Rana muscosa. Next base: position 311,482,698 of record CM055127.1, on the reverse strand, counting down.
CCTCTGGGGCCCACTTCATGTCACCCCTCCTTGGGAGACATGGGTGTGCACCTGACGCTGGGGACCAGCATCAAATCACCAGGGGGAGAGTGTAGCGGGGTCTTCAAAGTTAGTGGGATACACCTGGGGGTAGAGAGACCCAGGTGTGTAATTATGTCAGGGATTAGACCCCTTTTCTTATTCGTGGAGGATTGGGTGGTGTAATATTCTCTTTGACCAGTGGGTGTCAGTGTACCTGCTGGCTCGAGGTAGAATCGCTATCACAGTGTTACCCTTTTTTTGGTTCCTTCCTGGCGATGGTACGGCTGGGGCGGGGAACCCGCCGTGGTGTCGATGGGAGGATATAAAAGGGGGAGACGCCCGCGCCACGAGGTCGTCGTCGCCTGTCTGTTGTTCTTGTGGGAGGGGGTCACCCCTTCACGCACCCAGGCACCTTAGGCCTGGGTGCGGGCGGTTCAAGGTTCCGGCCTAGGTGCCCAAGGCCTGGTCGGAACGAAGATGGAGTCCATCCCGGGCACCTTCAGCCTGGGGTGAGGTACTATTAAGGAGGCCTGGGACCTGGTGACTCCGACTGGGTCCCGCAAGGGTGAAGTTGCTCCAGGGCGCCCCTTGCGAGGGGACCCGCATCTGAGGTGAGGAGGCTGGGGGGGGTCACCCGTCCGAAGACCCGGTGTAGCGTCAACCCGGTGACAGATGGGCCTTCAGTAACTCCCTTGGAGGACATCTTCCCCTGATATGGGCTTCAGCGCAGCGGAGGAGCTTCCATCGAGACTCCTGCAACCCCTGGTCATAGCACAGGGAGTGTAGGGACTAGGAACCTGTACAGTGCCTCGACTTGCTTCCCCATCGTATCATGCCGTTGCATTTGACTGTATGTGAAGATACGCAATAAACCTGAGTTTGGACTTTGATGGGTGTATGGACTCTGTTGATGGGAACAAAGGGAGATTCCGGCACGGAAGGACTGACCCTCATAACCAGCACACATTTGGCCCGAGGAAAAGATTGATATTGGCCTTCACCTCACCCACATGCATGGGGAGGACATGGGCCGTAGCGCACCTCACTCTGTCGCTCGACATACCCCTAGCTAAAGAGGTCGGGGTGAGGAGGTCGCTACATATATTTGCTGGAAAAAAAAAATTATTACATTTTTCAGTCTGACAAACATGTTAGGTTGTAACGTAGTGCTGCACAAAAAAGCTACATCTTTAATCACCCATTCAGATTGGCATGACACGCACAGTAAAGTGTGCCCGGGCACTGTGGTGTTTTGCAGTACTATTATTTTGTGTGGTGTCGCCAACATACTGTTACAGTAGCAGGAATGCACCTGCAGTGCAGCACACCGTAAGTAAACCACTATATTCGCAGGGTGCTTTGGTTTCAGAACAGCCTTACCATGAGCCATCTTACTTCTTAAATATAACTTTTAGATTATACTACACTTATCAAATGTGGCACTTTTCAGATCCAGCGTACCACATTTGGTAAGGGATCAGGTTAGCTATAGCTAGCTTTTTTCGTTCTTAAAAGGATGGTAATGGCAGCCTACCTATACCTCTCTTTTAAGCATTCATTTATTTTCTTTCTTAACCACTTAAGGACCGCCCTATAGCAGATATACTGCTATGGGGCGGTCCTCTTGGGCAGAATCGTGTATATATACATAATTCTGACAAAACATAAAGGGTAGTGGCGCTGTGAATAGTGTAAGTAATAAATAAGTCAGTTTAGCAAAAGTCCTTATTATGGTATATCTGAGTGTATAGGAGACCCTTGGTATATGAAAAAGGAAATGGGGAAAAATGGGAAAACGAGTCCTATAGATAAAAATTGTTATACAAAGTCCATGTTCCAGGGCGAGCCTCCAAAGGGAAGATGAGAGCAGACTCCAATATTCCAAACATATTTTTTGTTATACATAATTCTGCACTTCTGCCTAGGGGGCATGCACACGCACTGATTACTCACAGCAGAAGCTGATCTGCGAGTGTCGGGCAATGGATGTCCGTCGCCACCCACCGATCATGGGGCAGAGATACAGAACAGAGCTCTGCCTATGTAAACATGGCAGAGCTCTGTTCTGACATGGTGGAAGTGATGGATTTTGTGTCCCTGCAAAGCAGGGAATATAATCCATCACTTCCCTTAGTAAAAGCAGCACACAATTTACACAAGAACACTGGCTAGGCACACAGTTAACCCTTTGATCACCCTAGATGTTTAACCCCCTTCCCAGCCCGTGTCATTTGTACAGTGACATATTTTTAGCATTGATCACTGTGTTAGTGTCACTGGTTTCCACAAAGTGTCAAATATGTCAGTTAGTGTCCAACTGTCCACCACAATATTGCAGTCCCACTAGTCGCTGATTGCTTCCATTACCAGTATAAAAATAAATAAATAAAAATTCCAGTGCATATATACCATAGTTTGTGCACGCTATAATTTTTGCGCAAACCAATCAATTGGGTTTTTTAACCAAGCTTATTGGGATTTTTTAACCAAAAATATGTAGCAGAATACATATTTGCCTAAATTTATGAAGAAATTTGTTTTTTGTTTTTTTTATTTATTGGATATGTTTTATAGCAGAAAGTAAAAAATATTGTTGTTTTTTTTTTCAAAATTTGTGGCCTTTTTTTGTTTATAGCACAAAAAAAAAATGCAGTGGTGATCAAACACCACCAAAAGAAAGCTCTATTTGAGGGTAAAAATTACATACATTTTATTTGGGTACAGTGTTGCATGACCGCGCAATTGTTAATTATAGTAACGCAGTGCTGTATCGCAAAAAAACATGCTGGTCATGAAGGGGGGTAAATCTTCCAGAGGTCAAATGGTTAAGCCAGCCTAGTTAATATTACCATATACTGTATATGATGTATAGTCCTATATCATTAATAGCTAAAGGCGAGAATACTGCACACAGTGTTGGTTTGTTTTGAAGGGAAACCCTCAGGCGTTATAAACACAGTGGAAATGTAAACCAAATGATATCAAGAAAAATATGTATTTATTTACTATCCATACAAATATTTAAAGGAGCATATTCCTTTATAATACATAAATATGAGCATCATCCTTGTACATGTAACATTATAGATGGTACAAAATGTTTAGTCAGGTGGACAGATACACTTGAAGTAATTTCCGTGGCTATGACATGCACTAAAAATGTGGGCATTTCATGTATTAATTTGAAGATGAAAAAGAGAGATATTGTTATCATTCACTGATTAACTGAAAATTTAACCAATGCTGTACAGCATACCATATTTTATACAATTAAACAGCAACAGAACCAATCACAGCCCTATTGCACAGAAAGAGAATCAACTTACAACAATTTTAATAAATATTGTAATTAATTAACATAATCAAAGACACGTGACTAATATTTTGCATTAAAAAAATCATGAATTTAATATATGCGTGAGTGTAGTTTTGGAATGTATATTTATGTTTTAAAAATGGTAAAAAGTGTTTAGGCCAGGATGAAATCCCAGAATCCTCAACTAAAAAAGAAAGCAATGGCAGCCACCATATTTCAACCTTCACCGGTATCTTTTAATTACATGCTACCTGAGCTTACCACAGTTCTCCAATGGACCGACATATGCAAAAAGTTTGGAGTTTAAGAGGTATGCTTCATTGGCTAAATTAAGTTATTGCCTTTACAAGACATCATACAATTCCTGCATAATGCCTGATGAAGGAACATAAAGCCCAGCTCCAGCTTGGACCCAGAATAAAAAAAAAAATAAACTCTGTTAAAAATAAGAGTTTTTCAAGAACTGCTCTATTCAGACTCACCAGCTTGGAAATCCAGCACCAGCCTCATTTCTCTAAAGGGTCTGTAGCGCCCCTTTTACTTTTCAGGGGAGCTATGCGCCTAAATGTAGGGGTTGGTCTGAGCTGGTAGCCAGGCTCAGACCATTTTGATTGTTAGGCAATTGCTTCTGCCTATGTGATGCTGCCTGGTTTCGGGTTCCCTGTGGCCTGTAGGTGGCGCTGCCATATCAGATCAGGGTTGAACCATGGGTGACATTGCTACGCCTTGGGGTGTCCTCTCTCGGCAGCAGTGCAGTGGGCGTGGTCAACCTGCTGTGCATGCCGGGAGAGGGTACTTAAGGGGCAGGCGCCAACTTTCAGGAGGAGTGTGGAGGAGAGGACCCCTTTGTCCGAGAGTGACACACGTACCCCACCTTCGGTGGCCCTCATGGCCAGGGGTGCGTGTGGGTGTGATCAGACCCAGGCACCTTTAGCCTGGGGCTGCAACTCTGCTTGTAGGCCCAGCACCTTTAGCTAGGACCTACCCCCGAAAGAAGAGTCCCAGGATGCCCGGGAGAGGGTGACCCATTCTGGGCAAGAGGGAATCAGGAGTTTTGGTGAAAGGAGTCGCCACCTCGGATGAAGCCTGGTTACCTACTAGAGGGATTCAAAGATCCGCCACAGGCCTTGTGACGTGCTTCATTTGCACCTTGTTCTACTGTTACAAGCGCCGGGAAGTTCGGAACTTGGAACTGTTCCTGATCATGTCCCAAGGAAACTTAAGTGAATATTCGAGCATCACTCCAGCTGCTAGGACTGTGAGAGAGGACTATCCGGGTGAGCTAAACCCACTCGGGATCGAGTGGCGACAAATTCTACTAGTTTGTGCCTGGACCTAATTCCCCAAGTTGCTATTCTTTTTCTCATCCATCTTTCCCTGTCTACTAAGAAAATAAACTCATCGTTAGAGTTGAAGTTGTGTGGACATTGGCCTTCTTGGGAAGAGATACAGACTTGTCCCCATACACTGGGGATGAGAACCAATGGAAGAAGGTAACTCGCTGCAGAACCCAAAATAGTGAACACCGCTCAACCTCTTCAAACAGGAGGGTACGGGCATATAGCACGGTGTGCCTTGACCTGCAAGTGAGCCAGGCAGGAAAAAGGGTCTGTGTGTTACAGGTCCAATGACACCCAACATTATTTAATACACTTTCTGTGCACCCAGGACATCAAGGCCCTTCCCATGCCCCAGAAAAGATGCTGAGAGTCATTATGCAGATCCACCCACTGCCAAAGTAAGAAGACAATAAAGAGGCCCAAGTCCTGTGAGACCATTCTGTGTCTTATTCTTGTTTAATACTGAACATTTAAGAAAAAGTTTACAAAAGAAGCATTTAACAGCTGTCCTGAAAAGGGGCCTGGAGTCACCTGAGACATTTGGAAGCTGGAAGGGGGGGGGGGGGATTTAAAAATAAACTCAAAACTGAAAAATATATTTTGAATGGACATGTTCATTTTGCCATCACTTCCTCATTTATATGTGGAAACTGAAACTTTATAGTGTACTACACTATATGGGTTATTTACTAAAACTGGAGAATGAAAAATTTGGTGTAGCTCTGCATAGAAACCAATCAGCTTCCAGGTTTTATTGCCAAAGACTATGCCACGTACACACGATCCGAAAATCGTACAACAGATCGTCCGACTTTTTTTGTTTACTAGTCGCAAGCAGAAATTGAATAGGTTACTAAAGTCACAAAAATTCTTGTACGACAGAAAAAAAATCGGAAGTGATGTCATGTGTTGTAATGTATTTGTGTTGTATTTTCGGCAACTGTACTGACTAAACGAAAATCGTACGATTAGGTATCGTAAGAGGAAAATTTCCGTGCATGTCCGATAAGATAATATCGGATGAACTGTCGTGATCGGCTCACGGAAGCCCTGTACTAACGATTCTTCCTCGGACGACATTTTTCGTACGATATTCGGATCGTGTGTATGGGCCATAATTGAACAAGCTGAAGTTGGAAGCTGATTGGCTATCAAGCACAGCTGCACCAGATTCTGAATGTTTCAGTTTTAGTAAATCCCCCACTATATGTACAAAACTTGGACACAGCTCAGCTAACTCTATGGTAAAAATCAGAAAGGAAAAAATGTATTACAGGTGATTTAAAGAATCTGTGTTTTTTCTCATTGTGCAGTGATTCTGCCTTCATGTAGGAAAAAAAAATCACATCACAAAAAGTGACAGATGACAGACAGGCACAGGCAAAAGAGGGACATGATCACTGCCAACAGAGAAGATTGGTTTAGGGTGATTACAGATTTCAAGTTTTTTTTATATGAATTTGCTTGAAATACATGTCATTAATGCTCATGTATTTCCACTGCATGTCATCGCTCATCTAAACCCTACATGTTGTTTGTGTTGAAAGGACGCTCTGTGACTCTGCGCTTCCACTTGCACTGTTTTTCAGATGACAGCGAACTGCACTTTCCTGCATAAAACAAATGCATTATTATTTTTGAAGAATAAAAGTTAATAGCAACAAAACTGAAAAAAAAATCCTGAAAAATAATAGTTTGATTGACAGCTACTACAAAAAAAGCTTTTGATCAGAATAGAATAAGCTACAGAACAAACCTGTTTACTTAAAGGTTTAGAACATGCTTGGGGATGCATTACTAATATGACAACGATGATTTAAAATACACTGTACCCGAGACATCCTAAGCAATGTACTAGTATCTTTCTATTAAAACAAAAAAAAAATATTTGACAAAATTAATTATTTTATCAGACCAAACTCGAAGTGCCCTTTTACACGGACGGATCCCATAATGATCCACCCCGTGAACATCAGCTTGCTCTGCGGGGATCGCTCCAATGATCCCCACTGAGCCGGCGGATGACAGGGTGGTCCCTACACACTGTGCAGGGACCGCCCTGTCAGATCTCCGCTATCCTCTATGGGGGGATCGGATGAACACGGACCGTCTGTCCGTGTCCATCCGATCCGCTCTGCAGATGAATGGAAAAATAGGATTTTCCTCCGTCTGCAGTATCGGACCATAGCGGAGACGGATGATATCGGGTGTCAGCGGATGTTCATCCGCTGACTCCCGCTATCCCATAGGGATACACGTATGTCCGTATTTCATCCAAAAACGGATGGATGAAATACGGACATACGGTCCGCACGTGTGAAAGGGCCCTTAAACTTGCATGTATGAGAACAGATATAAAAATTGCTTGTATATTCTTGATAAAAATAAAAAAATAGGAAGAGCCATGGCTGTATGTGCATACATGGACACCATTAACCGTAGCCTAGAGCAGCTGCAACCACAAACATATCATGTTGCTAACTGTCTGTACAAATTCCAAAGATAAAAGTTTCCAAACCAGAAAGTGATAGGTGTAACAGAAGCGGCACATCAAGTCAAAGCCTGCTGTGTGTAAGGGAATGGCAGTCTCAGCCTGGACCCTCGCCAGGCTCAGACTGCCATTCACTATCACACAGCAGGCTTTGACTTGATGTGCCGCTTTCGGGACACCTATCACTCGCTACTATTCATACAAAAGAAATACTGCGCTGTGCATAAAAATCATACATATGAAATTAAGCCATAACAGTTGTGACAGCAGGAAGGTAAAGTCACCTGGTTGCATCCAGGGGGGTAGATATATTTCTCCCAGATTCAGGCTTTATGCTGACTTATACAACTAGGGTGGAGAGTTGTATAAGCCCAGCTGAGGCTAGTAGGCTCATGGATGACTCATACCTCTAGGGAGAGTGTGGGGCGTCGTGCAGACAGAGATGAGACCAGCTGAACCTTGTCAGCTCATTTAGGCCTCTATAAGGAACTCCCAGCTTCATTAGATGTTAGCTCATGCCTGGAACCAGACCTGTGTGGACTGTCTAGGGAGAGTGAACCCCTGTGCGGTGAGGCAAAGCCTGTGTGGCTATTTGTTTGGACTTTTACTAAACCAGGGACTTAGGGACTAGGACAGCACCAGGCTGATCCCAGTTGTTAGTTTAGGAAACCTGCATGTTTAGTCAGAGGTCAAACTGACCAGGATTTATTTTGTTTGTTTCTTTTTGGCTTTGCTGTGTTTTGTCACTGTACATAGAGAAATAAACCGCACCTTTTGATTTTGAAAACCACAACCTCCGTCTGCTGGCCCTGTTTTTGTGTGGGGAGCCCAACCAGGGGGTCACACACACCCGCTACCGAGTTAACCCCCTCACAGTTGGTGGAGAACCAGTGGCAGTTTTTTTTAAGCCAGCATGGAGGAGATACTGAAACAGCTGGCTCTAGCAAATGCCAATCAACAGCAGACAAATGCAGGTTTGCAAAGGAGCCTTGCAGCCCAGCAGCAAGCTCATCAACAAGCCCAGCAGCAATCTGAGGCCCGCTTCATAGACCTGTTACAGAAGCAAGAGCAGAGACTACAACAAATGGAAGCAGTAATGCAGCAACGTCCGCAGACCAGTGAGGAAAGCCGTCCCACTAATACCGCGTCCTTTGGGGTGAGTCGTTTATTGACAAAAATGACTGGAGAGGATGATCCAGAGGTATTTTTGACCACATTTGAAAGGACTGCTGAAAGAGAAAAGTGGCCTGAGGAGCAGTGGGCTGGACTGGTGGCTCCTCTGTTAACTGGTGAATCGCAGAAGGCTTACTATGACCTAGAGCCTGACCAAGCAAAAGACTATGTGATGCTAAAAGCTGAAATATTGGCAAGGCTGGGTGTCACCCTGGCTGTCCGGGCTCAGCGTGTGCATAACTGGACTTTCCAGCTTGGAAAACCCCCCAGGTCTCAAATGTATGATCTCATTCACCTGAGCAGGAAGTGGCTACAGCCAGAGACTTTGTCCGCACCAGAGATTGTGGAACGTGTTGTAATGGATCGGTTTTTGAGAGCTCTTCCTACTGCCATCCAAAAGTGGGTAAGCCATGGAGACCCAGAGACGGCCGGTGGTCTTGTGGATCGTGTAGAGAAATACTTGGCTACAGAGAACCTGACGGCCTCTTCCAGAGACACTCGGACTTTCCACCCTAAGACCAGACCATCCCCAGGGGCGGATAAGAGGATTCCAAGGGGTGAGGGTGGAGAGAGTGAGAGGGTGGGAGCTCTACCCCAAGTTTGGCGAGAACAGCCTGGGAAATCAGCGGCTCAAGAGGCCGCAAGAAGGATCGTTTGCTACCGCTGCCGGCAAGCGGGACATATTGCAGCCAATTGCCCGGTTGTGGAGGAACCCATGCAGTGTGACTTTCTGACGGACAGACATCAGTCGCTGTGTGCGACAGTCGCATGCACTGCCATTCGGGGAACTGAGAAACATTTATGCAAAATGTGTATTAATGGTAGAAATGTTGTGGTATTGCTGGATTCAGGTAGCCTTGTGACCCTGATAAAGGCTGAATTAGTTAAAACAGAGGTCTCTGGGAATAGCAAGGTAGCTGTTATTTGTGTGCATGGGGACACCCGAGAGTATCCAGTGACTACAGTGTGTTTCGAGACCCCCAAAGGTACCCTCTCTCATCCAGTGGGGTTAGTATCTCAATTACCGCATGATGCCATTGTGGGAAGGGATTTTCCGAAGTTCTGGGAACTGTGGGATGATCCTGAGCCCCCCACTGGTGCCCCTATGTACCAGGAATGTGATAGCCAGAACTCCTCTGAGAGTGGGGAGGACTCTCCAGAATTTCCCTTGTCAGTATTGGCAGGGGAGACTCAAGAAACTGGAGAGGAGCCCACCTCCTCAGACGAAAACCTACCGTCTGTGGAGTTTTCTGATCTGGAGGTTCACAGGGAAAATTTTGCCACAGAACAGTTAAAAGACCCCGCCCTAATAAAGGCACGGGAAAACGTAGTGGAAATAGATGGCGAGTTAGTGAACCCAGATAATACCTGCACTTACCCATACTTCAGCGTAGAGAAGGACCTACTGTATCGGGTGGCAAAAAGGGCAGAAGAAACCGTTGAGCAGCTGGTGGTGCCCAAACCTTACAGGAAGTTGGTGTTGGAGTTGGCCCATGGGCACATTCTTGGAGGTCATCTGGGGACAGAGAAAACCCGAGAGAGGGTATTACAGAGATTCTATTGGCCTGGGGTGATGAAGGACATAGAAAATTATTGTTCCTCCTGCCCTGTGTGTCAGAGGTCGGCCCCGATGCCACATTTCCGTAGCCCGCTGGTCCCTCTACCCATCATTGAGGTCCCGTTTGAGAGAATCGCAATGGATTTGGTAGGTCCTATAATCAAGTCCGCTAGGGGGCACCAGTACATATTGGTTATAATGGACTATGCCACCCGTTATCCAGAAGCGATCCCTCTCAGAAATACCTCGGCCAAAACCATAGCCAAAGAGCTATCTCTTGTTTTTAGCCGGGTGGGTATTTGTAAAGAACTGCTTACGGACCAAGGTACACCCTTTATGTCCCGGGTTATGAAAGAGCTGTGTAAATTGTTCAAAGTGACGCAATTGCGTACATCTGTGTATCACCCCCAAACCGATGGGCTGGTTGAAAGATTCAACAAAACCCTAAAACAAATGTTGAAGAAAGTGGTGGATAGAGATGGAAAGGATTGGGACTGTCTACTTCCTTATTTGATGTTTGCTATTAGGGAGGTGCCCCAATCCTCTACGGGATTCTCCCCCTTTGAGTTACTGTATGGGAGACACCCAAGAGGGCTGTTGGATATTGCCAAGGAAACTTGGGAAAGTGAGAGTTCTCCCCACAGGAGTGTGATTGAGCATGTCGCCCTGATGCAAGATCGAATTGCACAGGTAATGCCCATCGTGAAGGAACATTTGGCCCAAGCGCAGTTGGCACAGCAGAGAGTGTACAACCGTGGAGCAAAGACCCGTACCTTTTCCCCGGGGGATAGGATATTGGTACTTGTCCCTACGGTTGAAAGTAAATTCCTTGCCAAATGGCAAGGCCCCTACGAGATAATGGAAAAAGTGAGCGAAGTGAATTACAAGGTCAGACAACCAGGAAGGCGAAAGCCCGAACAGATATATCACGTTAATCTGTTGAAAGCCTGGAGGGATAGAGAGTCCCTAGTCGCAGAAACTTGGTCACCAGCTCAAACTGGTTGCGTGATTCCGGAGGTTGGAATAGCAGCCACCTTGTCACAACCCCAACAACAGGAGGTTAAGGAGTTTGTGCTTCGCAACAAGGAGGTGTTCTCTGAGCTGCCGGGACAAACATCTGGGGTAGAGCATGATATTATTACCCCGCCCGGTGAAAGGGTGAAGTTAAAACCCTATCGGATCCCAGAGGCCCGACGGGAGGCAATACGGGAGGAAGTACAGAAAATGCTGAACTTAGGGGTGATAGAGGAGTCCCAAAGTGATTGGTCTAGTCCCATTGTGTTGGTGCCTAAACCGGATGGGAGCTGGCGATTTTGTAACGATTTTCGTCAGTTGAACAAAGTTACAAAATTTGACACCTACCCCATGCCACGTATAGATGAGTTGATCGACCGGCTGGGAACAGCCCGATACATGACGACTCTTGACCTCACAAAAGGGTATTGGCAAATTCCCCTGGCCAAGTCGGCCAAAGAGAAAACCGCATTTGTAACCCCAGACGGGGCGTTCCAATATAAGAGAATGCCGTTCGGGTTACAGAATGCGCCGGCCACATTCCAGCGGAAAATGGACCAGATACTGAGGCCCCATCGGAAGTATGCTGCGGCTTACCTGGATGACGTAATTGTCCATAGCACAGATTGGGCCTCACATCTGCCAAAAGTGCAAGCAGTCCTAGACTCTATCCGGGAAGCGGGGTTTACGGCTAACCCCAAGAAGTGTACCATTGGGCAGGAGGAGGCCAAATATCTTGGGTACACCATTGGCAGGGGAGTGATAAAACCCCAACTCAACAAAGTCGAGGCCATCCAGAGTTGGCCACGTCCCAACAGCAAGAAGCAGGTACGGGCCTTTCTGGGAATCGCGGGTTATTATCGGCGCTTCATTCCCCACTTTGCTTCTAAGGCTGTGCCCCTAACCAACCTGACGAAAGGGAAAGGGTCGGTCATGATTAAATGGACCCCCGAGGCTGAGGCAGCATTCCAATTCTTGAAACAAGCCTTATGTAGCCAGCCAGTGTTGTACTCACCCGACTTCTCTAAAGACTTTGTCGTACAAAGTGATGCGTCAGATGTGGGGTTAGGAGCAGTATTGTCCCAGGTCTGGAACGGGGAAGAGCACCCAGTCATTTACCTCAGCAGGAAGTTGAAGTCCCATGAGGTAAATTACGCCACGGTTGAAAAGGAGTGTTTAGCGGTGAAGTGGGCTCTAGATTCCCTTCGGTACTATCTGCTAGGTAGGCACTTTGACATGGTTACGGATCACGCTCCGTTAAAGTGGATGGCTCAAAACAAGGAGACAAATAGAAGAGTGAATAGGTGGTTCCTGGCCCTACAGGAATTCAACTTCACAGTAAAGCATCGCCCTGGCGTTCAAATGGGGAATGTGGATGCTTTGTCTCGAGTACATGAATGCCTGATTGCTGGTGTTCCAACCCCAAGGTTAAAACAAGAGGGGGGGGTATGTGACAGCAGGAAGGTAAAGTCACCTGGTTGCATCCAGGGGGGTAGATATATTTCTCCCAGATTCAGGCTTTATGCTGACTTATACAACTAGGGTGGAGAGTTGTATAAGCCCAGCTGAGGCTAGTAGGCTCATGGATGACTCATACCTCTAGGGAGAGTGTGGGGCGTCGTGCAGACAGAGATGAGACCAGCTGAACCTTGTCAGCTCATTTAGGCCTCTATAAGGAACTCCCAGCTTCATTAGATGTTAGCTCATGCCTGGAACCAGACCTGTGTGGACTGTCTAGGGAGAGTGAACCCCTGTGCGGTGAGGCAAAGCCTGTGTGGCTATTTGTTTGGACTTTTACTAAACCAGGGACTTAGGGACTAGGACAGCACCAGGCTGATCCCAGTTGTTAGTTTAGGAAACCTGCATGTTTAGTCAGAGGTCAAACTGACCAGGATTTATTTTGTTTGTTTCTTTTTGGCTTTGCTGTGTTTTGTCACTGTACATAGAGAAATAAACCGCACCTTTTGATTTTGAAAACCACAACCTCCGTCTGCTGGCCCTGTTTTTGTGTGGGGAGCCCAACCAGGGGGTCACACACACCCGCTACCGAGTTAACCCCCTCACACAGTGTAAATATCCATCAGCACCACTAAAGTGAGATATAATGACATTACATAGCATATACAAAAAACAGTGTTGCGCTAAACATAAATTTTGCTCATAAAGTGTTAGAAAAAGTTTATGTTTAGCACAACATTGTTTATTGTATACACTCTCTACCATTGCCTGGAGCATAGACAAGCTCCCTTCCTGGCCAGCACTCACAGCAGTGGGCACAGGACTTTATTCACATACAGTCTGAGCGACTCAAACACCACATATCTTGGTTAAAAGTTTCCAAACTGCCACAGTGGCTACCAGTGCAATCTCTGTCCTCACTGTTATCCCTGAAATTAAGCACTATGTCATTTTAGTTCGCTCACTTTGGGTCTGTATACGTAGAAGTGTGCTGGTGGCAGATTGAAAGACAATTTTCTCTACTTTACTAGTCACCAGTTATAGATGTTCTGATAAACAGTGGCCAAGCTGTCACTTTCAGCCTCTCTGCCCCCCTGCATTTGGAATGACTTGTATGACAATTACATCTAGCGATGTTAGTGTGATATTATAGGAGGATCTTCACCCTTATCACAAACATTACAACACCTTTAGAAATGTTTAGTCTTGGAAATTTACAGATACTGATAGATGATTGCAAGATTTATATTCTTTGCATGACTTATTTTTATTTTCTTTCTAATTTTTCTCATAGTGACCAATTTCCAAAAGACCAGATAAAACTATCGCCCTTTACTTTCTGGAGCGCTACCTAGAACTTCAGGTCTGCCACCTAGAAAATGTGGTAGTAATTTCCCAGGATGCAGCTGTGATGCCCTGATTACATCACCTGTGCCTCGCAAAACCAGGAAGTGGAAAAACAGTATTTGTACGTAAAAGCAAAAGATGTTTGTTTTTGCATATTCTTAAGCTGAGTATACACATAGAGTTTTTTGTTTAACCAGCGGGTTGAATGAAAAAAAAAAAAAACCCTCACAGATCCCTGAATCCACGCAAAGGATGTGGATGCATGGACCTCTCCCATTGTGCTATTGTATTCTGACAGTGGGCACCCCATCCCCCCTCCCATCAGAATACAGTGCTCAGTGCTGCAGACATTGTACTGGCTGATTGAATGCTGGTTTTCTAGCAGGACAGTTCAACGGAAGCCAACAGGATTTTGGGAAACAGATAGGGCTACACATGGATCGAAAAACCCTAAAGTAGTTCAAGCCTTTACTTCAGCAGTTCAGCTCATCCTGTTCCTTCCCTTTGAAAGCGTATTTGACTGTGCATGTTAACAATATGTAAATACTAAAATGTACATAGCCTGGCCACACGTTCACTTTAAAAGCTAAATCTGCCTTCTTAGGAAAATGGCATGTGCAGCCAGGGAGCCCCAACAGATAATAAAAAAAACGTGCAGCTTTGAAAAACATAAAATAATATAAGTTATGCCTGTAGACCATTTGTGACAACCCCACTCCCAATACCTGGCCAAAAAAATCCCATAGTTAGAGTTCTTTCATCCTGCCTTGTTGCTAGAACACTAGCCATTGGGTGCTCGCCCTCAGCATCACAGAAGAGAGCATTCTCACTCATTCAAAACCCCAAGCATGCATGGTGTGTTGGAGATACAACAAACTTTCAGCTTAGCTTATTGACTGCAGTTCAGATAAAGGACACAAGATGTCACTAATGCTCAGTGATATGCTGCTATGTATTTTGCTATGATGTGTTGTATTTCCTGTACATAGTGCGGTACTTGTTGGTTTATTTTTCCTGCCTGTGTTCTTCTTACCATGTGAGGTGACATCTTTGCTAGTGTGGTTATGTTCCAATAAAGAAGCCAGTTCCTGTTACTCCACAACGTCTGATCTGAATTGACTCCGCTGCACCTATCAATCGTACTTTGCAACATGGTGTACTCTCTCTCCCCCTGTTGTAGCAACATCTGGGCTCAGAAATGCAGCAACAGGCAGAGTGAGATAGTGCACCATGCATAGATTAGGGCTAGCGTTCAGTCCTGCAATGCTGGCGGTGGATACAAGGCAGGCTTTTTTCTGCCAGGCTTTGTTGGGAAAGGGGGTTTCATGAATGGCCTATAGGTATGACAATTACATTAATTACATTTACAATTAAAAACTATGAAAGATTAATTGTATACTATGTATATGTTAGACATAATTATGAAATACGTTTCCAACTTCATCAAATTGTCTGCAGAAGGTCAGATTTGTGGATTTTGATGGGGCCAAACTGACATTTTTTCCGGATCTCTCCAGACGCACGTTAATGCAACGCCGAGCCCTCAAGCCACTGCTGGCGGCCCTACAGGATGCTCAGCTTCCCTATCGGTGGGGTTTCCCGTTTAGCCTCTCCGCTACTAAAGAGGGCAGGCAGGCCACACTACGGAACAGGGACGATCTACCCCGATTCCTGGAAGCCCTAGGCTTGCCTGATGTCGATATCCCGGATTGGAGATCACCGTCAGATATCCCTCACCCGGCACAACCTGAACCGTGGCAATCAGCCCGTCGGAGACGTCGCCGTGGACCCAGACGGGGCCCCAATGGCTCAGCACCTCCCTCCCGACCCCCGCAGGGAGAGGCCTAGACACCTGAACTATCTGCTGCTGGCTCTTGAGGAGTCTATGCTCATTTTTGATCTCTTTTCCTTTTGTGACTTCCCCCCTAGCTGCTGTATCACTTTCCTGCCCATGGTCAAGGGGCAGCTGCACACTTTCAATATTATGCGGGTCCCCATGCGGACTTGCTCTTGGTGCCCTGCCACTTCCCCCCAATAGGTCAACTCCCCGGAGTTAAGTGTCCCTTTTTGGGAATGCCTCTGCTCGCTGGCCTCCACCGTCTCCTCGGCTTGAGGGGGGGGTGGAGGCTCCCGACCGGTGGTGACGATGCACTTTGTTGCGCCCTTTGGGCTTATCACTTGTTTCTGTGTTTTTGTTCACTGAGTTTTTTTCCCCTTTGTTTTTCATGTCCTTTTTTCCATAACACCTGCTCTAACTTTGTTTTGTACTCTAGGCTACTGTATGTGATCAGGGAGTTCCTGGAGTCCCTTGCTGTGGGCTCGACTGCGCTGTGGGTCTCTCTCCCCTCTTGCCGCTGGCCGGATGGCCCCACCCGGTAATCTCTCTTCATGGCTGACATGAAAATCGCGTCGTACAACGTACGTGGCCTGGGCTCCCCGTCGAAACGCGGTAAGTTGTGGCTTGAGATGAAACGCATGGGGGCACACGTCTTTTTTTTGCAGGAAACGCACTTTCGCACTGACTCGGTCCCCCGCCTTCCAACCCATTTATATAACTCTTGGTACCTTAGCAACTCCCCCCACCCCAAATTGGGGGGGTGGCTATAGCGATCCACAAGAATTGCCCTTTTGTAATGACGGACCAATTTCTCGACCCAGAGGGTAGATTTGTGTTTGTCAAAGGCACCATATTTGCCCGCAAGTTCACATTTGCAACTGTGTACGCTCCAAATAGCAAACAGCTTACCTTCTTAGATGCAGTATTGGAGTCCCTGTCCACCTTCCGGGAGGGGCAGCTCATCCTAGGAGGGGACTTCAATGTTAGTCCTGACCCGCTAGTAGATACGTCGTCAGGCCACTCGACCCATTCCTTTGCCTTCCTGAAGCATTTTAAGAAGTCCCTGCTGGAACACCATTTGGTAGACTGTTGGCGGATCCTCCACCCGACAGACAAAGACTTTAGCTATTTTTCCGCAACACATGATGTTTATACCCGCATTGACCTTCTTGTGATGGACCAGTATTCACTTGACTCCCTAGCTAGCGCCTCAATAGGGTCCATTACCATATCAGATCACGCGCCGGTCTCCATCTCCCTGCGTCCTCTGTCAATGGAGGCACGGACGTGGAGCTGGCGCCTGAATGATGGCATCCTGGATGATGCGGTCGCTCAGAAACGGGTGTTGGACACCATTTCCCTGTATTTCACTGAGAACACGCCGGGTGAGGTCAGCATGGGCTCTGTATGGGAGGGGCACAAGGCCGTGGTTCGGGGGGAGCTGATATCCCAGGGGGCGAGACTGAAACGGGCCAGGGAGGGAGAACTGCAGGCCCTCTTGGCCAAATTACAGACAGCGGAGTTACGACATAAAAAGAAACTCACCCCTGACTTGGCGTCGGAACTACAATCCCTGTGGCAGGAGCTGGCCGCACTGTTAGACACCAAAATTAAGGCACGCCTTCGGCATTTAACACACAGGTATTATGAGTTCGGTAATAAATGCGGGAGGCTGCTGGCAAGGGCCCTTAAAAGCCAACGTGACTCGGGACATGTCCACAAGCTTACTGCCCCGACGGGAACTTCGTTCGTTCACTCCTCAAAAATTGCGAATGTCTTTCGGGACTTTTATGCACATTTATACCAACTCCCTGATACCTTACCTGGCGTGACGGAATCCCAACGGGTTGACCGTATTCACCAATACCTCACGGAAGCCGAGTTACCGCAGCTGGGACCCTCAGTGAGTAAACAGCTGGACTCGCCCATCACTTCTGCGGAAATTCAGAGGGTAGTGAAAGACCTACCCAATGGAAAAAGCCCAGGCCCTGACGGCTACACAAATGCCTATTACAAGAAATATTCGGAGGCGCTCTCCAGCCCCATGTGTGCCTATTTCACGGCACTGGCTTCTGGCACGGCAATGCCCCCAGAAGCACTGATGGCGCACATCACGGTTCTCCCGAAAGAGGGTAAAGACCATACCTTACCGGGCAGCTATAGGCCCATCTCACTTCTGAACTCGGACGTCAAGATTTTGGCCAAAATCCTGGCCAACAGACTGACGCCGATACTCCCGACAGTCATTCACCCGGACCAGACGGGGTTCATTACGGGCAGGGAGGCCAGAGATAACTCTAATAGAGCACTCCAGCTGATTCACTGGGCTGAGATGCAGGCGGGGTCCCGCCCCTGTCTCTTGCTTTCCACTGATGCCGAGAAGGCATTTGACAGGGTGGACTGGACGTATATGCGGACGGTTCTGGCTAGGCTTGGCCTGGGTTCAAACATGCTGACGTGGATAGCCTCCCTTTATAGTTCTCCGACTGCCAGGGTGAAGGTGAATGGGTTGTTATCCGAGACCTTCCCGATCAGAAATGGGACACGTCAGGGATGCCCACTGTCCCCTCTCATTTTCGCTCTGACCCTCGAACCGCTGCTTAACAAAATACGCCTTAACAATGACATCAATGGTTTTACGGTCCGACGGAACACAAATTGTCGGCATACGCGGATGATGTACTTTTTTATGTTTCCAACCCCTTGATATCACTGCCCAACATCCTAACCGAGCTTAAGGACTTTGGCCTACTGTCTAACTTTAAAATCAACTACGATAAGTCCGAAATCCTATCATTGAACGTCCCTGCAGGTTTGCGTACACAGCTGCAATCAGCTTTCCCATTTACGTGGTGCCCAACCTCCCTGAAATACTTAGGGGTATATTTGCCCGCGAGCTGTCCGATGCTCTATGACTGTAACTATGCTCCGCTGCTCTCCTCAGTCAGGTTGGACCTGAAACGGTGGGATAGGACTGCGTTTTCGTGGCTGGGCCGAGTCAGTGTACTTAAAATGAACGTGCTACCCCGCATTCTGTTCTTCCTGCAGATGGTGCCGATCACGTTGCCCAAGACGTTCTTCTCAACCCTCAATAGCCTGTTCGTACATTATATCTGGAATGGGAAATGTCCCAGGCTAGCCCTTCGCACTGTCCAGCGCCCTAAGACTAGGGGAGGTATGGGGGTCCCAGTAATCCGCAGGTACTATGAGGCGATAGCATTACAGCGTATACTAGACTGGCACCACAATGTCCGGTATAAACTCTGGGTACCTCTAGACAAATTCCTAGCGGGTCGTAACTTATCACATGCCCCCTGGGTCCCCAGGGAGGCTAGGGGTCTCTCGACGCTGGTTTCCCCGTTTTCTGCCCACGCGCTGGCGATCTGGGATAGGCTGAACAAACAGGGGCTGCTTGCACCCCCGACTTCTCCTTTGGCGCCCCTGGGAGGCTTCCCCTGGTTCACTCCGGGGGAACATCCTTCCTTTTTTCGGACGTGGGCGGCGGATGGTGAGACCAGATGCGGCAGATTTGTTCAGGACCAGGGCCTATTGCCACTGGCTACCCTACGGAACCAATATGGCCCCTTCCCTATGGATGAGTGGCGCTACAGGCAACTTCAGCATTTTATTACTAGTCTACCCCAGGGGGTTCGCTCCCCCACTTTGGCTTCTCCCTTTGAACGCCTATGCATGTCAGACTCCGCTGTTCCCCGTGCCATCTCGGTCCTATATGACCTGCTACAATCCTTGCACGGCAAGGAGAAACCGGGATTTATTGGCGAGTGGGAGAGAGACCTCCAGCGCACTTTTACCGAGCCTCAACTGGATCACATGTATAGCTTAACACATTCGAGCACAGTAGACACTAAAATGCAGGAGAATAGCTATAAGGTTCTGACTAGGTGGTATAGAGTGCCGTCCAAGCTTGCCAATATTTACCTCTCTCTGTCAGATACTTGCTGGCGGGGATGTGGACTCAGAGGCACATTTCTCCACATCTGGTGGGAATGCCCCAAGCTGAAGCCATTTTAGCTGGATGTCCATGCACAGATCAAACTAATCTTGGATCTGGACCTTCCAGAT
Organism: Rana muscosa; assembly: GCA_029206835.1. NCBI lineage: Eukaryota > Metazoa > Chordata > Amphibia > Anura > Ranidae > Rana > Rana muscosa. Next base: position 311,463,060 of record CM055127.1, on the reverse strand, counting down.
TCTCCGTTAGAATCGCTATTGCACTTTCCCACCATCCCCCTCAGCCTATATAGTAAATCCATCCTGCCCCATCTGCTTAACGCGGCCCGGCGGCTAATCCCGATTCATTGGAAGACGCCCCGGATACCTTCCCGGGTGGACTGGATAAACTTGGTCAATGATATCATGGCTGCTGAGGAATGGATGGCTAAGTGCAAAGATAGATATGAGCAATTCTACTCCATATGGGCTACTTGGATAAACTATACCAACCCACCTGTGCTGGGCGTCCCGGGCTCCCCTCTGGTCACGGCCGCCACAACGTAGTGGAGATGGGCTGGGCGGGTGGCTGGAGGGCCGCAGAGGAGACAGTGGAGCTTTCAAAAATTACAGAAGCTCGCAATGCTGCATTATACTAGCTGGTGTTATTATTTCCCCTGTTTTTTTTTTTTTTTCTTTTCCTTTTTGTTATTTGTTCTTTGTTTTATTGACTTATTACTCTTAAGGCTTGGGCCCGGTAACTGTGAACCCAGTCTAATCCTACCCTCCCTGGGTGGGGTGGTATTCCTGTCAACGGAGTAACTGACAGGGTAATTTGGGGCGATTCATGCATGTTTGAATTCATATCACGGTGATTATATGCTGATTATCATTCCCCCGGGTACGGTCGCTGGACTGTACACCTCCCTTGTTTACCTTTTTACTGACTGTTTGTACACGGTGAGGGGCTCCTCACATTTTGATGTACCTAGCAAGTTTTTTTACTTTGTCAATTGTTTAAATGCTTGTCCCTTGAATATATATTCTAAAATAAAGATTACATAAAAAAAAAAAAATTGTCTGCAGAAACAGAGATAACCAAAAAAAAAAACCTCTTTAAAAATCACTAGAATTTATTTTGATGATTTGACAAACATAAATGTATTCACAGAGAAAAGCCAGTCATTTACAATGCGATCAATCATAATGCTGACAGCCATCTTCCAATCAGTATCTTCTAGGCATTAGCTAATCAAACACTGATTCCAAGAATCTACTCAGCAACGCAAGCAGTCTAAAGCCACAAATCAATTAGACAAATTAAAGCAAATTTTCAGAACACATTTCATGCATGATAAGGTATGATGTCAACATGATACAGTTGAAAATAGAACTTCACAAACAAAGCAACATGCATATTTAGCTTTACTGCAAATCATTATGAATCATAGCATACAAATTTGATGAATACAATATGTTACAGTTAAAGGCACAGTGACTTAATAAAATAGGAATCAGCAAAGGCAAATTATTTTTATGTCCAATTAATATTAATTTAGAACATGTTAAAATGTGTACAACTACTGTTCCTAATAAACTGATTACCTAATTCCTATAAATACAGATTTAATCTATGAAAATTTTGCTTCCACTATGAAGATCTCATCAATGGACTTAAATCTTATAAGAATTTTATTCAATTAGCGTATTCAACAAGGCAGTGAAATTTGCAATCGTAATGTGCATAGTGGAGTAGCCACAAGCTCAAAATGATCTTAAGTCATCTCATAACGGCAATGTGAATTCTGATCAGGTGTTCTTTGTTACAGCCCTTTTGCACGTTATCTTTGTGTTCGATTGCCTTGCTGAACAAACCTCCTAGTTCTCTATTTGCTCAAGTACCTAATGTATCATGTTGTGTAAAAACTTTGCATTATTCTAATGTTAGTGTAAAAACTCTTACGAGTAGTAGTAGATATGAGCTCAATAATCAACACTGGAGAGTGGCAAGGGATGGGGTTAGGTTCTCGAACAAAGTATGTGCGTATGCATGCACCTTAATGCTTAGCTCATCTACTGCCCGTGTTACACTTTTAAATAATATAGAGGCAATAAATCCATTACCTGTATCAATCCAATGTATGTTAGAATCAAATTATAAATAAGTCAGTAGAATTAGGGTTTAGTCAATAGATGGCAATTGTTAACAATGGCAGAGTTTAGGAAATGAAGTCAGTAAATTGTATTAGTAATAAATGATTATAGGAGGCAGCCTCAATGTATTTAAAGTTAAAAGAAAGTTAATGTTGTGGGTGGATATATTTCCTGCTCCCCTCATACACTATTTGGTAAACCAAAGGACTGGCCTATCATTGTATTTCACAGTATACGTACAGATCACATAGCAAACACTAAAGCATATACTGGCTATAAAAATGGGGCCATCACCAATACAATTTAAAAAATAATTCTGTACACAGTTATCCCAATTGTGATATTATTGACAAATATCTACGATAATGAGGGCAAGTTGCTTGCCTGAAAATCTAAATTTATAGTATATTAATAAATAACACTAATAACAATATGGCAGGTGAAAACAGTGAATGAAGCACTCTTTACTGTTTTTCCGAATCCAACCTTTAATCAGAGCTTTTACTGAAGAACTTCACAAATGTGTTCCCTGCATTGAGGAGGTAAATGTATTCTGTAAGTCATACTTGTCCCCCTTGTGTCCTCTGCAGGAACTGCTGCAGAGAAAAACTTGCTCCCCCAACAGGACAGTCGCTGACAGCACACTTCTTGCCAATTTTCACTGTATGGTTTGGACTGAATTAGTTGGCCCCCGAATTGTATGGGGATGAATTCCACGGGGATAACTACATCAAACAATATCTCTAGGATTGGAAACTCTAGACTGTGACTGTAAAGAAAGCAGGTATTTATCTGGCACATTTCCAGTAAAGGACAAAAGTAAATATCATTTACAGATTACACTTGTCTCTCAAAGAGATGCAGAGAGCAGCTTTGTTGAGTTCTCCTTTAAATACTATCATGTTTTTATCTAGATATTTATGAAGGAGTTTACAGTAAGCAAAAACTATACATGGAATGCCCTCAAGAATAAAAAAAAAAGATAGATTTTCAGAAGCCGCAGGTATAAAGGGTGATTTGTTTTGCTTTGTAACCAGCACAGTCTTTTTTTATCATGACGAAAAATCAAGGCTTTTGTTGGCGGCTTATAAATATCCACAAATGCCTGGGTGCTTAGCGGGATAATATTCAAAAAGCAGCTAATCAATCCAGCGGCAGTGAATAAATTGAATGTCTTTTCCACAACACAGTTGTCTTTATTATATGTTCTCTGAAATCATTCATAACCTTAATGTTTAGAGAAAATAAAACATGCAGTAGTTTGTAGCCCACTTCCGATTCCACAAATGAAAGAAATTAAAATACACAGTATGTCTGTCCAAGCCAAACACACATGCATTAATAAAAAATATTATTTTATAACAGAGATTTGAATGCCCTGGTCGTGTCCATTTTGTGTCCTGGATCAATATATAGTAACACAGCAACTTCAGTGTGAGGCGCACAAGATAGAAAGTTCTTCTGTCACAACGCAACAGGAATTTATCATTTTTTTCAGCAGTGATTGCTTAGGCTTGGTTTTTTTTGACTGCTTTCACAATCATTAACCCGTTTTAAATGGGCACATGGATTAAACACTGCTGCTTCCTCCCTACTCGGCTACAGCGAAGACTTAGAAGGGTAATCAGTCTTGTGAGCAAAGCTTAGATCCAGGATACAAATGCTATCTTCCCCCAGGCTAATTGAAACGGCATGATTCCTCACAGCAGGGATAAAAGGTAAAGTGTAATCATATGCAATTTTTCATACAACTTCATTTAATGAGCATGGAGCCATCAAGGACCAAGTGATCAGATGTGTTTGGTAGTGGTTATTACCTGTCATCCATTTCCTGTGCCTGCTGCTTCTTGTTTATTGTAGCGTAAAGGTCTTGGACTTGATCCCTTTCTGAAGCAGGAGCCAGTGGGTCCCTTGTGTAGCTATAAGCCCTAGGCACTGTAGGGGAATAAGGCCTCTGGGAGCTATGGCCATGAGGTGCCTCCTTAAAGTGGTTTATCTTGGCATAATTAGGGTCCATTTCATCATCCTCCATAGCATGACTTGCATTGAGGTCAAATAACACTTTTGCCTGTTTTTCACGTATTTCTTGATGCTTTGAATTTATCCTGAGGGGAAAAAAAGAAAGTAACTATTAACCTTTTTAATGGATAAGCATACATTGCTATTCAATTACCTATGATACTCCAGATGATCGAGCCTGATGAAGAGAATTGTGTGTTCATTTACAGCTGCATGTACAGTACAAGAACCCTCTACTGGCCTAACTATATACAGTGTGTATATATATATATATATATATATATATATATATATAATAATTTGTTTCTCAAAAAATAACTATAAGATGTCCTCTGTTGCCCTGAAGAATTACCTCTACAATTCTGCTATTGCACTCTGATGACTGGCTATTTACAAAAGGGAAGAAATGTGTGATAGGTATGTGTGTACCACTATACAGTGTTGTCAAAGGCAGACAAAGGAACACAATGGTTCTAACAAATTTAAAGCCCAACTGTAGACTTAAAAGCGCCCCCCCCCCCCAACCCCCCAATTGGGGCATCCCTGCCTCTGTTAAAAGGAAAGAATCTATACCCATTTTTTACAGAATTTTTGGCCAGGTCTGATGGTTTTTCTTCTTTGCCTGTCAAATGGTGAATCCTAATTGCTAGAGAGAGCCATGCCACAAAATAATGTGGTGGCATTCTCTGCAGCATACTGCTGTGATTTGAGGGTGGGAGCACAGCCTTGATACCAGGGACATATTTAGCTTGAGGCAAACAAGGCATTTGCCAGGGGCAGCATTTTTTAGGGGGGGTAGCGTCTGTACTGGGGCATAGCCTGCAGCTGCTGCAGGCATCCCCCATAATTTTTTTTAGAGCCGACAGACAGCTCTCTCGTAATAGCAATCAGATTGGCTTATTAGCCGCTTGATTGCCATTACAAGCAGCGGGAGGGGGGTGCCATTACAAGCACCAGGAGGTCTGAGTGACCAGCCGGTGCATCCACCGGCTGGCCGGACAGCCAAGCAAAACCATGATCGACATTGTTCGGCTGTTCGTTACAATAAACAAGAGGCGATGACATGACATCACGATCTTTGTGTTTTGAGTGCTTTTAAGTGCAGAGGTTAACCTTCCAGCTGGACAATGACCCTAAGGCCTCATACACATGGACGTTTAAAAAAAAATAGCTGTAAAGCTAGTACCAATGCCAGGAAAAAAGTTATTTTATCCGCGGTTTGCATTGGCGTCAATGTGCATTAAGCCGCGTTTCTCTGCCTCTATTCAAAATCAATGGTTCCCTATGGTATACCATTGATTTGAATAGAAGTCGCACCAATAGTCGGATTAAGATGATCCGACTTGCAGTACGACTTGTGTGCTGAGAATCTTGAAGAGGAACCCCAACAAAATGTAAAAAAACAACAACCCTTCAGTCTGGTATGGATCGTAAGGGGAATCCCCACACCAAAAAAATGGTATAGGGGTACCCCCAAGATCCATACCAGACCCTTATCCGAGCATGCAGCCCGGCAGGTCAGGAAAGGGGGTGGGGAAGAGCGAGCGCCCCCCCTCTTGGACAATACCAGGCCACATGCCCTCAACATGGTGGGTGGGTACTTTGGGGCAGGGGAGGCTCTGCGCCCCCACCCCAAAGCACCCTGTCCCCATGTTGATGAGGACAAGGGCCTCTTCCCGACAACCCTTGCCATTGGTTGTCGGAGTCTGCGGGTGGGGGCTTATCCGAATCTGGTAGCCCCCTTTAACAAGGGGGCCCCAAGATCCTGGCCCCCCCACCCTATGTGAATGAGCATGGGGTCATCGTACCCCTACCCATTCACCTTAAAAAAGTGTCAAAAATATACACACTACACAGGTTTTTAAAGTATTTTATGAAGGCAGCTCTGGTACTTTTCCCTCTTCTGGCGACGTCTTTTCCCTCTGCGCAGAGAGAAGAACCGGAGAGGGGAGGGTGGGGGGCCGGGCTCTGGGGGCCCCCTTCTTAAAGGGGGCTTCCAGATTCTGATAAGCCCCCATCCGCAGACTCCGACAACCATTGGCATCAACATGGGAACAAGGTGCTTTGGGATGGGGGGCGCAGAGCCCCCCCTGCCCCAAAGCACCCACCATGTTGAGGGCATGTGGCCTGGTATGGTCCAAGAGGGGGTGCGCTCGCTCGTGTCCCCCCTTTCCTGACCTTTCGGGCTGCGTGCTCGGAGAAGGGTCTGGTATGGATCTTGGGGGGACCCCTATGCCATTATTTTGGGCGTGGGGGTTCCCCTTAAGATCCATACCAGACCAAAGGGTCTGGTATCGTCTTGGGGGGAACCTCACGCAATTTTTTTTTACATTTTGGCGGGGTTCCCCTTCAAGAATTTCAGCACACAAGTCGCACCGCAAGTCGAATCATCTTGATCCGACTTCTGGTGCGACTTCTATTTAAATCAATGGGCTCCCATAGGGAACTATTGATTTTGAATAGAGGCAGAGAAATGCTGGACGAGGCTATTTATACAGCGTTAAGCCTTGTTAAACCACGTTTAACACCTTTTACCGGCGTCTGGCGTTTTTACAGCTCTAGCGCTGGAGCCTCAGAACGCGCTGGGTCCTGTTTTTTTTTTTGGAGCTTATAAACGTGAACGCCTGTTACAGCTCAAAAATGCCATGGTGTGTATGAGGCCATTGAATAACAAGGAGTGGCGTTTTCAAGCTGCAAAAAAAGCTCAAAAACGCTGATGTAAAAACGTTGTGCGTATGAGGCCTAAATATACAGCCAGAGCTACAATGGAATGGTTTAGATCAAAGCATATTTATAAGTTAGAATGGCCCAGTCAAAGTCCAGACCTAAATCCAATTAAGAATCTGTGGCAAGACTTGAAAATTGCTGTTCACAGACACTCTCAATCCAATCTGACAGAGCGTGAGCTATTTTGCAAAGAAGAATGGGCAAAAATTGTCACTCCTTAGATGTGAAAAGCTGGTAGAGACATCCGCAAAAAGACTTGCGGCTGTAATTGCAGCAAAAGGTGGTTCTACAAAGTATTGACTCGGGGGGGCTGAATATAAATGTACGCCACACTTTTCACATATTTATTTGTAAACAAATTTGAAAAACATTTATCATTTTCCATCCACTTCATGATTATGTGCCATTTTCTTTTGGTCCATCACATAAAATCCCAATAAAATACATTTACGTTTTTGGTTGTAACATGACAAAATGTGGAGAATTTCAAGGGGTATGAATACTTTTTCAAGGCACTGTAAATGTAAACCATACCTGAATAACAATTAGTTTGATAAAGAACAGCGTATTATAAACGAGTACCATGTTTTGTTTAACCACTTCAATACAGGGCATTTTCACCCCCTTCCTGCCCAGACCAAATTTTAGTTTTCAGCGCTGTTGTACTTTGAATGACAATTGCGCGGTCATGCAACACTGTACCCAAATGAAATCTTTATGGTTTTTTTCCCACAAATAGAGCTTTTTATTTGGGGGTATTTGATCACCACTGTGGTTTTTATTTTTTGTGCTATAAACAAAAGAAGAGCGACAATTTTGAAAAAAAAACAATATTTTTTACTTTTTGATTTAATAAATATCACAATTTTTTTAGACTGATATGTATTCTTCTACATATTTTTGGTAAAAAATAAATCGCAATAAGCGTATATTGATTGGTTTGCGCAAAAGTTATAGCGTCTACAAAATAGGGATTATATTTATGGCATTTTTTTTTTTTACTAGTAATGGCGGCGATCTGCGTTTTTTATTGTGACCGTGACATTGCGGCGGACATATCGGATACTTTTGACATGTTTTTGGGACCATTTCCATTTTTACAGCGATTAGTGCTATAAAACTGCACTGATTACTGTTTAAATGTGACTGGCAGGGAAGGGGTTAACACTAGGGGGCGATCAAGGGGTTAATATGTTCCCTATTGAGTGATTCTAACTGTAGATGGAGGGGACTCACAAGGGGAGGAGACCGATCTGAGTTCCTCTGTACTGGGAACACACATCGGTCTCCTCACCTCTGACAGGAGGTGGATCTGTGTTTACACACACAGATCCACACTCCTGCCGTGATCGCGGGCGCCCGCGCGTGCCCCCTAGACGGCCGGGAAGCAGGGACGTCATATGACGTCCACCCAGATGGAGGGAGAGTTCCTGCCGGCGTCATATTACTATGGCTCGGTAAGGAAGTGGTTAAAGAGTAACTCCACTTTTGTTGGGAAAAAAAAGCATTCCTATGTACATTGCAGGGATTTTAAACTATTCTGAAGAAATCCCTGTGTGTTTCCTTGTGTCCATTTGGAAAAATGGACACAGCTGCTGCACTTGCAGGGCTCTAATGAGGAAAATTGCAGGGTCTGTATCCCTTTTAGACGCGATTTCCTATTGGGAGTATGTCACTAAAAATAACTTTTTTGCTGAAGGGGATGCCTGAAATCTGACTTTTATCTTAGTGCAGACTTCTAGGAAAATCAGTAAGCCAATCACATAAGCAGAAAAGTGGAGTTGCCCTTTAAATAAGATACTTCTTATCACCCTTTTATATTCTTTGTTGAATCCCAGTACTACTGATCCCCTGTAGCACTTTTGGAGCCACTTCCCGCCTACATGCATGTACACCAGTGACAACTGCATGGCATTTCCCAAAGAAAGCTTTCTGATGGAGACAACAGTGGACCAAGCCTGCATAATGTGTTAAAATAGCCACTTTTAGTCTCTGTTGAAAGCCCATGTGACACAGTGATAACACAGAAGCACATTTGGGAGTGTTGTCACCATGTAACAGGAAGTGCCTGAAAAAATTACCTTAATGGCAGGTTTACCAGGTAATAATTTAATAGGAGATACAGATATAAAAATATTGAAAATGACATTTTAAATTACATTAAACATGTTAAATGCTTATATGGGAGTTTGGTAAATGGTTTTACAACAATTGGATCAATAAACTTTTGCTTACATCAAAGATAAAACAATAAAGCCTCGTACACACGGCCGAGAATCCCGTCGTAAAAAAAAAACATCCGTTTTCTCGACGAGATTCTTGTCAAGCTTGACAAGATTCTTTTGAAGCTTTCCTTGCATACACACTGTCAATTAAAAATCTTGTTGTTGTAAAGCGCGGTGACGTACAACATGTACAACGGCAGTATAAAGGGGAAGTTTGATTCCAATGGCGCCACCCCTTGGGCTGCTTTTGCTGATCTCGTGTTACCGCGTGTTAGTAAAAGTTTGGGGAGAGACGATTGGCGCTTTTCAGTCTTCGTGTTTTCAGTTCGTTACAGCGTGACGAATGTGCTATCTCCATTGCGAACGCTAGTTTTACCAGAAGGAGCGCTCCCGTCTCATACTTAATTCTGAGCACGCACGTTTTTTTTAAGACTCGGAAAAGCATACACACGACCGGTTTTCTCGTCGGGAAACAGGCCGACGAGAATCCCGATGAGAAAAACGAGAATCCTGACGAGAAAATAGAGAGCAGGTTCTCTATTTTTCTCGTCGAGATTCCCGGCAGTTTTCTCGGCAAGAAAGCTCTCCCAGCAGTTTTCTTGTCGTCTCTTGCCGAGAAAAACGGTCGTGTGTACGAGGCTTAAGTCATGGAAGAAATGCAAATCAAATCTATCAAATTGATATTTTCTTTGTTGTGCTAAACTATTGTTTTTGATTTAAACACTGTGTGGAAAAACAGATTCCATTATCAGTGTTTTGTTGGTACATGTATGACCGGCATTACACAGTAATGTGCAGCTGGTATATGTTATATCGTAGGAATCTGTCCATACCTACAAGCGGGGATTGTTCATAAAAAGAACAAATGGTTGGCATCTATCATCAAATTATGCTTGCACCGTACAAGACCAGATAAAAATATAAATTAATGTAATAGTACATTAAATTAATTAGACTAGCAAATTACAGGAAATGGCAATCTGCTCTTAATACTGTCACTGGTCATTGGTAGTGATTTGAGAACATTAGACCTAATAAGACCTAAGGCACGGAAGGATATAATGCCTAATATCCTGGCCAATAATTTGTCTAACGCATTACCGTAATTCCCTTCCTAATATACTAGTTCTAGTGTGTTTTAACAGCACAGCGTCTTATTCAGGAAAACTGAAACAAGCTGCCTGGGAAAGTGATATTAAAAATACATAAAGGTTAGAATTCCTCCCCAGTTCCTTCCGAGCAGGAGAAGTTGTTTTGTAGGCACGTCCTTAGGCTGGGTTCACACTATACGACACGACTTTCATCCTACTTTGCTCTGCGACATCTGTCCTACATTGGTCCGACATTGGTCCGACATTGGTCCGACATTGGTCCGACATCCATCCGACATTCATGAACAGGATACTACTTTGATCCGACATTGTGCTAGTCTGACTTGTCCTTTGACCAATCAAAACAATCCCAGGGTGAGATAAATTCCTTTTACTGCTGCTGTAATCACAATGTCGGATGCCAAAGTCGTATGGTTAGGACAAGGATCCGACTTTGATCCGACTTCAATGATAGTCAATGGGCTGAAGTAGGATCAAAGTCGGACAGAAGTAGTACAGGGAGAATTTTTAATGTCGGACCGACATGTGTCGGACCAGTTAAGACGGCTCCCATAGGGAAACATTGATTTTCACACGTCATGCGACATGAGCTCCTAATGTCGGAGCGTTTGTCGGACAAGTGTGAACCAGGCCTAGGGGGGAATCTCCACAAAATTACATTGTATACTATTTCAAGGCAACATGCAGGCATGGCAACATTTATTGGCATACCACTTACTGATTTGTTGGCTCTCTCAATGAATTTTGTTTACTCAATGGACTATTCCACCAGACCGAATAGATAACCTTTTATTTTAAATAGTAGCTGTTATTGATAGGCAATCACATTTATAAAATCATAGGTGCATATTCTGTATGTCTGGCAAAGTAGTTCATTCAACATAATAACACACTAATTAAACAATAACTAAAACAAGAAGATATTTTTAGAAAGCTTGTTCTTTTAAGGGTCATTCCACCCAAAAGTGAGAGATTAGTAATAGGTGGAGTTTGGTTCTGGTTTTTTTTTCCCTGATGCTTGTACACGCGACCATTTTTCCCGGCAGGGAAGAAAAACAACGTCTTTCCTGACGGGATTCCTGTCAAGCCTGACTTGTATACACACAGTCACACAAAAGACTGCTAAACTTTTGAATGTCAAGAACGCGGTGACGTCAAAGACTACGACGAGCTGTCAAAATGACGTTCTATGCTTCCGCGCATGCGTCAAATTGTTTATGAGTATGCGCGTTTTTTTCCCCCTCGGAAAAGCATACACACGAGCGGTTTTCGCGACGAGAAAAAATAGAGCAGGTTCTAATTTTTTTGCGGGCAGTTTTCTCGTCAGGAAAACTGCTCTGGAGCATACACACGACCGGTTTTCCTGACCAATCTAAAAAATGGCAGTTTTCTCGTCGGGAAAACCGGTCATGTGTACGAGGCATCAGATATATTCCAACAGGGAACTCTCCCCGCCATGATTTCTAACTCGGTCCACTTGGGAGTTTGGGGTATTGCTACCCAGCTTTGCATGCTTTAGCACCTTTTGTTCCATATTATAGAATAAATAAAAAAAAATTCAACTAGGAGAGTAAGAACCCCCCACAAAGTGGGTGCAATCCACCAACAAATAAAACTAATAAATTACTATATTTGCAGAATTAATCCAAATGCTGGTTTCTCATCTATGTATTGCGTAAACAAGCTATTGATATGTGCTGTCATTCATTCTGCATAGCCCCCAGTGCAAATATACAGTAAGCAAAAACATTCCTGCACTATAGTGTACCACAATGCAGAGATGTACAGTAGATGCTTGGTGCAATAGTGTGCAGTGTTGTCAAAAACAGCACGTTTGTTATTTTCATGAGTTAGGGAGTAATGAGGAGCCCATTAGAAAAACATTATCGCAGGGAATCTGTAAAGTAGGGAATTGTATCCACACAGGCATATTCTACTGCTATGGATATCTGACTTCAGAAGTAGATTTTTCACTGAGTTTTCACAGCTGCACTCTGGGTTTGCTCCAAAGTTGTGCCAGGGCAGAGAGCAATAAAAAGCATGCAACGGCCTCTATACACAGGTGCTGTTAGAAAGGACAGCAAAAGGAAGGCTCAATTTATTGAAATACCCAGAACAGTATTAGTAACTGGCATCACTGTATTACTCATATTAATATATAAGAAAAGATTACATGATACCATTGGTTACATGTGCACAATCATAAAGAAATACGGCAACTGGCATGCAGGATCTTACTGGCAGAAACTGGCAGCAAGATCCTGTGTAAAAAGTGCTTTGGATGTTGTATGCTTATTATGTCTGAGCAGAGCTTACATGTGTATAGCAGAGCAGTACAGCGTAAATGCCTAGTGTCCTTCTGTTGCTGGGATGCAGGCTGTTTCTGATGCCCAGTGTCCATTTGTTGCTTGGATGCAGGTGGCTTCCAAAGGAAGGTATCTAGCATCCTTTAGTTTCTAAGTCAGCAATAGGATGCATTTGTGCTGTATGCATATAAGCCTTATCAAAAATGTTTACATGCATGCAGCATAAACTACAGCCCTTATGTGGGACCTCAGATAAAGATTTTTCTATTTTAGTTTTTTTAAGGTTCTGTACATAGTGGTGTACCACAAGGCTCTGTACTAGGTCCTGTTCTATTTAATCTGTATATAAGTGATGTAGCACTACCCCCATAGGAGCTGCTGGTTTAAAGTTTTGGGCCTACCATTACCTTTTTCTGTTCACTGCACTCGTGTCAGGGATCCTTCTTGAAGAGCTTTTATAAATGTTTACACCAACACTTAGATACGTTTTCTTCAAGGCTTTATTTTACCAGTTCCAACAGAGGGATAGAGGGATAGGGGAGTTTCAGGTACTTTACTTTGTGGATCACGGGCACAATCTCAGATCCAGAGGACAAAACAGTTCCACGCTGGATTTAGCAACCACCGGATAGGCCTACTCTCACCGGCCAAGCAACCATTGCGAAGCTCGCTCAAAGTCTCTGCCACAGACTTGATGAGTGCCGTTGCGTCGTTCCACAACCTTCCGCCACAAGATCGTGTAACCACACTGACACTTTGCAAAAAGTTCCTTCATAAGTACACAGAATCTTTCAGCCATCCGGCAGCACCGTCAGGCAAACTGGCCAGGATGCGTACCTCAATTGAGTTCTCAATTGTTCCGCTTTTTCCTGCAGGCAAGACCGTGTAGGACCATCCCTGGACTAGTAGGCCCCAGCAACTCCCGGGCCTACTTCTCAGTTGCAGAGCCTCGGGCCAGCAGGACCCTAGGCAGAAAATGGCTTGCGCATCCCTGAGGCCAGGAGGGCCCTCAGGTCAGGATCCGGCAACGACCCCCGGCAACGAACCCCGATAGAGCGGTCTCTGCCTCTTAAGTACCCCCTCCCAGAATGCACAGCGGGTTGACCACGCCCATTGAGCCACCTCTGGGAAATGAATACCCAATACACCTAGCCTGCTGCATTTCCAACCCTGACCCGTGGTGACAGTGACACCTGTCAGGTGGAAATCGCGCAGCCCAGCTAGACTGAAACAGAGCCAGTAATTTACATAATTCTTTCTAAGCTGAACTACAGATCAGATAACTAAATTTAACATATAGCGTCTACCCAACAGGAGTAGAGCGCTACAGTGATATAACTAAAGGGTTGTTCATCAAGGTACGTCTTTTTGCTGATGACACAATAGTGTGTAATAGGGTTGACATCCCTGGAGGTGACTGTAACATTGAACATGATTGGGCATTGTTGGAAGATTGGTCAAAGCAGTGGAGGGTGCAGTTCAATGTTTCTACATGTAAAATAACGCATCTAGGGAAAAAGAATCCCTTGGCAGAGTACAACATTGGGGGTACAGCGTTGGCCAGCACTACAGAGGAAAAAGATTTGAGGGTACTTATTTCAGATGGTTGCAAAATGAGCAAACAGTGTGGCCAGACAGTGGGAAAAGCAAATAGAATTCTAGGGTGCATCACTAGAGGGATCCCCAGGATGAGGAAGGAGGTTCTGATTCCACTATATAGATCTTTAGTGAGACCTTATTTAGAATACTTTCTCTAGGTCTGGAGACCTCACTTACAGAAAGATATTGATAAAATAGAATGAGTCTAGAGACGGGTAACAAAAGTGGTGAAAGGTTTGGGGGATAAAACATATCAACAGAGACTTGAGGAACTTCATGTTCATGTACAGTCTGGAGGGGAGGAGGGAAAGGGGAGACATGATTGAAACCTTTAAACCTTTAAATACATCAAGAGGGTGAATAAGGTTGAGGAGGGCAGTTTTTTCAATATGAAACCAAAATCAAAAAAACGGGGGCATGACCTCAAACTAACTGGAGGAAAGTTCAAAAGTAGTCTTAAGCCTCATACACACACGATCGGACTTCCATCGTACTTTTCCGTGGATTTTGGTCCGAAGGGCATTGGCCGTGAACTTGTTCTGCATATACACGGCAGAACATTTTCAGCCAAAATTCACCAAATCACGTGTTTTTTTAGCTTTTTACCGCCACCCTTTGGGCAACTTCTGCTATTGTTGTTTGATGTTTAGCATTGGTTCAGAGCATGCGTGTTTGTACTTTGGATTTTAGTCCGATGGACTTGTGTACACACGATCGGATGATCCTCCATCGGACATTTGTTGTCGGAAAGTTTGAGAGCATGCACAGCGAACATTTGTCCATTGAAAAAACGAAAACAATTGTCCGATGGAGCATACAGACGGTCAGATTGTCCGATAAAACACGTCCGTCAGACCGTTGTTGTCGAATAGTCAGATCGTGTGTACGGGGCTTTAGAAAGTATTATTTTACTGAAAGCATAGTGGATGCTTGGAATAAACTACTATCAGAGGTAATGAGCCAGTCAAAAGTAAATGGCTTCAAACATGCTTTGGACAAACATTTATCTATATTCAGACACTAAAGTAAAAACAAAACAAAAAAACAAACCAAAAAAAAAACTCGATGGTCTTTTTCTGCCGTCACTTTTCTATAGTGCAAGTTTACCTGGGTTTTTCATACCCATGTGCATGAGCCCTTATAAGCAACTGGAAGAAACAGTGGTGAGCCACTTATGTCAATGTTTTAACTTGCCAACAGGGCCATTTTTAAGGCAGGGCAAAAGGGGCAGCTGCCCTGGGCCCTGTCATTGTTGTGGGGCTCAAAGCAGCTGGCGCATACTTGCCAACTGTCCCAGTTTAAATTCCCTTGTCCCTTGAAGTTTTAGTCCTGTGCTGTGTCCTGATATCTCAGTGTGAAGTGCTGCTACTAATGTTGCCAAGCTCTGCCCTATTGTTGTGTACAGATGACTTACCTGCACACCCTGTGTTTACATGTAAATAACAGTCATTCATATGTAAATGACAGGAGCATTCATATGTAAATAGCGGCTGCATTCATATGTAAATAGCTGAGGCCGGCAGCATTCATATGTAAATAAAGGCGGCATTCATATGTATATCATGCCCCTCTGCAGTGAAGAGATGATGTGCTGTAACCTCTAGCAACCAATCAGTGAGCAGTATTACTGCACAGTAACCTCTAGCAACCAATCAACAAGAAGAAATCATGTGCTGTAACCTCTAGCAACTAAACAGTGAGCCGTAATGTGTGCTGTAACCTCTAGCAACCAGTCAGTAAGTGGTAATGATATGCTGTAACTTCTGGCAACCAATCGCAATCACTGCCTGATCTGATACAGTAAACTGATTTTAAGTCTAGCTGATATTTATTGTAGGTCTCAGAGCAGGTGGAGAGCAAAATTGCATGGGGGGGGGGGCCCAAGACAATTTTTGCCCAGGGTCCAATCAACATTAAAGACGGCCCTGCTTGCCAAACAGGACACTCTTTTTTTATTCAGTTATGAATAAATCGTTTTTTATTTTGTTAATGTATACAGTCAGAATCCTCTCTAGTCTTTAAAGGATAATGTTAACATGATTTAGTATACAAGTTTTGCTTATTTTTTTAAACAAGGACCTTAATTCTCTGCACAACTGTAACCCAACACACACTTCTAAACAATACAGCTTTCATTATGGGATGCTTTTATTTTTTTTATAAGGTCAAGTGCAAATACGGTAAACTTTTGTATATACAACAGAGCCATTGCATCAGACTCCACACACACAATAGACCTCGGTGTATATGTCTGGCACAGGATGCTTAAAGCAATCCTTGGAATTCATCTTGCAAGAACATTCCACTGAAAAGAATCCTTTTGTTGTCAAGGTTCCTCTCAGGTCAAGAATCTGTTTAATCTTTCAATCATATGAGAATGATTAAAAAAAAAGTGATCTTCAGTTGCTTAGTATCAGTTAACATACACAAAATAAAAGGGAAAAAAATGTCGGAACTGCTGTAACAGCAGCTACAAGCTTTTGTTTTTTTTTCTATATAATCTTTATTAGGTTTTCATATCTCATAACATAAAATCCAAATGTACAAAGACTTAATATTTCACAAAGAGATAATAAACAATGCCCCCTACCCCTCCCCGGATCTCCCCCCTTTGGTTTCCCACCGTTCTATTGCTCCCTCTTTAACCTTTTAATTTCCTTCTCTTAATCATACCTCTTTCTCATATAAAATCTATGTAATTTCTTAATCAGATTTGTTTTATAAAGCTTATATATATTTATATTTATATCTATCTCTATCTATCTATCTATCTATGTCCGTGTGCATTTACATTCATGTCTATATGCCCCCGTATTTCTAAATATATATATATATATATATATATATATATATACACATACATATATATACCTATACACATACCCGCACTAATCTATACACGCGTATGTACCCACCCCATACGCATATTCACAAACGTACACACCCTCATGTATGCCCATTACAAACCCAGCAACTCTACATATCCCATAGTATGTTTAAATATTACCCAATCCCGCCATTTTTTTTCAAACTGCACCATTTCCTCCCCCTCGCTAGACTTTAGATATTCCAGTCTGTAGATGTCATCAATTTTGTGGCACCAACCTTTCAAACTAGGTCGTTCCCTTTCTTGCCAATGTGTAGCTATTTGGTACTTTGCAGCATTTAGGAGTTGTGGAAGCAAAGTTCTCAGATACTGTTTGGTTGGGGTTCGAATCCCGTGTAGTATACAGCCCCAAGGCTCATCATGGACTTCTAAAATGGTTATGTCTTTGATTGTTTTTCTGATCTCTCCCCAGTAAATTTTAATTTTAGGGCACTTCCACCAGATATGAGCCATAGTCCCAATTTCCTTGTACCCCCTCCAGCAGAACTTTGAACTTTCATTTGAGCATTTATGTACCTTGTCAGGGGTTAAGTACCAACGAGCTAGACATTTATAATTTAATTCCCTTTCATTTTGGTTTACTGATGTAACATGTACTCTCTCTATAATTTGCTTAATCTCCAGGTCGTTGACCTGCGAACCCAACTCCTCCTCCCATTTCTTGATAAATGGCGGTGTACCCAGCTTTTTTGTATCAATTAATATTTTATAAATCTTAGAGATTACTCCCTTCTTCACCTTCTCCTCACACAATCTCTCTAAAGGCCGTAAACTTTCTATAGATCTATTTGACCGTGGTAATTTTTCTAAAATTTTTTTTAACTGAGCATACCGCCATTCATCCAACATCAGTGATTCTCGTTTGTTTTTTAATTCCTGATACCCTAGCAGTTTATCTTTCTCCATTACATCTTTCAGTTGTAAATTATCTTGCATAATCCATTTTCCAAATAATTTTTCGACACCCGGTATAAAGTATTTTGTGTTAGTTAATGGCATTAAAGGTGAATTGAACTCCCATTTCTCTTTTCTGTGAATTTTATCCCAAATTTTAAGTGCATTTCTGGTGATTTTGTGTATATCCGTGCTGAGTTCCCGATATTGCTCTGGTATCCAAATCACCTTTCCCAGTGGTGCTTTACTTATAGTGACTTCCATATTCACCCATCTTTTTTCTAAATTATTTTTAGCCCATTCTATTATTCGTGATAAAACTATTGCAAAATAATAATTTCTCAAATCAGGAGCCCCTAATCCTCCTTGTGCCTTTTCCTTAATTAAAAGTGCAAGTTTAATTCGTGGTTTTCTCCCACACCATATAAATTTTAGAAACATTGACTGCAATTTATTAAAAAATGCTTGTGGTATTGGGATTGGCAACATTTGCCATTTATACATTATTTTAGGCAAAATTACCATTTTGTAAATATTTATTCTGCCACTCCAGGATAATTGTCCTGGAGTTATTCTACTCAGTTCAGCTTTGATGTCATGTAATAGTGGGATATAATTGGCTTTATATACTGTCTCGATTGTAGTTGTTATCTTAACCCCGAGATACTTCAGTTCTTTTACACCCCATCGAAATGGGAAATCTTTTTGGTAAGTAATCCTTTCTGCTTTAGGGATATTAAGACTCAGAATTTCTGATTTTGCCAGGTTTATTTTAAAGTTAGAAATTTTTCCATAATCTTTTAAAACTTTCATTATGTTAGGTAGAGTTATTCTAGGCTGTGTTACGTAGAATATAATGTCGTCGGCGTACGCTGCAAGTTTATGCTCTTCTTCCCCTACTTTTATCCCCCTTATGTCCACGTTCTTTCTAATTCCTTTTAACAAAGGCTCTAAGGTAAGGACGAAAAGCAGCGGTGACAATGGGCACCCCTGTCGAGTGCCATTTTTCATCTCAAAAGGGGTTGAGACAAACCCATTTACTTTAATTCTTGCTGTTGGTGTATTATATAACGATTTTATCCAAGAAATCATTCTGGGTCCCAGACCTATAGCCTTTAAGGTACTCTGCATGAAGCCCCAGTCTACCCTGTCAGAAGCCTTTTCGGCGTCTATTGACAGGAGTAGACCTGGGGCCCCGCTCTCTTTTATTTGCTGTATAGCCAAAAGGGTTCTGATACTGTTGTCCCTACTCTCTCTTCCTGGGATGAAACCAACTTGATCTGCATGGACCATTTCTGTCATAATTGTTTTCATCCTAGAAGCAAGTATCTTGGAGAATATCTTGGTATCTATGTTCAAGAGAGAGATTGGTCTGTAACTAGAACAGAGTGTATTGTCTTTACCTTCTTTTAATATAATAGTTATAATAGCTTCTAATGCTTCTTTCCTCAGCTCCCATTTCCTACCTACCCCATTCAAGTAGGAACACAGTTTTGGGGTCAAAATTTCCAGGAATTTCTTATAATAAAGAATCGTAAAGCCATCTGGTCCTGGGCTTTTCCCATTGGGTAGATCTTGTATTATTTTTATTATTTCCTGCTCTGTTATTGGGGCCTCTAAGAGACTAATTTTATCTTCCGAGATTTTCTCTAATTTTATCATGTTTAGAAAGGCTTTTATGTTTTCCTTCTTTTGTTTTAGTTCTTCTTTTGTCTCTCTTGCATTAATTGAATAAAGTTTTCCATAAAATTCCTGGAAATTTTTTGCTATTTCTGTTGTTTTATATCTTAATTTTCTCTGTCATAATTGCACTAATACGGCTACAATTACGTCAAGTATTTTTTCTATGAAATTTACAGATTTTTTTCTTTTTTAGTAATTTTGCTAGATATTTCCCGGCTTTATTCCCGTGTTGGTATCTCTCTTTCTTGATTTGATTAAAGACTGTTCTAGTATCTTGCTCTATTACTTCTCTCAACTCTTCTCTTTTCGCATTCAGCATCAGTATAGTTTCTTTTTTCCTAGTATTCTTGTGTAGCTGTTCTAAATTGGCTATGTCTTTTATTAATATAATTTTTTTCTCCTTAGTTTTTTTCTTTTTTTCCGCCCCCTCCCTTATCAGGATACCCCTAATGTAGGCCTTATGGGCTTCCCAGATCACTGCCTCGGACATATCTTCTATGGCATTCTCTCTAAAAAATAGTACTAATTCGTTTTTTATTCTATGGACAATTTTTTTATCTTGTAAAAGTTCTTCGTTTAGTTTCCAGATATTATTTCTCTTTGGGGACTCTCCTATCTTCAGTTGGAGTATTATTGGTGCATGGTCAGAGAATGTTGTTATTCCTATATCTGTATATTCCACTAATTCTAATAACTTATGTTCAACCAAAAAAAAATCTAATCTTGAGTACGTCCCATGTACCGAGGAGTAGAATGTAAAATTTTTCTGTTTTGGATGTTGGGATCTCCACACCTCCACTAGTTGATGTTGCTGCATTCTCTTTTTTAATTTGTTTCTCTGGGCTATTCCAGTCTCCGGCACATGCGACGTACAGTCCATCCTGGGATCTAGACATAGGTTAAAGTCTCCTGCCATGATAGCCCCCCCTTTCTTGAAATCCATGAAATCATCCATAACCCCCATTAAGAATTTAATTGATTTTTTATTTGGGCCATAAACATTTGCCAACGAGATCTCCTCTTCATTCAATTTGCCCCTTAAAAATAGGTAGCGCCCTTCCGGGTCTGTTTTCCTCTCCTCCAGTATGAATTGAGATCCCTTGGCAAACCCAATGGCCACTCCTTTAGCACGTCTTATCGGAGAGTCCCCGTAGTACCATAGGGGATAATCATTTGAGATAATTCTCCGGTTTGAGCCCTGAAAAAAGGGAGTCTCCTGCAGTAATACCACTTCAGCCTTCATGGAACTCATTTCTCGGATTATATTTGCACTTTTTATAGGGGCACCTAACCCACGGACATTATATGAGATAATTTTTATGTTTGTCATTTTTCAAATGAAAACAAAAACCCCCACAAACAAACAGAGCAAAATCTTTCGTGGTTTTCCCAGAGATCCCTCCTACCCTCTCCCCCCTCCCCTCCCCCTCCCCCTCCCATCCCACCCTCTCCTCCCTAAATGGGGACATCTGGCCTCCCCGTGGCCTAGAGATCCATGGCCTACCCTCTCCATCTGGCCCTACGGTACTCCCCCCTCAAGGTTGAACTTTAACTTGGACCTCTGCCAGAGCCTCTACCACCCCCTCTATATTGGAGGGGCTCCCATGCCCCTACTGCTCCCTCAGCTTCTTCTTTGACTTAACTTACCCGCCCAACACTTCACCCTTTCCCTACTGTTTCCCACCCGCCCGATGCCCCGCCCCTCCCCAGTCAAGTATTCCATCCCTCTTCTCTTTTACTTTCCTCTATTTTTCTTTGGCTTCAGCTGCCATGTATGCTGATCTTCTTTATTAGTATTCTTTTCTTGTGGCTCCCACCATCCCGGGATCTCCAATTCTGGGATATCTAGTCTGTTGAAAAATGTCCGCGTGTCTTCTGGGAATCTCAATGTCGCAGATCGCCCATCTTTACGGCCAATTAGGCAGGCTGGGAAGCCCCATGAGTATTGAACATTATGCGATTTCAAATGTTACAGAAGAGGTTTCAACGTTCTTCTCCTATTTAGAGTCTCCGCTGCCAGGTCTGGGAAAATCTGTAGGTTATTATCTTCATATGTGGCCAAATTACTAGCTTTTAGGGCAAGTCGAATCCGCTCTTTATCCTGAAAATTGTGAAATCGTACAATCACGTCTCTCTGGGTTTCCTCTGGTATTCCTACAGGTTTCCTGATCCTATGGATTCTTTCTAATTTTATTTTATCAGGTTCTATTTTCCCTAGCATGTGTCCGAACACTTTATCTTTTCTTGTAAATCTTCTACTTGTTGATCCGGTAAGCCTCTAATTCTCAGGTTTTTCCTCCTGTTCCGATTTTCCTGATCTTCTATTCTGTATCTCATGTACATTTGTTCTCTTTGTATCTCTTTCATCTGAGCTTTTAAGTCTGTTACCTCAGCCACTTGGGAGTCTAACTTTTCTTCTGTTTCCTCAACTCTTCTTAATATATGATTCAAATCCTCATGTAATATAGACATTTCCCCTTTTAATGATCTCTCCATTCTAGTAAACAAAGTTTCCAATCTAGAAAACATTTCTGCTATTTCCCCTTTAGTTGGGAGTTGATCTTCTTGTTTATTCTCAATTATTTCTTCTTCCTCTGCTTCCTCTACTGTCTCCTCCATGACCTGTGGTCCGCTCCCTGCCCTCCCTGATTTTCTCTTCTGATCGTCTTTCAGCTGGGCCTCTGTTGTTTTACTTTTGGCTCCTAACTGTTTACTGGGGCTGTCTTTTGCTCCATTCTGTATCATATATTTTTTAATGGTGCCCGGGCTGGCGCTCATTTTTGGGGTGTTGGCCCCTGCTCCCCTTACTGGTCTGCCTCTCATATCTGAGTGATTCGCTCACCCTTCAGGTAGTCCGGGTAATCCTAGATAATTCAAGCCTCCGCCCTGCCCACCCCCTTTTTTTTTTTAAAGGTGGTCCACTGTGACAGCGTATCAGTCCAGGTAAGCAGAACGCTACAAGCTTTTGAATACACAGATGTTTTTCTATAAAAATGAATCTCTCTCTCATTGTAATTATAGTTATATAAAGTTTACATTTGCTGACATGAGGTAGGCTGAAGAAGAACAAGGTCACAGACAAAAAATTAATAAAATAAATGTAGAGAGCGCAGAATTTTTTTTACAATGTGAATGACTATATACAAGAGGGGATTGATTTCAACATTACACAGCAAATCGGTTTATTTTAATCGTGTACAGCTCTCTGGCTTCTTAATATTATACTACTATGCCAACTTAAAAGACAAAATATATACGTTTTGGAAACAGCCACCCAATCACACTGGTCAGGCCCACTGCAGTGCATTATGTTGCTCCTCAACATGAAATGGCAACTCATTAATTTTAGTAGACAGCCTAATGAACCACAAAACCGTACCTGCTTGCATTTTTTTTTCTTAATCAAAGAGTACTACAGCACATGGTATGGTAAAGTAAATGGCACTTCAGTGCACTAAAGCATGTAACGTGTGTTACCATGCATATTGCCACAGCTCAATTGCGCAAATAGGGCTTGAAAAAACCTGTCTTGAGTAAAGCCTCAAAAACACGATCAGAATATCCTACAAAAAATATCGCTTTCGAAGCGATCGTATGATAATCTGATCGTTAGTACAGAGCTTTCATCTGAAATGTTCTGAAGGGACAGACATGAAAATTTTTCTCGTACGATACCAGATCGTACGATTTTCATTTAATTAGTACAGTTTTCGTCCGAAAATACAATACAAATACATTACATCACTTACAAATTTTTATTATGTCGTACGAGAATTTTTGTACTTTAGTAACCTATTCGTTTTCGATATGGAGACTAGCATGCAACAAAAAAAGGACAATCATTTGTCCAATAATCTTATCGTGTGTACTAGGCTTTAGAATGGAGGCTGCCAATGCTGACTTCTCCTGAAAGTACAAGAGACCCAGTTGTCACCAATGGCTTCTGTACTTTCTAAGTCACTGAGATAAAGAAGTATCCAGATTTGAAATCCTGACTTGGGACAACCATGTAGATTATGATCTGCATATTTGTCTTTAGACAATGACAGAAAATATTGGTAATTAGCATTTTTAAAAGTAGGTAGTCATTCACAGCCTCAATTTGAGGTGAAAAATACTGGTCAAGAGCAGGCTGAAAAAGAAAAAGATCAACATTCACCTGTTCAGTGGGTGGGAATTCAATCCTTCCTTTTGTTGAGGCGATACTAGCCTCATGTAGCGCACCATGCAGTTCCATCTGCCAACCGCTACACCACAATACTGTAGCAGCCGGCAGGAATAATTACAACAGGCATCAGAAAACACGTTATCTGGCATTCCGGCAAATAGTTAGCTATGTGGCCGGTATCTCCTAGGGAAAGGGAAGATTTGACTTGCTGCCTGCTGGACAGGTAAGTATCTTCTGTTGCAGCCTGCCTATGATGTTATTTTCATGAAGAAAACAGGGTCACTTCAAACTATTAAAGAACAGAAAAAATACAATAAACAGAGCCCGAGCTTCCAACCAGTGGAGGATATAAACTATAGGGAGCCCCTTGCAAAGAAACAACTGAAGTCCTGTAACACATCTTACTGTTGCTCCAAGTATCTGTATGACTTCCGGTCATTGTGAGTCTGGTTTATTTATGATCTTATTTTTTTTTTCCTGGCAGGTCCACCCAACCACCATTCTCACCTAGTATTCTGAAGTGAACCCAGCATAAAGGGTAGCGCAAGAAAGGAGAGAGTCAAGTTCCTAATGTGCAAAACCAAAAAAATGGTCCAGGAATTGTAAAAATAACAGCAGCAGTTTTTGTTGTAATACACATATTTAGTCTGGAGCTGCCACACTGCATTAACTCCTTTCCACCACTAGATGTTACCGGTCTTCCAGGTTGTATGATGGCCATCTTCTTTCAATTAATCATTTTATCCACTTCATCTGAGCCCAGACTGTCATAAACCTGCATTGCACAGCTTGGGCTTGCAGTACTCCTGGATTAAGTATTGCTGATATGTCACTAAATTAGCACACATTATTTCTATTCATTTCGTGATTTTTACCAAAAGTTGTTTTGTAGTGTAGAGGTAGGGTTTCAAATACAGTTAGTACATCACTGCATGTGTGTACAGCCCTTAGAGCAGTGGTTTACAACTCCTGCCCTCAGGACCCACTAACAGTCCAGATTTTAGGTGCCGTATTTTTCGGCGTATAAGACGACCTTTTGTACTTAAAAAAATCCCCGAAAAGTCACGGGTCGTCTTTTATGCCGGTACCTGTATGCAGACTGCGGCCGTCCATTGTTCAAAAGCCGAGCCTCCTCCTCGTCCTGTTCCGTGATAGGCGGAACACTCTGCCTATCACGGAGATCCTCTCATTCTCGGCCTCGGACGAGAGGACCACCGTGGTAGGCGGAACACTGAACAGAGGCTCTGCTGGCTGAGTGTTCCGCCTATCACGGAACAGGACGAGGAGGAGGCGCGGCTTTTGAACAATGGACGCCCGAAGTCTGACTCTGCATACAGGGATAAGGTATGGAGATCGGCACAGCGAGGTAGGCAATGAGCACAGTGAGGTACACAATGAGCACAGTGAGGTATGCAATAGGCACAGTGAGGTATGCAATAGGCACAGTGAGGTGTGTCAGAAGGGGGTCGTCTTATACGGCGAGTATATCCCAAAACCAACCTTTTAGCTGGAAAATTAGGGGGTCGTCTTATACGCCTAGTTGCCTTATACGCCGGCAAATACGGTATTACCTTGGGAAGGTGCAGACTAGAATACTGCAATCACTAAGCAGCAAATTATATCACCTGTGATGTATTTCAGTTATCTAGAAAACCTGGCCTGTTAGTGGGTCCTGAGGACAGGAGTTGAGAACCACTGCCTTAGAGGTACCACTTTAAGGTGACCTTATTAAACACTGCTAAAATGCTACTACAAAAAGCTATTATCAGCAAATTTTTTTCCAGCTTTTTTTAGCTTTAAAAAAAAAATTCTAGTGTGCATGGAACCTTAAGCCTCGTACACACGATCGGATTATCTTATGGGAAATGTGTGAGGACAGGCTGTTGTTGGATAATCCGACCGTTTGTATGATCCATTGGACAATTGTTGTTGGATTTTCTGCCAACAAATGTGGGATAGCATGCTTTAAAATTGTCTGCCAACTAATGAGTGTTGTCGGATTATCCGATCGTATGTACACAAGTCCATTGGACAAAACTCCAAAGTACAAACACGCATGCTCAGATGCAATGCTAACCATAACACAACATTAGCAGAAGGGTGGCGCTAAAGAGCTGAAATACCACGTAGTTTCGTGTTTGCCGTTTGTATGTGTAGCGCCCTGCTCCTGATGACCAAGCGCTGTGTTAAATTTAGTGGGTGTCTGAGCTGGTATTAGCTAAGGCTTTGTAAATAATTAAGACTAAATCAGCCTCTGTTCCGGCTATGGCTGTGTTTGGAAGGACTTCCCACTGTTTGCCTGTAGGTGGCGTTACCACCCCAGGCCAATGTGGAAGACAAACAGGCCAAAGTGCATTGAGTGTCTTTCCCCGGGAACAGTTCAGTGGGAGTGGTCTCCCCGCTGAGCATGCTGGGGAAGGGTACTTAAGGGGCAGACGCCATTTGCCAGGGCTCTTCTTTGGCTCGTGGCCCTCCTGGCTCGAGGCATGTGTTACTGGAAATTCAGCCTTGGAGCCACGTTGGTCCGAGGCTGCAACTATGCCAGGTAGGCCCAGTTGACTGGGGCCTACTCTTGAATGTGATCATGTGCTGTCCGTCCTGCGGGAGGAAGCCACTCAATGGAGGAAACCAGGGGAGGACCTGTCCAGGAGAGGACCGAGCAGAAGGCTGGTATCTTGCGGAAGGCCTTGGGACCTTATTGAGGGATGCACCGCAACTGCACCGTAACTAAAGTAACCTTACAGTCTGCCGTGTTGGCTTAAAGGCTCTAAAGCCTTTAGGTCGGACTTTTGGCCAACAAACTTCATTTTGAGCAAGTTGGACCAACAATCCGACCGTGTGTACGCTCCATCGGACAAACTATTTTTGCTTTTTTCTTGTTTTCATCAGACAAAAGTTGGGTCTGCAAACGGACAAACTTTTGCCCAACAAAAGTCCGATGGAGCAAAGTCCGACCGTGTGTACAGAAAACCATCGGACTTTTGTCTGATGGACAAAACAACTAATGTTAAAATCAACCAACAATAGCAGAAGTTGACCAAAGGGTGGCGGTAAAGAGCAGAAAAGAGCAGAAAAACCACGTGATGTTGCAAAAAGTTTTGGGGAAGTTTGCAGAAAAGTCCGAGCGTGTGTATGCTATGGGTGTTCCCGACCAACTCCGTTCGGACAAAAAAACACAGAAAAGTCCGATGGAAGTCCGACCGTGTGTACGGGGCTTTAGACTGTAAGGCTGGATATCCGGGTACTAAAATCCTGTGGCAGAGGATAACTGAACGGTTCAACATAACCATCAAAAAATTCTGTGGCAGAGACTGTTCTTTCTTATCTGTTTGTGCACCATTCCCGGCTGCTAGGCCAAGTGAGAGGGGCCTATCTGGGTGAGCAATACCTACTCAAAGGAGAGTGGTGGGTGAGACTTTGTATATTAGGAGTTTTCCCCAGTGATATGCTGTGTGTACCTGAACCTTCCCCTAACCCTCCATTCCTCTACGTACACAAGTTTGTTTGGAAAATAAAGCCTGAAGAAAAAGGATTCATAACTTGTGTGGACATTGAAGTTACTGTAGACTCTCAACCCCTAGACAACGAATATTGAGGTAATGTGCAAGGCCCAAAATCTAAACCAGCAGCTCCTATGGGAGTAGTGCTACATATGCAATACAAGTTCCTGGCCAACGCCCTTCGGACAAAAGTCCTGTGCTTTGTCCATAGAAAACCCAATCGTGTGTATGAGGCTTTACAGTTGCTGTCAAGTTCATACTGACTTTAAATGTAAACATTCTTTAGATAGTTTGGCCATGAACACCGGCCAAACAAATACTGACTCAAAGTAAGGCCGGTCATACACGGTGCGAATTTCTTTCCTACAATCACGGGCTGCATGCAAGAAATTTGCACGATTCTCCCATCAACATAGACAGTGCTGACAGGGGAATTGGCAATTGTCTTCTCCCGGCAGGGGGGCGTAGAAGACAGTGATCATTGCTAGCAGCTGCTTGCGATAACTGGAAATGATTCCGGCAGGCTGGTTGTACCCAGTGTGAGCATTAACAGAAACATGTAGCATGGAAGGTATATCAAAGTTTATTGAATACTTCATGTTGACAACATGTAACTATGATAGTTTTCTATAGGTTCTTGACCACATTTTGAATTGCCAATGGAAGCAGTGACAAGAACATTTTAAAATATTTGCCTATCATTAACATATAATATTGTAAACCTCATAAAACAAAATTTCTTTTACTAAATATGTCATGAATACATTTATTCCAAACTCATACAGAAAATGTTCATAAAAGAGCTATTTCTGCATCTCTAAAAAAGAAAAAAATAACTTAACTGAAAAACACACTAGTTGGTTGATTCTAGGAATGACACTGGGAACTCTTTTTGTTGTAGCATATTACAAAAAAAACCAAACTAATACAGCATACAGATTGTGTTTGTTTTGGGACATAGAGACGTGTTTAAATGTTAATTGAAGAGGTTTGACAGATGGAAGTCTGGCAGGATGATCTGGAAAGGATGGAAACAGGTCTTCTGGGATGTAGAAAAAAGAGAAAAGGTCCAAGGTCACTTACCTTAGCTTTGTGTGTCTCCATCGGATGGGTGTGAAAGTGCACTTCCTGTTCTGTCGAAAGTTCCATAGCACTGTAGAGGAAGTGTATGTAGACAGCCAAGCAGCAGTGTCAGCGGGATTTTAAGTTTTGTGCTGGCTGAGTATAAATATTTAGTCAGGGAATTTTATAGCCAGTGCCCATCAGTATTAAAAGCAAAAATACTGTTATATGCTTATGGTGGCTATTAGTAATACATGGGATGGGCGCCTGTAGTCTACACATTCTTATTTGATGTTCCTATTAACATACACTCTCTACAGCAAAAGCCTGTGCTGTCTCAGTGCACCTGGATCTGGATCCCTGTTGCTGTACCCCTTTGCCTCACAGACAGATTCTCACTGTCAGTCTCCCACCACCCCCACTACAGCCTGCCCTACCTTCTACCTCCCTTCAGCACTTACTTACTGAAAGACACAGGCAGCTTGCTTGTGATATCACTGCGCCACTGAAAGCCTTGGGGCCAGAACTTTCATTTTAGCATCGCAAATGGTGTGCCGACTTTTGTTAATCCGCCTGCACGCCAAAAAAAGTTCCATCCCTGCTACAGCCTCCTGGGCCCCTCTGATAAACTCATGGAGCCCAGGGAAATGTAATACATCTACCTACTAAAACTTAAAGCCACCAGCCCCCCCTGGTAAACTGATGAGGTCCTGTTCCCCTACAGGAGGACTAGTGGTACCTCCGTATCAGTGGCCCTGGATGTGGTCATCATGATAAATGAGTCCTGAAAAAAATCGGTCCTGACTTGTAATGTCTAAGCCCTGGTTCACACTGCTGCGTTTTGACATGCAATTTGACATGTCAAATCGCATGTCATATCGGCGGCATTTGCCGGAAATGACACCGTCCTAATCGGTGCGACGCCGCAACTGCGGCGCTGCACCGATTTCAAAAAATTGTTTCTGTTCTACTTGTTGCGATTTACATTGACATCTGTGCAGAAACCTGCACAGATGTCCCTGTATTCGCGGCCAAAATCGGTACTGACATGCGGGAGTGAAATCGTGCGAGTTCAGCTGAACTCGCACAGCTTCACTCCCGCAGCCCAGTGTGAACCTGGGCATAAACGTCTTTTAATAAGCTCTGGCTCATAACCCTCAGTGATTCTGAAGCAAAATGGATAAAGGTCGTGGAGTCCACCATCCCTTACATAGCTAAACATGTCTTCATTTTATACCTGATAAAGTCAATGTCCTTTAATAATAGGCAGATAACTATACTGCATGCAAGTGACAGTCAGGTTGCAAGAGTAACTGACATACCCTGGAACACTACTGTCACAAATTTCTGCTATAATTTAACCACCATAGTCCAGATACTGTTATTCTTTCCATGGCGTAATCCATTTGCACTGCAGTGTCTAGCTACATAGCTGAACTGTATATCTCACGCCGGTGTGTTATCAACAAGTGACTCTTTCACTACCTTTAATGGAAAGTTGTACTTTTACAACATACATGAATTTTACTGCCAGGGCTGTAGAAACCATAAGTCGGCTTAGGCAGCCACCTTAGGGGGCCAGGATGGGGGGTGGGTGGTAAAATCTGAATCCCCATCCACTTGCTGAGAATTCGGATACATACCTGTTCTGTAGATGTGTTCTTTATCATACTCCCAGCCGCTATACTGGCCAGGAGTATGTGTACTTTAGTAAAGCCGACTGTTAAATTCAATGTGGAAGTGAGACAAGCGGCAGTAAAGCCACTGATCACTTCCACAACTACCACTATGTGAACCCTCCTCCCGACATGTTTATTGGGCTCTGCCACCTATAGGCCCGGTGCAGCCATGGCGGTGTCGTTGGGAAGGGCAGAAGGAGCTCAATGGACATCCATCTGCTGAGCTTCTCTCCTGTGCATCATACACAACACTTCCTGGTCCTGAGCTGTCAATCACCAGGATCAAATAGGGGGCTATTTGTCCCCTATGCGATAGCAATAAAGTTGTGTAAAAAATAAATAAATTAATAATTTAAGACAAATAAAAATACATTTTTAGAGCCCCCCCTACATACACATACAAACAAAAATGCATGCGTTGGGGCGTTAGGAAAACGGTGATCGCCCTACACATGTTATAAATCACGCGCACGCCGAAGGGAGTGCAATAATTTTAGCATCATCTCTCCTGTGTAACTCTAAGCTGAAGACCTGTAGGGGGCTTCTAAAGTGTTGCCTATGGAAAAATATACTGACGTTTTTCATGGACGCACACAATTTTAAAGTTCGACATGTCGGGTATGTATTTACTCGGCACAACCTCATCTTTTATATTTTACCAAAAAATGGGTAATAAATTGCATTAATGGGCCCAAAAATGAATTTTATTGTATTTTTATTGAAATTTTGTGTTTCATAAACCGTTGCGCTAATATTATGTAACATGTAAAAATGGAACTACCAACATTTTATTCTTTAGGGTGTCAGAATTTTTTTTATGTTTTGGGGGTTTTAAGTCATCTCCGGGCCTATGATGATTCTTAAAACATGTAAAGAAAGATACACCTTTGCCTGTGTAGAGAAGAATACTTGCACTGGCCCGCTTTACTGCTATTTTCTGGGTGGCTCTGCAGCTGTAGGTCTACTGCTACTACGACTGCAGACTATTGGGACTTGAAAAAGGGACTAAAAGTTAAAACAATCTAAATGTTTAACATAAGTTAGCAGTCACTTCAAAATTACAATTAAAACCCTAGCACCTGATAAAAAAATAAAAAAAAAGGTTCATAAGCCAACTCTATATAAAGCAGCAAGGTGTCACAATTAAAGATGTTAATGGTTACCACAATCCTCAGTTGTTCTTGCCATTATTGGTGCAGACCTGGGTCTTTTTCAAACCTTCTATGCAATCTGCACTGCTAGCTACGCAATTCTGAAGATAAAGAACAGTTACTTTTATTCACGGCTACAGCATATTTCTAAATACACCTCAGCACAGCCCTTGAGGTTGTTCCTCTCCTACACACCAGCACAGTATAGGCCAAGAGCTCAAGCGCAGCATAAGCGTAGGGCCTACATGATGGGGTTTGATCAGGAAGGCTAAGGTAAGGTAGGGGTTAATAAAAAATTAATAGCAGGAGTTATAATTTTCAAGTAGCACCTTATTGGAGGATAGTAGGGTGGGGCAGGGTGTGGACAGGCTGGTCCTAAGGGGTTACTAGGGGGAGGTGGCCCTCCAGTATTCAGTCTGACCAGAGGACAGCTAAGGACAAGATTCTCCCGCCCTCCAGCCCCAATTTTGAAGTGGTTGCAGAGGGTGGTTGGTTGTTGTGGGTTTACTTTTGGATTAGCCGAGATTGCAGTATGTCGTAGCAGCAGGCAGAGGTCGTAGGGTTTTTGAAGGCGGGGATGGTTACGCTCTTTGGAGAACGAGGGGTTGGGCCCATCTATAGTATGGGTGTACCTGCCCTAATAAAGGGGGAAGTAACACGTGGTGGTGCAGTTGGCTGTATCGGCTGGTGAATTGGCCAAACAATTGTCCCCAAGCTGGAGTAATTTACGGTTGGGGGCTGTGGAAAGGCAAGGTGGGCCAGATACAGCTATTTGGTCAGTCAATGGGTGCCTTCAAAAATCCTAAGACATAAAACAGGCAGTTATTTTCAGTCAGAGAGGTTATAACATGTTTTCATTCTGTATATGATGTAATAAAGAGTTTTATGATTGGTTATGTAATAAAAGGGCTGCTATGGCCATTTAAACCCAAATTATATGTCTGGTGTGATTTATTTGGTTAAGGTAAGGGTATGTGGGTAAGTGGCATAACAGCCGGTACTTGGACAATACCCCAGGCAAGTACACGGTGGCACTGTAACTGTGCACCTTAACTGTGTGGATTGCTTCTGCAAGTAACATTAGATGCCTTGCATCAAGACCATTTATGAAAGCTCAAGTAAAAATGTGATCTGGATTTGTCTAGTTGCCAGATATGTCCGTTTGGAGTGTGGGCCTATCCAAATGATGACCACAGATGCATTCCCTCTAGCACTGATTTTTGGAATTCATATACTGCAGTAACATGAATTCACTACAGTTACCACAATGCATGAACTGCAATGGGCAGGTAAGAGAATCTTTGATGGAAAGAGGGAAAAGCATTGGACTTGGAGAGAAATCATTCATGGAGCAAACCCACAGTGAGGAAAGATACAGAGATTTCAGTACTACAAGTATTAACATATAACCCACTAGTGTGTGTCAGAATGACATTTTTGCTTTCTCTATGTGTGAATAACCCTTCACACCCCTATTATGAATAATGCCATGTTTAGGGCCCAGATAGTCTGCTTCTTTGTATTTTCTGATGCAGCCTCTACCTATCTCCCTCCTAACTGCTTTGTGCGCTCCTTCAGTATTATAGTTTTTGTCACACTTTCCCATCAATATCTCCAGAAGAAAAGCAACATATCATGATCAATAATTCAATAGTTCTTTTATAATAACTCTAATTATTTCTTCTGTACTAGTACACCATCAAGCCATGCAAGAGTCTTTGTATGGTTAATTTACCTAAAATCTGTTCCTGTTTCTAAACTATGGTGTAATCACTATGCAATTGTGTTTTCTACTCCAAACCATTGTTTCCTGAAACATGCAATACATCTTGGCCTTGTGATTTGACTCTGCCAAAAGCTATTGTTCTCTAAGCGAGGAACTGAAATTGCTTTCCCAGGACCATAATTTTTCCATCTCTGTCATTGCAAAAAACACATGCATTCATTAATCTGTGTTTTATTCTGTAGAAAAAAATGCCTGTCATTGGCAGCATGCTTTATTGACATTCTATAAAACAGATGTCCAAAGTACTTCATAATGCAAGTACAGACAAAATCTATGAAATAATCTTTCCAAAAAATATGTAGTACATCATATTTCAGAACTTCAACAAGTATGTACTGTAAGTGTCACTGTTCTATCTAGCCTAAATATAAACTTTTAGTAAATATAATTTTACAGGATTGTAGCGGGTGTTTGAATTTAGGGGAGGCATCTGGGTGGTAGTGTAACCCAGATGCATTGATTGTTAGGGAATCTGAGACCCTTTTATGGTTCTTGGAGGTCTCTGGTGGTGTGAGGTTTCCTGCGGCCTGCAGGTGGCGCTGTCGCCCTGGGCTGGAGCTGAACACTCACCGCAAGACTGCTTCCCTTTTTGTCCTTTCCTGGCGCTGGTACAGCGGGGCGGGGAACCCGCTGTGATGCAAAGGGAGAGGAGATAAAGGGGGCGGATGCCCTGACCTTGGGGTTCAGAGTCGGAGGACGTAGCCACGCCCAGGCACCTTCAGCCTGGGTGCTGGCGTTCCGGAGTTCCGGGCCCAGGTGCCCTTGACCTGGCCGGAGCGGGAGATGGAGTCCATCTCAGGCACCTTTAGCCTGGGGTGAGGTACTATGGCGGAAGCCTAGAGCTCAGTTCCTTCGACTGAGTTCCGCGAGGGTGGAGGAATCCGAGGGGGCCCTAACTCCTTGGGTGCCCGTGTCTGAGACGAGAAGGCCGGTGAGCGGAACTTCTCCGGAGAGTCCAGCGCAGCATTGCTGGTGACGGAGAGGCCTCCGGTAACTGTCTTGGACGGATGTCCTTCCTCTGATAGGGGCTACGTTAGCGAAGGTAATCCATGTTCTGTTCTATATAGTCAGTGGCAGTGACTATTTGCCACTGGTGACACCACAGTGGTTAGCTCTATCTAAAAGAATTGTGCCTTGGCCTACTCCCCACAAAGACTGAAGTGTTATATGGGTCTCAACCTGTCTGTGCTGTATGACTATTTATTGAGAAGAATAAATACGAGTTGGACCCTTTCAGTGTGTGGAACTCTGGTTACTAGGAGCAAAGGGGAGTCAATCCGAGGACAGGATTTGACTCTAGGACACATACACAAAACCCGATAGTTCTGGCCTTCACCTCTACACATTGGAGGACATGGGCCGTGGTGTATCTCATCCCTCCCCCCAGTGTTAACCCCTAGACGAGATAGACAAGCCGTGGGTGAGAGAGGTGAGGTCTCTACAGGATAAAATGGAATACATATAAAACTATCAGGACTATCAGTGCCTCCAGTTACTGGTGGGGTCTGAGATACCTGCTGGCTTATTCTATATCTTTCAGGTTCCCCTATCAGAGATATCCCACACCTTATAGCTTTATTTCTCCCCCTACATCAGGAATGTTCCCTGTTTTTCTTTTCTACTGTAGCTTTCTCCATAGTATTTAAAGGGTACCTCCATCTTTGTGGGGGGAAAATACAATTGCGACACAAGTCCTATTGTAATTGAAAGTTATTAAAAATGACCTTTCCTTTTCAATCTGCAGCCACTGTAATTTGAGAATGCATTGCAATATGGCTACTTGGTGTTGTTCTGTACACAGAGTGTGTACTGACCACCCCCAGAAACATAATTTCCTGCTAGTGTAATTGGCTCACCAATTTTCCCAGAAGTCTGCCTAAGATACAAGTCAGATTTCAGGCATCCCCTGCAACAAAAATTTCATTTTTGGTGAGACACTCCCAGTAGGAACACGTCTAAAGGGATGCAGGCCCAGCAGATTTCCTCATTAGTGCCCTGCAGGTGCACACTTGATAGATAATTATGAAATCACTCCCATTAGACCCACTCATCACTGAGGCTCAGAGGAACAAACCGGGATTACTTCAGAATAACAAAAGGTAGGAATCTGCAACAAAGGTTGTTAAAATCCTTGTAATGTACATAGATCACCCAGAGGGGAATGTTTTTTCTCAACAAAAGTGGAGTTACTCTGAAAGAGAAATCAAACAAAATGAGAAGGATCCTCTCACAATTCCCATGTCAGGTATTCACACCTGAAGCCATTAGAAATTTTGTCATCACTTGAAAGTTTATAATATTTGAACTTTTGAAGTGTCATATACCATTTTTCTATTTGAACAAACAGGCAAGGTATCAAAAAAGAAGTTGCAAAGGCTGAAGGTTTATTACCTTCATGCATATCATACATGAAGGTAAAAAACCTTCAGTGTGCCGCTCCCCCCCTCAGCGCCCCCCAATACTTACCTAAGCCCGATCTTGAACAAGCGATGTGCACGAGACCCAAAGCTCTCCCGGGTCTATCTCTCCTGATTGGTTGAGATGCAGCCACTGGGTCCAGCTGCTGTCAATCACAGCCAGTGGGGCGGGGAGACTTTTACACAGCGTGGCCACATACAGAGGCCCAACATGCAGGGAGCACCTTCAGGCGTTCTGGAGCATAAATTACACATCTAATTTCCTGACTACCTCTTACACTTTTGAAGACCCTGGAGCACCAGGACAGAGCTGAGGTGTGCTCTCTGTGTCTTATGGACACAGAGAGCCGTCTCGGGAGCGAGCACGCACGAGTGCCCCCACAGCAAGGGGGAGGGGCCCAGAGCACCAGCAGGGGTCCCGATAAGAGGAGGATTGGGGATGCTCTGTGCAAAACCACTGTAAGTTTGTTATTTTAAAGGAAAAAAAAGCAAAATCTTGATTTTAAATTAGAAAAAAATTATTTAAAAAATAACAAACATGTCATACATGGTTTTGCACAAAGAAGCCCAGATTCCCTGCCAGTACTCCTGGTTCCTCCTCTTCTGCGAGTGTCCCCATAGAAAGCCGCTTCCTAGGGGGGCTTGCTCCCAAGTCGCCTTGTCTTGGGCCATTGACACAGACAGATCAGCTCAGCCATGCCCCCTCTTCACAGAGCCAATGGCTTCCGCTGCTATCAATCTCTGCAGTGAGGAGGGACAGCGCCGGGAGAGCTACTGCTCTCATGCATATCGCTGGTTCAGGACCAGGCACAGGTGTGTATAAGGGGGGTGAGGAGGGACATGTGCAGCACAGAAGGTTTTATACCTCCATGCATAAAATGCATGAAGGTAAAAGACCCTAAGACTTTACAAAAACTTTAACTCAATGCTTCTGGTTTCTCCAAAACATTTAAAAAAACATTTTTGAGTGAACAGAGCCAAAACAAAAGTCTAGTGACACGGATTTACTCTCTTTGCTGCAATTATGTCTGTAGAAAAATGCAATAGACCATAGATAGTCTCTATGTTGTGAAGAATAGGATAAGGAATGCATTTTAGTAGTTTAGTAAAAAATAAAATTGGGCTGGGATTACTCAGTCCACAAAAATGCTACGTGTTGTCAGCCCACAACAGGATCTAGTAGCTGAATGCATTTCTGGTAGATCAACAGGCACTTTTCTCTACTTGCATGGTCTTTGTATAGATAAAGCTATTGGGAAATGTGCATGTATTGCTTATGTGCTTTTATGGTGGAACATATCTATATGGTGCATGCACTTAAAGTGGATGTAAACCCACTCTCATCATTTCGAAATTACTTCCAAAGTGCTGATCTATAAGGATATACATGCCTCCTGCATGTATCCTTATCTGCCAAATATCTCCCCTTTAGCTGTTTGGAGCCCTGCAATACTCCATATTCTGTGGGCAGGTCTGCTGTCCAGGGCTCGGTGGGTGGAGTCGTGATGTAAGTAGACTCCCCGCCCACCTCTACACTCCCCTTGGCCAGGCATCGATATTTCTCACACTGAACTTCTTCTGGTTTTAGTGGATTATGCCCCGTGATCACTAACATCGAGTCAAAACCCAGGAAAGTCACCACATGATTTCAGCATGCCCAATCATGCTGAGGTGTGGAGCAGCCAATCCTGGGAGAGCTGGAGAAGAGAGGAGGGGGGATCTGAAATACACAGAATGTCTCTCTCACACTCCTGCATGAGATATGTAAATCACCTGTCAGTCACAGCAAGGGGGAGAAACTGACATCTATTTCTCTGTGTGTGAGTTTTTATCTTACTGAAGAAAGATAAGAGGATTGCTCAGAGCTAGCATTACTATTCGTGGCAAGACTGGGCACAGATGAAATTACATCCTCTGCTGTAACAGATATGATTCTTAATTAAAAAATGTTTTGGGGGTTTACATCTACTTATGAAATATAAATGTTATTTAAATGGATTGTAGCCCTAGTTCAATAACCACGTAAAGGTATATATGAGCTGAACTCCAAAGCAAACTAAGTTCACAAAGGAAATATGTATAAGGCTGTTGTTTTAAGAACCAAAGGATTGGCATTTTTGCCCATCCAATTCTGAGATTTACAAAGCCCCCTCACACAGTACAGACAGGTTAGAAGACAGTACCTATGGTTAAGGAATACAGTGCTGAACTCTCTCTTACCCCTGCCTGCTGACTCGACTGTGAAAGAGTAGCAGCAAACTGACAAGGTCACTCCTCCTCTCAACCTGTTCTCTCTTTATATCAACATTTTTGCATTCAGGTTACTTGATTGGCTCATAATCCTACTCTTCATTCAACCAATCTGAGTACTGTTGTAAAGGGAGTTCCAAGAGGCTACTACAAAATAGTTCCAATTCAAATACTTTCACCAGTTTCAATAAAAAAATCAGTTAAGGCAGAACTATACTCACCTTGAATCCAGCGATGCGCCGCCTACAGAAAACTCCACCGGCTGCTGACATCTTCAGGCTGCTGGCTTCCGGGTTTCGATCACTCACACGCATGTGCGGGAGTTTTGTCAGCTTCAAATTTGTGCTGTGAGCTGTGTTTGTCTCTTCAGCATTAAAAATCCTGCCTGTCCACTCATTTGCATTTTCTAGCCTAAAATCCCACTTTAATGATTTAACAAGGAATACAACATACATTTAACATTCATTTTTATTTGCTATATAAGTATCTCACTGAGTTCAGCTTTGAGGATATATTTTGGGGATGAATTCCCTTTTCTTATGTCATTTTACATAAAGATAATGGATAGAAAAGTTCCAAAAGTTCAACTATTCTTTTAAAGAAATCAATTAAGATGATTTAGCTACAACTTGAAAGACCACTACATGTACACTATCCAGTATCCCTTTTATTTATGAACTATATCTCACCAAGAGCTCGCTACCATCTCAAGAAGATTATAGATATAATTAAATTTGCACGTAATGACGCTACCACATAGCGAGTGTTGGGCAGTTTCATTAGGGGAAGAGAAATATTGTTGGGGCAGAACAGGAAATATCAGAAGTACTTCAAAAGAACTTCCCAAGCAGGGAAATGCTATAGGGCAACTTTTTATGAAACACCCTTTTTCCACAAAGCATCCTTTACAGAACAGAATCTGTAATCATAGGTGGAAGCAGACATTCGACTATCTCTCTTCCTGAACTGTGAAGCCTGGCAAATAAACACAGGCACACACACACAGCCTGTTCAACAAGCAGATCACACTCATTTCACGTGTGCCTACAAAAAGAAGTCAGCATGCAGGATGGATCTGAATAAACAAAATACATCAACTGGAAGGGTTAGATAAGTTTTCATTTAATACAATGGCAGCAGGAAGAGTGCAGAAATCACTGTTTAATAACAGATTCCGGTGACACTCTTTCAGCATGTTAATAATTAGTAAGAAAGTAGAGGATAAATATATTCATGAAAAAAAAATGTTTAATTATCCTAAAAATTATATGCTTAAACATCTAGATTAATTTTATATTTTATTTTAATAAAATCGAAACTCTAAATATGTGGACCATGACTTGAAGACACATTAAAAATACCATCTAATTCTGATTTTGTGTAAACTGCAAAGATTAATAAAGGAATTCTGTGCTTAGAAAGACGTGGAGGCTGCCAATGCTGTCTTCTTGTGGAAAATGCAAACCAGTGAAACTGAGTCAAAAGTTTGATCTACAGTTCCAGGGCAGTGATTCAAAAATATTGTATAACTATATACTGTAATTAGTATAAGTACTGTAGCTAGAGAGGGGTAAACAGGTTTCCTTAAATTAAAAGGGTTTATATACAGTATGTTAGTGCATAATATACTGTATATATATATATATATATATATATATATATATAGAGCGGGTAAAGTAAGTATTGAACATGTCACAATTTTTCTAGGTAAATAGATTTCTAAAGGTGCTATTGACATGAAATTTTCACCACGTGTCGGTAACAACCCATGCAATCCATACATCAAAGAAACCAAAACAAATAAGTTCTGAAATGAGGGCATGTGTAAAAAAAAAAAAAAAAGGAATGACACAGGGACAAAGTATTGAACATTCTAACTGAAATGTCTTTAGCACTTCATAAAAAATCCTTTGTTGTTAATGACAGCTTCAAGACACCTCCTGTATGGAGAAACTAGTCACATGCATTGCTCAGATGTGCTTTTGGCTCATTCTTCAACACAAACAGTCCTTAAATCTTGAAGGTTCTGTGGGCCTCCTCTATGAACTCTGATATTTAGTTCTTTCCATAGATTTTCTATTGGATTCAAGTCAGCTGATTCACTGGGCCATTCTAACAGCTTTATTTTCTTTCTTTGAAACCAATTGAGAGTTTCCTTGGCTTTGTGTTTGGGATCATTGTCTTGCTGAAATGTCCACCCTTGTTTCATTTTCATCATCCTGGTAGATGACATGAGATTTTTATCAGGAATGTCTGGGTACATTTTTCTGTTCATTCCTCCTTCAATGACATGAAGTTTGCCAGTACCATATGCTGAAAAACAGCCTCACGCCATAATTGTTTGTATGGTGTTTTTGGGGTGATGTGCAGTGCCATTTGACCTCCAATATGGTGTGTATTATGACATCCAAAGAGTTAAATTTTGGTCTCCAGACTATATTCTATCAGTATTTCACAGGTGTGTCTAAGTGTTGTGCAGCAAACTTTATACACGCTTCAACATGCTTTTTCTTCAGCATGGAGTCTTGCATGGTAAGCGTGCATACAGATTGTGGCGGTTGAGTGAAGTGCTTATTGTTTTCTTTGAAACAATTATACCTGCTAATTCCAGGTCTTTCTGAATCTCCCCACAAGTGGTCCTTGGCTCTTGGACAACTCTTATGATGAATTTTTTTCTTGGGAGGAGCACCTGATCGTGGCTGGTTTATGGTAAAAAGATGTTCTTTCCACTTCCATATTATGGCCCCAACAGTGCTCACTAGAACATTCCGAAGTTTAGAAATCCTTCTGTAACCAATGCCATCTGTATGTTTTGCAACCATAAGTTTGTGAAGGTCTTGAGAGAGCTCTTTGCATTTACCCATCATGAGATGTTCCTTGTGTCACACCTTAGTATTGAGACACCTTTTTATAGGCCAACAGTTGAGACTGAACCAGCTGATATTAAATTGGAAAAAATGTGTATATGCACCACTGAAAATAAAAATAAATACGTCACATGACGAAACGGACGCAGGGCAGGGACACTGATGATATTGCATATGCCGACTCGCGCTTGTGGTCTATGACAGGTCCAGAGGCCAGCGGCTATTATTAGCTGAGCGTGTTACTCCCTAGTGCTGGGTAGGCACTCTTCAAATGTGAGTGGATTAGAGAGATTTTTTCATTTACCTGTGAGATGTTTTTACGCTATGGGAGCCTCCTTTCTTCTGTTTTATCTTCCCCATGATTTGCTGTGACCTATGTAAGGGGAATCTGATCGTAAAACAGTGATTGGTGATCGTTAGGAGATACTGTGATCCTCTTGCTGGTTCATAATTTTACCATTTTATTTTGTGAGTCCATTTTGGTGAGAGTGGTGAAGGATTCACACAGCGGTGGGGCACTTGATGCACTTATAAGCAGAGATGTTTTTTCAAATGTAATATTTTTGCTGTTTTCCTTTATCATTAATTTTTAAATACAATTGTTTGCACTGCACTTTGATACGCGCTAGCACTTTCTTATATATTTTTGCACAGATGTTGTCATCACACATGTGATATTATATATAGATATATGTTTTGATTATAAACTATTATAGATTGCATTTTTTGGGGTTAATGCGCAGACTAGCACCACTCTTATCACTATTTATTGTTTTTAAATTTTTTCCACAAAAATTTGAGTAGCAGCTGTTCATTTGAGCACATTTCCCCTAGTGCTGTTATTTTTGACACATTACTTCTGAATTTACAAAGCACAGGGAAAATAAATAAAACTGGATCATAGTGTGAGCTGTTATGAGACTCTAAATGGACAAACTAAAAGAGTCCCTTTAAGAGGTTAAGTCTTATCTAGTGTTGCTCGGTCCTAACAGCAAAACACATTGCAATTTGTATTCAGTGAGCACTCACTACCAAAGATTCAGTAGTAGCTATAAGCTACTAATTTCTATTGACAGCACTAACAAGTCACATTGACCAAACCTAAATATGGCTAAAAGCAATGTACTAAAAGGATAATAATTGACTAGGTTCACTTGTTGCCCTGTGCTACCACAATTGTATATAATCCATGATTTATATTGTGCTTTGAAGAAGCCTACTAGTAAGAATGACATGAATTACAGACTTACAATGACTACATACAGCTTTAGCTGCTATTCAACAGATTTTTGGTAGTAAATAAAATATAGCACAATGAAAATGAAAGCAAATTGATAAATAAAAATTGCATAAAATCTCTTTTCAACAGTCATCTATTGCTCTCGACTCAATTTAAGAGTTATATCAAGCAGCTTCCAAAGAAGTAGAGCAAAAAAAAAACACAGCAGTAAATGTTGTTTTCCACCCCCAATTCCATTGACTCCTGGCTCTAGCCACTGACTGCTAATTGACTTGAACATCTTTTCTACTCTGACTTCAGCGTGTGTTGGAAATGGAAAATTCAATGACAGAAGTATTAATTTTGCACTGATGTACAGTGAAAGCTTGGGAGTTAATATTGATTTCTACTGGCGCTTCAAACACATGAAACAAGCTTAACACATGTATATGGATCAAGGTTGGAGTTTACCTAGATAAATTCTAAATGTTCATTGGCCATTGCAGGTTTCAGGCAATTGAACGTATCCAAAAGCCAGCTGTAAAGAGAATGTGAATGCTAACTAAATCTAGATTACAGATAAAATACAAGATAAACTGTAATTATACTATAATTAACTTTTATCCTTTAACCACTTCAGCCCCAGAAGAATTTACCCCCTTCCTGACCAGAGCACTTTTTTGCGATTCGGAACTGCAACGCTTTAACTGACAATTGCGCAGTCATGAGACATGGTACCCAAACAAAATGGACGTCCTTTTTTTCCCACAAATAGAGCTCTCTTTTGGTGGTATTTGATCACCTTTGCGTTTGTTTGTTTTTGCACTATAAACCAAAAAATGTGAAAATTTTGAAAAAAAAAGCAATATTTTTAACTTTCTGCTATATTCAATATCCCCAAAAAAATATATAAAAAAAAATTCTATCTCAGTTTAGGCCGATATGTATTCTTCTACATA
The DNA here is from genome assembly GCA_029206835.1 of Rana muscosa. NCBI lineage: Eukaryota > Metazoa > Chordata > Amphibia > Anura > Ranidae > Rana > Rana muscosa. The sequence continues at coordinate 311,420,657 of CM055127.1, read as the reverse complement.
TTTTTGGGTAAACAAAATCGCAATAAGCGTATATTGATTGGTTTGCGCAAAAGTTATAGGGTCTACAAAATAGGGGATAGATTTATGGCATTTTTATTAATTTATTTTTTACTATTAATAGCGGCGATCTGCGATTTTTTCGTGACTGCAATATTTTTGGGAACATTGTCATTTATACAGCGATCAGTGCTATAAAAATGCACTGATTACTGTGTAAATGACACTGGCAGGGAAAGGGTTAACCACTAGGGGGCAAGGAAGGGATTAAGTGTGTCCTAGGGAGTGATTCTAACTGTGTAGCTACACGATGACGGGGAGCAGTAGATCACTGTCCTGTCACTAGGCAGAACAGGGAAATGCCTTGTTTGCATCTCCCTGTTCTGCAGCTCCGTAAAACCGGCGGACATCGGGTTCGCGGGTCCCGCGGGCACGGTCTCGGAGCACGCGGCAGAGGCGTGCCCGCATAGCGGCAAATTCAAAGCAACGTAGAGTTACATTGCTTTGCGTAGCCGTGCCATTCTGCCGATGGAAATGTACAGGCAGCGGTCGGCAAGTGGTTAAGGTTTTCAAATCTATCAAGCAAAATGCACATTAATATTTTAACAGCTTACTGACCAGCTGCCGCCAGTATACTGTGGCAGATAGGCACGGCTGAGCTTATCACCATAGGTGTACGTCTGCCGCTTTAAGAGCGATAGGGGGCGCAACGCCGGAGCCATTTATGTGTTAAAGAGCAGTAGAGAGGGGTCTGACGCTCAGAGTCATTCTTATGCTCTCCTGTAGCCTATTCACATAGGGTCTTTTGTGACATTATATGCACTTATTTGAGCATAGAGATTATAGTGTTCACCGTTGTGTTTGAATCTTAGAGGTGATAGTTGTTTCACTATCAATAAAATTATTTGTGAGACAACATTTTGAGGTGTAAGCTTAAGTTGACACTTTGATTTATTTTCCCATCATCTCATTATATAAACTATTTCTGATTTAACCAATTGTGGTGTATTTCCTTATTGCTGCTGTTATCTAGTGGGAAAAAATGTTTGAACCCAGGTTGTCAGAGGTGGCAGAGGGCTCAAAGGGTCAGGACAACCAGAGGGGTACTGATTTATCTTGCGACCCTCAAGAGGGCAGCGCTACACAATTATTAAAAGGCTGCATTAATTTGTGTTTTAATTAATATATACTTATAAATCAACTTTAATTGTAACCATAAAAACGAAATTTCTTGCCGTAGAGCAGCCTTTCTCAACAAAGGTTCCTCCAAAGTTTGCTAGGGGTACCTTGAGCAATGAGCAATTTCTGCCACCCTGATAAGTAATTATTGACAAACATCTTTTTTAACTGTCTGTAAGTATGGGATTCTTCCCAATGACCACAAGTGTAACGAGCAGTCTTCCCAGTGAGCATCTCACTAATGTTCCATGAGCTGTAGATATAGGAATTATTGGCAGTAGTGGCCTGAGACCAGGAATTTATTTAAGAGTTCCTCCGTGTTAAAAAGGTTGGGAATCGTTGTAGTTATAGGTCACACTACAAAAACCAATAGCAAGATTAGGTAGAAACCAAGAACTTAGAGTTAGAGACCCTAAAGCATTAGTACACACAATCAGAAAATCAGACGTAGAATATCTCTTTTTAAGCAATTGTATGATATCCTGATCATTAGTACACAGCTTGCAAGAGCCAGTCACAACAGTTATGCAAAATTATTCGAAGGGACAAACGCGAAAAAAAATCTCGTACAATACAAGAATGACCGATTTTAATTTAACCACTTCACGCAAACCGCCGTACCGGTACGTCAGCAAGAGGAAGTGAAAGTGCAGCTGCAAGCTATACCCTGGTACCGTTTTTCAGAGTGGGCTATCTGGTGATAATGGCCGCATACCTGGCACGGCAGCCGTTCGGCCATTACCCCAGGCAGTGGGAGGGGACAATCCCCCACCACCCCTGCCGCCGTCTGCCGGTTTTCCGGGGCCTCCCATCCCACCGGTAGACCTGAGCCACGATCCGGCATGTCCGCCGGCTAGGCTGTGACCCGAACAAAGCCGGATTCAGCTTCACAACGTCACTTCTGGTTTACTTGGCTGCCAATGGTGTTGATTTAAAAAAAAAAATTAGTGTTCAGAATCGCCGATTCTTTGAAGTGCAAAAGAGGGATTTTGGGCCTTTTAGACTCCACGATTCCTTCAGAAAGAGTACCTGTCACTGCCTTTTACTGTCACAAGGGATGTTTAGAAACAAGTTGTATGCTGGGGTGCGGGATCCTCGAGAGATACAGACCAGACCTTGTCCCACTGTTGGTGGTTTCCGCTGGAGGACCACGATCATTATTTTACATTTTCATATGGGGGATTTCATCTGAGATTCATAGTCTCCCGATATCCAGAGATGTTTTTAGGATTTTAAACCACGAAACATGCTGCCTACTTCAATATAACATCTCTATTTTGACATGCTGTATATACAATATGGTTTTATTTGTAGGGGTGTGTATGTTTTTGCCCTACTGTCCTATGACTATATGTGATTATAAATTTTTCTAATAAATATTTAAATATATATATTGTTATTTGTTTGGAAGAGACCATTTAATGCCCTAACCTACCACACATTTATTTTTGGATGTTTATATTCCTTGTGACAGCAATAAAAGTGATCAGTTTTTTTTAAAGGGACAGTGTTAAAAAAAAAAATTAAAGTGTGCATCAAAGAAAACGCATACGTAAGTCACACCCGCTAATGTAAACGGTGTTCATATCACACATCTGAGGTATTGCCGCAATCAGAGTGTGAGCGATAATCCTAAAGCGTTGTCTATGGAGATTTTTAAGTACTGTCCTTTGTCATTCCACGAGTGTGCGTAATTTTCAACCATAACATGTTTGGTATATAATTATTAGGCGTGACATCCTTTTTCACAATATATTAAAAAATTGGGCTAAATTTACGGTTTTATTATTTTTTTATTAAAAAAAGTGTATTTTTTCCCCAAAAATTGTGTTTGAAAGACCGGTGTGCAAATACCGTGTGACATAAAATATTGCAACGACCACCATTTTATTCTCCAGTCTTTGCTAAAAAATATATGTATAATGTGTAGCGCACCAACCCCAGACTTTACCTGCTTTTCTTCTGCTTGGCTCCTCCGCAGGAAAGAATGAGGCACACCGCACCACAAGCCCGTACCCTCTTGAATGGGGAGGTTGAGCGGTGTTAGTTTCTCGGGCCTGCTTGCAGCCAGTGTAAAAAAAAACCTCCAGTGCTGACCTTGTTTCTGTGGTAGTCAGAAACAAGCCTTTAGTTCTCCCCAGTAAGCAACTGTCCACACCAACTGAAAAGTATTTATTTTTCTCAGCACAATAAAAAAGTCTCTTTGAGAGCAGACAGGTTGGGACAAGACACAGGTCAGATAAGGTGGGAGGAGGTCCAGGCACAAACTTGAATTGGGTTTTCTCCTGTTCTGATTAGCATGGACAGGCTTGGCGCACGGTCCCTGCCACAGACCATGAGGTTGGTCACTGCCACTGACCGGGTGGAAAAGATGAAAGCCACTGCCACTGACCTTGTGTGCGTAGTGTCACTGCCACTGTGACATATAGAACACGCACTTTCTTCCTTTAGTAATTTTGCCCCTTTTGTAGGACAAGAACATCCCTCCGGAGAGTTACCAGAGGCCCCATCTGTCACCACGACTCTGCGCTGGGTCTTCAGAAAGGGTCACCTCCCTGGCCTCCTCAATCCTGGATACGGGTCCCCTCGCAAGGCAGATCCCTGGGAGCCTCGGTCCCTGGCGGATCCCAGCTGAAGGCTGCTGGGCTCCAAGCCTTTCTCCAAAGTACCTCACCCCAGACTGAAGGTGTCTGGGATGGAACAGCAGCTCCGTCTCCGGGCCTAAGGCACCCGGAGACAACCCGACTAGGCCTCCGGGCCTAGGGCACCCGGAGGCGACACACACGCACCCAGGCCTAAGGTGCCTGAGCGTGGAACCGACCGACCCCACTGGAAGATGGCCGCCCCCTTTTATATCCTCTCCCGACAGGCACAGCAGGTTCCCCGCCCCGCCGTACTGCTGCCAAGAGGGGACAAAAAAAGGCACAACCTTGTACTGCGGTTCAACCCGGGCCCATGGCAACAGCGCCACCTATAGGCCACAGGGAACCACACACCAGTACCATCTCCCAGGGATAGAAATGGTCCATGAAACCTGACAATTAGTGCTTCTGAGCCTAGTTACCACTCAGATGCTTCCCCTAAATGTAACCACCCGCTACAAATGTTTGGGGTTCTTGCAAAAAATTCAGATTTTAACTTGTAAATAACAATGGTCAAAAATGGGCAAGGTCATTATGTGGTTAATCAGTATAGTATTTGTCTGGAAAAAAAAAATCAGAAGACCAAGACCATGCATTCTCAGAAGCTAAATGATACATTACAATACAACACATTACATCACTTCAGAATTTGTATTCTGTCGTATGAGAATTTTCGCAACTTAAGGCCCCTTTCACACTGAGGCGTTTTTACAGCGTTTTGGCGCTAAAAATAGCGCTGTAATAACGCCTGAAATAATCCTGCCCCAGCATTCTCAATGTGAAATCACTGAGGGCTTTCACATTGAGGCGTTTTGCTGGCTGGGCGTTGAAAAAAATCCTGCAAACAGATTTTTTACAGCAACTTTAGGGCGCATAAAATAGCGCTGTAAAAACGCCTATCCCCATTGAAATGAATGGGAACCAAGGTAAAAACGCGGTAAAAAAAGTCATATTTTTGACGCGTTTTTTCAACGCCTCAGTGTGAAAGGGACCTAAGTAACCTCTTAATTTTCCATGTGAGACTAGCACACAAGAAAAACGGAGGATCATTCGTCTGATATTCTCATTGTGTGTACGAGGCTTAACAAATGGGGTTTTCTAATGAGGGTGATCATAAGCCAATAAGTACAACCAATGCTCTAGATCTCAAAATGTGCACGTGATTTTCAGGCCTTTTGTGACCACCAACGTTCAGCGGAGCTCATTACTACACAGGGACACTTCACAACCTGTTGGAAAATCTTTCTTCACGTGAGATGGAATTTTTCTTTCTCTGCTGTGGAGCAGAAGAATCAAAGCTATGCATTTGCACCACTATCACTGCAAGGAAATGATCTAAGCACGATTTGTTTCAGATCGAAAAAATATTTCCAGAGTTGTTCCCACTGAGATGTCTGCCAATGTATGACAAGCTTTGGGTCACATGGTACTTTATTGTAAAGGTATCACAATTAGTACTGCTACTCAGTTGGTGTTACTTAAATAAAACTGATGTACACTTATGGATGAAAAGCTAAATAACACTTCAACAGAGACCATTATAAAAAGCAAGTCACTGATAAATGACAACTTATTTTATGTAGTTGTCTAAAGCACTCTGCGCATTATTTTTCTGTAACCTGCTGGTTTTTGTGCACTTACAGATGAAGAAGTTTGTCTTTGAAATTGCACCTTCTGTAATAATTTATTGTAAGTTAGAAAAGTTAGAAAAGGACAAGGTCGGTAAAGGTCACTATACATGCTTTCTACTACACCTTATTGCCTTTTTCCCAAGTAATGGAATAATAATTGCAGTTTCCAACCTTCCTAGTCTCAAACACTCACACAGCAGCTGTTGCTGAAGTTAGCAGAGGTCTCTTTGCCTGCTTTTTTTCTGGATACATTTCAGTTAACCCTTTGATTATTCACACACCGAGGTTCCCAAATTTGACTAAGCACCATCTTTGTATACAAAATGTACTATACGTAATGAAGGTCATGTGTGCAACATCAAAGAAAATTATACTGTATGCTGAGTTCAGGTATGAACTTTCATTCAATCTTTTTATACACCAGATACAGCCTTTTATACGGTTACAACTTGCCCCCTATTTGTACAGAAATGCCATTATTTCTAAAAAAAAATCTCTGGCTACTGTTATATTAAAATGCATGTCTGGGAATAAAAAGAAATGCAGCACATCTCAGGAATACATACACACTTCCCAATTTTTTATCCTTTTAACGACCCTTCAAGTACAGAAAAATACTTGCCAATTTGCCAACTCCTAATTTTCTGTTGTAGGCTGACATCACATAGCATTTTTGTGGACTAAATGGTGTCAGCTGTGCCCAGTTGCATTTTACTAAACCAGTGTTTCTCAACTCCAGTCCTCAAGGCGCACCAACAGGTCATGTTTTCAGGATTTCCCTCAGATGAAACGGCTGTGGTAATTACTAAGGCAGTAAAAACTGATCAAATCACCTGTGCAAAATAATGGAAGGTCTGAAAACATGACCTGTTGGGGCGCCTTGAGGACTGGAGTTGAGAAACACTGTACTAAACTACTGAATCTGTCACCCTTTTCTCATCTCTGTAAAATAGGGGGACTGTACAGTAAGTAGTTCAGGATAAAAATGGGCGGCTAATTAGATTTCTTCTTGAGATAACACAGAAGGTGCATACAGGTTAAGGGAGGTCAAGGGAGAGCTCTGAACAATCAATGCTTTTTTTTTTTTTTGTGCACTTAAATATAACAAAACACTTTCAATGGTATATTTAACAGGCCAAAACAGGGCAAATAAGACACGTTCATTGTTAGGGTGTACATACACTTTACATTTTTTACTGTACTAGCTGGATGGAAAATGGACATGCATTTGTATTCCCTACCTCTAGTAGTTTTATGCTATTGAAAAATTATTTGTAACTCTGCTATAAAAATACTAATGTTGTAATCCCCACTAGCCATGAAGTGATCGTTTCTACTGAGTATAAGCTTTAGCACCTCCATTCTGCTGTAGAGAGTGATGCAAAGACTCCACTTGCTGAGTTTTACTGCTACAGGGTGGCAGCTGTGAGCAGGATCACATACATATATACGTGATTCTGCACTTCCGCCTGCAGGTGGTGCACGCACGCCACCGGCGGGCCGCTTCTGCTGTTATAATTCACAGCAGAAGCAGATATGTGGGTCCTGGGAACTATATGTCCTCCGGCACCCGTCGATCATCAGTAAAACACAAGGCATTTGATTCTGACATGGGGGAAGAGACCGATCATGTGTCTCTGCAAATCAGGGACTAGAATCTCTCTTCCCCTTGTGAAAGCAGCACAATGTGTACACAAAAACACTGACTGGGCAGACAGTTAACCCTTTGATCGCCCCAGACATTTAACCCATTTTCCAGTCAGTGTCATTAGTACAAGGACAGTGCATATTTTTAGCACTGATCACAGTATTAGTGTCACTGGTTCCCACAACATATCAAAAGTGTCAGTTAGTGTCAGACTGTCCACTGCAATATTGCAGTCCTGCTATAAGTCGCTGATCGCTGCCATTATTAGTATAAAAAAAATGCCATAAATCTATCACATGGTTTGTAGATACTATACTGTTCTCATAAACCAATCAATATACTCTTATTGGGATTTTTTTTACCAAAAACATGTAGCAGAATACATATTGGCTTAAATGTATGAAGAAATTAGATTTTTTTAAATATTTTTTATTGGATATGTTTTATAGCAGAAAGTAAAAAATATTGCTTTTTTTTTTCAAAATTCTTGGTCATTTTTTTGTTTATGGCACAAAGAAATAAAAAAATGCAGAGGTGATCAAATACCACCAAAAGGAAGCTCTATCTGTGAAAAAAATGACATAAATTTATAACATTGCACGACCGCGCAAATGTCAGTTAAAGTAACGCAGTGCTGTATTGCAAAAAATGGCCTGGTCATGAAGCGGGGTAAATCTTTCGGAGGTCAAGTGGTTAAAACATTAACAAACAAGAAGAGGGAAAAAAGGCAGTAGGTCATATTTTTTAAAATGGCAGTTTACCTTTAATAAATTAAAGGAGGTGAACTGCACTCATACTTTACAATAAAGGAGAAGTACAGCCAAAGCTTGTTTGGCTGTACTACTCCTATGGGTTACAGAAGTGCAGTTCGTTTTGCACTCCTGTGACCCGTTTTCAGCAGAGAGCGGGCTGAAGGCTGCTGCCTGCTGATGTCACAGAGCCGGTCCAGGCCCGGGCAAGATCGCAACAATGGAGTCTGGATCCGCCCACATGCCTGGGCTGGCACCCGGCTGAGCTGCTCAGAGTCTGAGCTGGCCCCTCCCACCCCCTCCACAGACCAGCACTCCAGTGAGCATGGGGGGGACTGTCAGTCAGCAGATCTCTGCTCAGAGAGCTGTGAGAACCAAGCGATCTGCGGTGTTAGATCGCTCGGTTCTCAGTGTTAGGCCCTTTTCACACGAACAGTCCGTTCAGGTCCGCCTGTCAGTTTTTTAGGCGGACCTGAACGGATGCTCCATGTAGCCCTATGGAGCCACGGATGTCAGCGGTGACATGTCCGCTGACATCCGACCCTCTCCGCTCCGCCAAAGTGTGACGGAGGAAAACCCTATTTTTCCATCCGTCGGCGGAGCGGATCGGATGACAACGGACTCTACGGTCCGTCGTCATCCGATCCCCCCATAGGGGAGAGCGGCGCTCTGACAGGGCGGTCCCTCCACAGTGTGCGGGGACCGCCCAGTCATCCGCCGGCTCAGCGGGGATCAACGGAGCGATCCTCGCTGAGCAAGCGGAGCTTCACGGGGCGGATCTTCACGGATCCGTCCCGTGTGAAAGAGCCCTTAGAGTCAATAGGGACCGATGTTGCAAAGTATTTATCTGGAGGAAACCTAATGGCCATTTTACAAATTGCTCCAGAGACCAGGGGGCTCCCATATGTACCATACACAAGTAGATTTGCTAAACAGTAATGGTAACTGCAGGTATTTTGTAGTAAGTAAACACCAGAGGGCCCTAATCTAAGTATGGAAATGCAAAAAACTTGGTAACTCACATGTGGTATTGAAAGTAAGCGCATGTCACAAAAGTTTCATCTGCAGCAGAAAACTCTGCATCCGGGATCAATCAGTACAGTCCAGAAGGTAAAAGGGCATCACTACTGGCTGGATGGAATGAGAAACCTTAGCAAGCAGAACACAATCGGACCCATGAAGCACAAGGCAAAGCTGACGCCACCACTTTGAAGTATCTAGTCTTGGGCTAACAATCCAGAGTGGGGGAGAAAACCCCATGTGTAGCACATGGACACTTGGACATACCCATGAAGATAAAAACCAGTGAAGTAAGCAGCTAATATATACTGTAGCATTGCCTGCTAATTACTTTTGAAGCCTACTAGTATAACACAACACAAACAAAAACGGACATAGTTGCAGATATGCTCCCAGTAAGTTCATTAGAAGCTTACCAGCACTGCAGTCGAATGCTGTATCTTGCTTAGAGCAAACATTTATTTTTTTATTGTCATTTTAAAAGAACATTGTCTAGCCTCCAAAGACAAGGCATCCTTTATCAATAAAAATGATTCATGAGATGGAAGAAAATGATCAAGTTTTACTCCAAGCAAGATCTAGTGTATACCTCTAGTGCCAAGAAGCCATTCATGTGATTGGTGATGAAAACAGCAGCATTGGGGTTAAAAGTTTAGTGTTTCAGCAGTTCTTGTTACTTTGTGCATGCAACAAATATACAAAACAAAAAAAGTTATATGCACACAGAATATTAGTGAATTAGTGAAATGTCTGACATCTGTAAATCAATAGGCACCACATTCTGTTTAAGTAGAGCACACAGAATATTAGTGAATGGGATTTTTAAGGTGCAAAGAGATACAATATATATCAAAAATTTAATTTTTATTAGTATAAAAAATAGAAATATGTATAAACATGTAATAAAATTCATGTATCCCCGATTCTAATTCAGCTATTTGATTGATTCCTACTTCATCTATAATATAAAGGTAATATTGATTTTCCTATGCAGTTGTTTTGGTCCTTGTCTGTGTCATTCCTGTGTTTGAATATTTATGAATATTATTTTGTAAAGAAACCCTTCTGCATATTGTTATTGTATACTTTTGTTGTATATCTTACGTTTCAGTAATACTTGACAAAAATAGGATTTTTATAACAGCTTACCTGTAAAATCCTTTTCTTGGAGTACATCACGGGACACAGAGCGACATAGTCATTACTAATGGGTTATATAGATACCGTCAGGTGCTGGCACTGGCAACTTCCAAAACTGGAAGTACCCTCCCCTATATAAGCCCCTCCCATCCGGGAGCACCTCAGTTTTGTAGCAAAGCAATAAGTGTCCCTAAAGAGGGGCGGGAGCTCTGTGTCCCGTGATGTACTCCAAGAAAAGGATTTTACAGGTAAGCTGTTATAAAAATCCTATTTTCTTTCTCGTACATCACGGGACACAGAGCGACATAGTCATTACTAATGGGATGTCCTAAAGCAATGCCAAATGAGGGGGGGGATACACCATATATAAGCTGAGCGCTATCAGACATGAGGATCTTTTGCGGCCTGCAACACACTGCGCCCAAAGGCGACATCCTCCTGACTTCTAACGTCCACCTGGTAGGACCTAGTAAACGTGTGTACCGAAGACCATGTTGCGGCCTTACAGATTTGAGCCAGGGAGGCCTGGTGATGCACTGCCCATGAAGTTCCAACTGCTCTCGTGGAGTGCGCTCTAACTTTGAACGGAGGTGGTCTCCTTCTCAAGCCATAAGCTTGCATAATGACCTGTCGAATCCACTTGGCTAAAGTAGACTTTGACGCTGCCTGACCCTTTCTGGGGCCTTCCGGCAGAATAAACAAAGTATCCGTTCTGAGAATCTGAGCAGTGGCTTTTAGATAAGCTTTAACTGCTCTTACTACATCCAAAGAATGCAATAACTTTTCCTCTACCGAAGTAGGTTTGGGGAAAAAAGAAGGAAGAACCACATCTTGGTTCAAATGAAACCTCGATACCACCTTAGGAAGAAAGGCTGGATGAGGACGTAACCCTACTCTGTCCTTATGGATAACCAGATATGGCTCCTTACAGGACATAGCTGCTAATTCCGATACTCTTTTAGCCGAACAAATGGCTACTAGAAAAATCAATTTCCTGGTGAGAAGCACCAAGGAAATATGCTGTAATGGTTCAAATGGTTGTTTCTGTAGAACCGACAGAACCAAGTTTAGATCCCATGGACATATGGGAATATTAACCGGAGGACTAATACGCATCACTCCTTGTATAAAGGCTTTGACTAGTGAATGCGAAGCCAAGGGCCTTTGAAAAAATATTGACAAGGCCGAAATATGACCCTTGATAGTACTCAAGGCAAGCTTCCTATCTACAGCCCACTGTAGGAAGTCCAGAATCCTACCTATTACGTACTTATGTGGATGCCATTTCTTGGCCTCACACCACGCGATGTACGCCTTCCAGATTCTATAGTAGATCTGCCTGGATACCGGCTTCCTGGCATTGATCATGGTAGATACCACAGCATTAGAGAGCTCTCTCTTTTTTAGAATGTGGGCTTCAATAGCCAGGCCGTCAAACCTAGGGCTGGTAAGGAAGGGTGGTATATCGGTCCTTGCGAAAGCCGGACGACGTGGGAGAGTCCAAGGACTCTCCACTGAAATTTTACAATCTCCGCGTACCACGCTCTTCGGGGCCACGCTGGAGCCACCGGAATCACTGGTTTCTTTTCTACCCTGATTCTGCGGAGTAATCGAGGTAACCATTGGCGGTGTGAATGCATATATCAGCTTGAACTGATCCCAAGGGAACACTAGGGCATCCGAGCCGCAAGCTAGGGGATCCCTTGTCTGAGAGACAAACCTGTCCCCCTTTGCGTTGAATCTGGATGCTAGAAGATCTACATCCGATGTTCCCCACCGCTGACATATTGTCCAGAAAACCTCGGGGTGAAGGGACCCTTCCTCTGGGCCTAATTGCTGGCGACTTAGAAAGTCCGCCTTCCAATTCTCCACTCCTGGAATGAATACCGCAGATATGGCTGGGACATATTTTTCTGCCCATTTCAGGATGTAATTTACTTCCCTCTGGGCTGCACGACTCCTGGTGCCCCCCTGATGATTGATATATGCCACTGCTGTGGCATTGTCTGATTGAATTCTGACAGGGGACCCTTGGAGTTTGGATGTCCATGCTACTAGGGCATACCGGGCTGCTCGTATCTCTAAGAGATTGATGGGCAGGGCCTTTTCTGCATCCGACCATCTGCCCTGGAGAGACTATTGCTCCAGTACTGCTCCCCAGCCTATAAGGCTGGCATCTGTAGTGACCACCTTCCAAGAAATCGGACTGAAGGATTTCCTTTTTTCCAGATTCTGGGGAACCAACCACCAACGGAGGCTCTTGCGAACGGAAGGGGACAAGGACATTGTAAGTCTAGGGCCTGAACTTTTTTGTTCCAGGCTGACAGTATGGCCCCTTGCAAATTCCTTGAATGGAATTGACCGTAGGGTACTGCTTCGAATGATGCCACCATTTTTCCCAGCAGCCTCATATACAGGCGTATGGACGGCTGTCTTTTTTGTACCCACTAAGTGGATCAAATCTTTCAAAGACAACACCTTTCCTCGAGGCAAGAATATTTTTCTCTGGCCTGAATCCAACCTTAGCCCCAAGTATTCCAGACTTTTGACTGGTTTTTAGGGCTGACTTGTCTCGGTTGATAATCCAACCGTGAGATTCCAGATACTTGATCGTCTTGTGAACGACCACGTCTAATTTTTTCACTGAGTGGTCTATCAGCAACAAGTCATCCAGATATGCCATTATCATTACACCTTGTGTTCTTAGATTGGCCAATAAAGGGCCAGAATTTTTGTAAACACTCGTGGTGCTGTGGCCAAACCGAAGGGTAAGGCTCTGAACTGAAAATGGCGCCCTTCTACTGCAAAGCGTAGAAATTTTTGGTGGACTGGAAAGATGGGAATGTGCAAATAAGCATCTTTGATGTCGATCGTGGCTAACCAATCCTCCCCTTGTAGGGCAGTGGCCACCGATCGGATCGACTCCATCGGAAAGTCCTGATATACAGGAATTTGTATAGCCCTTTTAGAATTAATATGGGCCTCCCGTCCGCGTTTGCTTCGGGACTGTAAAGAGGTTTGAGTAAAACCCGAACCCTCATTCTTCCAGGGGAACCTCCATAATTACTCCTTGGAGCAATAGTTGTTCTAGTGCCAACAGGAGGGACTCTCTCTTCCGGGGATCCCTTGGCACGTTTGACCTTAAAAATGGGAAGGAGGAGAGTCTTTTAACTCCAAACTGTATCCCAAACCTACTGCGGAGAGCACCTATCTGTCTTGATCGTGTCCCGCCAGGTCTCTTGCGAACAACTGGAGTCCTCCCCCCACCCGACTGAGTGGGGGCTTCAATGAATTTAACTTTGGGGGAGGTTTTGTACCTCCCCTGACCCAGGGTTTCTCATTACCCTGCTACTGTCCCTGTTTTTTACCCCCGGGATTTGACCGAGGAGGCCGTCGGAACTGTTACACAGCCGATGCCCCAGGGACTGGAGAAGCAGGCCTCTTAAAGAGGGACCTCTAACTCTGCTTTTAACCGGCAAGAGCGTATTTTTACCGCTGGAAATTTTCTGGATATATTTGTCCAGGTTTTCCCTGAATAAGCGTTCACCATGAAATGGGACGCTAACCAGCCATTCTTTACAGGGAGCTTCAGCAGACCAGTTTTTGAGCCATAGGAGCCTACGCATATGTACTATAGACAGCGTAAGGCGGGAGGCCTGATGGACTGAATCCTCTATGGCGTCAAACGCAAAGCCTAAGGCTCTAGGTAGATCAGCTAGGGCAAAGCCTGCTGATCTGTCAAGTCCCTCAAGACCTGTTTCAACTGATCCTTCACTGCTTAGCAGACCCCAATAGCTGCTACTGCTGGTTGTATCACCAAGCAGATTTTCATAAGGACTCCAATCTTTTATCTATTGGGTTCTTGAACATTTGGACATTATCCACTGGACATGTCAGTGATTTATACATACAAGAGATGGCTGCGTCCACTGTAGGGACCTTCCATTTTTTTTTTTTTTTTTTGATGAACTTATCCTCCATGGGATAGACCACCGGAAATCTCTTGGGGGAATAAATATTTTCTCAGGACGTTCCCAATCCTGGTAAATGAGCCCTTTCAGTAAAGGGTGAAGTGGAAAAGAACAAACAGTCTGGGGGCTTCTAGCGACCCCAACGAGGATACAGTAGTGGTTGATGGTTCCGCAAGGTGCATTTTTAAATGCTGATCGGACCATGTTAGTCAGAGACTGAACCCATAATCTTTCAGCTTGAGATGCTGAGAAAAGGTTCCCCCACTGTTGATTCCTCTATAACAGAATCAACCTCATCCTGATCCCCTTCAGGCAGGTCGATCCCTGTATGGGACTGTTGCTCTGCTAACAGGCACTCTGAAGGAGGAGACGGAGATCGGGCGTGCTTTCCCTGACAGGGAGGCAGCGATAAATGTTGACAATCTCTCTCTAATCCTCCCAGGAAAAAACCTCCTCTGTTACATACACAGGAGCAGGTGACTGAGGACAGCCACAGTACCAAGTACCCTGCGGGGTCTCTACGGTCACTTACCTCTGAACTTCAGGGGAGACTGGTGCAGCAGGAGTATGCCCAAGATCCTCCGAGCCCGATGAGACCCCCTTCGCTTCCTGGAAGATTCAGTTCCGGAGCTTCTGGACGGCATATTCCTAAGCCTAAAGCTGAGGTATTCCAGCCGTAATACACCACTTTTACTGAGAATAGTCTAGCACAATTGCTGCTATATCACAGTTGGTGTCTACTAATGTGCCTTTCTAGGGGATGCCTGTATCAACCGCTTGCTGTATGCCTTTAAATGTTGCCAGCTCTGTCTCTGTACTTCATAGCCAGCTCACTACAATATTGTGGTTTTTTTAAACTGCTGGGACGCCCGCACATGCGCAGAAGCGCTGCGGCGCGCACAGAGCGTCATCCCCCAGGCTCCGCCCCCTTTCCCGGCTCACCTCTATATATAGAGGCGCGTGCACGCGCACACGCGCGGGCACGTGCGCCTTCGGCGCTAATTTCAAATAGGGTAACAAGGGACAGGAGCCAGGGCCCCTCTTTGCCGCAGGCCGGGGGATGGACGAGCACTGCAACATGGCAGAGGAAGCAGTTTCCTATAAGAGAACTCACCATCTGCCTGGACTTTGCTCTGCTGAGAAGAAGCTAGTCCACATGACAAGAAAACATTCCACAGCGGCCTCTAGTGGACAAACACAGGTACCGCAGTCTAATATATTAAATATATATAAAAAAAATGTTTTTTTTTTTTTTTTTTTTCTTGACCACCATTAAAAATTATTACATTTTTTTAGTAGTTACAGGCATGCACAGAATTTTGCGGGAATACCATTAGGTAACAGACAGAAAGACAAATTAGGCTTGGGGGTCCCCCAATAGAACCAAGTTCCTGGGGGCCCCCACTTACCTGTTCCTCGCCGCAGGACTTTGTTTGGTCCACAAAAGCCCAAACTTCACCTATCACGGCAGGCATTGTAATCAAACCTTCAGGGACCGGGTTCCCAAGGATTCCACTCCCCTGGACCTGTATAGCACCCTGCACAGAAAACATCTTGGTCGTGGGTATGACCAGAGCTCTGGATCCCAGGGTCCAGCCCTCCTAAGAGAAGCATTACAGGCAAAACCTTGCTCTTCTCTGCAAGGCCCGGGTACCGACCGTTTAGCTATGAAGCTTTTTTGGTCGGATCCGGAATAGCTTACTGAGGCCCAAAAGAACCTGTACGCAAGCTCAGTGAAAAACACATGTTTCTTCTTGGCCAACACCTTAGACACTGGCAAAAAACTGAGGTGCTCCCGGATGGGAGGGGCTTATATAGGGGAGGGTACTTCCGGTTTTGGAAGTTGCCAGTGCCAGCACCTGACGGTATCTATATAACCCATTAGTAATGACTATGTCGCTCTGTGTCCCGTGATGTACGAGAAAGAAAGACTCCTGAAGAAGCCAGTTAAATTGGCGAAACGTCGAGAATATTTGTCTGTATACTACTTTGGTTATTAAGTGTAATATAGATGAATTTTATTACATGTTTAAACATATTTCTATTTTTTATACTAATAAAAATGTAATTTTTTTTATTTATTTTTTTATAAAAAATATATACAAAACTTTTTATTTTATCCAATAAAAAGTCTAAAAACCATGCATTTTACATATGTTTGCACATAACACCAACAGTCATTGTCCACACAAAAAGGACACATGGTTTTTGTCAAGATAAGGAAATTGGGTCAACGTGTTTCGCAGAGACCTCCGCTTCTTCAGGACCTCCTATCTCTTAAGTGCAAATAGCTGGAAGAATGATTTATTTTCCTTAGATTTCCCTTCTAAATATTTTTTTTCTTTGTTTTCTTTGTCTGAATTTCTCACTTCCTGTTCCTCCTCAGTAAGCTGTTCAGTAAGCTGTTCTGGCTGACTCCACACCACTCGGATGATGGTGTGAAGTCAAAAATGTAATTTTTGATATATATTGTGTCTCTTTGCACCTTAAAAATCCCATTCACTAATATTCTGTGTGCTCTACTTAAACGAGATGTGGTGCCTATTGATTTACAGATGTCAGACATTTTCTATTACTCTCCCAAAAAAAGTTATATATGGTTGCTAAGTGTTGATTGGTTTTGGTCTTATGCTTCAGTGATAGCAAGATGGACAAGTAAAGAGCCTTGAAACATGAGGAGAGATTTACTAAGACAGGCGCACTCAGACTCTGGCGTAGCTGTGCGCGGTAGCCAATTAGCTTCTAATTTCAGCTTGTTCAATTAAGCTTTGCCAATAAAAACTGGAAGCTGATTGGTTCCTATGCAAAGCTGCACCAGATTTTGCACACTCCAGTTTTAGTAAAACAACCCTGCGTTGTCTATTTCCTGACTTCAAGCGGTATGAAACCCACAACCAAAAATATAATATATTGCAGCTTACCAATCATCAGATGCGGTGGCTGCATTAATTTTTTTTGGCTTTTTTAATCGTTTTCACCCGGTGATCTGGCCAGTAATACACCTCCTGTATTAGAGAGACGCCACTACAGATGAATGAGCACCGGGGGCACATTTGGACAGCAGCATAGTTAATCTGTGGGCAGGGGAATGTTAGATGTCCTAGCAGATTTAAATGCACTAACAAATTGAAGCCAAGCTCCAGCTAAGGCCTTATGCACACTGGACGTTATAATAATGTTCTAAAAATGCCAGTAGCTTTGCAGTGAGTTTTTCAAAGTTTTTCAGCAATTTTGCAATAGCGTTTTTCAACGTTAGCGTTTTTAAGCATTTTTTTTAAATCAATGGGATCAAAAACGTTAAAAAAGCCAAGTTTTTGAGCGTTTATCTACGCTTGCCGTTTTACAGCTGAAAAGCTCTTTTTGGGTTTTTTTTACAGCCCAAAAACGCCCCTGCCAAAAACAGTTGATAAAAGCCTATGTGTGCATGGACACATAAGATAACCTGGTGGGAAGTTTATTGGCTGTAGAAAAAAACATCTGACGCCAAAAACAGCAGCTGTAAAAACGTCCAGTGTGCATGAGGCCTAATATTTTATAAGCTGTAAACATTTTTTTTACTTTTGGAATAAAGGTTTTACATAAATAAAATCTGACCATTGTAAGCACCCTTGTCCAATGTAAATGTTTGATTTAGGGTTTAATACTGCTTTAATCACCTAAAAACCTTTCAAACTGGACATTGTTTTGCCTAATGTGGAAGTCTCAACACTAAACTAACATACTGTATCAAAATTACCATTTTAGCTTCTTTGTTAAAATGAAAGTCAGCCAAATCCCTTTTCCACTTTTAATAAGAGAGTGTGGGGAGGGGATTACAATCTCCATCAGATTTGTATCTGCATGTGTTTCTACAGGAGAGATTTACTCTAACCTTCTGTTCTAGTAACAATGGCTGAGGGGAATCCAACATTTTTCAGTTGACCCTAGACCAGGATAGGAAATCTCCTAGTGGGGACATCTGTTGCAGTGAAAAATATCTTCCCCCACATTTAAGGAAGATTCTCTTTTGCTCCCTGTAGTGTAGCTTTGATATACAGTATATGATGGCATATGGCAAAATGTGGTCTCAAAAAAAAAATGATCATGCATTATTAGATGTGGAATTTTTATTTTGTAAGTGTAATACCTGATTTACTAAGTGAAAAAATTAATCAGATGGTAAGTTGTATATACATTTCTAAAGCCTCGTACACACGGTCGGACTTTTGGCCAACAAACTTCATTTTGAGCAAGTTGGACCAACAATCGGACCGTGTGTACGCTCCATCGGACAAACTGTTTTTGCTTTTTTCTTGTTTTCATCGGACAAAAGTTGGGTCTGCAAACGGACAAACTTTTGCCCAACAAAAGTCCGATGGAGCAAAGTCTGACCGTGTGTACAGAAAACCATCGGACTTTTGTCCGATGGACAAAACAACTAATGTTAAAATCAACCAACAATAGCAGAAGTTGACCAAAGGGTGGCGGTAAAGAGCAGAAAAACCACGTGATGTTGCAAAAAGTTTTGGGAAAGTTTGCAGAAAAGTACGAGCGTGTGTATGCTATGGGTGTGCCCGACCAACTCCGTTCGGACAAAAATCCACGGAAAAGTCTGATGGAAGTCCGACCGTGTGTACGAGGCTTAATGCACTTACTCTTTGTGGGCTCTTCCCCCAGCAGTTCTATACTGACCTGTAACCCAGTTCCACCCAGATTTGTGCTGTCCAGCTTGCCCAATGCTTCCCACTATGCCCCTTGGCCCATACTTTGTTTGCAGGAGAAGTATTACATTTTGTTCTCCTAATTGGATGCATCATGCTTAGAGCATTGCCAATCTTTAGACCCGTACACACGGTCTGAATTTTTGCCAACAAACTTCAAAATGGGCATGTTTTCCAAAAAATCCGTCCGTGTGTACGCTCCATCGGACAAACTTTTTCGGTTTTCATCGGACAAAAGTTCGCCCTGCAAACTTTTCGGCAACAAAAGTCCGATGGTGCAAAGTCCGACCACGTGTACAGAAATCCATCAGACCTTTGTCCGAAGTACAAATACGCATGCCCAGAACCAATGGTAAAATCAACCAACAATAGCAGAAGTTGACCAAAGGGTGGCGGTAAAGAGCAGAAAAAAAACGTGATGTTGGGAAAGTTTGCAGAAAAGTCCTGCCGTGTGTATGCTATGGGTGTGCCCGGCCAACTCCCTTCGGACAAAAATCCACGGAAAAGTTTGTTTGAAGTCCGACCGTGTGTACAAGGCTTTAGAGCCCTTTCGCACCACGTGAATTTGGTTGTGTTTGGCTCTTGCTCAATCAAAAGGCTCAACATAACAAAGAGCAAAAAACCTGTCTAGGAGGAGATTTGCCTCATTTTGGAGAGATTTCCTCTTACTTCATGTTGAATTTCATACCAGACACCGACGGCAAAACAAAAAAAGATGGACTAGGGTTTTTAACCCTTTGCTACTCTATTCAACATAGTAAAATAATTTTGGCTTGAAATATACATTAAATGAATTCTTAATTCCTAAACCTAACCCTGAAATTGATGTTAAACCTAACATAAACATTACAGCTTTTCAAAGCAGTCAAATAGGTCAGGTGTGAAATACATAAGGATTCTGCGCTTGGCACTTTCTGAAACGCATATATGCACACGGACTGATCAAGCAGCTTTAGAGACTGACAGTCCCCAGTGCTGTACTTCAGAAGAAAGGGAAAAATAAACCTATTGGATTTATGCAAACGCACCAATCCAGTTTATTCTAGGATGTGCATCTCATGTATCCAGGCAGTATTCCTTCTATTCTTGGATGGTATTGATAGGATTCTCTGAACTGCCATATGGTAATTAACTTTTTATACGTTTAAGAGACTTTGATAAAAATGTGCTTCGGTTGCAGTTCTGCAGTAATAAAGTAGACCATTAAAACAGAAAACCAAGAGATTGATTTCTCTGCATAACATAATAAAAATACAAACTTAACAGCACAGGAACTATTACAGCAGAAAATATCTTCTCAAATTCAACTGCAATCACCTGAATCAAAACTAGATCATAAAAACTATAGAGCAAGACTGAAATGAACTTGAAGATCATTTTATCTACGCTTCAGTTGCATAATAGTTATGTCGCATGTTCTCTGGAAACCGCGTTAAAGCGGAGGTGCAGCCAAAAAAAAAAAAAGTCAGCAGCTACTAACAGTGTAGCTGCTGACTTTTAATAAGGACACTTACCTGTCCTACTCGCCCGCGATGTCGGTCCCACAAAGGGCGATCGATCGCTGCTGGCAGGTCCCGGCTCCTCCATCCTGAGTAAGGGAAACAGGCAGTGAAACCGTAAGGCTTCACTGCCCGTTTCCTACTGCGCATGCGCCACTCGCACGGCGCTTTGTGAATGGGCGGCTTGCCTCCTGGGATACACACAGTTCCCAGAAGGCAGCGCGGCCCATTCACAAGAAGAGGAAATGGAAGGAGACCCACCGCAGATTAGAAGAGGCACATTAGAGGCAGATTAGCAACAGACATTTAGGGTGAGTATAAAAAAAAATAATTCTATTAATTTTTTTTATGATTTTTAATGTGAAGATTTTTTCAGGGTGGACCTCCACTTTAATCAGAGATGTACATCTGGCTTGAATTGAAAGGTCCACAAAGAAGAATACTTACAATAATGGTATTCTTAGACAATACATGGCCATCGTTTGGTACCTTAAAGAACAACACTGCAGTTGTATACTTCCATCACACACAGCAGCTGTTACTTATAGTTGGAGATCATGGTCCCTTCATGCAGTCTGCACGCTGGATAGAGGTCTACTTGGAAAACACACCCGTGCAGGCTACAACTGACCAGGTAAAGTGAAACGCATCAGGGCGCTGTTCAAAACAAAGGCGCACATGTGTGAAGATGAAGGCCTGGCGCATTCGCAAGTGCTCTGCATGGCTGCGGCCGTTTGCACAAAAATTGCCAAACACCCTATTTAAAAATAGAAGCAGTGACAAGAAATTGCTGAATGATCTTCAGCTTACTCGTATTCCTTGTTCCTGTGTATCCTGTATTCTCTTGATTCCTTGTTACTGAGCTGGTTTGTCTCTGGATCTCCCAGCTGCTTGACTCCTTGTTCTGACCCCAGCTTGCCTACAAAAACTCTGCCTCTTTTGATCTATATATGAATCTGGCTTACTCCTTCAACCACTTTTCCGCCTGCTCCTCCTGATTCCTGTGCATGATCTTGGCTCCATTCCTGACCACACTTTTGCCTCACCTCCTGCTTGATCCTCTGTGTATGACCTAGGTTTAGATCCTGACTACACCTCTCCAGTTATGCTCTACCAGTCTGACCATTCTCCTGTCTGGGGTGCTACGTTACTAGTGGCTGCTCTCTCGGGCCTGCTCTGCCACAGAGGTTCCTTGTGTTCCTGCTGTCATTCTTGACTGTTTGCATGAAGACCATTTAGCTAGATGTCTCTGTAAGCAGACGCCAGAGGATTTACCTAAACCGCATCTGTGCTTCTTGAGCCTTGCATTTCCTGTTCTTACCTCCAGGGGTGCTCAGAGCTTAGCCACAAGGAAAGCCCTCTCATTACTTCAGCCTCCAACCAGGTACGTGACACACAAGAAATAAGGATCTGGGAAAGCAAAGAATACTAAACTCACAGGAATGGTTAGGGTATAGTGCAGCACTGGGGTTTTGGTTCTACAGGCAGGCAGGAGTACTAGTCAAAGACACTTGCAGCACAGAAACACTGGACTCACAGGAAGAAAAAAAGTATATTACAGCTGTGGGATGCTGGATTTACAGGAACACATGGAGGTTACCTATTGGTACCGATAGGGTGTGGGGGGGGGACACAATGTGCCTGTACATACAGCAAAGGTGGGGGCCCTTAGAAGGCCCAAGGTGCAGAGTCTAAGAAAGTGCCTTGTCTTCTCTAGAGATCGTAAAGGTGGAGACTGGTTGTACTATAGACGATTCCCAGATTGTGGTCCTCTGACTCACCTGAGCTGGGAACTAAAAACTAAACATGCAAGAGTCCCTTTGCAGGACTGAAACACTGGGATCACAGGTTAATAACTAGCTGGAAAGACCACATGGAGACACACAAACTGATACACAGTATCACTGGGGGGAGCGTAGTAATACACATAGATAAACAGGAATCACTAGGAATAGGCACAATTGCATTGGCACACAGATCAGAAAACAGACTAGGAACACTGATGCAGGCAGCAGACACAGGCTGAAGCTCACATGGGATCATGGAGGTGCAGGAAGGATGAAAGTTGGCAGAGGTACACAAATGAAAAACACACAAGGCACAAGTACATTGAAACGCTCAGAGCATACAACAGGTTGCAGACAGGAATACACTTATGCCTTGTACACACGAGCAGAATTTCCGTCAGAATAAACTCCGACAGGTTTTTCCAACGGAATTCATCGGTGTTCCTAGTCTGTTTTCTGTTCTGTGTGCCAATGCAATTGTGCGTATTCCTGTCTTGCATACACACGGTCACACTAAAATCCGACCGCCAAGAACGCGGTGACGTAAAACACGAGCCAAGAAAATTAAGGTCTATGCTTCCGAGCATGCGTCAAATTGTTTCCGAGCATGCGTGGATTTTAGTCCGTCGGAATTGCATCCAGATGAATGGACATTCCAATAGAATTTTTTTTCAACGGAAAAAATAAGAACATGTTCTCTATCTAATTCCGTCGGAATTTCCGATGGAAAAATTCAGATGGGGCATACACACGGTCGTAATATCCGATGAAAAAATTCTGTCTGAGTTTTTCCATCGGAAATTCCAAGCGTGTGGACGCGGCTTAAGAGTTACTAAAAATAGGCTGGATGATACTGGGAACACTGGGGATATTGGGTGTCACACTGGAGCACTCTGGAAGACAAAACAAATTGGGTCTGGCTACAGAAACACTGGGAAACTCCAGGGTCACTTGGATGCACTCAGAAAGATGAGACACTAGGAAACTAGGAATTCTTATGTCACTCAAATTCTCTGAGAAATTAGGGGACACTAGGAAATCCAGAATCTTGTAAAACTGGGGACACTAGGAAACTTACAGAAGCAGTAAGGGGGCTTAGGGTTAGGAACACTAGCCGTTGCTCAAGCAGACTAGGGCTTGGCATGTAGCTAACTGAATCAATAGTAGCTGAATTACCAGTCTTGAACACAGGTCTTGTGTGATAACAGGTAACCTTGCAAGTTAAAGTGGAAGTAAACCCTCCTATAATTTTCAGGCAAGGAAGCTGCCATCTTGGCCTCTGTTTAATCTTCAACTGCCATGATGCTGCACATGTGATCAGTTATGACACCAGCCATTGGATGGTATGATAGTTTGGTTGAGAGCACAACCGATGTGACAGTTGGCATTCTCGGCATGCCGGGAATGCAACTGCTTTTTTAAACTGTTAAATCGATGCGTTTACTTCCGCTTTAAAGAAGCAGATGTACCGGCATGCCTGTTGTTTTTTGAGAATAAAGGTGACAGATCAGGAGAAGAGCTGCTGTTCTGTGACACCAGAATTAACTATTTAATTGGTTTAGAAATACACAGAGTCAAAAGAAAAACATGTATAAATGTGAAAATACAACTCAAGTGAGGGACTGGAAAAGCCAAAAAATACTCAATAACAATTCAGCATATCATGTATCCAGGGCAAGAATGGGCATATCAGGTTTTTTGTTCCTACTTATTGTTCAGTGGCTAAGTGGTTAGCACTTCTAGCAGCACTAGGGTCATCGGTTTGAATCCCAACCATGGCACTACCTTCCTGGAGTTTGCATGTTCTCCCTGTGCCTGCGTTGGTTTCCTCCCACACTCCAAAGACATGCTGGTAGGGCAATTGGCTCCTGTCTAAAGTGGCCTCAGTATGTGTATTGTTGTCCCCCCTATACATTGTAAAGCACTGCGTAAACTGTTGGCGCTATATAAATCGTGTAAAATAATAATAATAATAATGTGTATGTATGAATGTGAGTTAGGGACCTTAGAGTGTAAGCTCTTTGAGGGCGGGGACTGATGTAAATGTACAATATGTATGTGTAAATTGACACGCTTTATAAGGACCTGTAATAAATAAATAATCAAGTACCGTATATACTCGAGTATAAGCCAAATTTTTCAGCACATTTATTTGTGCTGAAAATGCCGCCCTCGGCTTATACTCGAGTCACCTTTTTGCGCCTGATCTCCCAAACGTTGGGGACCCGGTACCGGCCCAGCCGTAGGTTCCCTGGACACCAAACTTGGCACACATGTAGCCCCACTCTTCCTCTACAAGTGTGCAAAGTTTGTTGTCCGGGGAACCTACGGCTGGGGAGCACCGATTTTTCAACTCTGGGCACCCCTTCCTTAGACTTCCATGTTAAACAGTAATTTCTCTGGTAAATTTGGGGACCCAGTACTGGCCGGTCGTAGGTCCCCTGGACCCAAAACTTGGCACACATATAGCCCCATTTCTCCTCTTTAAGTGTGCAAAGTTTGTTGTCTGGAGGACCTATGGCTGGGGAGCACCAATTTTTCAAATCCGGGCACCCTTTCCATAGACTCCCATGTTAAACGTCAGTCTAGTCATGGACACAGTAAGGCATGGGCACAGTGACGCATGCACATGGACACAGTGAGGCAAAGTAAGGCGCAGTGAGGCATGCAGATGGACACCCTAGGCTTATACTCGAGTCAATACGTTTTCCCAGTTTATTGTGGTAAAATTAGGTGCCTCGGCTTATATTCGGGTTGGCTTATACTCGAGTATATACGGTATACAGTATATGAAATATTACATATGTGCTTTGCTGAGAATTAGAGAATGAACAGATTACACACACAACTCTATGGTTCCCTCTCTTCTGGAAAAAAAAATGGTCTTTCTGTCTGGTTGATATTCATTATCTTATATAAAGAGGTACCCACAGAAACCACCAATGGTCAACTAATAGACAGGGGGTGTCATGTGTGTATGTGTTGGGGGGGTATGTTAATGACTGCACATCCAATCTATTTACTAAATGTAGTCCAATATACATAGGCTGCCATCACATACAGAATTACAAGGTTTTTATATTAGGAAGTTACTATTAGAAAGTTACCCCGACTGATTCCCAGCTACACTATATTCTCAAAAGTATTAGGACACCTGCCTTTAGACATGCACTTTAATGTCATCCCAGTCTTAAGCCTCATACACACAATCAGATTTTCAGGGGACAGGAACTTGTCTTGCATACAAAAGGCAAAGAATTGTCGGCCAACAAACACGAAACTACGTGGTTTTTCAGCTCTTTAGCGCCACCCTTTGGACAACTTCTGCTAAGGTTGTGTTATGGCGAGCATTGCTTCTGAGCATACGTGTTTGTACTTTGGAATTTTGACGGACTTTTGTACACGCAATCAGAAAATCCAACAACACACAATTGTTGGCAGACAATTTTAAAGCATGCTATCCCACATTTGTCCGTGGAAGATCGAACAATTGTCCGATGGAGAGTACAAATGGTTGTATTTTCCGCCAACAGCCTATCATCACACAATTCCTGTTGGATAATCCGATCGTGTGTATGAGGCTTTAGTCTGTAGGGTTCAATATTGAGTTGGCCTACCCTTTGCAGCTATAACAGCTTCAACTCTTCTGGGAAGGCTGTCCACAAGGTTTAGGAGTGTGCCTATGGGAATCAGGCACTGATGTTGGACGAGAAGGCCTTTGGGATGAATTAGAGTAGAGATTGCGAACCGTCATGGAAATTGTAGCCAGCATGTACAGTCGCTGTTGGGACACTTTCAGTGAACCGGACAATCCCTTCCAGCAGGCATGATCTGGTGTAACAGACCAGGAGTTTTTATGGCCTGTCACCCAAAGTGCTAAATTATTATGGACAGGACTGACCAGGAGTTTCCTCGTCTGTCACTCAAAAACAGCCCTGTTATTGGGTTGGACAGACAAGGAATCCAAGGCATCCATATTCTCCCACTGCAGTCAGCAGTGATATAATTACAACACCACTGATAAAAAAAATGAATTACAGTGTGGATGTTGATGACTGGTGGCCCGGAGAAGGAGCGGGCACAGTATTCACCCATCTTTCAAAAATGAAATAGGAGACACTGGGCCTTTATTATGCCAGTGACTTCAGCACTGGATTTTTAAAAAAAAGACCATATGTGTTGAACATAAATCATTTCTAAGTGGCTTTAAAATTTCTGCTCGGAGTTCAGCGTTACTAAACCCAGGTACAAAAATGTTATATTGCAGCTCAACAGTCCTTAGATGTGATGGCTGCATTATCTTTCTTTTTCATTATCAGAAAATACCTGACGATCTTGCTGGAAATGCAGTGCCATTGTCAATCTCCTTATCTACTACGTAACGGAGCTCACCATAGGCAAACTAATTTCAAGTCCAGCCTGGGTGGTCATAGCCCCCACCATAGATACAGTGGAGGGGTGAGGGCCAGGAGGTGTGCTATTCCCAGAATTACCTAAGCCTGAAATAATGCAGCCACTCCATACATGGACTGGATGAAATAATTTCTGTTATGTCTGAAACCCTACCAGCCTTAAATACTACAGATTAAAATTCAGTGAGTATTCTCCTGTATTCTGACTCTATACTTCCCGCATGAGCACTGCTTTATTCAATATACTGTGTGTATATATATATATTGTGACAGCAGGAAGGTAAAGTCACCTGGTTGCATCCAGGGGGGTAGATATATTTCGCCCAGATTCAGGCTTTACGCTGACTTATACAACTAGGTGGAGAGTTGTATAGGCCCAGCTAAGGCTAGTGGGCTCATGGATGACTCATACCTCTAGGGAGAGTGTGGGGCGTCGTGCAGACAGAGATGAGGAGACCAGCTGAACCTTGTCAGCTCATTTAGGCCTCTATAAGAACTCCCAGATTCATTAGGTGTTAGCTCATGCCTGGAACCAGACCTGTGTGGACTGTCTAGGGAGAGTGAACCCCTGTGCGGTGAGGCAAAGCCTGTGTGGCTATTTGTTTGGACTTTTACTAAACCAGGGACTTAGGGACTAGGACAGCACTAGGCTGATCCCAGTTGTTAGTTAGGAAACCTGTATGTTTAGTCAGAGGTCAACTTGACCAGGATTTATTTTGGTTATGTTTCTTTTGCTTTGCTGTGTTTTGTCACTGTAAATAGAAAATAAACCGCACCTTTTTGATTTTGAAAACCACAACCTCCGTTTGCTGGGCCTGTTTTGTGTGGGGAGCCCATCCCGGGGGTCACACACACCCGCTGCCGAGCTAACCCCCTCACAGTTGGTGGAGAACCAGTGGCAGTTTTTTTTAAGCCAGCATGGAGGAGATACTGAAGCAGCTGGCTCTAGCAAATGCCAATCAACAGCAGACAAATGCAGGTTTGCAAAAGAGCCTTGCAGCTCAACAACAGAGCCTTGCAGCCCAGCAGCAGACAAACGCAACTTTGCAACAGAGTCTGGAGGCTCAGCAACGAGCCCAGCAGCAATCTGAGGCCCGCTTCATAGACCTGTTGCAGAAGCAAGAGCAGAGACTACAACAACAGATGGAAGCAGTAATGCAGCAACGTCCGCAGACCAGTGAGGAAAGCCGTCCCACTAATACCGCGTCCTTTGGGGTGAGTCGTTTATTGACAAAAATGACTGGAGAGGATGATCCAGAGGTATTTTTGACCACATTTGAAAGGACCGCTGAAAGAGAAAAGTGGCCTGAGGAGCAGTGGGCTGGACTGGTGGCTCCTCTGTTAACTGGTGAATCGCAGAAAGCTTACTATGACCTAGAGCCTAACCAAGCAAAAGACTATGTGATGCTAAAAGCTGAAATATTGGCAAGGCTGGGTGTCACCCAGGCTGTCCGGGCTCAGCGTGTGCATAACTGGACTTTCCAGCTTGGAAAACCCCCCAGGTCTCAAATGTATGATCTCATTCACCTGAGCAGAAAGTGGCTACAGCCAGAGACTTTGTCCGCACCAAAGATTGTGGAACGTGTTGTAATGGATCGGTTTTTGAGAGCTCTTCCTACTGCCATCCAAAAGTGGGTAAGCCATGGAGACCCAGAGACGGCCGATGGTCTTGTGGATCGTGTGGAGAAATACTTGGCTACAGAGAACCTGACGGCCTCTTCCAGAGACACTCGGACTTTCCACCCTAAGACCAGACCATCCCCAGGGGCGGATAAGAGGATTCCAAGGGGTGAGGGTGGAGAGAGTGAGAGGGTGGGAGCTCTACCCCAAGTTTGGCGAGAACAGCCTGGGAAATCAGCGGCTCAAGAGGCGGCAAGAAGGATCGTTTGCTACCGCTGCCGGCAAGCGGGACATATTGCAGCCAATTGCCCGGTTGTGGAGGAACCCATGCAGTGTGACTTTCTGACGGGCAGACGTCAGTCGCTGTGTGCGACAGTCGCATGCACTGCCATTCGAGGAACTGAGAAACATTTATGCAAAATGTGTGTTAATGGTAGAAATGTTGTGGTATTGCTGGATTCAGGTAGCCTTGTGACCCTGATAAAGGCTGAGTTAGTTAAAACAGAGGTCTCTGGGAATAGCAAGGTAGCTGTTATTTGTGTGCATGGGGACACCCGAGAGTATCCAGTGACTACAGTGTGTTTCGAGACCCCCAAAGGTACCCTCTCTCATCCAGTGGGCTTAGTATCTCAGTTACCGCATGACGCCATTGTGGGAAGGGATTTTCCGAAGTTCTGGGAACTGTGGGATGATCCTGAGCCCCTCACTGGTGCCCCTATGTACCAGGAATGTGATAGCCAGAACTCCCCTGAGAGTGGTGAGGACTCTCCGGAATTTCCCTTATCAGTATTGGCAGGGGAGACTCAAGAAACTGGAGAGGAGCCCACCTCCTCAGACGAAAACCTACCGTCTGTGGAGTTTTCTGATCTTGAGGTTCACAGGGAAAACTTTGCCACAGAACAGTTGAAAGACCCCGCCCTAATAAAGGCACGGGAAAACGTAGTGAAAATAGATGGCGAGTTAGTGAACCCAGATAATACCTGCACTTACCCATACTTCAGCGTAGAGAAGGACCTACTGTATCGGGTGGCAAAAAGGGCAGAAGAAACCGTTGAGCAGCTGGTGGTGCCCAAACCTTACAGGAAGTTGGTGTTGGAGTTGGCCCATGGGCACATTCTTGGAGGTCATCTGGGGACAGAGAAAACCCGAGAGAGGGTATTACAGAGATTCTATTGGCCGGGGGTGATGAAGGACGTAGAAAATTATTGTTCCTCCTGCCCTGTGTGTCAGAGGTTGGCCCCGATGCCACATTTCCGTAGCCCGCTGGTCCCTCTACCCATCATTGAGGTCCCGTTTGAGAGGATCGCCATGGATTTGGTAGGTCCTATAATCAAGTCCGCTAGGGGGCACCAGTACATATTAGTTATAATGGACTATGCCACCCGTTATCCAGAAGCGATCCCTCTCCGAAATACCTCGGCCAAAACCATAGCCAAAGAGCTATCTCTTGTTTTTAGCCGGGTGGGTATTTGTAAAGAACTGCTTACGGACCAAGGTACACCCTTTATGTCCCGAGTTATGAAAGAGCTGTGTAAATTGTTCAAAGTGACGCAATTGCGTACGTCTGTGTATCACCCCCAAACCGATGGGCTGGTTGAAAGATTCAACAAAACCCTAAAACAAATGTTGAAGAAAGTGGTGGATAGAGATGGAAAGGATTGGGACTGTTTACTTCCTTATTTGATGTTTGCTATTAGGGAGGTGCCCCAATCCTCTACGGGATTCTCCCCCTTTGAGTTACTGTATGGGAGACACCCAAGAGGGCTGTTGGATATTGCCAAGGAAACTTGGGAAAGTGAGAGTTCTCCCCACAGGAGTGTGATTGAGCATGTCGCCCTGATGCAAGATCGAATTGCACAGGTAATGCCCATCGTGAAGGAACATTTGGCCCAAGCGCAGTTGGCACAGCAGAGAGTGTACAACCGTGGAGCCAAGACCCGTACCTTTTCCCCGGGGGATAGGATATTGGTACTTGTCCCTACGGTTGAAAGTAAATTCCTTGCCAAATGGCAAGGCCCCTACGAGATAATGGAAAAAGTGAGCGAAGTGAATTACAAGGTCAGACAACCAGGAAGGCGAAAGCCCGAACAGATCTATCACGTTAATCTGTTGAAAGCCTGGAGGGATAGAGAGTCCCTAGTCGCAGACACTTGGTCACCAGCTCAAACTGGTTGCGTGATTCCTGAGGTTGGAATAGCAGCCACCTTGTCACAACCCCAACAACAGGAGGTTAAGGAGTTTGTGCTTCGCAACAAGGAGGTATTCTCTGAGCTGCCGGGACAAACATCTGGGGTAGAGCATGACATCATTACCCCGCCCGGTGAAAGGGTGAAGTTAAAACCCTATCGGATCCCAGAGGCTCGACGGGAGGCAATACGGGAGGAAGTACAGAAAATGCTGAACTTAGGGGTGATAGAGGAGTCCCAAAGTGATTGGTCTAGTCCCATCGTGTTGGTGCCTAAACCGGATGGGAGCTGGCGATTTTGTAACGATTTTCGTCAGTTGAACAAAGTTACAAAATTTGACACCTACCCCATGCCACGTATAGATGAGTTGATCGACCGGCTGGGAACAGCCCGATACATGACGACTCTTGACCTCACAAAAGGGTATTGGCAAATCCCCCTGGCCAAGTCGGCCAAAGAGAAAACCGCATTTGTAACCCCAGACGGGGCGTTCCAATATAAAAGAATGCCGTTCGGGTTACAGAATGCGCCGGCCACATTCCAGCGGAAAATGGACCAGATGCTGAGGCCCCATCGGAAGTATGCTGCGGCTTACCTGGATGACGTAATTGTCCATAGCACAGATTGGGCCTCACATCTGCCAAAAGTGCAAGCTGTCCTGGACTCTGTTCGCGAAGCGGGGTTTACGGCTAACCCCAAGAAGTGTACCATTGGGCAGGAGGAGGCCAAATATCTTGGGTACACCATTGGGAGGGGAGTAATAAAACCCCAACTCAACAAAGTCGAGGCCATCCAGAGTTGGCCACGTCCCAACAGCAAGAAGCAGGTACGAGCCTTTCTGGGAATCGCTGGGTATTATCGGCGATTCATTCCCCACTTTGCTTCTAAGGCTGTGCCCCTAACCAACCTGACGAAGGGGAAAGGGTCGGTCATGATTAAATGGACCCCCGAGGCTGAGGCAGCATTCCAATTCTTGAAACAAGCCTTATGTAGCCAGCCAGTGTTGTACTCACCCGACTTCTCTAAAGACTTTGTCGTACAAAGTGATGCGTCAGATGTGGGGTTAGGAGCAGTATTGTCCCAGGTCTGGAACGGGGAAGAGCACCCAGTCATTTACCTCAGCAGGAAATTGAAGTCCCATGAGGTAAATTACGCCACCGTTGAAAAGGAGTGTTTAGCGGTGAAGTGGGCTCTAGATTCCCTTCGGTACTACCTGCTAGGTAGGCACTTTGACATGGTTACGGATCACGCTCCGTTAAAGTGGATGGCTCAAAACAAGGAAACAAATAGAAGAGTGAATAGGTGGTTCCTGGCCCTCCAGGAATTCAACTTCACAGTAAAGCATCGCCCTGGCGTTCAAATGGGGAATGTGGATGCTTTGTCTCGAGTACATGAATGCCTGATTGCTGGTGTTCCAACCCCGAGGTTAAAACAAGAGGGGGGGGTATGTGACAGCAGGAAGGTAAAGTCACCTGGTTGCATCCAGGGGGGTAGATATATTTCGCCCAGATTCAGGCTTTACGCTGACTTATACAACTAGGTGGAGAGTTGTATAGGCCCAGCTAAGGCTAGTGGGCTCATGGATGACTCATACCTCTAGGGAGAGTGTGGGGCGTCGTGCAGACAGAGATGAGGAGACCAGCTGAACCTTGTCAGCTCATTTAGGCCTCTATAAGAACTCCCAGATTCATTAGGTGTTAGCTCATGCCTGGAACCAGACCTGTGTGGACTGTCTAGGGAGAGTGAACCCCTGTGCGGTGAGGCAAAGCCTGTGTGGCTATTTGTTTGGACTTTTACTAAACCAGGGACTTAGGGACTAGGACAGCACTAGGCTGATCCCAGTTGTTAGTTAGGAAACCTGTATGTTTAGTCAGAGGTCAACTTGACCAGGATTTATTTTGGTTATGTTTCTTTTGCTTTGCTGTGTTTTGTCACTGTAAATAGAAAATAAACCGCACCTTTTTGATTTTGAAAACCACAACCTCCGTTTGCTGGGCCTGTTTTGTGTGGGGAGCCCATCCCGGGGGTCACACACACCCGCTGCCGAGCTAACCCCCTCACAATATATATATATACACACGTACCTTGTATATATGCATACAGTACACTTAATAATTGTCTGTGATTGTGTGTGCCATCTATACACACCTACTGGACAGGCTTGTGTATGCATGTCATTTGTGCTTCATCTAGCATATCCTAGTCTTGTGGCAATAGGAACAGATGTTTCTGCATATGGTCTGGGCACAGGTCAATGCAAGTGGAAACCATGACAAAAGGGTGTGATCCTTTAT
Source organism: Rana muscosa (assembly GCA_029206835.1). Taxonomy (NCBI): domain Eukaryota; kingdom Metazoa; phylum Chordata; class Amphibia; order Anura; family Ranidae; genus Rana; species Rana muscosa. The sequence continues at coordinate 311,388,182 of CM055127.1, read as the reverse complement.
CATTATCACTCGTGGCAAGACATAAAGATTTCTGATTATTATATTTTTGTATAGAGGATTGTCTTGTAATAACCTACTGTGTTAACACTTGTCATCTCCAATCCTATAAAAATAGCAGGAAAGGTGGAAAAAACAAATGGGAAAATTTTAGGATAGGTGATAATAATATAGAATCTCACACTGAGTCAATATGGTATTTGGGCCATGGTTACTTCTCTGAGATGGCTTTCCTGGTGTGGCAGCATGGAACTTGGCAAGCTGTAACTAAAGAAAGCACCCAATGGCTGTTGAGCAAATGTCAAGTTTAATTCAAAGTATGGAATGATTACTTGCTTAAAAAAGACGTCGTTCATTTTCTTACAAATGGTTAGTTAGCCAGAATTTTGAATGCATATTTTCATATGCTCTAGGGTCTACAAATACTACATTTCTGAAAGCTTCTGTTCTGTACAACCTGTAGTTTTAAAGCTCATTATCAAAAAAATAATAATATCATATTCAAATTACCTGATACTATGTCCATTGCTTGTGAGATAATTATCCAAGCTGAAGTTCTTATTAGAGAGGCATTGTCACCTATGCAGGGCATAGTGACAATGTCTTTGCAAAGAACAACCCCCAGCCCCCTTATATTTAACTTACATGAAGTCCCTTGCAGATTCTTGCTCCTCCACAGCTGGTAAGAATACCTGGCACTTTTCTAGATATACGGGGGCACGACTAGCTGCCCTTTGATGGTGCTTGAGCCTAGCAGCCAATCACTCAGCACAATCACAGTCACATGAATGGAGTAATGACGTCACTGCTTGTAGGCCTTGGTGCAAAGGGTGGGGCCTACAGGAGTAGATAGGTTGTTTGTCACAGCCTCCATTCTTCTCCATTAACTCATTGAGCGCCAAGTACTGGGTCACATGGAAGGCCTACCCCGCATGGGTTCTTCTGAGCTACGTTAGGCACTTTGCTACAAGGTCACTTTACTGCACATATGGAGTACCTTTAATCTGTGCCATCTTCATCAATACCCTGGGGCAAGGCTGAGGGGGAATACTCAACCTTAAGGCAGGCCTCTACTCTTAGAGACAACGGTACATTGAAACCGCAACTGTCTTCCAGTTAACTCTTAGTTCCCCGTGACAATGTACACCTTCTCTGTAATGTGCATTCAGGAGGGATATGCTGAGCCAATGTCCACATCTGCCTGTCCAGCTCTTTCCACTATTACTCCCCTGCAGCGGTGTGGGCCCCGCTGTGAACTCTGCTCAGGCTCTGCACGTGCACTTAATTTTACTCCTGAACTTCTGTACCTCTGTACAGGATGGGAACCTCTGCAGTGCAATCCACTCCCGTGGCTGTGGGAGACAGACCACTGGCGGAAGAAGTGCCAACAACATCTTCCTTGCTGCTAGAGGCCCTTCCACCTATAACAGGTACACGCTATCAACAGGCTGCTTGTTAAACTTCCATCACTCTAGGTCAGTGTTTCTCAAATACAGTCCTCAAGGTGCCCCAACAGGTCATGTTTTCAGGATTTCCCTCAGATGAAACAGCTATGGTAATTACTAAGGCAGTGAAACAGATCAAATCACCTGTGCAAAATAATGGAAGGGATGAAAACAGGACCTGTTGGGGCGCCTTGAGGACTGGCATTGAAAAACACTACTCTAGGTAACCACTTGTATCTTTACACTACTCCACTCCACACCAATATCTTCATACCCACTTGGTGAACCATGTGTGCCAGTTACTTGTGATACACTGCTTTCAGTAACTTCAAACCAGGCAGAAGACAATGTTTCAATACTGTACTTAACTTCCCACCCTGCTGGATGGGACCTGTGTCATTCCAGGTGACATCATAAGTCGTCCTCCTGGAACAGGCTGCGCTGCGCTGATGACAGTATGTAAAAATAAATAAAAAATTTGATATTTTTTCTTATTTATTCATTTTCCAAAAAAAATTGTGATAAAAAGATAAAACTCACCATACTAAATACATTGGACTGTCTACTTTTCAAAATTGAAACATTTGGGCGATATTTGTACTGTCCTGACATTTTCCGGCTTCAAGAAATTAGATAAGTCGCCAGTACATCAGGATTGATAATTTTTCAAATAAATCTACCATAGTTTGTGGACGCTATAACTTTCCTACAGACTAAATAATATACATTGAATTGGGTTATTTTCACCAAAGAGATGTAGCAGAATACAGTTTGACCTAAATTTATGAAGAAAGATTTTTTATTTATTTAGACATCTCATAGTCCAAGAAATAACGCCATTATTCTTTCCTAGTTCCCTAACTCTAACCACAGGCTTGCGTGCTGCTTCAGCATACCTGCTTAGTTTTAGTCCCAGCAAAGATAAGTCCTTTACAAGCAACTCTATGTAGGTCCTAGTTCTTTAGAGGCATACTCCAGTGCTGGTGCAGGGTGAACCCCAAGTTCAGATGACTTTACATTCTGACGAATGGCCTTCTTCTGCCCCTCGCGGGTGTCTTTGCCCATCCCCCTTATTTACTGGTACACAAGGGGAAACCTTCTTCCAGAGGCTCTCGTTAGGGGGAAGCCCTGAACTCTCAAGCCCTGTACACACGATCGGATATCCTATGGATTCTAATCCGATGGTTTTGTCCATCGGAAATCCGATGAAGCTGACCTCCATCAGTCTTGCCTACACACCATCAGTCAAAAAACTGACCGTTCCAAAGGCGGTGACGTAAAACACTCCGATGAGCCGAGAAAAATTAAGTTTAATGCTTCTGAGCATGCGTCGACTTGATTCTGAGCATGCGCGGGTTTTTTATCCGATGGACTTGCCCATAGACGATTGGAATTTGCTATCGGTGTTTGATCCATCGGAAAAATTTAAAACATGTTCTATTTTTTAAAACCGATGGAAAAAAGACCGATGGGTCCCATACACGATCGGTTTGTCCGATGAAAAAAGTCCATCGGACTGTTTTTATCGGTAAAACCGATCGTGTGTACAGGGCTTCACTGTACTGGACTACTGTCCCTTTTTATATCACACAGGACCAGTGGGCCGGATCCAGAGAAGAACCCACCAAAAAAAAAATAAGAAAGAACAGGGAAAGACATTAAATCCTACCCTCCAGGCCGGGACATCACCTAACTATTTCAACCTGCCCACATCTTCCCCCAGGTCGATTACACAGCCAATTTCAGCATAAACTGTGAAGGAACAAGGTGCTGCAAGGAAGAATAAATACGGTAAGTATGGCAAGTATGGGGGAGGGGTCAGAGGATAACCTTTGCAGAGACACTGGCACTTAGCCTTGCATAAGCAAGGTGATATTGTCTCATTAAATATACAAACAGTGCAGCGCTTAAATAAACAATCAATAATTGGTGAAACGGTTCAACCACATTCATAAGTGATAAAATAAATGACTCCAACTAAGTAGATAAGAGCAATCATGAAGTCCAAAGAAAGAAGGATCCAAAACGGTTAATCAAGATCACAGTCCCGCAGTCCACGTGTTGAGAAATGGAAATCACAGGATAGCCAGAGTGTCACCAACAAAGCTCATGCTGCGCTTACCGGAACATATGTGACCCCCTTACTAAGACCGTTCTGTATGCACTTTGTTTATAGCATCACAGCCAGCCTCACAGATCATGGAACCCTCCAGCACACCTCCAGGTAACAAACACCACAGGGAATTAGGTAACCAGTTGCCTCTATGTCTCGCTATGACTCAAGCTCCAAAGTATGATAGTATTCTGTTTGTGATGGCTATCTATTAAAATAATCCAAATATGTAATCAAAATGGAAAAAACCTTGGAAACTCTCAAAATAGCAGCTAGCTTAGCACGGCAGCTGTCAAAGACTTAAGAAGTTTTTTGATTGGTTACTAAATTCCCAGTGGTGTTCGTTACCTGGAGGTGTGCAGGAGGATCCAAAATGGTGTAAATTCTCATAGTTATGATGTGGCCCCCTACTTCCTGCTCTGCTTGTTTCTCTATTGACCAGTGAGGATGACCTTCACTCTTTGTGAACAATAGAGAGCCAAGGTGAGCAGAATGGTGTAATCATACAAAGCTTAGTTGTTATTTGTTTAAAACTGAACTCTAGGGAAAACGACCCTTGCAGTGGGGGCTCCCCCTGTTTTTGTTTAGGGAAAAATTAAGGACTTATGCACACTGCATCTCAAAGAAGCGGCTCCTACAGGAAACTCCCCTCCATGTTAGCAAATATGTCCATGCACACTGTGGCTTTTTCAGGAGTTTACAGGCATATGCTCTTAACAGGCAAAAAAAACCCCCACCAAACTTGTGTATTTGAGAGGAGCTTTTAAGATAAAAAAGCGCAAAAAGCGTGAAAAAAATGCATATGCAGAAGTTTAATAAAAACGCACAAAAGAGCACAAAAAAGCAAAAGCTTCTTCAAGCTTTTAGGCAAAGAAATAAAAGCTCTGCTTGTAAAAGCAGATTTTGTTTGAGCTGCAGTGTGCATGAGCCCTAAAGTAGTTTTAATGACCTTACCCTCGGTCCCCTGGCTGATTCTTGGCTCCTCCGACACTCTGGGTTGGGGGCGAGACCTAAGCATTTGTACTTACAATACAGGTCTGCTGGCCCTCCATTGTATATGATGAGATCAGAGTAGCTGAAGTAAAGCAGCTTCAGGGGATCGGTCACACAGAGAGGAGAAATCTCATTGTTTTTAAATTTCCCTGGAGTTCAGCTTCCAGATGAGTGCATATAAACGAAGCATCCATTTAGGGTGCTTTTACACTGTTCTATTGCAAAAAGGCAGTTAAAAAAAAGCGTATGCATTTTTGCCGCATTGCCGATGCATTTTGCGCCTATGAAAAAAGGACACACAACTCAAATAACGCACTAAAAAAGCTGCCGTGGGTGTGTTTTTGCTGTGTTTTTAATGCATCTTCTATTCATTTCAATAGGGAGGTGCCTTTTTGGTGTGTTTTTTTTTACCACACCGAACATGCACCAAAAATGCAGCATGACCCACAACTGACTGGTGTGAAGCGTTCCATGGGATTTAATGGTCACGCATTTTGGTAAGGCAATAACGGAAGAAAACCTGATCAGTGTGAAAGGGCCCAATGGTGCCTTTTTTATGATCCTGTAGAAAGATTACGAACTATGAAGAGTCCACAGCTTTGGTATTACCCACCTCGTTAAAACAAAGCAACACTGAAGGCTATTTAATATACCTATACTCGGCTTTACCAAGTATATTTTACAGTATATAAAATATACAAGGACAAATACACAAATTAAAGTGATATAAATTATTATATCCACAATAAATATTATCTTATTTTTTATACAGTGCGTCTCAGCTTTCTCCCTTACCAGATTTAACAGACATGTCTGATTCTCGCTACGTAATGTAGCTGTCTGCACCATTCAAAGGTTGACAAGCTGAACATTGTACAAATATTTTCCTTAGGAAATGCTGCGACTTGGGCCATGTTAACAACTGCATCTGAAGGAATATGTCACACAGAAATTAATCACTCACCTTTTCAAAATCTATTTCTGAAACACTTCCAAAACTATACTTTCAGACTCTGCAGAAAATGCATATTCAATCCAAAAAGTGAAAATCTCAACAGATTTGCAGAAATCACTGCTAAGCACATGTTACAATTACAGAACAGTCTGCTTTGCTACTAGCGAAAAATGATTCCATCAATCTGAGGTGCAGAAAACATTAGATGTGTAGAAACATATCATATGATTACAGTGGTGACATTTTAATACTGGATGTGAGGAGAAGGGGGAGGAGAGGAATTGATCATAAAGGCTCATTCTTTTCTAATGAAGGTTACATTGTTCTTTGCACATATACCCTCCAGTCATGTTATTTGCTAAAAACACTTTTGTATCATTTAATTCCAGCACCAATAATTCAACGTACTGCTGGATATTACCGCTTGATGTCAACATGTTTCAGGAAGCAATCCAAAACAAAATAAAAAAATATATATATATATATATACTGGAATAAAAAAAGAGGCACAATATTACACAGTAAAAAAGTGTAACTATTTTACCATTTAACAAGAAAAACGTATATTAAAAGGGGTTAGAGTCAAAAGGGTATCAACTAAATGGGCTTTTTTTATCATTGTGTTGCAAAGAGGAATTTAGATACTGTATCAAATTTGGAAAAATTTACTGTGTCCGATAACTGCTGCAAAACGTCATGCTTTGTTGCTGCTCTATTATCCTTCTGCAGTGTGGACAGGGTTAAACTAAATATTCAATGATGCAGAAGTGCAGCAGTCATTTTTTTCTAAAACATTTTTTGCTGTGTTGACAGTTTTTTGTTATAAATTCTATTTTATTGAGTTTTCAAAGAAACAACACAGAAAAGTTTCAATACAAAACTACAAACCAAATAAATCTACAAAAGACAAAGAAAAGAACAAAAAGGGTTGTGCTCCACCCACCCCACATCCTGCATGCATTACTACCCAAGATGTCATACAAAACAGAGAGCTAAATAAACCAGGCAGCACATTCAAAATTTACAGGGAAAATAATAACACATCACAAATGTCAAGCTCCCCCAACAGCAGAGGACAAGTCCCATGGGAAACCTCTGAATGGAGGCTCGCTGGGATTCAACATTTGTCCAAAAAAAGGTGGCACATAAAGAAGGTCCCTAATGTGTAGGGCAAGCCCTACCTTCCAACCGCAAGTCCAAAGGAAGTTAAGTCAAAATTGCAGTATTGGGGTTCTCAAGCCATGGGAGACCACACTTTTTCAAATTTGGAGGGGCATCCTCTGCTGTTTTTTTACGTGGCTGTACTGAAGGGAAGAGGGATGTCCAGTGAAGGACAATGGCTTTCCTAGCATAAAAAAGTTAATACTAAGCAAGGTTCTGGTCGCTCTCCCCATAGCTAAGGAATCTACAAGAACCTACAAGGCTCAACAAACAATAACCAATCTCCTCCTGGGGTACCCTGACTGTTGTGACTATATAAATAGAGTGCAGAACCCATGCCCAATAGTCATGAATAGCTGGCTAAATCTAGAAAATACGGAGGAAGTCCACACTAATAGCAGCTATCTTTAAGGAGACCTTTTTGCAATGATCCTCTATGAAGTGTTTCCAGTGCCTAGGGCAGCCATTTTGGCTGGGTCTGGGTAAATCCTGGAGGATGGTGCTTGGCTGAGGCAACAAAGCATGGCAACTGTTCTGGAGGCTAATGAGAGGAAAGGGGGAACAGTCAAAAAGGCTAGAAGAGTGTTGGAAAAAGACTGAGCTGTTGCCTGAATGGAAGCCTGCCATAGCTGACCAACATTGGGTGGGACTTAAGAGATGCAAAGAGACTGCTCATTGTGCAGTACCTTGCCTCAGAGACAGGGAACCTTCTCCCTGAGAGGTTGTGAGATCAGACTGTACTAAAGGGACTACCACTGCTTGTAGGGAAGGAAATGAGGGACTGTCTTAGCAGGATTGAAAAGGGGAAATCACAGAATCTCTTTTCCTGCCTGATGCCTTACATAGAAGCAGAGCACATGTCTGGAGACCCAGAAGAGGGGGATCTGACTCTATTAGAGACTAACATTTTACAAGTTCATCAGTTGTCTTTTGGGAACTGTTGTGCTCTCTTCAAGGGCTCCAAGTTTGCTGGCCAAAGTTTTTTTTTCATCAATCGCTGGCCAGTGGGATAAAACCGGGACTGGTATAGCAAATTAGGATTTTCTTTATATACTGTTACTAGGTAAACACAATTAAATTCTGTAAATGGATTATAAAGATAATTTTTTTAAATAATAAACATGGTATACTTACCTGCACTGTGCAAAAGTTTTGAACAGAGCAGCCCAAATCCTCCTCTTCTCGGGTCCCCACTGGCATTAATGCCTCCTCCCACCAACTAAGTGCCCCCATAACAACTTGCTTGCTATAGGGGCATGCATGCAGGCTTGCTCCCGGGCCATGTTCTGTGTGTCCATTGACACACACAGTGTGTCTCATGCCCGACCCCTTCCGCTCATCACTGTGACTGACAGCTGCAGGAGCCAATGGCTCCCACTGGTGTCTCTGAACCAGTTAGGTGAGAGAGAAGAGCAATGCTGCTTTCATGCACAGCGTTGGATCGACATCGGGCTCAGGTAAGTATGAAGGGGGAGCTACACAAAAAAAGGTTATTTTAACCTCAATGCAAAGAATGCATTATGATAAAAAAAAGTTTCTGCCTTTGAGACGACTTTAATTACTGTTAGTCAGAATACTGTAGGTGTTTAACCATACCTCTCAGAGTAACATTACGTTTTATTGATTATTTGTATAAGTACACTTGCTAATTTTCTCTTCTTTTAGGCTATGTTTGGCCTAATACAGCCTTAGAAATACCTTATGGTTTTGTCAGTTAGTGCTGGATAAGTTGTGCTGGACTTCAGTTGTGCCGAGAAATCACAAAACAATTCAGCAGCTCCTCTGGGGGTAGCACTACGTAAACAAAGTTTCTTTACATCCCAAAAACTGCATCTCTTCATTACATATGGCAGTAGTGACAGTTAAAGGGTTAATGGCAATGAAAATAGCAAAACCTACCCGAGACAACTGATCATCAACTTTCTTTTGTCAAAATACATTAAACTATTAAAGCTGACTTTGGATTTGCTGCTGAGGAATAAAACTCACTGCTTACTCTTTATACTTTGCACACTCTTAGTTGGTAACCTACAAGGCTTTGGCCTTAGAAAACGTGAATTTAACATGAATGCTCTTCATAATATTGAACCCTTTTGGGTCTTCACTTAAAATATCAAAGTTAAAACGTTTGATAAGCATGGTCACAGATAGCTGGATATTTACAAGCAAAATTCCCTATGATTACTTGCTTCTTTTTGGATATTTCTGTATTCCTAGGTGTTGGTAACATACACGTGCAGTGATCATAGGCAACCACCAAAATTGCCAAAGGAAATTTGAATATCTATTTGCAAGCCAACCCCTTCTTTTCCTCTGCTCGTCATTTTCAGAGAGATATCTACCTGGTTTAACCCAAGTCAAATTTGTATATGTGTTTTCACATGGATAACGTTATTTAGTACTACTTTGATGGGTTCACAAGTATGGTGCCTGTCTATTTCTAGTTAAAAAAAAAAGTAATATTTATGGCATTGGTAATTTATGAATCATTGTAACTGCCCATCAGAAATTCCCCAGACAACATTTAGTTTAGTCACCTCTCTCCTAAATAAAACTTGTAAATTTCAGCACTTGTATGGATGACATAACATAAGTCCTTCAACTTCCACCCATGCATGAATGACCACCAGGTGTTGTAAGTGACCCAAGAGTAGACTTAGGAAGAGGAAGTTACAATCTAACAATGAACCACGCAGACTAGCTATTCAGGATGTCATAAAAAGCTGCAATTTGAACCAGAGAGTTACAAACAGATAGTACAAAAGATTCCACGTGAACACCAATGTGGAAAAAGCCAGGAAATCCTGCTCTCTGGCAGAAGAGAATCTGCATAGCACAACACTTTCATTATTAATCGTAGGGGTGGGTCTGTGGTACTGTTTAAGTCACTTTTTTTGGCAGACCCCGTATAGATCCCTCATAAGGACATTATTATCTGCTCTGTGTTCCTGAAGAGAGGTATCTTTTTCCACTTGTTAATCATTTTAGAGGAAGGAGAAAGCAGACAGAAAATGATGATCCATGTCGTTTTAGATTTGTGCAGCTGTGTGAATTGAGTGTTGTAAGGGACATATCAAAATGCAAGCCAGATATTTGGAAGTTCTCCAAAGAACTGTAACATTGTACAAACCTCTTTCAATGTGTTAATGCAGAGCATATTCCTGGCTGCAAAAATACTGGGGACTGACAAGTTTTTTTTCTGTTCTTCATACCCAGATGCTGCATAATGTGAGAGCAATGAGTAAAATAACAGATGTGTACGCATGTGCATAGAAACTACAAATCTGGCTAACACCAATTTAACTAAATCCAATAAAGGCATTATCTCTTTAAAATGCAGCTGAGAGCAAATACCTAACCCTTTAGTTGCTGTGGTCCTTGTATTACCAACATATTAGGCAGCAGGGTGAGTTTTAATATGTTTCTCCTTTTAGGAACACATTTGAACTTTGTCAAGGACTGCCCCTACTCATACAGTATCTAACTGGATATCCTGTATGATTCAGCATTGAGGCTAATTAACCACTTCAACCCCGGGCTTTTTTTACCACCTCAATACCGGGCCTATTCTGGCACTTCTCTCCTACATGTACAAATCATCATTCTTTTGCTAGAAAATTACTCAGAACCCCCGAAACATTATATATGTTTTTTTAGCAGACCCCCTAGGGAATAAAATGACGGTCATTGCAACTTTTTTTCTTGCATGGTATTTGCGCAATAGTTTTTCAAACGCCTTTTTTTTTGGAATGAATTAAAAAATAACAAAAAACAGTAAAGTTAGCCCAATTTTTTGGGAAAATATGAAAGATGATGTTACGCCGAGTAAATAGATACCTAACATGTCACGCTTTAAAATTGCGCACACTCATGGAATGGCGCCAAACTTCGGTACTTAAAGATCTCCATAGGCGACGCTTTACATTTTTTTACAGGTTACCAGGTTAGAGTTACAGAGTAGGTCTAGTGCTAGAATTGTTGCACGCGCTCTAACGCACGCGGCGATACCTCACATATGTGGTTTGAACGGCGTTTACATATGTGGGCGGGACTTACGCGTGCGTTCGCTTCTGATCACGAGCAACCGGGGACAGGGGCGTTTAAAAAAAAATTTTTATAATTTTTTTATTTTTTTACTTCTTTTTTTTTTTTTACACTTATTTAACTTTTTTTTTTTTTATCACTTTTATTCCTATTACAAGGAATGTAAACATCCCTTGTAATAGGAATGTGTGCGACAGGTCCTCTTTATTGAGAGATGCGGGGTCAATAAGACCCCACATCTCTCCTCCCGGCTGGAAAGCATGAGATCGTGAATTTTTTTTCACTGATCTCATACTTACTAGCCGTAATGGCGGCTTTGTTTACATCTGAGGACCCGGGCGTGACGTCATCACATCGCGCCCGGGCCTCCGACGGTCATAGAGATGACTGGTGACCATCTGGTCACCAGTCATCTCTATGCTCGTCACGTGACCCACCACTGGTGCCGGACGATTCTCTCCGGGTCCCCGATCGCACGGGAGAGCCCGGAGAAGCACCGGATGGCGGCGGGAGGGGGGATGTCCCCTCCCGCCGCCTATAAGAACGATCAAGCGGCGGAACCGCCGCTATGATCGTTCTTATGGTGCACAGAATCGCTGGCACAAGAAAAGGATATCTGAATAATGCCTCTAGCTGCAGGCATCATTCAGATATCCCCCCCCCCCACAAAGCCAAGGACGTCATATGACGTCCACCCAGGATGGGAGATCCCATCTGTGGACTTCATTTGACTATGGCTGGGTAGGGAAGTGGTTAAAAATACTGATAGACTGTCAAAGCTTGTCAAAGCATATTATTGTAAAAATTGTGCTACAAACACCGTTGGGGTCTAAATCGTACATTAAAACTTATGTTTAGAAAAAAGAGACTGACAACTGCCTGCTAACCCTTAATACAGCGGCTGCTGGAAAAACTCATTGGCCGCACGACTGGTCATTGAGTACATTCATCACTTTAAAGGATGAATTGTGCAGCACAAGAGATAGTAGAGCTAGTGTTGGACTTTTGATGAGAAAATGAGATTGGGGGAGCGCTGGCACTTGTTTACTGGAATAACAAACAACCTTTAAGGAATCATTCACACATATGCATACATTTTTTTGGAACAAAGGAAGTGTTGCCCATTAATTTTTCAATGGGCCCTAAATATACAGGATCTCAGAAAAGTGAGTACAATACACCCTCACATTTTTGTAAATATTTTATTGTATCTTTTCATGTGACAAAGAAATTACGCTTTGCTACAGAGTAAAGTAGTATGTGTACAGCTTGTATAACAGTGTAAATTTGCTGTCCCCTCAAAATAACTCAACACAAAAATGAAAATGTCCAAATTGGGCCCAAAGTGTCAATACTTTGTGTGGCCACCATTTTTTTCCAGCAGTGCTTTAACCCTCTTGGGCATGGAGTTCACCATAGCTTCACAGGTTGCCACTGGGGTCTTCTTTCACTCCTCCATGATCATCACAGAGCTGGTGGATGTTGCGCTCCTCCACCTTCCATTTGAGGATGCCCCACAGATGCTCAATAGGGTTTAGGCCTGGAGACATGCTTGGCTAGTCCATCACCTTTACCCTCAGCTTCTTTAGCAAGGCAGTGGTCATCTTGGAGATGTGTTTGGGGTCATTATCATGTTGGAGTACTACCCTGCGGCCCAGTCTCCGAAGGGAGGGGATCATGCTCTGCTTCAGTATGTCACAGTACATGTTGGCATTCATGGTTCTCTCAATGAACTGTAGCTCCTCTGTGCCGGCAGCACTCATGCAGCCCCAGACCATGACACTCCCACCACCATGCTTGACTGTAGGCAAGACACATTTCTCTTTGTACTCCTCACCTTGTTTCCGCCACACACACTTGACACCATCTGAACTAAATAAGATTATCTTGGTATAATCAGACCATAGGACATGGTTCCAGTAATCCATGTCCTTAGTCTGCTTGTCTTCAGCAAACTGTTTGCAGGCTTTCTTGTGTATCATCTGCAGACCAATTTGACGCAGCATATGGTCTGAGCACTGACAGGCTGACCCCCTACCCCTTCAACCTCTGCAGCAATGCTGTCAGCACTCATACGTCTATTTCCCAAAGCCAACCTTTGGATATGAAGCTGAGCACGTGCATTAAACTTCTATTCTGAGTGGAACCTGTCCTGTTAAACCACTGTATGGTCATTTTTCAGATCCTCCGGGAGTTACTTGCCATGAAGTGCCATGTTTAACTTCCAGTGACCAGTATGAGAGAGTGAGAGTAATAACACCAAATTTAACACACCTGATTCCCATTCACACTTGAGACCTTGTAACACTAATGAGTCACATGACACCAGGGAGGGAAAATGGCTAATTGGGCCCATTTTTAGTGGCGCTTTACCGTCGTTTTTGCAGAGGTTTTCGGCCGCTAGAGGGGTGCTTTTAACCCCCGCTAGCGGCCGAAAAAGGGTTAAAACCACCCACAAAGCGCCGCTAATGCGACGCTTTGCCGGCAGTTTGGTGGCACTGACCATTCATTTCAATAAACAGGAGTGGTGTATACACCGCTCCTTCACCGCTCCGAAGATGCTGTCAGCGCATCATCTCAGTGTGAAAGCCCTCGGGCTTTCACACTGAGACTGCAGGGGAGTCGTTTTCACGTGCTATTTTCTCCCAAAAACGCCTGAAAAAGACCCCAGTGTGAAAGGGGTCTTAGGGGTGTACTCACTTCTGTTGCCAGCGGTTTAGACATTAATGGCTGTGTGTTGTGTTATTTTGAGGGGACAGCAAATTTACACCGTTATACAAGTTGTACACTCACTACTTTACATTGTAGCAAAGTGTAATTTCTTCAGTGATGTCACATGAAAAGATATAATAAAATATTTACAGAAATGTGAGGGCTGTATATCTAGAGGCCAAATAATTTACCTGCCAGCACACTGAAATGCATATGTTCTGTAGTACATGTGTTTCACTGGAGGGTAGGTGCATTTGCTTACTCAGTGTATGCACATTAAAAATGAATAGTAGTGCATCGCAACGTGCATTCAAAGAGTTTTTGTACCACAAACACATCCAACATGAAGTAATCCTCTGACAAAATGTATGCGTAATATAAAAAAAAAAAAATATTAAAACTACCATTTTCAATGCATAATTACATTTTGGGCTGTGGACAGCATTCTTAGGTAACAAAGTGAAGAATGGAAGCACCACCACTAGGAACCTATATCCCCCCCCCACCCTTTTCTTCCAAATGACAGCACTGGCTTCTGGTGACTGTCTGGGAAGAAAGTCAGCCTGTAAAAGCTCCAATTTGCAACTTACACATTACAGTGCTAGTTCTTTTTGCTACTGGCAGCCAAAGAGTGCTACGAGGGGGGAGCAAAAGGAGAGCATGTATAAGCTCCTGGTGTGGCCCTCATTGAAGTGTTACTTTGCCTGCAAGGAAAACAATTTGCAATATGCCAGTCTTCAGTCATCTTTATTTGCTTTGATTGTTCTTGTAGAGGTACTCAACTCCCCCCAACTGCCATGCTGTTCAAAGCACATGCTCACCGGCACACCAAATCCAGCATTGTCCTGCTGCAATGCGCTATTCAAGTGCCACACAGTGGGTCCCGCACCACCATCTGGGTCTTCTTCCGAGTGTAGGCAGCCAGCTTTCAATGACGCTCTGTCTGCTAATCCTGGAGCCCCCTGGGAGATGTAATGTAAATACCCCAGGATGCTGCAGAACCAGGTATAAGTCATTCTGGCCCAAGATGGAATGGAGATGGGGGCAGGAATAACATTTTAAAAAACAAAAAAATAGAAGCACAAAAAAGTCCTGCAATGCTACGTGTGGAGGGGGTTGTTAAAGCAGAACTAACTGGGAGCTGAGTTCAACTTCTGCTTGCTTGGGGTTACTACACTAAGAGACTCCATACCGCGGCTTACAATTTGTAGCCCATTCATAAAATGCAGGCCGCAATATGTGAACTTCAGTGTCTTACTTTGTAACACACTAAAAGGAACACAGTGATTAGAGGAGAGATGGTCAAATGGCTGCAGTAGTCCATTTTTTAAGCAGCAGTATGGCTGTGGTAAGATAATACCACAGTTTTTTCCAGCTTTCCAAGCTGTTTTGATACAGCTTTTGGAGACTTTAGTAGCTACAGTACATTTCCCATCAGTAGTTTGCATTTCTCCCCTCTGCAATACTGAAGGTGTCTTGTAGCTGGATTCAACATTTACTGTTATTCTACTTTATAGAAATCAATGTAGGAGAGCATAATGCCCTCATCTGCTTTGTAATTGCCACTACTGAAAGTCAACACTGGGAACTCTGACAGGGAGACCTCACCACTGGAGACCTTAAGACATGTCAGATGCCAGCATGTTGTTCGACTTGCCAGAAACAATTCAAATGTGAAATATCAGTTCTCGATGGAGCTGACCTTTCAGTTAGTCTTCGGTGGCTAATGAATAAATGAAAACATCTGCAACCAAGCAGTGTTTTTAATTATACACTAAACTTTCAGTTTCTTATAGGTGAACACAGAAAAATCAAAATAAATTAACATTGATATAATTATGTTAAAAAGAAAGTTACACTTTTTTTTTTTTTTTAACCCAGACAGCTTAATTAGTGCATGCAAAGTATTACAAAAATAATACATAATATCATTACCAGAAAATAAATAGTAAAAAAATATATGCCTGCTTACATCCCAAGAAATGAAAGACATATTAATGACAGATTTAGTAAGCATAATGATATTTATACACTTATATTTAATTCTTCTAAAGAATGAATGCTCTAGCTATGGTTCCGTGACATCTGATAGTAGAATAGGAGGTGTAATATGACAACTTTAACAGATTAATTACATTTAATTAGTTATTTTATTTGTATTTTTTTTCTAGATGTCTAGCAGAAAAGCATACTAAAGGCTTAAACCTTTCCTGACCTTTACTTGTCTCTCTGCTGCATGCATATCTGTTTAATCTGCATTCTCCTGGTGATTATCCTCCAGGTAGTTAATTCATGGTTTCTCTCATTCCTCGAGAGGACAAAGTATATGTAGGAAGTGTGCACAGAAACTGAACTCCTTTGGGACAGTGAATATGTGTGGCTAAAAACAGCTGGGCCTATTCATATATACCTCTGGCCACCGAAGCTTCATAGAACAAGCATGGCTGGGAAACAGCTGGAAGGATTTTGTTGTGCATGTGATTTTAGAACACGCTATCCTAAAGAGAGTAGACATTTGGATGACTGCACTCTTCCCAGACTGTCCATTTGTACATAGAGCAGAATTTGTATTGTTAATATTACAAATTGGTTAGCCAGCATATACTTTTCATATTTAGCTTGCAAATGAGCAGATTTTATTTATTAAAAAAATACAGAACCAGCAATACAACTTATTAGTCACGGGTTACTTTGTTACATGAAAAAACACAGTCACTTCCATCATGGGGTCTTCTAAAGTGAAGGGCAACAGGGACATCAGTATCCCAAGACACCTAGTGCATTTCTAATGACATTTAATGAATGATAAAATCCATAAAAAGGGCGTACTCACAAAAAGCAACTCTTAATGAGCCATAAAATCACACAGTGTAGAGACATGTGCTGAATCATATCACAAGCTAAACTGATGCGTTTTGGAGGCACACCCCGTTCTTCAGAGCTAGGATACCTAGCATGGCAGCCTAGCTCTGGAAGGGTGGTGCGTCCCTGAAACGCGTCAGCTTTACCCCGTGATATGATTCAGCACATGTCTCTATACTGTGTAATTTTAGGAGTTGCTTTTTTTGAATACCCACTTTTTATGGATTTTATCATTCATTAAATGTCATTGGTAATGCACTAGGTGTGCACACCTTCCATTTTGTCTTCTTTACAGGTTACTTTGTGTGTCAATGTTACAAGTGGATTCCAATAAGACACATAGACGCAGAATTGCTTAGTCTTTACCAGAAACCCACACTCACAAAACAATATGCATTTTGCAACTTGACAACCTGGTTTTTGCCTTTAATTCGTCCCACATGTAACAGCAAACAAGTAACCGAAGCTATTTACCAAACTGTCAAAAATGTATATTATACACTGGCAGTAGGAGGAGCAGAATTAACAGACATCCAATGGTCAGGGCAGAAGATTTTCAGACAGAGTCATATCAGACACAAGGAGATAAATGCAAGAGGCACTGGTGCTTCAATACTTATTGATACAGGGTAGTAAAAGGAAAGATGACAATCATTCCAAAGGCTCACTGGCTCTGGTTATGCGGCTCGCAAGCACATGCTAACCTCCATCACATGAATATCACTCAGAAATTATACCAAACTTATAAAGGAGTCCAAATCAGCTTTGTTGTTTCACAAGACATCCAACACATTTTGGGGGACTTCACCAGGGCTACAAGACAACTACAAGTACAAAGAGTTAAAAATATGAAAGGTGTAAATCAAAAAAATTATGCGATCAATATCCACTTACAAGGGAATGTCACCCAAGAGGAGAAGCTTTGTTCTTCCTCCTCCTCCCTCCTTTTTTGCCACATTTGGAGTAAATTCTATTTGGGGGGAGCAGGTACCTGGTCTTGACAGGTTTCCGACTCCCACTTCTGGTTGCATAGCTGCCACAGATCAACTGAATGTTCTCCCCCACCCTTAATTTCTGCAAACTTCTAAGATGTCACAGGTCCCAGAAGGCTGTGGGACCATTTGCAAAGCGCATTGTGCCTTGAGTATGCGCAGTGGGCCGCCGACTGTGAAGCCACAAGGAGTCACAGCCGGCTGCACACAGTTAACTTGCCAGCGCCGGTGAAAAACCAGCTCGGATGAGGAAGGCACTGAATCCCTGGACGAGTGGAGGTCTGTTTATTAAAAGTAGCCAGCTACAGTTTTGTAGCTGCTGACTTAAAATGTTTGTAGAATTGATTGAAGCTCCTCTTTAAGCATGTTTAAAAAATGCTGTAAATCCAAGATATGATAAACGAGACAAAAAAATTTCCTGCATGTAAGTGCTAAATTACAGAATAAAATCAAATTCATAATGATATAATGGTCTAATATTGTAATGTCATATTATTATAATGTAATCTGACAATAAAAATAGGTATTAAAATATAACCGCTCCTAATATCTTGTACCACCACTGTGCCAATGAAAAAAAAAATGTGAATAAAAATATATTGAACTAAAGCTGCCACTTAAAATGATAAATATGAAAACAGAATTTAAACCTAAAAACACACAAGTGAAAAATAGGAAAAAATGTAGCGCTAATAAACGAAAATCACTAAACTAATATAATAGCATTCACTAGTGACACTGTGATAATCAAATTGTACCCCACGTGACATGTGATAAAATTCAAGAACAATAGTCCATAAAGTGAAATAATGTTCCAAAGAAGAAAGAAATATTCCAAAAAGAAAGATGTAGTCTTCTTAATAGAGAATATCCTCCACCACACCGTGCACGTATCAGCTCCCCTTTGAAAATGCACTCCCCAGCTGTATATGCCTCCCACTCTCGTGTTCAGCTCAAAGGCTTGCTAGTTAACCACTAGAGGGTGAACGACCATCAATTGAAAGCTTGTGTATCAACACAGGATATTCCATACATGTAAAAATGAAAAGGTGCTCCAATAGTGTAAAATAGTAACGACCAAATTTATTAAAATACACAACCACACTTCAAATATTGCACTCACATGATATGAAAATAAAACCAGCCTTAAATCAATCACAGCAAGCAGAAAAAAAAGTGTAAGATGGCACTGCAGTGATTTGCGGTCACGGCGGACCCAAGGTGTACGCTCGGTGTAGGTCTCTCACCCCCTCCTGAGCTCCGGGTCACAGCAGCCGTGTAGCGTTCTTAGCCTCAGCGTGTCACGATAGTGTCAATGATAATGCAGCCATGCACCCGATGTTTCGTCACTTGGACTTATTCATGGGATCCCCTTCATGGGATCACTTGGACTTATTCATGGGATATTCTACTCACAAATAAATTTACAAGACATTTTTTGGTCATGGTAATAATATGCCTGTTTGAGGCACTATGTATTTATTGATCCCATATTCATAATTTTTTTTTAAACTTTCTCATCTGTGCACATTGAAAGAAATATAAAAATAAAAATTCTTTAAATTTTGGTATATTTATTATGTCTTTTTTTCACTGGACCATTTCAATTTTGTTTGTCTTGAAAAAAATTTTTTTTCACATATGTATTTAATCATTAATTAGCGCGCGACCTCCTATTTTTCTATTTTTGCTTTTGTGTGCATCTCACATTGTGTTGCAGTTTATTAGTAACCTTCTAGCGCAGTTTTCCTTTTTTTATACTGCCGGGCTGCATGCTCGGATAACGGTCTGGTATGGATTTTGTCATGTCATGCATTTTTTTTCTTTAGAAGTGTCATTTTGCTGCAGCATATTATATAACGTGCCTTGAAAAAGTATTGATACCCCTTGACATTTTCCACATTTTGTCATGTTACAACCAAAAACGTGCATTGCTTTTATTGGTATTTTGTGACAGACCAACACAAAGCGGCACATAACTGTGAAGTGAAAGGAAAATGATTTTCATTTTTTTTTACAAATAATAAGTGTGGAGAGCAGTTGTATTCACCCCTCAATACTTTGTAGAACCACCTTTTGCTGCAATTGTAGCTGCAAGTCTTTTTGGCCATGTCTCTACCAGCTTTGTACATCTTTGTACATCTAGCGAGTGACATTTTTGCCTATTCTTCTCTGCAAAATAGCTCAAGCTCTGTCAGATTGGATGGAGAGAATCTGTTAACAGCAATTTTCAAGTCTGGCCACAGATTCTCAATTGGATTTAGGTCTGGACTTTGACTGGGCCTTTCTAACACAGGATAATGCTTTGATCTAAAATAGGGATATGCAATTAGCAGACCTCCAGCTGTTGCAAAACTACAAGTCCCATCATGGCTCTGCCTCTGGGTGTCATGCTTGTGGCTGTCAGAGTCTTGCTATGCTTCATGGGACTTGTAGTTCTGCAACAGCTGGAGGTCCGCTAATTGCATATCCCTGATCTAAACCATTCAACTGTAGCTCTGGCTGTATGTTTAGGGTCATTGTTCTGCTGGAAGATGAACCTCCACCAGTCTCAGATCTTTTGCAGACTCTAACAGGTTTTCTTCTAATGCCGCATACACACAATCGGAAATTCCGACAAGAAAAGTCCGATGTGAGCTTTTGGACGGAAATTCCGACCATGTGTATGCTCCATCGGACTTTTGCTGTCGGAATTTCCGCCAACAAAAGATTGAGAGCTGGTTCTCAAATTTTCCGACGGAAATTTCGATCGTTTGTAGCAATTCCGACGTGCAAAATTCCGACGCATGCTCGGAACAATTGAACTTCCTTTTCTCAGCTCGTCGTAGTGTTGTATGTCACCGTGTTCTTGACGGTCTAAAGTTCAGAGAACTTTTTTGTGACCGTCTGTATGCAAGCTAAGCTTGAGCGGAATTCTGTCGGAAAAACCATCCAAGGTTTTCCGACGGAAAATCTGATTGTGTGTACGTGGCATAAGAGTGCCATATATTTGTCTCCATCCATCTTCCCATCAACTCTGACCAGCTTCCCTGTCCCTGCTGAAGAAAAGCATCACCACAACATGATGCTGCCACCATGTTTCACAGTGGGGATGGTGTGTTCAGGGTGATGTGCAGTGTTCATTTTCCACCACACATAGTGTTTTGCTTTAAGGCCAAAAAGTTCAATTTAGGTCTCATCTGACTAAAGCACCTTTTTCCACATTTGCCAACATGGCTTCTCGCAAACTGTAAACAGGACTTCTTATGGCTTTCTTTCAACAATGGCTTTATTCTTGCCACTCTTCCATAAGAGCCAGATTTGTGGAGTGCACAACTAATAGTTGTCCTGTGGACAGATTCTCCCACCTGAGCTGTGGATCTCTGCAGCTCCTCCAGAGTTACCATGGGCCTCTTGACTGCTTCTCTGATTAATGGCCTTTTTGCCCGGCCTGTCAGTTTAGGTGGACAGCCATGTCTTGGTAGGTTTGCAGTTGTGTCATATTCTGTACATTTTTGGATGATGGATTGAGCAGTGCTCCGTGAGATGTTCAAAGCTTGGGATATTTTTTCATAACCTAACCCTGCTTTAAACTTCTCCACAATGTTATCGATACAAAGTTCTTTGTATATTGTTTCACACATGGACTTTTTTTGAAAATAATATACTGAATATATGTCACTATATATATATAACTTTTACACAATTAGAATATTGTTGTTTTATAAGCACTTTACTTTCTTTATACACTTTAATATTTTTGCAATTTGATCCACTGCTGTGCTGGCTGCTTTTCCGTTTCACAAACAGCGCAGTATTTGTGTCCCTAGAATTTACATTTGTGCTAAAAGCCACATATGGGCATTTACTGTATGTGCCAGTTCATTCAGTTTAGCTACAGTCTTATTCTGACTGCATTAGACATAAAAAATGTATATTACATGCGCTTTTATTTTGCATACACCTCTTATTTTGTAGTTAATAAAATGCATAGTTTTACATATGTCTACAATACTCAAATTGAAATAAGAATTAACAAATAATGAAGATACAGGATTTTAAGTCCACCCTGCGTAGTGCTAAAGGATGGTTTGATGATCTGATTCTAATTGAGTATAGAGTCAGCATCTGGCCTGAATTTCTCGGCTTGTGTGTGTGTCTATCCATTTTCTTTTCAGTGCCAGAAATTACAGCTCTATGTTATTACAATGGATTGCTGACACCTAAAGACATCTCCAAATTTCCCAGCATTATTCCAAGCTTTGGGGCAGAGCCCATGCATTGACCGATATCCAACTGTTCTATAGGCATTGGCATGCATAGAAACTCAGAATTTACCTAGACTTATGGACTCAGTTCAAACTGTTTTCATGGAGATGCTAACCAAAGTTATATTTATTCCATGCTTTGTTAATATAAATCTTTTGTTCAGTGCCAAAGAAAGCATTATAGTGAAAATGTAATAAATAAGTATGGTCTGAACTGTATAAGCTCAAAGGACTGTAAAGTTAAAAGTAAAAATGTACTTTGTTTCCTGTGGTTAGCTGGAAATAATGAGTGACTTATGTCCCATTTGATCTTAGTGAAAGCTTATTGGACTTAATTTATTAAATATATAATCAGCATTTGATGGTTTTTGGTATTGCTATTTTTGCTAGACTTCAATTTCATATATCTATCACTGCTTTCATAAAGCAATTTATTCAGGCAATGCAAAAAAACAAAACAAAACAAAAAAAACAGCAATATACCATACTACTCAGAGTTCTATTTACTAAAGTCAAATAAGGAATTGCTAGACTGACCTATTGAAACTGGTAACTGTATTTTACATAGAAAAAGGGGTAACAGGCTCCACCCTGTTTTTCCCACCACATATGGGATACTTTCCTGTTTTGCATTTTGAAGTTTGAAGCACTAATATCTAAGAGAACAAGTAGTAATTGTTTAGGGAATCTAATTTCAGGCAATTTAAATGTTTTTATCCTGGGATTGGTAAACCAGAGGGTATGTTTAAAGGTCAACCTAATAAGACCACATGACCATATATTTAGACAATGTCATTAATCAAATTTGGACATGTGGCCATATTAAGTCAAAGAGTGCTCAAAACGTAAGAGTGACCTTACTTACTCACCCCTACACATATATTTTTTTTATCTAGGCTTTGTGCCCAAGCTAAAATAAATGGCACTACTGCTTCTGTGCTTTAAAGTGAATCTTTAGGGGAACCAGGTTAGTACTGCCTGACTTGGATAGGTAAAGCCAACACCCTTATGCCTAGTACGCACAATGAGATTATTGGACAAACGATCGTCTGTCTTTTTATTTTTGCATGCTAGTCTCATATCGAAATAGAAGAGGTTACTAAAGTTACGAAAATTCTCATACAACAGACTAAACATTCGGAAATGATGTCATATATTGTATTGCATTTGTATTGTATTTTTGGATGACAACTGTACTGATTAAATGAAAATCGTACGATCTGGTACCGTACGAAAAAAAAAATCACGCTTGTTCCATTTGATATATTTGTGCATGAAATATCGTGATCGATTCTCAAAAGCTGAAATCAGATTATCGTACAATGGCTTTGAAAACTGCTTTTTTTCGTACAATTTTCTGATCGCGTGTACGGGCCTTAAAATTGCTTGCATTTACCTTAAATTTACATTCCTGCTACTCCTACCAGTCACTACAAACCACCAAAGATCCCCTGGTTCCACATGACTGTACTTAGGTGTGGGGGTGGCCAATTTAGGTGCTTTAACCTGGGAATTCACCACTGAGGATGCCAGCTATGACTTGTGGGATATAAAAAGCACATGTGCTTCATAACAGGTTTTTGTAATGCATTTGTGTTGTTTGTTTTTTACAGCACCTAAACTTGACTTTGTATCAGCTTCTTTCAGTCCGTGTACAGCAAAGCTTAGACTGGTGGCGAATGAAGCAGGATAACAATACAAACAGTTGTGCTGCAGTGCAAGAAACATGCTAATAGAGGGAGAAAGAAGAGTATTTCTCATCAGTCTGTGTTTCTCCTATCACTGTCCATTCACAGACTGAAGGAAACTATAAGTTTTACTCAAATGCAAACAGAAAGGGCTTGCAGAGGTGTGGCAGAGCTGTGTAAAAGAGATGTATAAAACTTGCAGAACTTGACAGGCAGAAATACAAATTCTTTGGCAGGTAAAACAAGTCATATATATATATATATATATATATATATATATATATATATATATATATATATATATATTTATTTATTATTTTTTTGACATGAGGGCTGGTTAGCTCAGTGGTAGATGCATTTTTTTAGTGAAGTCCATGGCTCTTTTGGCTCGCTACTGCACAGCCCCATTCCTCGTCTCTAGGTAGGGGTTTCCTGCCACCCTACACTCTCTCACTCCTCTGAGACTCACAGATTCCATCCAGTCCCCTGGAAAATTAATTTCCAACACAAAAACCAAGTTTTTTTTTCAGCAGGAAAACGGCTCAAAATTGTCTTGCATACACACGGTCACACAAATCTTGGCTGAAATTCCGACCGTCAAGAATGCGGTGACGTACAACACGTACGACGAGCCGAGATCAATGAACTTCAATAGGCAGTTAGGCTCATCTGCTTGATTCTGAGCATACATGTTTTTTTGCGCGTCGTAATTGCATACAGACGAACGCGATTTGCGACAGGAATTTTTCCTGTCACGAAAATAGAGAACCCACTCTCAATCTTTTCTTGTTGGAAATTCTGACAAAAAAAGTGTGATGGAGCATACACACGGTCATTAATCGCGACAAAAAGCTCACATCGCACTTTTCTCTTCGGAAATCGCGATCGTGTATACGAGGTATTACAATCTCCCAGACTCTCTAGGCTGTACCAACACTCCCAGTCCAATGGGCAGGAGTACTGTCCCTCAAGTAGCTCGCCTCTGTCTCCAGACAGGAACACACACCTGTCTTCAGATGGGATCACACCTCTCTCCTAGCAGAAGGTTCTCAGTCCATCATTGTAAAAGCAGTGTGCACCTGCACACACACACTGCTGGTCTACAACAAAACCTGGACACTGGGTTGAAGATTTCTTCCCTGCCAAGGCACTTCAAAATCAACAAACTACGGAGCCCAATCCGGGAAAACCAAAATCCAGAGACAGCTGTAAAAACTGTTTTCTCAGCTCAAAATCAGAACTCCAAAGTCTCACACACTGCACACGCGTGACACCCGTGACTTTTTTCCAACCATTTTCCCAGTGGCAGGGCCTTGCACCGTCATTATTTGTATATACTATGTGTGTGTATATGTATATATATATATAAAAATATATATATATATATATATATATATATATATATATATATATATATATATATATATATATATATATATATATATATATATATATATATATATAGTCGGAGCCCTCCAACCGTGACAGATATGGACAGACGTGGAACCACATAAAGACGCCACAAGACTCATAACATAACAGATCTGAGGTGTGCCCTAGTCATCTTGTCGGTTTGCCAGAAAAGGGGGAATACCCAAGATAAGTAATGGATGATTGTAGAAGAGGGATGTGCAAGGAAGTGCGCTGAAAAAAGGAATGGGTGGGAGGGTATCGCACACCTGGACCAACAAGGCATACAGGTGAGTGGGCTGCTTAAATACCCCTCCCGGCTCCTCCCATAAATTCAGGCCATCATACTGGCCTTCTTATTTATGGTCGGAGTCCTCCAACCAAGACAGATTTGGAACCACATAAAGATGCCACAAGACTCACAACATAACACAGACCTGAGGGGTGCCCTGGTCAGCTGGTCGGTATGCCAGAAAAGAGGGCAAAAATATCAGGATAGGGAAATAATGTTTTATTGGGCATGAGACTTATAAAGCAAGCTTGGTGAAGGCTTGCAACATTTCAACCTGAGGGTTCGGAATGTACCGGGCAAAGCAGGCGGACTTCCACCTGCCCGACCTTCTGATGACGTGATCTGGTACCCCATGTCGGGAGGTGGCTGAGGCCAATCCGATATGAAAGGAGTGCTCGGAAAACTAGCGGGGTTGAAGCCTAGGTCAGCCAGGAGGAAATGAGCATGTCTAATGAACTGGCTAGAACTCAGGAGGCTAGTAGGGAAAGACAACAATAAGTTGGGGCTAGACTGACTAGGCAGGTGTGATGACAACTGGTGGAGAACTGCTACTGGGCACCAAACGTTGTGGGTCTGGAAGAACTTGGTGTCGACCCCGGTGCCGGACTGTTGGGTCTTGGATACTCTTAGGTGTAGAACGAAATGGTCTTGGAGGTGGGTCAGGCGGCACCTGTATAGAACCTGGCAACCGGGTCACTGTAAGTAAACGTGCCTCGTCATAGAAGACCACAGGAGGCCAGATAGATGGCGCTTGGATGACCATGCTGGCCAGTAACCCCATTGGGAACCGTGACAGGATGGTCGACATGTCCCGGAACATGGCACTTGATATGGGCAAGGGCTTGCTACCGGCTATTGGCTGATTTTTCTGGGTGACATGTAGGATAGCATTGCCCGCATGGGCCACAAATAAGGAAGGCTTTCCAGGGTCCTGTAAGTAGAGAAATTCTGGATGCCAGTTAAGTACAGCCAGATAGCACCATGGGATAAAGTCAGCTCCATGTGGCAGTATGACACAAAGGCCAGGACGTGCTTGATGTCGCCTGTCCCTGACCCGGGGCATGTGGCTGGAACCTGCAGTAGGTGTTCCACGCGGCGTGGTAGGCCTTCAGTGTGTAACCCATTTATGAGCAGGGTTGCGTTGTGAAGGTTGTCCTTCAGCCCATCGTCAGCTGCGATCAAGGTGGGATAGGAGAAGAGGTCAGTTTGGCTCCGGGTTTCTGTAGGAAACAAATGGAAATTAAGGCAGGAGAGTGCGTCCTCTGCGAGATTGCACTTGCCCGCAATGTAGATGCACATTGAATTTGTAGTGAAGAGATATTTGACCCAGCCTGCATAGGAAGGACATGATGGCCAGGAACTTGGACTTGCCTAGTTGGTAATTTCAGCCGTGGCCAGGTCATGTGTGGAGAAGACCACGGTCTGCCCTACCCAGGTGTGGCCTCAGACCTGAGTTGCTGCAAAGATGGGGTGGAGCTTGAATAAGGAGGACATCTGGCTAAACCCAGGAACCAAGAGGACCTCTTGTGGCCATGGGCCTGCGAACGAATGAGGGCCAAAAATTTTGGCGAAGCCTGTGGAGGCTGCTGCGTCTGTTACTACGTGAGGTGCGGAAACTGATATGAATATATAGATTACAGCCCTCGAAACCGTGCAAAATGACCTCATCAAAATAGTGTTAGAATGTGTCACAAAAATATTCTCTTATAGTGCTCTTAAACTACAAATTAATACATGACATTTGCAACAGTGTACAGGTTAATACCAATTGTATATATAAACAAACAAAAAAAAATGATGATAATAAAATAGCTTAAATTAAATAACGTCGCAAAAAAGTGCTCTTGTGCTCCAATCTTCTACAAAATGCAATGTGCTCTTAAAGTGGCCCCGAACACTGAATTATGGGGTCCCCCGTCGGCTCTCGTGGCTCCTCCTCACTTCAGATAGCCCCCTAGGAAAAGCGTTCTCCCGGGGGGGTTACCTTACGGGCGCGCTCCCGAGTCCAGCATTTTGCGTCTATAGACACGGATGCTGGACTCGGCCCCGCCTCCCGGCGCCCGCGTCATTGGACTTGATTGACAGCAGCGGGAGCCAATAGCTGCGCTGATATCAATCTATCCAATCGGGACACGAGACACCAGCTTACAGATGGTGTGCTTGTTCCCAAACAGAGGATGACAGTGTCCAGGTAAGTAAAACAGGGGGCTGCAGCACTAAAAAAGCATAGAATGCATTAAGGTGAAAAACCATGAGGGTTTACAACCCCTTTAAGCGTCCCCGACAGGGACTGCAGCTGTCTCTTGGTGCAAACTCGTGAGATGGTGAAGGCGTGAAAGACCGACCTGATCTGGGACAATTTGTTGGGAGGTAGGCTGGCCTGCATGGAGCGGGTACCAAGAGTGATGCCTAGGAAGGTGATGGACTGGGCTGGGCCTTCCACCTAATGCTCCGCTATGAGCACATTGAGGTTGCCAAACACTACCCTTAATTTGTCTAAATCTGAGGGGGGCTCGCTGAGCCGTTCGATCAGCAGGAAGTCGTTGAGGTAGTGGATGACTACTGGCACTGCGCTTGGTGAGTTAGGATCCAGATGAGGAACTGAGCGAACGTATTGAAGAGCCATGGACTGCCCTTAGAGCCAAAGATCAGTTTTAGTGGAGAAGAAGCATCATTCCATTTGATGCCTTGCCATTGCCAGGACAGCTCAATGGTTAACAGTTTGAAGGCGTGCAAAATGTCCGCCTTGAACAGCTGTGTGCCCGTGTCTATGCTGATGATGCGCTTTATGGCTAGGTTGAATGTGGAGGAGGTGGTATTGGCTGTATGAGGGGGAGCGTAGTTGAAATTGTTGCAAATCTGTGCTTCCCCCAGCGACTGGGCAGGCTGCCCCGATTTGTCCAGTGGCGAATTCCGAGTGCCTGAACAGTACGGGAGGTGGAGGGGATGGTCAGGGAAGTCTGGAATCTGAGTTGGAACACCCATTCACCATATGTGTGGAGAATTGGCATATGGGGCAGAGCAGGGGACATAAGCCCGCAAGTGGCGGCAAAACAGTATGGTGTCCAAGTTGCCCCAAATTGGAACAGAGACTGTTTGGCTGCTGCTGCATCTGCGAATGACAGATGGTAGGCGAACCGGAGCATCATATGAGCAGTGAGTGTATGCGAATGTACGGATGAGTGGTACGAGTAGCGACTGGGTGCTTGTGGCAGGTGCCTCGAGGGGGAAGCTGAGTTGCGGAAGCTCGTAATGTGTGTAAAAGAAAAACGTGTCGTCTTGAGCCATAGATTTTAATCACTGTGCCACCGGCGCGACCGAGATTAAAATTGGGCTGACGTGGAGTGTGTGTGTTTAAGAAGAGTCGCAAAGGTAAGAACAGAAGAGGAGAGACGGAATATGTAAACATAGAGGAGAAAAAGGTGAAGAAGAATAGCAAAGGAACGACAGGCACAGTGAAGAAGCCGTTTTGCGTTTTGAAGTGTCGAACGCTGTTGAGTGGAAATTTAGAAAACTCAAAAGAATGCATGGCAACCGAGGTGAGCCAGGAGGTGACTGGCCAGGTTACCGATACTCGGATGCCCGTCTGTGCTAAGCACAACCCTTTAGACCAGAGCCCCATGGCATACTGGGAAGAGAAACTGAAGTCTGGTAGGAATGTTGCGTTCTGTAGTTTGTGACATATGTTAGGCCTGCCAACGCTTGTACTGTCTACAAGCCCGATGTTTAGCGGCCTTGTCTGTGTAGGTGAAGGGTCGCCCTTCAAAAACAGAATGTAGTGCAAAGAAACATGTGACAGTAGCGAAAGCCTGATGAGCAGCCCAAATCGTGTATGTGAAATGAGCGTGGTAAAAAGGGTGCTGCAGAGTGATGTGAGGGTGGAACCCGTGTACTACACACCTGACTCAACAACCTAGTTGCGAAGTCCTGGTTGAGGCAGAGAAACCCAGTCAAACGAGAACCTATAGAAAAGGTGACTTAAGTGTCCAGGTTTTAACCTGGTATGGAATGAATCCTGACCCACCCCCTCGCATGTGACTGACCCCCCCTGGGTGAAGATGCAGACCCTATGTGTTTTTTTTTTTCTTTTTTTTTTTTTTTTTTGAGAAAACAAAGTCTAACCTTGTGCAGGATGAACAATCTGAACTGGACTGACCTAATGGAGAAACGACAGACAAGAAAACATGAGTGGCCGGGTTAAGTGCCACTGGAGACGAGCTTGCAACCCGTGTTGCGAAAAAGTAGCCTCAAAGGAAGGTGAAAAACAAGCAGTAGCGAAAAATGGAACATGTATGGGGATAACCAAGGCCATGCTGGCTGAGTGACGTAAATAAATGTGCTTAAACTAAAATGAGGTCTGCTAAAGCATGTCGGCATCTGCGACCTAACAAGTCGAATAAGTTGTAAGTGTGGACAGGTAAATGAGTGGAGACTGAGAGCTTGTGGCAGGAACCTCGAGGGGGAGACCGTGCAGCAGAAACTCGTGGTGCCTGTAAACGGGTAATGAGTGGTATGAGTGGCGACAGAGCTTGTGGCAGAGAACCTCGAGAAGGAGGCCATGTAGCAGAAGCTGGTGGTGCCTGTAAATGAGTAATGAGTGGTATGAATGGTGACTAAGAGCTTGTGACAGGAACCCCGTGGAGGAGGCCATGTAGCAGAAGCTGTTTTGACAGAGTAGGTAAATAGTTAAGCCTTTTATGAGGTTTTTGTATTCTGTCTGTTTCCCTTCACTTCCTGTCCCAGAGAAACAGCACAAACAAGGGGGGATATATACCATTAAAAAGTTGTCACCAGAACAGGTTTCCCCCCACTGCCTGTTCTTGTGAGAACGCAAACATATTGGATTTCCTAAAAACTTCTCTGTACTGGAGAAAATGGTTACCAAGCCAAATGAAGAAATCAAATCTCTCCAATTAGGACAAAATCAGTAACTCAAAACTGACAAAGGTTCTAACCCTTTCTCACAAAAAAAGTTTTAGCTTAATGGTAAATGCAGATACCTTAGGTTGCCTGCTATACAGCTTTTGTCTAATTTCTGACTTAGTTTAATTTCTCATTATTAATATTTATTACTTAACACAGATTTATGCCCCATACACACGATGGAAAAAGTCATACACACGGTCGGAATATCCGATGAAAAAATTCCATCTGACTTCTTCCATCTAAAATTCCGATCGTGTGTACAAGGCATTAGGGTTATAGTGTTCCTGTAGATAAAATGGTTTAGTACCTAAAATATTTTTTATATATTTTTTTACTTTACTTATCATTGTAGAAATGTTCTTCATCATCAAATGTTTTCTTGAAAAAAAAAAAAGTCATATAAATTTTAAAAATATTCTACATTAGAGGCAGAAAAAAACTTGATCCCCAAAGGCAATCAAAAAGCTCCCTGGATCAACATTGTACTTTCACATCTTCCTGTCACATATTTGCAACAACTACTCATACTTCTTCTACTATAGCTTAATTTTATAATATTTTTTCAGATATGAGCAAATAAAATACACAAAATGCATAACTACCTTTTTAACGTTATAATTTTCCCTGACCTTATTGTCACAGCTTAAAGATTACACAAATTATCCCTGTATTTTAACTTCAAGGATATTATTCATCTTTGGAAGATAGAGTCTGTCTTGCTCTAGTTACACACAGGCAAAAGGTTAATGAAAAACAATTACCAATAATGTTTCATATGGCTCTGGCTCCATTATAGACATGGCCATTCAGAAGGGATCTCCAGCACTAATGGCTTGTTGGATAATGAATTTGAGTTGTGTTCTCAGACACACTGCCCTTTTAAGACTTAGGAATAGCTAAGCAAGTAGAAACAATAAAAACCTACAATAATTGGTCTCTTTGGTTAGTTGGCTGAATTATTATTCTGTGACCCCTCATTAAAGAAAACCATAGGCCAGCTTTGTTTTGGCAACCTCATTTCCCACCTACTGACTTATGCAGTATAGCACAGGTCACAAAGAAATGTTGTAAAACTGAACATTCTCATTCTTAAATATACTTTTTAATTTCTTACAGTGCAAACATTCCAAGTAAACTCTGAGCAGTCCACCAGTATTATGTTTTTTAAGCCTATCTGAAGCCTTGTTAGACAGTCAGACTGAACAAAAAGTAAAAGAAATTGAATTAGAATTTAAACTGCCATTTGTCAGCGGCAAGCAGGACAGCCTAACTGCCTCAGAGTTCAATAGTTTGGTTCTCAAGTAGACCAACGCTACCTTCCACAGGAGTCCAATGCTGCTAAGGAAACAAGCAATGTTGATTGGTGTTTTGTGGAGTAGGCCTGTTGGACCTCAAGACCTGACCTCTTTGACCTTGGCCTGTTTACTGGACTTGTCTTTGCCTGCTGATTCTGTTCTGCTCTGCCCGACTGTTACCAACCTTGGCCTGCTTCCTGGACTTGCTTTGTTTGCTGACTCGGTCCCTCGTTACCCAGCTGCCTACATATCGGCTTTGCTACCATCTCCTGCTCTTGTGCCAACCTGCTTTAGTATCCTGTTCCTAGGACTTTAACCCAAGCTTCATCCACCTAAGTATGGACTTCACCAGCCAGCAACTCCGACACTCATGCCACTCTGTGCTCTCAAACTCTCTGTCTCCACCTTCAGGAGTGTTGGGCAGGAGGTGCAAGAGAGGCCTCCACAACATTCCAGTCGTCACCAGGAATGTGATAGGTACCTTCATAACCCTGTCTCTCAACTGTTTCAAATACATGCCTTCTAGGAATGGTCAGTCTAAACAGACCTGTTACTGATTTAGAATTCCTAACTTTTTGTCAAAATTCATATTCCTCCCCTTGGCTACTGGCCTAGGCAAAAAGCAGTGTTCCATGACTGTCACAGGAAGGACAGAGACGTCTGAACTGAGTTGTGATTGACAGCTGGTTCTCTTCTATCTTCCGACTTTGGGAGCACATGTCGTATGACATGTACAAATCAATGGTTCCCTATGAGAGCCGTCTTAACTGTTCCGACACAAGTCGGTCCGACCTTGAAAAAGGTTCCTGCACTACTTTGGTCCTACTTCAGCCCATTGAATATCACTGAAGTCGGATCAAAGTAGAATCCTTGTCCTAACCATCTGACTTGTGACATCCATATGGTGATTACAGCAGCAGTAAAAGGAAATTATCTCACACTGGTATTGTTTTTATTGGTCAAAGGACAAGTCACACTATATCAAAGTTGGAGCAAAATCTTATCTTGTTCATTCAAGTCGGATGGAAGTAGGACCAAAGTAGGACTGATGTAGGACCCATGTCGCAGGGCAAAGTAGGATGACAGTCGTACAACAGTCGTGTAGTATCAGTGTGAACCCGGCCTCGGGGCAAAGTAGAATGTCAGTCGTACAACAGTCATGTCTTACTAGTGTGAACCTAGCCTAAGGCCCCTTTCACACTGGGGCGGGCAGGAGCGGTGGCGGTATAGCAGCGCAATTTTCAGTGCTGCTATACCGTCGTTCTTACCGCGGTATGCGGTCGCTAGGGGGTAAATTTAACCCCCGCTAGCGGCCGAAAAAGGGTTAATACCGCGCTGTCCCATTGATTTCAATAGGAGACCGCGGTAAAGGAGCGGTGAACACACCGCTCCTTCACCGCTGTAAAGAAGCGGCTAGCAGGACTTTTGGAGCGGTCCTGCTAGCGCACCGCTTCAGTGTGAAAGCCTTCGGGCTTTCACATTGAAGGCTAAAGGGCATGATTTTTTCATGCGGTACAATAGCACTAATATTAGCGCTAAACCGCATGAAAAACGCCCCAGTGTGAAAGGGGCCTTAGGCCCGGTTCACACTGGTATGACACAACAGTCATAGGAGTGTGGATCTGACTTTGCCTGCGACTTGACTGACCTACCGGGCTGCATGCTCGGATAAGGGTCTGATATGGATTTGGGGGGGGGGCACACCATTTTTTGCCGTGGGTGTTCCACTTAGAATTCATACAAGACCGAAGGGCCTGGTATGGTCTTGGAGGGGGAACCCCATGTCGTTTTTTTTTTATACATTTGGCATGGACTTCCCCTTCAAGATCCTCAGAGCACAAGTCACATGCCAAAGTCAGATTAGTTAAGACAATGATCTGACTTTGATCCTACTTCAATGATATTCGGTGGGCTGAAGTAGGATCAAAGTTGGACCAAAGTAGTGCAGGACCCTTTTTTAAAGCCAGACCAGGTAAGACGGGTCTCATAGGGAACCATTGATTTGCACACGTCATGCAACATGAGCTCCCAATGTCAGAGCGTTTGTTGTACCAGAGTGAACCACACTGGTATGACACGACTGTTGTACGACTGTCATCCTACTTTGCCCTGTGACATCAGTCCTACATCGGTCCTACTTTGGTCCTAATTCCATCCAATTTGAATGAACAAGATAAGATTTTGATCCAACTTTGAGATAGTCTGACTTGTCCTTTAACCAATCAAAACAATCCCAGTGTGACCTAAATTCCTTTTACTGCTGCTGTAATCACCATGTCGGATGTCAAAAGTCAGATCGTTAGGACAAGGATCCTACTTTGATCCGACTTCAATGATATTCAATGGGCTGAAGTAGGACCAAAGTAGTGCAGGGAGACTTGTGTCTGACCAGTTAAGACGACTCTCATAGGGAAACATTGATTTTCACATGTCATGCGACATAAGCTCTCAATGTCGTACAAGTGTGGAACCGGCCTAAGGCTGGGTTCACACTGGTACGACAAACGCTCCGACATTGGGAGCTCATGTCGCATGACATGTGAAAATCAATGTTTCCCTATGAGAGCCATCTTAACTGGTCCGACACAAGTCGGTCCGACTTTGAAAATGCTCCCTGTACTACTTTGGTCCGACTGTGATCCTACTTCAGCCCATTGAATATCATTGAAGTCGGATCAAAGTAGGATCCTTGTCCTTACCATCCGACTTTTGACATCGACATGGTGATTACAGCAGCAGTAAAAATAATTTATCTCACACTGGGATTGTTTTGATTGGTCAAAGGACAAGTCAGACTATCACAAAGTTGGATCAAAGTAGTATCCTGTTCATTCAAGTCGGATGGATGTAGGACCAATGTCGCAGAGCAAAGTAGGATGAAAGTCGTATGATTGTCATGTATATCAGTGTGAACTCAGCCTCAGGCTGGGTTCACACTGGTGCGACATGACAGCCGTCCTACTTTGGATCCGACTTTGCCCTGCGACTTGAAGCCGACATACATCCGACTTTCAATGAACGGGGATCCGACTTGGATCCCCGCCAATACCAGGCACTGTGTTTGGTATCAATCTTGAGGGGGAACTCCACGCCAGATTTAAAATAAAAAAACGGCATGGGTTCCCCATCCAGGAGCATACCAGGTCCTTCGGTCTGGTATAGATTTAAAGGGGAACCCCCTACGCCTAAAAAACAGCGTGGGGGTCCCCCCAAAATCCATACCAAACCCTTATCCAAGCACGCAGCCCGGCCGGTAAGGAAAGGGGGTGGGGACGAGCGGGCGCCCCCCTCCTGAACCGTACCAGGCCGCATGCCCTCAACATGGGGGGTGGGTGCTTGGGGGCAGGGGGGTGCCCTGCGGCCCCCCCACCCCAAAGCACCCTGTCCTCATGTTGATGAGGACAAGGGCATCTTCCTGACAACTCTGGCCGTTGGTTGTCGGAGTCTGCGGGCGGGGGCTTATCGGAATCCGGATGCCCCCACCCTATGTGAATGAGTCAAAAAATGAGAAAAAATCAAGAAAAAAAAACAAGCACACACTAGACAGGTTTTTAAAGTCATTTATTAGGCAGCTCCGGGGTTCTTCTTCCGACTTCGGTGGTCTCTTCCGACTTCTCCGCTCTCTCCGGCCTGCTCTCCAGTTCTTCTCCCGCTCTCAGGTGCCTTCTGCTGGGCTCCTCCGCTATCTTCTACCAGCTCTTTCCTAGCGTGGGCCCGGTCTTTTGTGTCGTCTTCTTCCCTCTTCTCTTCCACCGATGCTGACACGCCACTCTCTCCCGCTGTAATGCCGTGTGCGCGGCGCGCAACGACTTATATAGGCATGGGGCGTGGTCACCGGGTGATGTCACCCGGTGACCCTGCCCCCTTATGACGTCACAGCCCAGGGGCATAATGGGACTGTGACGTCATAAGGGGGCGGGGTCGCCGGGTGACATCACCCGGTGACCACACCCCATGCCTATATAAATCATTGCGCACCGCACACATGGCATTACAGCGGAAGAGAGCGTCGTGTCAACATCGGGACAAGAGAAGAGGGAAGAGGACGACGGGGAAGACCGGGCCACCGCTAGCAAAAGAGCTGGCAGAAGATAACGGAGGTACCCAGCAGAAGGCAGAAAGCACCGGAGAGCGGGAGAAGAACCGGAGAGCGCAGGGAAGGCACCGGAGAGCGGAAGAAGAGGCCGGAGAGTCGGAAGAGACCCCCGAAGTCAGAAGAAGACCCCCGGAGCTGCCTAATAAATTACTTTAAAAACCTGTCTAGTGTGGTTTTTTTTCTTGACATTTTTTCCCCCCAGGTGAATGGGTAGGGGTACGATGTACCCCATACTCATTCACATAGGATGGGGGCTGGGATCTGGGGGCCCCCTTACTAAAGGGGCTCTCGGATTCCGATTAGCCCCCCGCCCGCAGACCCCGACAACCAACGGCCAGGGTTGTCGGGAAGAGGCCCTTGTCCTCATCAACATGGGGACAAGGTGCTTTGGGGTGGGGGGGGCGCAGGGTGGCCCCTGCCCCCAAGCACCCACCCCCCATGTTGAGGGCATGCGGTCTGGTACAGTTCAGGAGGGGGGGCGCTCGCTCGTCCCCACCCCCTTTCCTGACTGGCCAGGCTGTGTGCTCGGATAAGGGTATGGTATGGATTTTGGGGGGACCCCCACGCTGTTTTTTTGGCGTAGGGGGTTCCCCTTAAAATCCATACCAGACCCAAGGGCCTGGTATGCTCTTGGAGGGGGAACCCATGGCGTTTTTTTATTTAAAATTTGGCGTGGAGTTCCCCCTCAAGATCATCAGAGCACAAGTCGCATGCAAAAGTCGGATCATGCAAGACGGCGTTCCGACTTTGATCCGACTTCAATGATAGTCAATGGGCTGAAGTAGGATCAAAGTCGGACCGAAGTAGTACAGGGAGCATTTTCAAAGTCGGACCGACATGTGTCGGACCAGTTAAGACGGCTCCCATAGGGAAACATTGTTTTTCATACGACATGCGACATGAGCTCCCAATGTCGGAGCGTTTGTCGCACCAGTGTGAACCCAGCCTAAGAGGTGATGTGGTGTCCTCCAACTGGAAAATAACTCATATTTCACAGTTGGCAACAATGTTTGTATATATTGGCAAAAGAAAGGTCTGCTTTAGGTCACAAGATAATTTCTGCCATAGCGTATTGATTAATTGATGATGTGTTTGTATTGTGCACTCCACTGGTAGAATTGTATTAAATGACATCTCTATGAAACTGAAGTATTTCATTAGTGCCATTGACCATGTGAGCACAATCCAGCCAGCCATGACTATTATTTAGTGCTAAGTGAAATGAAACAGATATTTTTCCATAAATCATCAGCATCGAATAGAAAAAAGCAGAAATATATACAGTATTTGTTTAGCCAATACTGTACCCATAGCACTAGTATAGTATATTTAACAATCCTACTTTTCCTGAAACATCAACTTTTTGGGACCTAAAACAAACTCTAGTTTTCAATGGTAATTTCAATGAGCACAATACTGAGTCTTGAATAACATTTTGTACTGAAATACTGAATTGCAAGCCTTTGCATTTTCAGAAATATTACAACAAATGTATCTTACCTGAGGCAAGGTCATAATATGCTATTTTTGAGCCATTGCTATTTAACTTCAGTATAAAGTACATGTGAACTCCAAATTAAGGATGTTGCTTGGTGTTCAAACGCACCTCAATGGGACATGCTGCATGCAGCATAACAAACACCCGCCATGTGTGCAGCACCTTTAAAGTTGAAGTAAAACCTTCTATTGTTTTCATGCAAGGAAGCTGCCATCTTGGCCTCTGTTTAATCTTCAACTGCCATGATGCTGCACATGCGATCAGTTATGACAGCGGCCATTGGATGGTTTGACAATTAGGTTGAGAGCACAACCAATGTGACAGTTACATTCCTAGCACGTGCCAGAAACATAACTGTTTTTTTAAACTGTTATATTAAATTTACCTCCGCTTTAAAGGATTTTGTTTACCTGCATTTCATATTTTTTCCAAATGCACATTACCTACATGGAAACAAGACCTGTCAACATAAGACCTTAGTTTGTTAAATAAATAGAAGAACAGCAAAGAGGGCGCACTGGCCTAGTGCATTATCTAACATGAATTTATTGTAAGAAAAAAATATATATATGTCTACTGTGGTACCCCACCAGTGTATGAATACAGGATTCTCAACCAGGCAGGTTGAGGGGCTCCTGGGTATTTGCTTGTTTGGGAGGAAACTGGCTTTTCAGTTTCCTCATGATTTACTAAAATCCACTTTGGGACCCGGAGCTTGGGGATTTCTTAGAGATCCGGGTGGGATGAAATCCCCAGTCCTGGATCCGGGTTTTGAGACTCAACTGCACACTGATTGTTCAGGTGTGTGTGGGCCTGATAGTAGAATCAGGACCAGCATTCTGGGCCCCACCCTCCCGACGAGTGCAGGTGTGCACTGGGGAAGCCATAGAGTGCAAGTGTGCACTGGAGAAGTCAGAGAGTGCTTGTGTGCACAGTGGAAGCCAGAGACCCAGGTCTGAGGGTCAGAGCAGCAAGGGGCTGCTATCCAAATGAATGGTGTTGCAGATGGAATAGTCTATAGGAGACAGACAAGAGCCTGAAGTAGAAGGCCTGAGCAGCACTGCTATATGTATAAGCCAGGAGGCTGAATGTCATTTTGTTGTTGAAAAGGAGTACTGAAACCCCTGCGAGGGAAACCTTTCATTTTGTTTTGACTTCTTTTAATAAAAATGGGCAAACAAAGCCCTTAAAAAGAAGAACCAGCGAGTGGCGGTGTCCTTCAAGCTCTACATTTGATGCTAGTCCTTCACACTACTTACAACTAGGGATTGGCAAACGGTTCGGCCTAAACATTGGCTGTTCGCACGTTCCCCGAACAACCAAATTATCAGGGCGTTCAACCGTTTGTTCAGCCCGTCGAAAGACCACAATGCACTGTACCACCGCACAGTGCATTGAAAGCCCTGATTGGCTGAAGCAATGAAAGCTTTGCCCAATCAGGGCACAGATCACTGTCAGAGCCATGATTGGACGTTGTCCTGATGACTCTATCCAATCATGGCTTATTGTTGTTAGTCCTGCCCCACACTATAAAAATATTATTTCAGTGTGATATCGGCATGGAGAGAGATAGAAGAGGGCTATAGTTTGCTATTCTGATTCTATTGTCAGTGTAGAATATCAGTTTAGTGTGAATCTAGGGATAGTTCAGTGTGAGTGAAGTGTGACCATTCATCTTTACATTAGTGTGCATTAGTGCACGCTTAATGCAGTATATTTCAGTGTGTTACTGCAAGTTCAATGCCGTACAGTTCAGTGTGTTACTGCAAGTTTAATGCTGTATATTTCAGTGCGTTACGTGCTGTTTGACGCAGTACATTTCTGTGCATTACTGCGCGCTTAACGCAGTATATTTCAGTGCGTTACTGCAAGTTTAACATCGTTCAGTGCATTACTAAAAGTTTAACGCTGTATATTTCAGTGCGTTATCTTCCATTTAACAGCGTAAAGTTCAGTGCATTGCTGCAAGTTTAACGCTGTATATTTCAGTGTATTACATGCCGGTTAACGCAGTACATTTCTGTGCGTTAGTGCACACTTAACGCAGCATATTTCAGTGCATTATCTTCTGTTTAGTGCTGTATAGTTCAGTGCGTTACTGCAAGTTTAACACTGTATATTGCAGTGCGTTACCTTCCGTTTAACGCAGTGAATTTCTGTGCGTTAGTGCACGTTTGACGCAGTATATTGCAGTGCGTCAGTGCAGTTTTACTTCAGTATAATATAGTGAATCAGTGGGGTGTGCCTGTGTATTAGTGAGTACTCAAGTTAAAGTGAACCAAACACCACTTTCCATTGATTAAAGTGCATCCATGAACACAT
Source organism: Rana muscosa (assembly GCA_029206835.1). NCBI lineage: Eukaryota > Metazoa > Chordata > Amphibia > Anura > Ranidae > Rana > Rana muscosa. Next base: position 311,349,134 of record CM055127.1, on the reverse strand, counting down.
TTTCATATCTATATTACATTGTGTTAATAAGCCCCCCCATCATATCTGGGAGGACAAGGCGAGGCAGACATTCACATGACACTGTGAGGGGGCCAGCAGCGTATGTGTCCACAGGCAAAGGTGGACATAGTCAGTCCTCAGGCAGGGCATCATTTCCTCTGTTTAGTGATGTTGCCCGTGCTATCCAGCCACAGCATGCAGAGGGGGTAGTGGACTGACTTACTAAACCCTCCTCATCCTCCATGACCCAAACAGAGACTGGTGCACAGTCCACTGCAGCTGCCAGAGTGGCTAAACCTGCCTCGTTGTCTACAACTATTCCTGCCATAGCCCCAACATCAGGCATGGAGGAGTCAGCCGAGTTATTTGAACACAGCATCAGCCACTTACTCCTTGACGATGCACAGCCATTACTTGATTCAGATGTTAGTTCTGAGGTTGAGTTTGAGGAATGCAGGAACACGAGCCTACAGAGAGGGGAGAAAACTGGTACACATATTGGCAGTCATGTTCCTCCAGCCGCAGTGTATTGCCAAGTTGTCTCCCGTGGTAATGAGGATGGAGGAGATGATGATGAGGTTACTGACGCGACTTGGGTGCCAGATAGAGCAGAGGAGAAAAGTGAGGGTGAGGCACAACCCCAACAAGGCAGCCATCATGGAAGAGTAAAGAGCAGCCACAGTATTCCATCACATTGTGAAGCTGTTATCTTTAGGCCCATTTTCCACAGTTCAGCTGCCTGGGCCTTTTTTTTTAGCACATGTGCAGCCAATCTCACTTTGCAAACTTTGTCTCAAGCACATCAAGCGTGGCAAAAACACCAGCCATTTAGGTACCATATGCCTGACAAGGGATTTAACTTCCCACCACTCAGCCTGTTGGCAAGAGCACCTGAAAGCCACACAAAAGGGCCGCAAATCTATTCCTCCTCCTTACTCACCTCAGTCTACCCCTGCTATACCTCATGACCTCTCAGCAGCCTCCACTGACAGGGATGATCGTATAGCCCTGGGTGTCCCAGGTCCTTGCAACACATCTGCCAGCAGCACACCACCAGCTGTAGATTATAGCCAGCAAATTTATCTGCCCCATCTGCTGCAGCAAAACCAAAAAAATACAGTCACTGCCACCCACATGCCTAGAGTCTAAATGCAAGCTTGTCAAAGCTGCTGGCTCTCCAACTTCTGCCTTTCCGTCTGGTGGAGTCTGCCCCCTTCCGTGAATTTTCAGAATGTGCTCTACCAAAATGGCCGGTTCCCAGTTGCTATTCTTTTCACGTAAGGCCATTCCAGCCCTGTACCATCACGTGTAAGGCAATATTGTGGCATTGTTGGGTAAGGCAGTCAGCCGCAAAGTCCATGTTACGGTTGACACGTGGTCCAGCAAGCATGGTCAGGGACAGTATATTTTGTTCACAGCACACTGGGTAACTCTGCTTGCAACTCGGAAGGATGCAGGACAGGGGCTTAGTGCTGCAGCTTGTTGTGCCCCTATATCTCCATACAGCTAGTGGTGATGATGCCATATTTTTCAGCTCTATCCCCTCTTCCTCCATGCCCTCCTCGGCTGCATTGTCCTATGGACCTGCCCGTAAACTGCCTGATTTGTGACATGCCCACCAGGTGGAACTCGACTTTGGCAATGCTGCAGCGGCTGCCCATGTTGCAGAGGGCCGTCAACGAGTACTAGTGTGAGTATGGCACAACGACAGGCTCAGGCCGGCTCTGCTTTTTTTCCTTACGCCAATGGCTGCTCATAAAGAATGCATGCACTGTACTGTCACCATTGAGGAGGCCACAAGGATGGTGAGCCGTGACAATGCATGCATCAGTGACACAATCCCTGTTGTGTTCCTGCTGGAGCAGACTCTGTGTGGGCATTCAGTGCTGCTGGAGGTTTTGTTGCTGATAACAGAATGCGTCTGTTCACAGACTCGGTGGGCCGTCTGACATTTATCAAAAAAAATCAGTCCTAGATTACCAGCAGCTATGAAGCCACTGATGTCGATGTCGCTCATTAAGTGTCCTTGGGATGTGAAATCTCTGCAGGACTTCTTGGCTGCCTAGCGTTGTGGGTGTTGATTTAATCTGGAATCATTTTATGGGTGTAGGTTTCATTGTCACAAGTAACACCCAAAAAAAGAAAAAAATTTCTGCACCTGTTTGACAGGTGCATATCATTTTAATTTTAGACAGCAATGCCAATTCTTGCTTTCATCAAGAGTACCTCTATAGGGTTAAGGTGTGAATGCGCCAACGACACCCAAAGACCAATTTTTCGCACTGGATTTACAAGTGCATATCAATGCAATTTTTGACAGCAAGCAAATTCTAATTCTTGCTTTCATCAAGAGTACCTCTATAACATTACGATGTGAAGGCACCCAAAGACCAATTTTTCCACACCTGTTACTTCTATCCAACGTCTGTGAAAAAGACATCTGAATTTATCCAAGAAATCTCTAATCTTGTTCCCAGTGCACCACATTGTAGCCTCATCATACAGACTGGCTCCACAAGCCATTGCTTACAAAATAAAGAAAGCTTGCAGGGAAAATGTAATTTTTTTTGGTTTATCAATGCAATTATTTCTGCAGCAGCTTCTATACACAGTACATATGTTCCACTTTACAGGTAGACTAAGGGGACCCCCCAGGCACTATATTAAAGGGCATTTTTCCTTTTTTCTGCTTTCACTTTTAAGCATCAATAAATCACTGCTCATTTAAAAATTATGTTTTACAAACTTTTTTTTCATTATTGTGTCCTCCAGGGCAGTACCCGGACCCCCATAACCATTGTATGCCCAATTACTTGCATATAAGCCTTCAAAATGGGCATGTTTGATTTTTCACGTTCAGGTCCCATAGACTTCAATTGGGTCCGTTATTCGGTTCCGAACCTTTGCTATGTTCGAAAGTCCTGGTGCGAACCGAACTGGGGGTCGTTCGGCCCATCCCTACTCACAAACATAAATGTTAAAATCCCTCATCAACCACATGCGTGGCTAAATTCTACTTGGATGCCTGGAGCCTCAAGCTGGGGAGGGGGCAAACATCTTGCTGGATGGCACATTTCAAAGGACAATCCTCCTTCTTCAGAGCCTCTGAAGGATTGTACTCTACTACTACTCTTTACTTAGCAACATATTTATGTTAATATTAACTCGAGACAATAACTAAATACATGGTTGAAACACACGTATGGGTGATGCACCTATTTCCTTGTAAAACACAGTTCAGCTTCCTGGTAATGTATTGTACTATGTATTTAGCCATTTGCCTGGAATTCAACTTTTATAGTGGTAAATGGAAACTGACTGTGTCATATTTTGATGGAATTTATTGAAATGTACAGTGAAACAGTGAAGTAGCCATTGATGGATATGTACATATTTAAGTTATTAACCCAGAAATGCAAACTACCAATGCAATTTTATATGTATTGTAGCCTGGGGGACAGGTAGTCGGTACAAAAGCTCCCTGGGATGAGCAGGCACAGATACCAAGTCCATTGGATCAGTGAAAAACACAGTGTGGTTTATTGGTGCTATATACAAAGTCAATGACAGGTGCTGTACAGTGTGCTGAAAACAAACAGAAGAAAAACTAACTAAACAAAAGCCTAGCCGTGTCTCGGCTCTAACTACACAGTATTTACAAGCCCTCACTACCAGGCTGGACAAGCCTAGCGCTTGTCAGCTTCCACATCCACAGAGTCACAAGTTTTACAAACCTTCTTGCTCTCACAGACCAATGCTGTCTGTGTTTCCCAGGCAGAGCAAAGGCTGTCTGCTCAGGTGAGCTTTTAATTAACCTGTGGGAGAGAACCAACACCTGAAGTGGATCCTGGCTCAGAGATCCCTGAATGTATATGAGAGGAGCCTGGGAGATGTATAAACCCTGAATAGGACTTTCCCAGGCTCTCTCTGGGATGCTCTGTCACACATCCTCCCCCCTTGTTTCAACCCCAGGGTTGGAACACCTGTAGCCCAACAGGAGTGAACACGGGAGAGGGCATCTACATTCCCCATCTCAACACCTGGCCTGTGTTTTACTGTAAAGGCGTAATCTTGTAGGGCCAAAAACCACTGGTTCACCCGCCTATTAGTCTCCTTCTTTTGGGCCATCCATTTCAGGGGAGCATGGTCAGTTATCAACTCAAACTGGCGCCCCAACAAGTAGTACCTGAGCGCGTCCACGGCCCACTTTATGGCCAGACACTCCTTTTCAATGACTGTGTACTTCTTTTCATGGTCATTGAGCTTTCTGCTTAAGTACACCACAGGGTGTTCTTCCCCATTGTGTACCTGTGAAAGTACTGCCCCGATACCCACATCAGACGCATCCGTCTGGACCAAAAAGTTTTTGGAGAAATCGGGGGAGTATAGGATTGGCTGTGCACAAAGAGCCTTCTTCAGTACTTGAAAAGACTCTTCTGCTACTGGAGACCATTTCACCATTACGGAGGCTTTCTCTTTTGTAAGGTCTGTCAGTGGGGCAGCTATAGTTGCGAAATTTGGGATGAATCTTCTATAGTACCCCGCAATGCCAAGAAAGGCCCTGACCTGCTTCTTGTTTGCAGGACGTGGCCACTCCTGGGTGGCTTCTATTTTATTCACCTGGGGCTTTATGACACCCCGGCCAATAGTGTAGCCCAAATACCTGGCTTCCTCTAGCCCAATGGCACATTTTTTGGGATTTGCCGTAAACCCTTCTTTGAAGAGGGAATCCAGGACAGCCTGGACACGGGGCAAGTGAGACTCCCAGTCAGTGCTATGCACCACTATGTCGTCCAGATAGGCTGCAGCATACTGTCGGTGAGGTCTTAGGGTCCTGTCCATAGCCCTCTGAAATGTTGCAGGGGCATTTTGCAACCCAAAAGGCATTTTCTTATACTGAAACGACCCCTCCGGGGTCACAAACGCAGTTTTTTCTTTGGCACTACCAGTCAGGGGTATTTGCCAATATCCTTTGGTCAAGTCCAAAGTGGTCAGATAACGGGCCTTGCCAAGTCGGTCTATAAGCTCGTCTACCCTGGGCATTGGGTATGTGTCAAACTTTGTTACCGCATTAAGCTTCCTGAAGTCGTTACAAAACCTCCAAGTGCCATCCGGTTTTGGGACTAATACAATGGGGCTAGACCAGTCACTATTGGATTCCTCAATAACATCTAGCTCCAACATCCTTTTAACTTCCTCACTGATGTCCTTTCTTCTAGCTTCGGGAATTCGGTATGGTTTGAGCTTGACACGGACCCCAGGTTCAGTAATAATATCATGCTGAACTGCTGAAGTCGTGCCCGGCAACTCTGAAAATGTCTCTTTATTCCTTATCAGGAACTCTCTAGCTTCCTGTTTCTGGGAACATGACAGGGTGTCTGGAATCGTGACCTCAGGGATCAGAGGGGATTCAGTACCCTTAAGGGTTACCGGGAGAGACCTGGCAGTTAATGCCAGTCTATCCTTCCAGGGCTTTAACAGGTTTATGTGGTAAATCTGTTCAGGCTTCCTTTTACCTGGTTGATACACCTTGTAATTGACCTCCCCAACTCTTTCAATTACTTCAAAGGGTCCCTGCCACTTAGCCAGGAATTTGCTCTCAACAGTGGGAACTAACACGAGGACCCGGTCACCAGGTGAGAAAACACGAAGTTGGGCCCCCCTGTTGTATATCCTCTGTTGGGCTGCTTGGGCCTGCAGTAAATGTTCTTTTACTACCGGCATGATTGCTGCAATCCTATCCTGCATTTGAGCGATATGCTCAATAACACTTTTGTGAGGTGTCTGCTCCCCCTCCCAAGTTTCCTTGGCTATGTCTAAGAGTCCCCGAGGGTGTCTCCCATAAAGCAGCTCAAATGGAGAGTACCCCGTAGAGGACTGGGGAACTTCCCTGATGGCGAACATCAAGTAAGGTATCAGGAAGTCCCAGTTTTTCCCATCCTTAACAACCTTTTTTTAACATACTCTTTAATGTCTTATTGAAGCGTTCCACCAAGCCATCCGTTTGAGGATGGTACACTGAGGTACGCAACTGCGTCACCTTAAATAACTTGCAGAGCTCCCTAGTTATTCGTGACATGAATGGGGTACCTTGGTCTGTAAGGACTTCTTTCGGGACGCCAACCCGACTGAACACCATAAACAGCTCTTTGGCAATGTTTTTAGCAGATGCAGTGCGTAAGAGAACAGCCTCGGGGTAACGGGTAGCGTAATCCATGATCACGAGGATATGTTGATGACCGCGGGCAGATTTGGGGAGTGGACCCACCAGGTCCATGGCAATCCTTTCAAAGGGCACTTCAATAATGGGCAAGGGCACTAGCGGACTTCGAAAGTGGGGTTGGGGGGCTGACATCTGACATATAGGACAGGATTGACAATAATTCTCGATATTTTTCCATATCCCAGGCCAGTAAAACCTGTGCAACACCCTTTCAGTGGTTTTCTCAACCCCTAAATGGCCTCCTAGCAAGTGCCCATGGGCAAGTTCCAACACCAACCGTCTGTATAGCTTAGGTACTACCAACTGTTCAACCACTTCATCATTAGTTTTACATACACGGTACAGTAAATCCTCATTGCTGCAGAAATATGGAAAACAGGGCCCGTCCCCCGGTTCGACAGGTACCCCATCAACCACCACCACATTTTCCCAGGCCCTGGCAAGGGTAGGGTCTTTTCTCTGTTCCGTACCAAAATTTTCCTTGTGCACATTTAGATCGGTAAACTCTAACGTAGGCTCAGATTCAGCAGACGGCTGTCCAGCTCTACTGGTTGTGGGGACTTCTTCAGGCTCCCCCAGCTCTCCTGCCATAACTGAGAAAGGATCACCCGGAGAGCCCTGAGAGGAGTCCCCTGAACTCACAAGGTCAGTAATGGCCATGAGTTCTGGCTCTGCGACTGAGTCAGGTACTGCGACTGGGTCGGGACAATCCCACAGCTCCCAAAACTTAGGGAAGTCCCTACCAATGATAGCCTCGTGCACCAAGTGGGGCACCAGTCCGACCGAATGGGTCACCGTACCTAAGCCAGTTTTAAACTGAACAGTGGCTATTGGATACTCGCGGGTATCCCCATGTACACAGATCACAGCAACTTTTTTTGCATAAAAATTCACAGTTTCAACCATCTCAGCTGTAACCAAAGTAACTAGACTTCCAGAGTCCAGCAAGGCCGTAATAGGCTTATTATTAACAGTCACTTGACACATGTGTTTTCCCACATTTGGCACTGCAGCGCATGAAACAGCAGCAAACATAGACTGCCTTCTAAAAGATAGATCACACTGCATTGGTTCATCTGTCAATGGACAGTTTGCTGCAACATGTCCCAGTTCTTGGCAACAAAAACACCTGATGTTTCCCCAATTTGGTTTGCTGACAGGCAGTGGCTTCCCTTGCTTGGGCCGCCAAACTTTAGTCCTGGCACCAAAAATCCTCCCCCCTATTTCCTTGCCATGCTTACCACCCACTTCCCCTGGAACAGTCTTACCGGTTGCCTGGGGAGACCGTGGTTTTGGGTGGAAAGTCCGTGCGGCTGTAGGGGTGGTGACCAGGTTCTCTGCAGCAAAGTACCTCTCAACGAGCTCCACCAGGTTGTCTGCTGACTTGGGGTCTCCTTGACTCACCCACTTCTGCAGGGGAATTGGTAGTGACCTCAGGAATTGGTCCATGACCACACGCTCAACTATTTGTGGCGCAGACAGGGACTCCGGCTGTAGCCATTTCCGCACCAGGTGGATCAGATCAAACATCTGCGATCTTGGGGGCCTCTTTTCTTGGAAGAACCAGCTGTGGACCCGCTGAGCTCGAACAGCCAAGGTAACGCCAAGTCGTGCCAGGATTTCCCGCTTGACCTTCTCATAATCTCCCGCTTCTGCTGACTCCAGATCATAGTAGGCCTTCTGCGCTTCTCCAGAAAGTAAGGGGGCGATCAGTCCTGCCCACTGGGTTTGGGGCCAACCTTCCCTCTCAGCGGTCCGTTCAAATGTTAATAGGAAGGCCTCTGGATCATCATCTGCCGTCATCTTTGAAAGAAAGCGACCCACATGGATGGCTGAGGGCTTGTCTCCAATATCCTTCATTATCGCAGGTGACCCCTGTGCTAGCGTCTCCATAACCTCAGTAAGGGTTTTCCTATACGCTTTTGCAGCAGTGGCAAGCTGTTCAAACAGCCTCTGCGATTGCTCCTGTACAGCACCAATCTGTTGGAACAGCACCTTGGTTTGCTCCTGTGCGATAGCGTTGGCTTGCTGTTGTGCAGCGTTAGTTTGCTGTTGTGTAGCATTTGCTTGCTGCCATGCAGCGTTTGCTTGCCGCAATTCAGCGTTAGTTTGCTGTTTGCAGCGTTTGCCAACACCATTTGTTTGAGGAGGTCCTCCATGTTGTCACTTTAGGTACTGGCCTTTTAAGTAGTAACTTACTACAGCTGGTCGCAGCCTCCACCATATGTAGCCTGGGGGACAGGTAGTCGGTACAAAAGCTCCCTGGGATGAGCAGGCACAGATACCAAGTCCATTGGATCAGTGAAAACACAGTGTGGTTTATTGGTGCTATATACAAAGTCAATGACAGGTGCTGTACAGTGTGCTGAAAACAAACAGAAGAAAAACGAACTAAACAAAAGCCTAGCCGTGTCTCGGCTCTAACTACACAGTATTTACAAGCCCTCACTACCAGGCTGGACTACTAACTACTGTAATAAGCAAATGGAGCGCAGCATCATTCACTTTTAAACTATGTACTTAACTGAAAAACCCAGTATAAAGACAGTAAGATGACTTTTAAGTCTGCTCCAACTGACAGATGGTACAGATTTCTTTACATGTTAGACTACTATTAATAAATGAAACCATCTTTTAAAACGTAGAACATGTTCCTGCTAACCGACAAGCACGGAACCAATGTGGGAATCTGAAGAGTGAAAACACAATATCTATGTTTTACAATAAGAATGATTGAACAGCTGAATCTGTCACGATGTACTTCTTGTGAATGTGGGCACAAGACATTTTCTGTCAGAATTTTGAATTTAGGATGTCAAACACACATATTTCTGGTAAACAATTGTTCATTTTGTTCTTTATTTTGCCAGTAGGTTCATGCACAGTATGCCAGTAAAAATCAACTAAATATAACATTATAAGGTTTAGTGTATGTCAGTAAATATGTGATGCTATAAGATGCTGCACATTGTGTCAATAAGAAATTGTTTCTGTATGATGCTATACCATGTTAGTTAACATTATAAATTACTGTATATCAATAAACATATCAAACTACAAGATTATGTACATAGGCTCATGGGCATCCGCTCCATAGGGCAAGGGGGTCAATTGCCCCCCCCTGAAATCAGAAGTCAGAGTGAAGACACTTGCCCCCTGTGTTGCAATGGCTGCCTCCGCGGCAGCAGTGGACTTTTTTTCTAAGTCTGCTGCTGGCCTGGGGGCTGGGGCTGCTCTGTCTTTTCCAACTACACATCCGTCCCACCCTGGCTCTGCCGCTCGGACCTCTGCTTAACATCACCGTCCATGACCCAGCTGTTCCGTGATTGGCTGCTGCCTCAGCCTGCCTCTGCCTGTGTAAATGTATGTGCCGGCTCCTCCCACAGGTGCGTGGCGTGCAGTGGCCGAGACAAGAGAATACCCTAACAGTGTCTGCCCTGGGCCTATCACTGAAGAACTACAGGTAACAGCAGTGCCTGTGCCACGACACCACTGTGTACATCTTTTTGTATTGCAATGTATTGCAATACATCTGTTGTGGCCATATTTTGATCTTGATGAAAACAACCTATACAGTATAGGCTGTTTTCATAAAAATCTAAATATGGCCACAACAGATGTATTGCAATACATTGCAATATAGAAAGATAAACATTCTCTAGGCTATATTTATATGGACATGGTGGAATGAAGCTGAATTATACTCAAGAGCTATTTCACACTGCCAGCTGGCTGCGTTATCGGTAAAGCGCCGCTAGTTTTAGCGGCGCTTTACCGTAGTTTTAGTGGCGCTATTCACCCGCTAGTGGGGCGCTTTTAACCCCAGCTAGCGGTCGAAGACAGGGTTAAATGCAACGGTGTATCGCCGCTGCCGAAGTGCTTTGCAGGCGCTTCGGCAGCGGTGCCCATTTATTTCAATGGGCAGGGGCGATGGAGGAGTGGTGTATACAGCGCTTCTCCACTGCCCCAAAGATGCATGGATGACCTTAAAATTATGCCCCCCCCCTAAAAAAAGTTCAGCGGACGCCCATGCATAGGCTGGTAAGCAATTGTTACTACAGAATGCTGTACAGTTTGTTAGCAAACATTTAGCAATCCAACATACCGTAAGAGTAGTAATCAAAACATTTTATTTCTGAGATAATGTTCATAAGAAATCCAGCCTCAGAAGATGATTTAGGGTAACAAAATAAATGACATCCCCAGAAATCTTACAAAAGTTCAGACCTGGGGACAGGGGTGGGGATGTGGGCATGATATGTCTGAGAACTTTAATGGATGTCCACCTTTAACATGGAGGAAATACCTGGCAATGATAAATGTAGCAAATAGTCTAGAGATGTTTTTAAAACTTTAAGTGTAGGTGTAAATGATATGTACAGGGCCTGGACCATTGCAGATTGGTTTACTGATACTGGGTACTAGATGTGGCAGTGACTCCCAAAGATAATAGAATTAGTTAATTCCAGTCACTGGTCGATTATAAGAATTGTGTGTCAGGGAAGGAATCTTTCACAAATGTTGGATCACTGTCTCAAACACCTCTGGCCACTCAGTGCTGTACTGTTATTTAAACTTGGGTTTTATGTTCACACTGGCTCAGATTTGGCGCCTGCCCTACACAAATAATAATGAATCTGACCGCTCACTAGTCTTCTATTATTCAGCTATTGACAACTAATCCCCATTCTCAAATCTTAAAAAAACACAGTTTTAGTGAAGTTTTTCTGTACAGGCAAGTGTCATTCCCTCACCCCATTGCCCACTTTAACTGCTTACCTACAGGTTCCCTCCAGAGATCTTCAATGTGTACCCCTACCTGCCTTTCTGCTTGAATATAACGGTACACTCCAGCAAAGGAAGGCAGCTATTTAAAGTATACCTAAGTTTAAAAAGTAAAAATTTGCTATGCTATAAGGGATATTTGTATATATTTATGGTACCCAAGCAGTACCCTGAAAATCTACATTTTGTTTTGAAATTCTCCTGTAAAACAACAGTTCAGACTATGTCTTCAGAGTGCCTAGGCACTTTAGTGCCTTCCGCCTCAAAGAAGTATATCTGCACTGTTAGATCATCTAAGGAACTGTCTCTCTAAATGGTAGTCTCATGATCTGGAGAGAGATTTGGCAATGTCACTACATTGCTGATCACTGTTTTCCTTGATGGAGAGAAAGCTGTACTTGAGGACCTGCCGTGCAAGGACCTCCCTATTTTTTCTCTATTCATTCTGTGGATCTGTGCTTTATCCACTTCTCTTGAATCTTCCCTCACTATTCAGAAGAAGGAAGCAAAGCCTTGCTCTACCAAGATGGCTAGCTTTTTGAGGAACACCTGTCAAAGTTCAGGTCCTCTTTAAGAAATAGATCACAAGTATTTACAATTTTAATCTAGGCTTTAGAAAAGTATTTTGAATATATTAAAAATAAACAAATCAAAAGGATCTTCATCAGTAAACATATGCAAATGTTACATTAAAGATACAACATGATAGTGGCTACATAATCAAGAGCAATCATTAGGATTGCAAATTCATCTGTTGTAACATGATAATGAGTATATATTCAAAACTAACACGATTGATCCAGAGCAATTTATCCTCAGAAATCATGATCTGACAGACATACAAACAATGAATTTTCATGACATTAAAGGCCTAGAACATGCAGCATACTGGGCTATGTGTCTTGTAAGTAGCAATCATGAAACCATAAATGAATTAAGCAACCAAAAGTTGGTACACATCTGAAACCCTGTAAATGTGTATTTTCTACAGTCTGCAATGTAGAACAGAAATTATTCACAAATGCCAAAAATAAAATAAAAAATACAGATACAAATGCATGCAGAAGGAAACCACCACATAAGCAGTGCAAATTGCAGAGATATTAGGTATGGAAACCAAAGTCAATGTCACCTATGCCAGGTGTATGTTGGCTGTAGCACCTCAAAACAGCAGCTGCCATATTCAATTATTTAAGTTCATATTCATCCCTAGCTGCCATTCGGTTGCCCATCAGCACTCAGGCAGTGAAACAAATTAATTGTAGTCAAGGTTTAGATTTATCCTGCCAGCATTTGCCAACACTTACTTTATAGCTCTGGCAAGGATATACTCTGTCTCTACACTAGTCTCCAGAGGAGTGATATCCTCTCTGCTTGCAAAGGAGGAAGCCACTGCTTGACTCCTCCTGACATACCGTGTCCCTCACTGTTCCCACTGCCGTAAACTAAGTGCGTTACCATTTTTTCACCAGCTCCACTCACTGTTGTTGCTGGGTGGAGGGGTTTCTGGCTGCTGGGGAGTCTATTGTCGCTGGCAGCTATAGGGAGGGGGGGGGGGTCCAATCTTTCTGGCTGCAGGGGATCTCTTGTTGCTGTTGAAGCTGGAAGGATCTATTGTTGCTATTAGGGGAGGTCTATTCTTGCTGCTTAAGGGAAGGGGGCAGAGAACCTATTCTCTGAGGGAAAAAGCCTTGGTTATTGGCATGTGACTTACTGTATTCGGCTGAAAAGTTTAAAGGGAAAGTGTTATGTAAGCGCTGACATCTACTGCAAGGTCTTCTACTGATTCTACTAATATGTATTATGTACATATGTTTGCTATATTTTTATCACAAAGATGAAAAGTAAGGCAACCAAACAGCATTCTTTTGTTAAATCTGATGTATTTGTTATGTGCTGTATGAATGAATGAATGAATGAATGAGTAACTTGTAAAGCGCTACAAATGCGAACTGAATCGCCTCAAGGCGCTTTTTGCAGCCAGTGTCTGCCTGGCTGATGTGGTCATTTACCCCGTAGGATCTCAACGCGCTTGGGACACACGTGTACACATATATATATACTGGGCCGATTTGGACAGGATCCAATTAACCTACCAGCATGTCTTTGGAGTGTCGGAGGAAACCGGAGTACCCGGAGGAAACCCACGCAGACACAGGGAGAACATGCAAACTCCAGGCAGATGGTGTCGTGATTCGAACCAGCGACCCTTTTGCTGCTAGGTGAAAGTGGTAACCACTACACCACTGTGCTGCCCTGCTCTGACATTATTTCAGTCACAGGGAGATTCTATGAGTAGCCTAAAGATTAATTTAGTCATAATGTCACATATTGCAGAAAATTCCATTACACAAGTAGCCCACAGTTTCATGGTTTCCAATCTCTAGATACAAGATATTTATTTAACAGTTGCTATTGGTTGATTGTTCTTTAATCAATATCTAGTTAATGTGCTGCTCTCATGGCCAATACATATATGCTTGTATTTCTTTTTGTAGCCTCAGGCTATGTGAAAAATTGAACAACTAGGAAAAAGTGTAATATTGATGATAATTCATCTGTATTGTACAGCAAATCTGTAACTCTGATGTGTCCTGTGTGATGCTGAATATTACTGTGTGGTTAAATAGTTAATGAGCGTGTTTGAACCTATTGTAAAATGCATATTAAATCCTTCAATATTTTACTACAGTTTGTCATAGAATAATATTTTGTTATTACAACAAAGCACTAGGAGTTTTATGTCTAAACTATAGGCTTGTAGATCAAACTGTGAAATGTGATTTACTGTTTAATTTCTGCTAAGGCGGCTATTCAACCTGTTCAATAAGATTTCATCTGTACGCAAATATAAGTGGATGTCTGGCTTACAACCCATAGCGCTACTTGGCATAACACTATTTCTTCTTTAGGCTTGACAATGATTCATGTGACGTGTATGTTTTAACTTTTGATTTGCGATTTCAATACTTTTTAAACCATTAAACAGAACTAGAGAAAAACTGCAATAACCACAAATTTTACAGGGTGAAATACATTGCACTACAGCTACAAAGCCTAAAGTGTTACATGTAATACCTTCCATACTGTACTTTTTATACATTCTTTCATGAACATTCTACTTTTGCCAGCGTGAACAGCCAAAAACAACATACAAATAAATAACCCATTAAAAGAGAAAACAATAAAACCAGCTTTTGCTGCAATATTTACTTTCAATTCAGGGATTTTCACAGCAGTTATTATTCCTGCCACAAAATGTCCTCCGCCTGATGGCTAGCTTCATTCTACCCACTTCTTCTGAGACCAGGTTATCCTGGACCCAGCCCAGGCTTTGATTGACAGTAAAAAGAGAAGCATAGTGATGAGCTCATTTCTTGGTCACTCTGCTTTGCCTTCCTTCTAACTAGTATGCTTTTTGTCGGCACATAAACTGACTCTTTGTTCTGCTTTTTCCTTTCACACTCCAGCCCTGCAGGGACTGCAAGAGACTGATACCATGAGCTGAATTATTAGTTCAACTTTAGCAACACATTACACCTGTAGTTAGACTATAACAAGTTGCTAAGCGCACCCCCCCCCCCAATTACAGTGTAAAAAGAGTTCTCCCCATATCTGCTGTCACTTTAGAATTTTGAGTGGCTGTACAAGGCTCTGTGCACACAGCCATGTCATTCGATCACAGAAAAATCTTGCCTACCACCACGTCCAACAGACTTGTAACTCACACTGGGATACAAGTGTGGTAATCAGCACACTCATAGTCAATTGACACCAGAGGTACAGGCAGACAGCTGGAGGAAGAGCCTGTAGGAGCCTGACATTGCACCCACGATCCACTGATCACAGGTGCAATACTTTGCAGGCTTCTTCGAAAAAATAAATAATAAATTCTCATTTTTTTCCCAGCAAAAATATGTTCGTTTATAATTTTTTTTAAATTAATGCATGAACAGGAATGCTTTGAACAAACTTCAAACTCGCTTGAAATTCATTTAAAATCTTTATTTGTTAGGAACAACAGATACAGCCAACATGTAAAAAACTGTGTGCAAGTGTACCCAAGAGAAGTTTACAGGCAATGGGTGGAAACATCAAACATTGATTTGATTTAGGTTTCTTCTTTTTTTAGATACTCTTTATAAAATCATCTAATTGATAAATAAAAACAATATGTTACATTATTTGTGAAAGCATCCTACTTTACAGCATTACAGTGCCTTAAACTCTTGCACAGTACTGTTTATGTATGTCTACACAGTCTGTACCTGTCAAATATATACCTTGAAAACACCCTTACGTTGCTCTTATGGCAACTTACCTTATATGGCCACATCCATTTCTTTTATACTTGTGCTGTTATTTACTGACAAATAATAGTAAAAGACACAGGACAGTTCCCATCTAAAACTCCTTGCACACAGGACCTATTCTGTGTTCTGCCCTTGAACGCATAGGTCCTTAAATATGAGTACCAGTGGGTACAGTGTTCAACCCGGTCAACCCACAGCATATATCAGTCTGCCATAGACCTTGACAGGTTGCAGGCAGCAGGGCTGGACACTGCACCTATTCCTCAGGGGTGCACCAACACACTCGGATTTGACACACAGGGGCTTATGTGCAAGGATCCTGAGAGATACAGTATCTGCTACCGTTTAACACACAGAAGATTGCAAAATGTGTTCCAATAATTAGCTTACATCCAATAATTCTTATAAAGAATATTTACTGAATAGCCAAAGAACATTTGTAAAAAAAGTCCATCTAAGTCGAGCCTAAGTAGTCCAAAAACATAGTGTTGATTTGTAAACAAAATGACTCTACATGGGCGCTCAGCTTCTTGTAAAGCCAGCATTGCTTCTAGATGCCAACAGCTAACCTTCTTGTAACATGGAAAGGTAAATAAGACATTCTACATGGCTCACAGTGACCCATGACAGTCACAGACGATTACAGTACTGTATGCTTTTTACAATTATTTAAGGCTCCAACAACTTCTAAGTAAAGGTGATATTCAAGTATGCAGAAGAGTGACCACAGGATTCCCCATGCAATAAAGCCCTAATTATAGCATATCACAAATAAATGGTAAATATACTGGTTTATAGATTTATTTTGCCTTTTTGAAAATGTACAAATGTACAAACTCTTTTGGTATATTTGCTTAAATGGTTATATGAAATTTTCCTTTTACAAATAAATATTTTTAGAATGGGTACATCCACAAAAGTTTTAAAATCATGCTGGGCTGTCTAATTAAATGTAGCCACTGCCTGCATTATTGGAGCTCCCTCTGTTTAGCTGAGTCAGTTGTAATGGTCCTTCTGCCTTATAACATGTTAGGAGAGAGAGGGAGGCACATATGCTTCCTCTGTGGGTCATTCTGCAATGTGCATAATCTGATCTCCTTTCTGTTTAGGTCCATCTCCTTCATCTATTATCTGAGTGTCTTGAAAGCTGCTGCTCCTGCTTAAAGCTCACCACTTGCTGCCTAAGAATGGTAAAGAAACATTCATATGCAACATTTTATATCCACACAATTTACAAGAAACAAAAACTATATAAAATTTGGTCCTGAATATAACAAAATGTTTCCTTTCACTAAAATCTTTTCAAGTAAGCTAAGAAATACTAGAACATCTGCCATCTCTCAATGGAGATACTGGCTATCCATTTAAATGGACAATGATGCCCAGGAGTTGGTAGACAGGGCTCCTGATCTTGACGCCTACAAACTCCCAAATGTCAGTGAGCTCAGTCTTAGTTCTAGGGGTGCTGATGAAGCATGCCCTAGAACAAGACAGACACATATATTTGTGGCAACTGGGCACCAAGTCTCACCTGTCTTGCTGCCGCGTATATGTGAGACACTAATGTAAAATGGTTAAACATTGTAAAGTTAACCTAACGTAAAGCGCATGTGTGCTTGTTGACAGCACATGACACACATTTTTTGTGCTTATCGACTAAAAGAAATGGTTAGTTCTAATGTATACTATAAGTATACAGTACCTAGCGCACTGTGTACTTGAATGTAGCACAATCCCTCTGCCCAAGAGAGTTGTAAGTCTTGGATTGCTTTAGGTAAATGTCTTTGACTTCAGCAGAACACATTCTACACCAAATGAACAATGACTACACATCTGGATCAATCCTTCACAAATGAGCTACGTAGACCCAAACTGGACAGATGGGCAATTCTTCTGTACTACAGTTTATATTGTGTCAGGTCTTAAAGGAAACCTAGTCCAGGAAGTAACCGTTTGTACACTCAGCTCTGATTTAGGGGAGGTTATGGAGCACATGTGCTGTATGAACAATTTTTCGTGGGGTTCAATTTAACTTAGCCTTTCCCGACAGCATATTCTTATTTTTCTATTGCACCTCACTCACTGCTTCTTTCAACTTGGAAAAAATCCCTGCACAATCTACAAGTCGTCGGCGGGTTAGAGAGAACAAGAGTAACAGCCCAGATTGGCCTAGCGCTGTCATATGGGGTGAGTAACATGCTTTTTCATACTGGGTACTTCATTTGGTTCCTGGCCCTGAACAGAGTGAAGGAAATAAACTGGGGAGGTCTGGGGGATTAAAGTAAAACTAGTGATTTGTCCTGAATAGGCAGCACAGGCTTGCTTTAAGCTGACTGCAGTACACAAACAACTACACTGTTGTTTACACTTCTGAATTCCTGTGGCGATATTAGTTGATGGAGATTGACCCACAACATTTTACTACTACTGTAACAGGCCTCATGCACAGTGGAAATGTCTAATGCTGCTGTTAGGGGTGTCTGGCTTTTTTTCCTTCCTCTAAACACCCTTACATGTTAGTCTATGTGTCCATGCACACAGAGGCATTTAGAGGAATTTAAAGTCAGGGGCGTGTAAATGCAGATAAAAAAAATCCCAGCACATTCAGGAGCAGCAGTGTTTTGGCACAAAAAAACTCTTGCCATTGAAATTAATGCCCAAGGGCTTGATGTGCCTGAATGTGCCTAAACACACCTAAATACACACATTTACAAGTGTCAAGTGATTTTTTTCTACCCAAATTCTACTGCCAAGAGAGACATCTAGAAGAGATGGGCAAATGTCCAGTGTGCATGAAGTCTTAAGCCTAATACACACGATCGGACTTCCATCGGACTTTTCCGTGGATTTTGGTCCGAAGGGCGTTGGCGGTGAACTTGTTTTGCATACACACGGCAGAACATTTTCAGCCAACTTTTACCAAATCACATGGTTTTTCAGCTCTTTACCGCCACCCTTGGGCAACTTCTGTATTGTTGTCCGATCTTTAGCATAGTTTCTGAGCATGCGTGTTTGTACTTTGGACTTTAGTCCGATGGACTTGCGTACACACGATCGGATTATCCTCCATCGGACATTTGTTGGTATAACACAAAGTGCTGAACGCAGAATGCCTGGACTAAGGCAGCGTGTCTGTTAACGCATTTTTAGGTGTGAATAGGACCTAGACCAGATGTCAGCAGCAGGTAATAAGGACTAGATTGGAATTCCCAACCATCTGGAGCCCTGCACTTATAGAACAACATACTATGCCAATCCACCATTTGCATATAGCTCGTCTGTCAGACTTTTTGGGTACATATTATTGCTTCAATTTTCTAACAATTTTCACTTAAAATTTCCTACCTTTCACGTTCTTCCTTCATCTTTTCCACATCTTGCTCCTCCTCTTTCCTGGCGGTTTTAGGACTACCTTTCTGATCAACCTTTCCTCCTTTATCATCTTTATTCTTTTTCCCAAACCTAAAGAAAAATATAAAGAGAATTAGATCTTGCCTCTTCTGAGAATTATTCCTGAATATTGACAGAACATGTGTGAAAATTCAGCTGCTTTAATACAGGACAGACATTGTTCAAGGAACTTATTTTGACAAACATCCAACAGGACTAAACATGTTCTTACCAGAAAAACCCTTATAAAGATTTTGCTCTCTATTTAGATACAGAACTACTTTAATGGCACACTGTAATTTAATTCACTGGAGAGGCTGAAACACAAAAGCTGTTAATGCTGAAAAAAAAAAAAAAAAACACATGGAGCACAAACTATACACTGTTACACATCAGTGCTACAAAAGGAAAACAAAGCTGAAAAAGTCAATGGACAAAGCAGGCAGCAGGAGCCTAATGCATTATTAGTTTGGTGTTTGGTGTAAGAAAATTAGAAAAGAACATTTATAGCAGTGACATTGAAAGCTTCCAACAGTGTCTGAAAAACATACCTGGGACTAATTAATTACCCACTCACTTGTCAGCTTTTAATTTCTCACCCCTTGTTTAGTCTAATTAATCACCATCTTTAATAGAGCTGTTACCTTCTCTTTACTGCAGTGGCATTACACGCACAGGCAATTCCTGATATCAACTTGTTCAGGTATTGAAGGAACAACCTACTCTACCAACAAGCAAGACGTGCATCTGTTCCATTTTGCTACTCAGATATGTACAGTACTGTTATTCTTTCTGCTTATATTGTATTACGTAAATTAGAAGTTTCTTCTGCTACATTCTATGCAATGCACAATAAATTAAAGGGTTGTTCAGTTGTTGGGAGAGGCTGAGAATTTTCTATATCTCAGAACTCTTTAGGTGTGATTTACTAAAAGCAAATAGGCGGTTTACTTTGCAAGGTGAGTTGCACATTGTAAGGGAACTTTCCACAGAGCTTAGTAAATGTGGTAAAGTTTCACTTTGCAAATAATATTTAATCAGATGCACATGACTGGATGATGGACGTCAGCAGGGCTTCACCTCATTCGCTAGGTTCTGGAGAAAATTCCTTCACAAATTGAAAATGATCTTGCAAAGTGAGCCTATTTGCCTTTAGTAAATCAACCCCTATAAGTAATGTATCTGTGCTTGAATTCCTGATTCTGCACCTCTGTTGAAGCAGTTATGAGCAGTTTCTACTTTCCCTATTGCATTTTGTATATATTTACATTAACTGGAGATGTTGGAACACACAAAGGTGGGCATAGCAGCCCAAATCCATCATGAATGGGAACTATGGTAGAGCGATCTCACCATTACAACGTAATAGAAGTCATTACATAAATAATAAGCTCAATAAGCTACCAGGGTGGCTTATCATTTAAAAATCCAAATAGGAAGAAGAAAGATTACCATTGATGGCTGCAAAATTGTAAGGACTGATCCAAATCCAGCAACAACTTTTGTTTTAGCTTTGGACAGATTTTAGAAAGGGAAATACTTCTGCCAAGTATGCTGTTAATGATCCCATAGGGGATGTTTTACCTTCCTTCATGTTCTTTTAACAGCAGAACAAAAAAAATAAAAAATGAAGGGAAAGGTTGTCACTAGGACAGGAAGACACAGTTAGTAATAATAACGTGACACATATTATAACCCTTCCCAATTGTTCTGAAAAAAAAGGTGTTTTGTTTTAATCTATTGTTCCGTTGTAGATATTTCTCTTTACTACCTTCCCCGGCAGGCAGTAAGGGGAAATTATCTCCAACCAGGGCATAGGCTGCTAATTAATAAATGACGGGATCTCTATCTTTCTGTTAAAAACTAACAAAAAACTTTGGGCTGGAGTTAGGCCTGACTTATGCAGCACATGCTTACAGAAAGATCTACCATTTGTATTTCTGAATTTGACAATTAGGATGTCAATTATTTTGACATATGCCACTGTTAACAGAATTATCAAGCTACTTTTTTTTCTGCTATAACATTTAGCCATGTCCATTTGAGCAGAGGTGAATATATCTTTTTGTGAGTACAGAACCAATATGGCCCAGTTTGTGTGATCACTGGTGCCAAACATTACTGGAGCCTTTGCATTCAGACCTGCTTCATAGCCATCATTTTGGGTGGTTTTCAAGCATCAAGTGACCAGTCAAGGAAAACCGACTACCCAAGCACTTGAAGCTACATTTTGCTTGTAAAGCATCAACGTCTTAAAAATTTCCATATATTTCCTAAGCATTTACTTATCATCGATATCACAATGGAATTACTTTTTAACATAATTGCAAAAGTCCTCCAGGCAGTCCTGCACATCTCTGGCAAAGTCATTCTGTGACACATGACCTTATCTTTATAATATCACCATAAACTTTAAGCTTCTAAGTGAATAAGAGCATACAAACTAAAATTTAACAGTGCACCAGAAAATTGGGGGGGGGGGGAGGAAATCCTCCAAGAGCTAATTTATGTCTTGTGATGAACAGATCTCCAGTTAAGGTAATGCCCGAAGCAAGCCTCCGGTGATTATAGTCTTTTTGTGCAAATTACAGCACTGAGGATATGTGTCTGTTTTATGACTTCCAGGTCATATTATCTCACTTCATTATTTATAAGGTCTAGTTGTCACTTTCTGCATAACTACATCTTAAAAGGTATCACATGAAAGCCTGTGCCATTTGGGGATAATGTCACTGGTTAATTTATGCATCTGCTATAAGGAGAACAAAGATCGAAATCTACATGCAGTTTTAAAACAGTAGTAGATTTATTTAAAACTAGATTATTAGGTTGTTGTTAAAGGTAAAACAAAGCGTTTCATTTTTATTTAAAGATATAAACTTTAAAAGTGATCAGCTTAATGTAAATCCTATCAATGTTAATGTTGTAAATGTGTTTTTTTCTATTTATAGTCTGTAATCATATATTATATGTACAGTATCTCACAAGAGTGAGTACACCCCTCACATTTTTGTAAATATATTATTATATATTTTCATGTGACAACACTGAAGAAATTACACTTTGCTACCAGTGTTCATTTTGGCAGCAAATTTCGATTTAGTTTTAGTCTTAGAACTAAAATGGCATTTTAGTTCTAGTCCCATTTTAGTCTTTTGCAATTGTTTTAGTTTTAGTCGTATTTTGTCGACTAAATCTCCAGTACATTTTAGTCGACTAAAATGTCCTACGTTTTAGTCGACTAAAACTAATTTTAGTCATCTAAAATCTAATGAGTGTAATTAAAATGGATTGCATTAGTTAACCTTTCTTTACAATTTCCAAACTCATTATATACCGCTGGAGTAAAAAATCGAATATGTTATTTATGGTATTGAGGTATGAACATGCACTACGGATCAGTGTTAATTTTGAAGTCAAATTTCAATTTCGTTTCAGTCTTAGTCTTTTGACTAAAATGGCATTTTAGTTTTAGTCCCATTTTAGTCTTTTGACTAAAATGCCATTTTAGTTTTAGTCATATTTTAGTCATCTCAGTTGTTTTAGTTTTAGTCGTATTTTAGTTGACTAAAATGGTATTCATTTAGTCGACTAAAATGTTTTAGTCGTTTTAGTCGACTAAAATGTTTTAGTCGTTTTAGTCGACTAAATTAACAGTTTGCTACAATGTAAAGTAGTGAGTGTACAGCTTGTATAACAGTGTAAATGTGCTGTCCCCTCGAAATAACTCAACACACAGCCATGAATGTCTAAACCGCTGGCAAAAAAAGTGAGTACACCCCTAAGTGAAAATATCCAAATTGGGCCCAAAGTGTCAATATTTTGTGTGGCCATCATTATTTTCCAGCACTGCCTTAACCCTCTTGGGCATGGAGTTCACCAGAGCTTCACAGGTGGCCATTGGAGTCCTCTTCCACTCCTCCATGACGACAACACGGAGCTGGTGGATGTTAGAGACCTTGCGCTCCTCCACCTTCCATTTCAGGATGCCCCACAGATGTCCAATAGGGTTTAGGTCTGGAGACATGCTTGGCCAGTCCATCACCTTTACCCTTAGCTTCTTTAGCTAGGCATAAATCGTCTTGGAGGTGTACTTGGGGTCGTTATGTTGGAATACTGCCCTGTGGCTCGGTCTCTGAAAGGGAGGGGATCATGCTCTGCTTCTGTATGTCACAGTACATGTTGACATTCATGGTTCCCTTAGTGAACTGTAGCTCTCCAGTGCCGACAGCATTAATGCAGCCCCAGATCATGACACTCCTAGCACCATGCTTGACTGTAGGCAAGACACACTTGTCTTTGTAGTCATCACCTGGTTGCCGCCACACACTTGAAACCATCTGAATCAAATAAGTTTATCTTGGTCTCGTCAGACCACAGGACATAGTTCCAGTAATCCATGTACTTAGTCTACTTGTCTTCAGCAAACTGTTTGCGGGCTTCCTTGTGCATCATCTTTAGAAGAGGCTTCCTTCTGGGATGACAGCCATGCAGACCAATTTGATGCAGTGTGCGGCGTATGGTCTTAGCACTGACAGGCTAACTCCCTACCCCGTCAACCTCTGCAGCAATGCTGGCAGCATTCATACGTCTATTTCCCAAAGACAACCTCTGGATATGACACTGAGCACGTGAGCACTCAACTTCTTTGGTCGACCATGACATGGCCTGTTCGGAGTGAAACCTGTCCTGTTAAACCACTGTATGGTCTTGGCCACCGTGCTGCAGCTCAGTTTCAGGGTCTTGGCAATCTTCTTATCGCCTAGGCCATGTTTATGTAGAGCAATAATTTTTGATTTCAGATCCTCAGAAAGTTCTTTGCCATGAGATGCCATGTTGAACTTCCAGTGACCAGTATAAGAGAGCGATAACACCAAATTTAACACACCTGCTCCCCATTCACATCTGAGACCTTGTAACACTTACAAGTCACATGATACCGGGGGAGGAACAATGGCTAATTGGGCCCAATTTGGACATTTTCACTTAGGGGTGTACTCACTTTTGTTGCCAGCAGTTTAGATATTAATAGCTGTGTGTTGAGTTATTTTGAGGCAACAGCAAATGTACACTGTTATACAAGCTGCACACTCACTACTTTACATTGTAGCAAAGTGTTATTTCTTCAGTGTTGTCACAAGAAAAGATATAATAAAATATTTACAAAATTGTGAGGGGTGTATTAACTTTTGTGAGATACTGTATATAGGGCAGCCATATTTGCTCATTACTTCAGGCTCTGGGTCCTGCTTATTGGTGCTGCAAAGTATCTGCATTACCATTCCCAAAGGTTAATGCATGACTGCCAGTTATGTTTATTGACATTTATCCAGTAAGGTATATTCACCAATCCCCTCCCACTGCAGGAGTCCTCCTTGAATAAGCTCTGTTGGATGATGTCAGAGCTTACTCTGGTGTAGGATGTCACTGTTCCCCATGTGTCATATTCAGGCCTGCCAATTGGTTGCTCAGGTCTTAGCACTGTCACATGGAGGAGGTCACATGCTTTCCCATATTTTGAAGGGGAAGGAGATGGCAAATGAGTACAGAATATACCTTACTTGGTGAGTGTACCTAGCTATCAGGAGGCACTGTCCTTTGCTTTGATTATCACTATAAGCATTCCTTATGAAGCACTTTCTTATTTATGTTGGTTTTCAGTAAACAACAGAATTTTCATGAAAATAAATGTTTCAACAGAACATAGATGTCTACTCATTTCCTGCCCAGGTGAGTTACGTGTCATATGTTTATTGATGTCTTAAATTATATTTTCTGGTTGTCACAAGGCAAAATATGGGAAAATCTCCCCATTGTAGTCTTGGGCAGCAAAAAAAAGCCTGTCAAAGGTTCAAGCCTTCTACACTTTATTTAAAAACAAAACAAAATGATGCCTGGAGTTAAGATTTAGGGCTATCTTTTGAGATACAACAGTGCCTTTAAATCTGCAGGTCTGAACCATAACATTTTGGTTACAATTTCCTGGAAAATGATGAGACTACCTGAGTGGTAAATCCCTGTATGTTGTTACATGGAGATGTCTCCAGAAGTGCCAACTTTTTATTGTAAGGTTTGTAAGTTGCTTTTAAGTAAAAGTATAGTGTATATCTAGGTTATATTCTCTTGGAAATGTCCTTGAGCAAAGTACCATTGGAAAAAAAAACACTCCATTTTAACAACATGTAAAACATTTCAGTACTTGTGTGGGAAAAAAAGATACAAATTTTCTTTTTTTTTATATATAGATTTAAACAACAAAATTGTCAATTCCACTGTGCAAGTCACAGCAACCTAGTAAAAACAGTACTAAACAAACTTCACTAAAAGTCTGCTGATCAAAGGAAACTAGCATAGAGCATGGCATTATCCAGCTGCTGAAAAATCTAGTGTCTGTGGGATGTGCTTGTATTTTATTTCCCTTAACGTACCTGTAAAAAAACTCAAATTTAAGCACAAAATAACAATTTTTTGAACTACTAAAACTAATAATTCTAATCCGTATGTTTACTTTACTTGAAAGATGCCCAGATTTTTTTTTTACTAACAAAACATGAAAAATGTACTGATGGAGCACATTTTTTTTTACTGACAGCCTAAAATATGAAAACAATTACTATTATAAACTAAGGATCAATATTTAAAGGCAACATTTTTCAATAAGGAAAACAAATGCACTTATATTTACAGGAAAAAATGTGCATATAGTATTTTTACCCACAGGAGCCTGCAAAGCATAGCACCTACGATCAGTAGATTATGGGTGCAATGTCAGGCTCCTGCAGACACTTCCTCCAACTTTTTCAGGGGGTAAGGTTTGGGGTGCGTAACATATAACATACGTGTAACAAATAACATGTTTCTAAAGGCGAACTTAGCCTTTAAACAGTACAAACAATATGTAAACATTAAGAAATTACACCCAGTGACATAAGTGAATATGTGCACAAGCTAAATAAATGAAAATTCAAGTCCACACAATGTATGATTAGATCCAGTCCATATGAACTCTTCCAAACTTCCACCACACCCAGTGTTCGGTGATCCCTCTCCCGTCAGATGTACACTCACCACAGCAAGTTGCCTCACACTCTCGTGTTTGGCGTGTGAACGTAAACAAAATCTCACAAATCAGTGTAGTCAATCTTCCAAATTCCAACCAAATGAGTATAGGATTGCTTCACATTCAAATATGTAAAAAAAGCTCCAATAGTGTAGTAACGTAAAATCAGTTTTAATGACACACTTGTAAACACTTCAAATATTGCACTCACATAAACCTCAAAAACTTTGAGCATTGAACCACAGCAAAACTCATAAACTGCACCAAAAACTAGTGTATTGGTCGCAGCGGACCCACGGTAAATCAGTAATCTCTCACCGCCTCCTTGCCGCTTCTCACTGGACCTCCACTGCTTAGTTCGACCTTGTGACGTCACACGTTCCTTCAGATGGTTGCCGCACAGCCACGCCCCGACATGTTTCGTCGTAAAGACTTAATCATGGGATTGGCTGTGCGGTTCGACAACTCCTCCTTTTATCCATCCCAAGTATGGGCGGAAATATACTCACTTCTTCACCAATTGTGGGCGGAATTGTGTCATTCTCCAATGACCCATATCTCCTCCCATCCTTCCTGTCCCAACTAAGGGCGGAAGTGCATCACCAGCTCCTCACAACATGGGCGCAAGCCGGATACCGCTCCGAGTGCATTACCCGAGTGCCCCCGCAACCATCATACACTCGCCAGTGGTGCTGATCTATCCTACCGGATCATATATGTTATAACATTTCATACACCTTCATAGCAATTATATAATGTGCGGTGACTCTGAAATACGGATGCGGTGCTAATATACCTAAAAAGACATATATTATTAAAAAATATATTACATAGAAATATATTAAAATATATATATATATATATATATATATATATATATTTCAAAAAAACATCATTTGGCATTATGAGATAAAAATATTAGACGAAAAATAATATGCATCATTGATTATAAAAAATTATTATTGATTATGAAAAATTATAACAATTTCAAAAAAATTCCAAAAAGGCTCTAACACACACACACATAATTCTACATGTGTGCGTTTTTAAACTAAGTGAATCCCATACTTCCAGTAGTCTATCCTCTTTAAGAGAAAGAAACATGGGACACATAAAAACAGAGATGTCTTAATGAACACTCCCTAAATATAAACCTAAAATTAGCTATAAAAATTAGAATTAAAATTGCAATTGAGTGGATGAAGGGAATTCTAATTTGGTGATGGGTAATGTGTACCACACATTAACTGATTCAATGTGAATACAAATCCCATAACCCTAATGAATCAATACAAGTTATACCTAAAAATTAATATGCCTAAAAATTATTGATGAAGCAATTAAGATCCAATTCAATATTGAGGCCTCTGGGATAAAGACTTTTTAAAAGGAATATCCATTTGTCTCTCTCTGTGACAAATCTCTAACCCAATTTGAGCCTCTCAAGGATGGATGCACACAATCTATCCCGCAAAATTGAATAAGGGAAGGATCCTGCTGATGTTTTTCCTTAAAGTGTAGTGAAACACTATGATATTTAAAACCATTTTTTATGTTAGTGAGGTGCTCCGCTATGCGTACCCTAAGTATTCTCTTGGTTCTACCTACATAGTATAACCCACAAGGGCACCACATAAGATACACGACTTAAGAGGAATAACATGAGATAAACTCTTTAATATCAAATGTTTCCTGATCCTGATCCAAATTTCGCCCCCATAGCCACGCCAACCTGTTGTGAAAAGAAACAGTCATGATACCAAAAATAGTTATGGGACATACAAAAGTCCAACACATGTCCCAAAAACCGTTTTTGCGTATATGGGAAATAGGGGATGCCCCAAGGAGCCAATGTTTTGGAAAAATAGGATTTTTATAACAGCTTACCTGTAAAATCCTTTTCTTGGAGTACATCACGGGACACAGAGCGACATAGTCATTACTAATGGGTTATATAGATACCTTCAGGTGCTGGCACTGGCAACTTCCAAAACCGGAAGTACCCTCCCCTATATAAGCCCCTCCCATCCGGGAGAACCTCAGTTTTGTAGCAAAGCAATAAGTGTCCCCAAAGAGGGGTGGGAGCTCTGTGTCCCGTGATGTACTCCAAGAAAAGGATTTTACAGGTAAGCTGTTATAAAAATCCTATTTTCTTTCTCGTACATCACGGGACACAGAGCGACATAGTCATTACTAATGGGATGTCCTAAAGCAATGCCCAACGAGGGGGGGGATACACCATACATAAGCTGAGCGCTATCAGACATGAGGATCTTTTGCGGCATGCAACACACTGCGCCCAAAGGCGACATCCTCCTGACTTCTAACGTCCACCTGGTAGAACCTAGTAAACGTGTGTACTGAAGACCATGTTGCGGCCTTACAGATTTGAGCCAGGGAGGCCTGGTGATGCACTGCCCATGAAGTTCCAACTGCTCTCGTGGAGTGCGCCCTAACTTTGAACGGAGGCGGTCTCCTTCTCAAGCCATAGGCTTGCATTATGACCTGTCGAATCCACTTGGCTAAAGTAGATTTTGACGCTGCCTGACCCCTTCTGGGGCCTTCCGGCAGAATAAACAAAGTATCCGTTCTGCGAATCTGAGCAGTGGCTTTTAGATAAGCTTTAACTGCTCTTACTACATCCAAAGAATGCAATAACTTTTCCTCTACCGAAGTAGGTTTGGGGAAAAAAGAAGGAAGAACCACATCTTGGTTCAAATGAAACCTCGATACCACCTTAGGAAGAAAGGCTGGATGAGGACGTAACACTACTCTGTCCTTATGGATAACCAGATATGGCTCCCTACAGGACATAGCTGCTAATTCCGACACTCTTTTAGCCGAACAAATGGCTACTAGAAAAATCAATTTCCTGGTGAGAAGAACCAAAGAAATATGCTGTAATGGTTCAAATGGTTGTTTCTGTAGAACCGACAGAACCAAGTTTAGATCCCATGGACATATGGGAATATTAACCGGAGGACTAATACGCATCACTCCTTGTATAAAGGCTTTGACTAGTGAATACGAAGCCAAGGGCCTTTGAAAAAATATTGACAAGGCCGAAATCTGACCTTTGATAGTACTCAAGGCAAGCTTCCTATCTACAGCCCATTGTAGGAAGTCCAGAATCCTACCTATTACGTATTTACGTGGATGCCATTTCTTGGCCTCACACCAGGCGATGTACGCCTTCCAGATTCTATAGTAGATCTGCCTGGATACCGGCTTCCTGGCATTGATCATGGTAGATACTACAGCATTAGAGAGCCCTCTCTTTTTTAGAATGTGGGCTTCAATAGCCAGGCCGTCAAACCTAGGGCTGGTAAGGAAGGGTGGTATATCGGTCCTTGCGAAAGCAGGTCCGGACGATGTGGGAGGGTCCAAGGACTCCCCACAGACATCTTTACAATCTCCGCGTACCATGCTCTTCGGGGCCACGCTGGAGCCACCAGAATCACTGGTTTCTTTTCTACCCTGATTCTGCGGAGTAATCGAGGTAACAATTGTGGCGGTGGGAATGCATATATCAGCTTGAACTGATCCCAAGGGAACACTAGGGCATCCGAGCCGCAAGCTAGGGGATCCCTTGTCCAAGAGACAAACCTGTCCACTTTTGCGTTGAATCTGGATGCTAGCAGATCTACATCCGGTGTTCCCCACCGCTGACATATTGTCCGGAAAACCTCGGGATGAAGGGACCATTCCCCTGGGCATAATTGTTGGCGACTTAGAAAGTCCGCCTTCCAATTCTCCACTCCTGGAATGAATACCGCAGATATGGCTGAGACATATCTTTCTGCCCATCTCAGGATGTAATTTACTTCCCTCTGGGCTGCACGACTCCTGGTGCCCCCCTGATGATTGATATATGCCACTGCTGTGGCATTGTCTGATTGAATTCTGACAGGGGACCCTTGGAGTTTGGATGTCCATGCTACTAGGGCATACCGGGCTGCTCGTATCTCTAAGAGATTGATGGGCAGGGCCTTTTCCGCATCCGACCATCTGCCCTGGAGAGACCATTGCTCCAGTACTGCTCCCCAGCCTATAAGGCTGGCATCTGTAGTGACCACCTTCCAAGAAATCGGACTGAAGGATTTCCCTCTTTCCAGATTCTGGGGAACCAACCACCAGCGGAGGCTCTTGCGAACGGAAGGGGACAAGGACATTGGTAAGTCCAGAGCCTGAACTTTTTTGTTCCAGGCTGACAGTATGGCCCTTTGCAAATTCCTTGAATGGAATTGACCGTAGGGTACTGCTTCGAATGATGCCACCATTTTTCCCAGCAGCCTCATGCACAGGCGTATGGATGGCTGTCTTTTTGAACCCACTAAGTGGATCAAATCTCTCAAAGACGACCCCTTTTCTTGAGGCAAGAAAATTTTTCTCTGGTCTGAATCCAGCCTTAGCCCCAAGTATTCCAGACTTTTGACTGGTTTTAGGGCTGACTTGTCTCGGTTGATAATCCAACCGTGATATTCCAGATACTTGATTGTCTCGTGAACAACCACTTCTAGTTTTTCCACTGAGTGGTCTGTCAGCAACAAGTCATCTAGATATGCCATTATCGTTACACCTCGTGTTCTTAGATTGGCCAATAATGGGGCCAGAATTTTTGTGAACACTCGTGGTGCTGTGGCCAGACCGAAGGGTAAGGCTCTGAACTGAAAATGGCGCCCTTCTACCGCAAAGCGTAGACATTTTTGGTGGGCTGGAAAGATGGGAATGTGCAAATAAGCATCTTTGATGTCGATCGAGGCTAACCATTCCTCCCCTTGTAGGGCAGTGGCCACCGACCGGATCGACTCCATCCGGAAAGTCCTGATATGTAGGAATTTGTTTAGCCCTTTTAGATTTAATATGGGCCTCACGTCCCCGTTTGGCTTCGGGACTGTAAAGAGGTTTGAGTAAAACCCGAACCCCCATTCTTCCAGGGGAACCTCTATAATTACTGCTTGGAGCAATAATTGTTCTAGTGCCAACAGGAGGGATCCTCTCTTCTGGGGATCCCTTGGCACGTTTGACCTTATAAAGTGGGAAGGAGGGGAGTCTTTTAACTCCAATTTGTATCCCAGATTTACTGCGGAGAGCACCCATCTGTCTCTGATCGTGTCCCGCCAGGTCTCTGTGAACAACTGAAGTCTTCCCCCCACCCGATTGAGTGGGGGCAACCCTTCATGCATTTGACTTTGGGGGAGGTTTTGTACCTCTCCTGCTCCAGGGCTTCTTGTTACCCTGCAATTGTCCCTGATTTTTACCTCCGGGATTTGACCGAGGAGGCCGTCGGAACTGTTTCACAGCCGATGTCCTAGGGACTGGAGAAGCAGGCCTCTTAAAAGAGGGACCTCTAACTCTGTTTTTAACCGGCAAAAGTGTACTTTTACCGCTGGAAATTCTCTGGATATATTTGTCCAGGTCTTCCCCGAATAAGCGTTCACCATGAAATGGGAAGCTGACCAGCAATTTTTTACAGGGAGCTTCAGCAGACCAGTTTTTGAGCCATAAAAGCCTGCGCATATGTACTACAGACAGCGTAAGGCGGGAGGCCTGATGGATTGAATCCTTTATAGCGTCCACCGCAAAGCATAAGGCTCTAGGTAGATCAGCTAGGGCAAGAGCCTGCAGATCTGGCAAGTCCCTTAAGACCTGTTTCAACTGATCCTTCACTACTTGGCAGACCCCAATAGCTGCCACTGCTGGTTGTGTCACCAATCCTGCTGTAGAAAAAGCAGATTTTAATAAGGACTCAAATTTTTTATCTATTGGGTCCTTGAACATTTGGACATTATCCACTGGACATGTCAGTGATTTATTCACACAAGAGATGGCTGTGTCCACTGTAGGGACCCTCCATTTTTTGATGAACTTATCCTCCATGGGATAGACCACTTGAAATCTCTTGGGAGGAGTAAATATTTTATCAGGATGCTCCCAATCCTGGTAAATGAGCCCTTCCAGTAAAGGATGGATCGGAAAGGAACAAACAGTCTGGGGAGCTTTTAGCGACCCCAACGAGGAGACAGAAGTGGATGATGGCTCCGCAAGGGCCATTTTAAATGCTGATCGGACCATATTAGTCAGGGACTGAACCCATAACCTTTCAGCATGTGATGCTGAGAATGGCTCTTCCACTGTTGATTCCTCTACAACAGAATCGACCTCATCCTGATCCCCTTCAGGCAGGTCGATCCCTGTATGGGACTGTTGCTCTGCTAACAGGCACTCTGAGGGAGGAGACGGAGATCGAGCGTTTTTTTCCTGTGACAGGGAAGCAGCGATCAATGCTGACAATCTCTCTTCCAGCCCTCCCAGAGCTGAGGAAAAAACCTCCTCTGTTACATACACAGGAGCAGGTGAACTGAGGACAGCCACAGTACCAGGTACTCCTGAGGGTGCTCTACGGTCACTAACCTCTGATTCTTCAGGGGAGACTGGTGCAGCCGAAGCATGCCCAAGATCCTCAGAGCTCGATGGAGACCCCCTATGCTTCCTGGAATTTTTAGTCCCGGAGTTTTTAGACGGCATTATTCCTAAGCCCAAAGCTGAGGTATTCCAGCCAAAATACACCACTTACTGACAATAGTCTAGCACAAATGCTGCTATAAAAACAGTTGGTGTCTACTAATGTGCCTTTCTATGGGGATGCCTGCATCAACCGCTTGCTGTATGCCTTTTTTTTAAATGTTGCCAGCTCTGTCTCTGCACTCCATAGCCAGCTCACAACACATAATTGTGGTTTTTAACATGCTGGGACGCCCGCACATGCGCAGAAGCGCTGCGGCGCGCACAGAGCGTCATCCCCCAAGCTCCGCCCCCTTTCCCGGCTCACCTCTATATATAGAGGCGCGTGCACGCGCACGCGCGCGGCCACGTGCGCCTTCGGCGCTAATTTTGAAAAGGAAACCAGGGACAAGAGCCAGGGCCCCTTTTGCCGCAGGCCGGGGGATGGACGAGTATTGCAACATGGCAGAGGAAGCAGTTTCCCACAAGAGAACTCACCATCTGCCTGGACTTGCTCTGATAAAAAGAAACTAGTCCACATGACAAGAAACGTTCCACAGCGGCCTCTAGTGGATCAACACAGGTACCACAGTCTAATATATTAAATATATATATATATATATTTTTTTTTTTTCTTGACCACTATTAAAATTATTACATTTTTTAGTAGTTACAGGCATGCACAGATATTAGCGGGAATACCGTTAGGTAACAGACAGAAAGACAAATTAGGCTTGGGGGTCCCCCAATAGAACCAAGTTCCTGGGGGCCCCCACTTACCTGTTCCCCGCCGCAGGACTTTGTTTGGTCCACAGAAGCCCAAACTTCACCTATCACGGCAGGCATTGTAATTAAACCTTCAGGGACCGGGTTCCCAAGGATTCCACTCCCCTGGACCTGTATAGCACCCTGCACAGAAAACATCTTGGTCATGGGTATGACCAGAGCTCTGGATCCCAGGGTCCAGCTCTCCTAAGAGAAGCATTACAGGCAAAACCTTGCTCTTCTCTGCAAGGCCCAGGTACCGACCGTTTAGCTATGAAGCTTTTTTGGTCGGATCCGGAATAGCTTACTGAGGCCCAAAAGAACCTGTACGCAAGCTCAGTGAAAAACACATGTTTCTTCTTGGCCAACACCTTAGACACTGGCAAAAAACTGAGGTGCTCCCGGATGGGAGGGGCTTATATAGGGGAGGGTACTTCCGGTTTTGGAAGTTGCCAGTGCCCAGCACCTGAAGGTATCTATATAACCCATTAGTAATGACTATGTCGCTCTGTGTCCCGTGATGTACGAGAAAGAAAAAGGATGCACAACCAAATAATGGACAACACCAATGGGGATTTAAAAACAGGGTTCCATTTTCAATATAGGGAGATTGAGACCATTTTCAAAAAATACTGGCATATTCTGGGCTGCGATAGACATTTGGGGGAAGCTTTACACAATCTACCAAAATTTTTATATAGACGGGCCCCAAGTTTTGGTGACAGGGTAGTACGGAAAATTCTGGATCCACCAGATGAACGAGCTGTAAGAATTGACCTTAAAGGGTTTTATTCGTGTAGGAAATGCAAATGCTGTAGAACAGTAAAAGTACAAAACAGAGGGATAATGAGTGTTACAAATAAGGATCAGGAAACATTTGATATTAAAGAGTTTATCTCATGTAATTCCTCTTACGTGGTGTATCTTATGTGGTGCCCTTGTGGGTTATACTATGTAGGTAGAACCAAGAGACTACTTAGGGTACGCATAGCGGAGCACCTCACTAACATAAAAAATGGTTTTAAATATCATAGTGTTTCACTACACTTTAAAAAGGAAAAACATCAGGAGGATCCTTCCCTTATTCGATTTTGCGGGATAGATTGTGTGCATCCATCCTGGAGAGGCTCAAATCTGGTTAGAGATTTGTCACAGAGAGACACAAAATGGATATTCCTTTTAAAAAGTCTTTATCCCAGAGGCCTCAATATTGAATTGGATCTTAATTGCTTCATCAATAATTTTTAGGCATATTAATTTTTAGGTATAATTGTATTGATTCATTAGGGTTATGGGATGTGTATGCACATTGAATCAGTTAATGTGTGGTACACATATTACCCATCACCAAGTTAGAATTCCCTTCATCTACTCAATTGCAATTTTAATTAAAATTTTTATAGCTAAATTTAGGTTTATATTTAGGGAGTGTTCAATAAGACATCTCTGTTTTTATGTGTCCCATGTTTCTTTCTCTTAAAGAGGATAGACTACTGGAAGTATGGGATTCACTTAGTTTAAAAATGCACACATGTAGAATTATGTGCGTGTGTTAGAGCCTTTTTGGAATTTTTTAGAAATTGTTATAATTTTTTATAATCAATAATATTTTTTTATAATCAATGATACATATTATTTTTCGTCTAATATTTTTATCTCATAATGCCAAATGATGTTTTTTTGCAATATATATATATATATTTTAATAATATATTTCTAAGTAATATATTTTTTAATAATATATGTCTTTTTAAGTATATTAGCACCACATCCGTATTTCAGAGTCACCGCACATTATATAATTGCTATGAAGGTGTATGTAATGTTATAACATACCGTATATACTCGAGTATAAGCTGACCCGAATATAAGCCGAGGCACCTAATTTTACCACAAAAAAATGGGAAAACTTTTTGACTCGAGTATAAGCCTAGGGTGTCCATATGCATGCCTCACTTTGCCTCACTGTGTCCATGTGCATGCCTCACTGTGCCCATGACTAGACTGACGTTTAACATGGGAGTCTATGGAAGGGGTGCCCGGCTTTGAAAAATCGGTGCTCCCCGGCCATAGGTTCCCCGGACAAAAAACTTTGCACAATTGTAGAGGAAGAGTGGGGCTACATGTGTACCAAGTTTGGGGTCCAAGGGACCTACGGCTGGCCAGCACCGGGTCTCCAAAGTCCGGGAGATCAGGCGCAAAAAGGTGACTCGAGTATAAGCCGAGGGGGGCAATTTCAGCACAAAAAAATGTGCTGAAAAACTCAGCTTATACTCGAGTATATACGGTATATGATCCGGTAGGATAGATGAGCACCACTGGCGAGTGTATGATGGTTGCGGGGACACGTGAGTAATACACTCTGAGCGGTATCCGGCTTCCGCCCATGTTGTGAGGAGCTGGTGACGCACTTCCGCCCTTAGTTGGGACAGGAAGGATTTGAGGAGATATGGGTCATTGGAGAATGACGCGCATCCGCCCACAATTGGTGAAGAAGTGAGTATACTTCCGCCCATACTTGGGATGGATAAGAGGAGGAGTTGTCGCACCACACAGCCAATCCCATGATTAAGTCTTTACGATGAAACATGTCGGGGCGTGGCTGTGCGGCAACCGTCTGAAGGAACGTGTGACGTCACAAGGTCGAACTAAGCAGTGGAGGTCCAGTGAGAAGCGGCAAAGAAGCAGTGAGAGATTACTGATTTACTGTGGGTCCACCGCGACCAATACACTCGTTTTTGGTGCAGTTTATGAGTTTTGCTGTGGTTCAATGCTCAAAGTTTTTGAGGTTTATGTGAGTGCAATATTTCAAGTGTTTACAAGTGTGTCATTAAAACTGATTTTATTTTACTACACTATTGGAGCTTTTTTACATATTTGCATGTGAAGCAATCCTATACTCATTTGGTTGGAATTTGGAAGATTGACTACACCGATTTGTGAGATTTTGTTTACGTTCACACGCCAAACACGAGAGTGTGAGGCAACTTGCTGTGGTGAGTGTACATCTGAAGGGAGAGGGATCACCGAACACTGGGTGTGGTGGAAGATTGGAAGAGTTCATATGCACTGGATCTAATCATACATTGTGTGGACTTGAATTTTCATTTATTTAGCTTGTGCACATATTCACTTATGTCACAGGGTGTAATTTCTTAAAGACATTGTTACCTATAGTCTGCCAGATACAGACACTGTGTAATACTGTGCTTTAGAGCTGCTGTTTATTTCTTTTTTAGATTTAACACTATTTCACATATTCACGTTACTGATAGTGGCTGCTTTTTTAGGTTTAGTATTTATTTCACAAGCGCAGTGGTGGGAACATATGAAGGGCGTATTCACTGGTTACCATTCATCTAATATGTAAACATTAAAAGAACCAAAACGTAGAGTAACACCCCCTATAGGTAGTACAAAACATTCATAAATAAACAAATCCCTAAATATGAGAGATTACTGTCATGTATTCTACTAGCAGCTAAGACAGCAACAACACTACAGTGGAAACAGACCATGGTTCCGATCTATCTCGTAAATATAAGTTAAGTTGGGTAATGGTTAATGAAGACTGATATTCCATAATTCCCACATGCTTTTTTTTTTTTTAAAGAGGGACCTGTGGATGATCAAATCGCCTGCCAAATATGTTTTTCATATTCCTGCCCTGAGAAACAACAGGAAGTTAAAGGAAATCTCTTTAAAGTGAGTGATATTCCCTTTTAGGGAGCTGTCACCAGAACTGTCCCCGTTTAAAGATTTCGCTTTACCTCCTATTCTAGTGACTGTAACTTTACCGTTTCATATTTCCCATAACTTTC
This sequence comes from Rana muscosa, assembly GCA_029206835.1. NCBI lineage: Eukaryota > Metazoa > Chordata > Amphibia > Anura > Ranidae > Rana > Rana muscosa. Next base: position 311,312,273 of record CM055127.1, on the reverse strand, counting down.
TATCAACTGATAGTTGTTAGTAAGGCAAATAGAGAGGGTGAAATTGTTGCAAGCAGTAAAAAAACTGATGCACCTTTCATTTTCACATGCTATTAAAAGTGAAAAAAAAAGTTTTGCTCTCGATACACTTAAAAGGGAATTTGTTTACAACTTAGAATGAAATACGCAAGTTAACAATGCAATGATTTTTTTATTTTTTATATCTGCCTGCAATGAATTTTAACTATGCTTACTGACAAATCTCCCACTTGCAAGTATAATCACAGGTTATTTGGCAATGTTGTTGCAAGGGCAAGTTTTTAAGATCATTCAAGTGTAATGTCTGTGCACCTGTACAATGTACAGTATTTTTCAAATATTCCAGAATATGAGATCCTGTCAAAAAAAAAAAAACAACCTTGAAATTTCGTTCCAGCTGCTGCAAAATCATGTAAAGAAAAACAGATATTGACCTACAACTGAGACCACTCAGAATTCATGGCTTTTGCTCTGTATGTGATGTTTAAGCAAAGATGCTATGCTTTTTATTTACACCGAAGGGCATAGCAGACAATATGTAAGAGGAAAAACTCATGACGTGAAGCAAAGAGCATGTCTCAAAATGTCTGACATGCTACATTTTTGGAGTTGCTTTGCAGAGTGCAGATCGTGGTCACACCTGCCTAGCAGAAAGGAAACCTTGGAAAATCAAATTCAAGCAAGATGAACTTCATCATGTGGCTGAATACTGAGGACGTGATCTGTAAGTGGAAATTCAGCTGCAGTAACTCTGCTGGCTTAGCCACCCCTGGAGTGGCACATTTAAAGTGCCACTCTAAAGGTCAATAGATTTTGACCAACTTGAAATGTGCATAATGTCACTTGCTTTATTAAGCTTCAATAAGAAATTAAACATTGGATAAGGAATGTGGAGAGGTCTCTTATCTACAGAACAAACAATGGGATTGTGACCATGGCAACATTGTGTTTCTGTTGTGCGAGACATACCCAGATTTCCAATATGGTGATATTTGCTAAGGGGAAAAACTATGAGCATCCTGTTTAGGCACATGTGGAATAGACATCTGTTACGTAGCAATAACCAGCTTGCACAGATTAAACCACTGGAAGATCTTTCATTACAGAGTTTCCCCCTTGTGGGTATATGTCAAGAGGATCGAAGCATTGCATATTCATGTGTTCCGAACACAAAAAGAGAATGCAAGATATAAGATAACACAAATGCCTTCTCCATTATGTGCCAAGCTTTTAAAATTCTTTAAAAGGGTGTCGCCTCCTCGAAAGTTTAACAAACCATTCCAATGGAGCCAACACAACCATTAAAAAGAAACAATATAGTTTATGCCCATTTATCGATTCCTAAAAGACGAGACATTGCTGTTGCATTTTAATGAGCTTCTTTTCTAAGTAGAGGAGCGTAAGTGGTGGTGGTAGGGGGTGAGCAAAATAAAGAAAAATAGATAAGTTAGCAGCAAACAGATAAAGTACTAATGAGGTCTTATTTTGAATACCTCAAAGGGACTATAAAAACACATAAACTGCCACAATGCATGTGTAAGGACAAATTATGCTACAGATTTTCCCTGGGAAACAAAGGCAGTCAAAAGCTTTAAAGCCTTGTACACACGATCGATTTTACCGACAAAAACAGTCCGATGGACTTTTTTCATCGGACAAACCGATCGTGTATGGGCCCCATCGGTCTTTTTTCCATCGGTGATTAAAAATAGAACATGTTTTAAATTTATCCGATGGAAAAAAAAACTATAGCAAATTCCGATCGTCTGTGTGGAACTCCATCAGAGAAAAAACCCACTCATGCTCAGAATCAAGTCGACGCATGCTCAGAAGCATTGAACTTAATTTCTCTCAGCTCGTCGGAGTGTTTTACGTCACAGCGTTTGGGACGGTCGGATTTTTGACTGATGGTGTGTAGGCAAGACTGATGGAAGTCCGCTTCATCGGAAATCCGATGGAAAAATCCATCGGATTTTATTCCATCGGAAATCCGATCGTGTGTACAGGGCTTAAGTGATAAATGATGATCCAATGTGTCAGTGCAGGCTAAAATATTAGTGCACTTTTTCTGAAGTAGGTAACCGTCATGCACAGTATATAATTGTATATATATATATATATACAGTGTATATAATAATACCAAGCTAAAATGCCCTGAAGGCAGAGCAACATGTGGATAATTATGGTTTCCCAGGTTACAAGTCAACTGCACAAAGGCTTTAAAGATTTAACATATGCCTATGAATTTTTAATTAGAAAAGTCACAATTTTGTGTAAGTTTCTGTAACCTGCTATGGATTATCCATGAAAAATTAAATTCTGTGGTATGGGACAACACACTGCAACACTTCTATTGTTCAAAAGTAAAACCTTCAGGTAAGCCATATGACAAAAAACATTTTAGCCAAAAGAAATAGTATTTTTTTTCCTTCTCGATGAAACTTATAGGTAACTTATAGGTTGTGCAAGGTGTCAGGTGTCTCATAGGTTATACAAGGTGTTCTTCTCATTTTGGGTGAACACTAATGAGCTCAGCCTGCTTTAGCTCCTTGTTTCTCTTAGGAATTTCAGAGGGAGATTTCTCTGAGGGCTATTCTTCTTATGCCCTTAACCCATGCATCTCTCCAACCAACAGGGAGACCCCCCCACCCCATATAATAGCTGCAGAAAGTTGTTGGACCTGTTGGCTCAGGGGTGGAAATCATCCTAATTGAGACCCTGAAAGAATCTGCTCTCCCTTCCCTTGAATGCTAGCGACTCCCCCTTTCCTATTGGCTGCTGGAGGCACTCCCCTCAGGTGGCGTCATCATTGCTAGGCAGTGGGTTCCATCTTTCCAACCCTCTCTCTCCATTCACTACCGGCACAGGGGGAGCTTTTTTTAAATGTTGAAAGTTCAGTACTCTGTAGTCAGTTTTGTCTTTTCACATACTATACATTATATTATCTTGTGCACATACACATTTATTAAGCGATTCCAAGCAACAAGTTAAAGTATATGGTGAGCTACAAAAATTATTCAGTAAACACAGCAAATGTTATAAACTCAGAGAGCTAATTTAATTTACCTTCATCTAAGTAGAAGGGCAGTAGGATGACACAAACAGAAATCTGTGCTGTGTGACATTTGTTTCCTGCTTTGTTCGTTAAGTACAAACTTAAAGTGTTAATCTGATTGGTGGATGTGAGAAAATTCTCATTATTGATTTTTTTTTGCACCATATTTTCTGTATTTGAGAGACAATCCAGAATCCATGAGGATTCAAGCATCACAAGTAGGTACATTGAGAATCAACAGGTTACTGAAAAAAGATAATGGGCTGAACATTGGCAGGTCACAGGATAGAAAGCTACCTGGGGACAAAGTTGTATGAATGTGAACGATTTTTACATTGGCTGGTCACAGAATGAGACATCAACCAAAATGGCCTGCTAGGCACAGTAAATATCAACGATGCATGCGTGCATTTTCTATCCCTATCAAACGCAATGGCTGCAGTTTAAAGTGTTGCCTTTTTCAGCACTTAGAGGAATACTGCTGTGTCCAGTATACCCTGTAATGGGCTCATATTTAGGAATCTGTGCTAACACAAAGAGCAGTATGTGGCTCTTATTTTGTGCTTGAAGAAATACCAATGCATATAATGACATACACCCTTTTAGCACAATGCTGCCCTAAATAACCACTCCAAAAGACATGCTGATAGGTTAATTGGCTTCTGTCTAAATTGGCCCTAGTATATGAATGTGAGTTAGGGACCTTAGATTGTAAACTCCTTGAGATTAGGGATCGATGTGAATGTATATGTAAAGCGCTGCGTAAATTGACGGCGCTATATAAGTACCTAAATAATAATAATAATAATAATAAAAGGTCTTTACATAGAATTCATGAATACACCTGCAATATGAAATTAACTATAATGGGTAATTTAAGAATGGTAACATGCATACTACACTTACACAGTTTATGCATCAAATGTCATTTACACTCTGGCACTGTACGGTGCAAAATAATAATTGGATGATTAAAAGAAAAATGGTTGCCGAGTACATAAAAAGTGTTTACCGAATGGCTTCTTTCAATACCTTAGATCTCTGCCAGATCCTCTGCTCCATTATCTATCTGAAGAATATCATGTCACATGGGGTTAGATAAACAAGTCAACAGAAGCTAGAATGACCTTTTAAGTGTCCCTTTATAGTTTTCACCACCGGGCTCAGGAAGAAATGCCAATGTGAAGAATATTTCATAAAGTCATCCACGGCCATTTAATTGACGGAGAACTAAGACATTTTAAACAAGGTCACCAGTGGATGTATTAATGCATTTACCTTCATACATACCCCCTGGGTTTCTTGATTCAGCCTAAAGAAAGCAGAATTTATCTGTATAACGCTGATTGCACCAAGAAATTATCACATCTTTGATGCACAAATTAGCATCTTTTCTTCACTATTCTGAATTAATCAGTTCAGTAACAAAGGCATTAGACCAGATAGGATCAAAGCATAGACTTTACTAGTACAGCATTTCAAATGAATGTTGCATTAACTCACTTATTTCCAAAGCAAATAACGATAATTTCAATGAGGGCAATGAGCTAATTCTCTTTCTTCAAATATATTGCCCCCACTTCTCAGATTCCTAGTACAGGAATGATGGACAGCATGCATTTCAATACAATATTCAGAAAAGTTTTTAGAGCATCTAGCATACCACACAGATTCAGTTTAGAAGAATGGCACGGGCAGGCATTGGCGTACAGGTACGTCCCTTTAAATCTGCCGCCCTGCGGGCGCGTGCCCGCCGCGTGACTCCTGAGTGCGGCCGTGGGTCCCGGGAACTTGATGTTCCCGGGAGTCCCGCGATTGCGGTCTGCAAGAGCAGAACAGGGGAATGCCTTTGTAAACAACCCTGATCGGGAACAAGCCTGATCGGAAACGGTCATTAGTGACATGTCACGTGTAGCCACGCCCCCTCACAGTAACAATCACTCCCTAGGAAACACTTAACCCCTGCAGCGCCACCTAGTGGTTAACCCCTTCACTGCCAGTGTAATTTTTACAGTAATCAGTGCATTTTTATAGCACTGATCGCTGTAAAAATTACAATGGTCCCAAAATGGTGTCAAAAGTGTCCGACGTGTCCGCCATAATGTCGCAGTCATGATAAAAATCGATGATCACCGCCATAACTAGTAAAAAAAATATATTAATAAAAATTACATAAAACAGTCCCCTATTTTGTAGAAGCTATAACTTTTGCGCAAACCAATCAATAAACACTCATTGCGTATTTTTTATATATTTTTGGGGGATATTTATTATAGCAAAAAGTAAAAAATATTGCATTTTCTTCAAAATTGTCGCTCTATTTTTGTTTATAGCGCAAAAAATAAAAACCGCAGAGGTGATCAAATACCACCAAAATAAATCTCTATTTGTGGGAAAAAAAAGAACGCCAATTTTGTTTGGGAGCCACGTCGTACGACCGCGCAATTGTCAGTTAAAGTGACGTAGTGCCAAATCGCAAAAAGGGGCCTGATCCTTTAGCTATAAAATGGTCCGGGGCTTAAGTGGTTAAAGAGTAAAGCCCTGTACACACGATCGGATTTCCTATGGATTCTAATCCGATGGATTTTTCCATCGGAAATCCGATGAAGCTGACTTCCATCAGTCTTGCCTACACACCATCAGTCAAAAATTTGACCGTCCCAAACGCCGTGACGTAAAGCACTCCGACAAGCCGAGAAAAATGAAGTTCAATGCTTCTGAGCATGCATCGACTTGATTCTGAGCATGCGTGGGTTTTTTGTCCGATGGAGTTCCACACAGACGATCAGAATTTGCTATTGTTTTTTTCCCATCGGATAAATTTAAAACATGTTCTATTTTTTCTCACCAATGGAAAAAAGACCGATGGGGCCCATACACGATCGGTTTATCCGATGAGAAAAGTCCATCGGACTGTTTTCATTGGTAACACCGATCGTGTGTACACGGCATAACTCCACTTTTGTTGAGAAAAAAAAACATTCCCCTCTGAGTGATCTATGTACATTGAAATGATTTTAACAAACTTTGTTGCAGATTCCTACCTTTTGTTAATCTGAAGAAATCACTGTTTGTTCCTCTGTGCCCCTGTGCAATGTGAGTCTAATGGGAGTGGTTTAATAATTATCAATCAGCTGAGCCTGCATCCCTTCCCTTGTTCCTATTGGGAGTATCTCACCAAAAATGATGCTCGAAATCTGGGGATGCTCGAAATCTGATTTACATCTTCGTGCAGACTTCTGAGAAAATCAGTAAGCCAATCACACAAGCAGGAAATTATGTTTCTGGGGGGCATTCTGTATACATTCTGTGTACAGAACTCCTCCAGGCAGCCATATTGCATTTCCAAAAAATTACAGTGGCTGCAGATTGAAAAAGAAAGGTCTTTTTTAATAACATTCAATTACAATATGTCTTGTGTCACAATTGTATACGCTATATTATTTTTTTCTTTATTTGTTATTTTTTCTACCCACAAAAGTGGAGTTACCCTTTAACTTTCATGTAACTTGGCTTAAGCTTGAGTAAGTCAATGATAAACTTTAAGGGTTAAGTACACTTTAGCTAAAACATCACAATCACAAGGCCCTATCCACAGCAATACACATAATATAATCCCATCATTGGCAGACATTGTCACCAAATGGCTCTGTGAGAGGCCAATATTTGGACCCATCATTCAACTACTAGCCAAGTAATAATAAGTATCAACTATATATCAAATGACAGCTAGATAAAGTGAGGTATGTTCAGGTTTGTGTGAGAGTAGGAGGGGTCCCTTATTTAGCTGCACAGCCTGAATTTTTTTTATGTCTGCACTGGAACTCCATACTGGGATCTAGGTAAACAGAAGCATTTTACATTTCATATTATCCACAAACCATACAGTATATACTGAACTGAGGGTGAATGCCCTAGTGGACTTCTGTTATTCTCATTGGCAGTTGGGAATCCTAATCTTGGTGCATGGGCTAGGCTGTATGTGTAGCTAGGACAGTAGGACCTGTGTTTGTACTGGGCAAGGAACTGGGTTTTATTATATTACAGAGGCTTGATATGGGCGGTTAGTCACTGTGTTCTGCCCCACTTGTATGTAATTTTTTTGTATTGTATTGAACTGCATTATTGTTATTTTAACTCAACAACTGCATTATTGTTACCGGTATGTTGTATGCAGACATCTAGGGGGAGGCTTTGAACCACTACAACTTGTTTACTGTGTTATTTTGGTTTCTCCCTCTTACCTCCTATTGCTTGTTAGTTCAGGCCTAGTTAGACACTCCCCATTTGATCCATGTTCCCTTATTCAGAGTTCTTACTTTAAAGGGTTTAGGAAAGTCATTGTCTTCTTACACTTCAAAAGCCTGGAAACACATCCTCTGTACTGCAATTAGTTGAAGTAAAATTTTGTTAGATTTTGGAAACTTTGGTGTCTTATTGAAGTGTTAGCCTCCTGTGGATGATGCCAAGTCAGCATGTATCCATGCTGTCCAGACAGACTGGGTCTAAGGAGTTAGGTCATTGCATAAAGCACTGTAAAAAAGAACACACTGTTTTAGCAAAAATGCACTTATCCTGTAATATAGGGGTTATAGTATAAAACGTTTAACTTTAGAGCTTCAGCCAAACATGTTTTTGTCATTTTGGATAGGTAGGATAGGTCCTGAAGAGGGAAGGGTGGTGATTCTACTAAATTTTTAATGCTGCGTAAATGCCTGTTTGAGAATTCCCCTCTAATCCACACAAATGCTGCTGTGTTTTTGTTGGGGAGATTTCCTGTACTTCCTATCCTGGTGAGGGGAATTCTAGTCAACAAAGTCCCAAAAAACAATAAAAACATGACAGAGGTTCTAACCAATTCCAATCTATTAAAAGAGGAGAACCCCCCCCCCCAACCTCCCCCCCCCCCACACACACAAAAAAAATAAAAACATCTGATGAATTTGTTTTACTGCCTTTTGCTGAAACTTTGGAGTTTAGCTAAAATCCTACACTTCCACACCTCCACACACAATTTTGCATCAATTGATACCTAACATGACACAACACTGTTTTAACTGCTCAACGTTGTACATTTTACAGTAAGAATATTTTGCTTTAGACACTTCTACTGTGCAACTGTGGCATAAAGGCCAATGTCTGGTGGCATTGTTTTGAATCCTATGGTATACCCCTGTGACCATGACTAGCATAAACTCTTGGGCAGCATTACTTTGCTCATCACAAAGTAAACCTGCCAAACCAGCCAAAAGATTAAATCTCTGCTGATACATGGTGTGCATATGATGATGATGTGGGCATACTAGCTGAAAGCAGACTATAGTTTAGAACACAGTTAATTACGTGTCATGACTAGTAGTTTGTCTGGGTAAGGTACCAAATTTTACTTCACTTAGGATCCCTAGAGCCTAGACTTTAGGTTCTCAAACAATATTACATCATATTACTCGGAAAAAAAGAAAAACAATTAACAGAGACTCTGCCATGAAATTAAATAAATACTTCTGCAGGCATACATGCAACAGTCTCTAATACCTTTGTGACTCACTTGCCAAAATAAATATGTAGCAAGCAGGAAGGAACAGGAAAGCTTACTCACTGTCAGAAAGGGATGAAACTTTGTTGTTGTCAGAATGATTGGACATTCCGTGATAACATGTTTTGGAGGTTGCTGTAGGTATGTGTGTCTGTACTGTACAGGTTTTTTTTTTTTTTTCAGGTTTCTTTATTCTGTGCCATTTTACAAAATGTACCTGCAAAGAACCTTTCTTTTTCATTTTTAATCTATAGAGATTCCCACACTAATCACAAAAGCAAAATTTGATAGCAAAATTCTGACTATATATTTAACTAACAAGCATATATTAAACTACGTGTGAAAATTTGACATATAACAAAAAAAAGAAGCCTTTAATCCCACTTCATATGCACTATAAGGAACAGATTGCTAAATATAACCCACTAATAAGGCATGAAACACAGTTGATCTCTGTTCCATTGATGGTACTGGAGTGCATGCTGTTGCATCTGTGTAACAGAGTTGGGCAATAGCTCTTCAGTACATTCTTACCACGCTTCATTCATGCATGACCCACAAATCAATAAGGGCGCAACAAAGGGGACTATTTTATGATAATCACAAGCTGCCTCTGTAACATAAGATACTGCTCCATACACAAGGCAGTGTTTGTGCATCTGTCCTTTATTGTGAAGTCTCTCACTTTTCAGATGAGAACTGATTAAATAATTTCTTGACAATGACAAGGTGAAGAGCATGGCCTTTAATAATGTACAATGACAACAAACAGGGGTAATTTGGGTAGAAAGAGAGCATTTTTTTGTTAATTTTGTGTGATTCACGCACCATTTGCTTTAAAAGTTACTCACACAAAGGGCTCTTCAGATATGCAAGAGCGAAGAGGCTTTAGAGCAGCTAAAATTATGGACTCAAATCACTTCTATGAAGTGACCTTTTTTATCTGGTGTCCTCAACATTATTCCCACACAATACTCTTCGCACACAACAGAAAATTACACAGTGATTTTAGTTGTTGAGAGACAAAAAAGATTTTCTAAAATATAATTTTCCTTTCTCATGTTTCTACGTCTGTTGATATATTTGATAAGATCTACCTGATATGACATGGATGTGGTCCTTAACACAACAGGCATGGTCAGGATATACACTGAATAGTCTCACTGACTGTAGCCATGTCCAATGGAAAAATAAGCATATAATACATATTATGCTGAAAGAGAAAATATTTCAGAGCACAATGATAGTGGATACACCTGTCTGAGAATAATCCATGAAAAGAGACATTTACAAATAAATGTTTTTTGACCTTAGGGAGTATTTTCATATGGATTAAGGTAGTGTAACTTGTTTATGACAGATAGTTATAAATAATAGCAACTTTCATGCTGTATTAATATTTTGTAAGAATAAGGTTTGTCCCTTTCCATGTAACTCATGTTGTATGTGCTCCTCAAGTCCCCTTTGTACGAATTAAGTTTGAAGGATTCTAGCAAAGGATTTAAATATTTTTAATTTGTCAGTATGGATGAGCTCCAGCGTGTTTGCATTGAACACGTGCAGAGCCGGCCAGGAAGTCGGCACTGCGCTGTGCTAATCACTGCCAGGGAGACATTTCCCGATCTCTGCAGCCGAGCATCGGGAAACATCTCCCTGCCTGTCATTAGCGCAGCGCGGTGCCGACTTCCTGGCGGGCTATGCACATGTTCAATGCGAACACGCTGGAGCTCATCCATACTGACAAATTAAAAATATTTAAATCCTTTGCTAGAATCCTCCAAACTTAATTCGTAACACACGAGTACTCTATATAATCTAGTCAAAAGCATTCTCTTCAATCACCAATAGTGCACTACTTCTTCCTCCAATATCTGACAACACACAAAGGGGTTAATTTACTAAAACTGCAGCATGCACAATCTGATGCAGCTCTGCATAAAAACCAATCAGCTTCTATTTTTTTTGTCAAAGTTTAATTGAACAAAATGAAGTTAGAAACTGATTGGCTGCCATGCACAGCTGCACCAGATTTTGCACGCTTCAGTTTTAGTAAATCAACCCCAAACTATCACCTTAAAGGAGAAGTCCAGCCTGAGCTTTTAGGCTGGGCCTCTCCTCTGGGTCACAGGAGCGCAATTCATTTTGCACTCCTGTGACCCATTTTCAGCGCAGAGCGGTCTGAAGTCCGTTCTCCGCTGATGTCACTGCCATCAGACAGGGCAGCGCATCATCACGACTTCCAAGTCGGGATCCGGCAGCTGCCTTGATTGATGGCAGTCTCAGCGAGACGCTGAGACGGCCGCTCCCTGCCCTCCACAGCTCAGTGCTCCAATGAGCGCTGAGAAGTAGAGCAGAAGCAATGCTGACTGACAGTCAGCATCGCTCTGCTTGGGGAGGAGTGAGAACGAGCCATCGGCGGTGTTCGTGGCTCGGTTCTCAGTGCAGAGACGCCGGGGGGATAGATGCAGCATCAGTTTAATGCTGCATCCACCGAGGTAAGTATGAATAGCAAAAAACAAACAAACATACTTCTCTTTTAAGGAGAAGCACTTTAATTTTGGTTTATGAAAGTTTATGTAAGGTGCCCATAAATATATTGTAACATGTATGCACTATCACAGAAAATATCTCCAAGCCTACTTAAGAGTTTCATGTGTTCATCGCATGCTCCGAGCATACAAAAAAGCTGCAACATTCTAAATCCAGTAGTATGCTATATTATGTAGTGTCCGCCTCTACTCTCCCTAGAAATACAGACCAGCCTACCACTTGTTCAATATCCAAACATGCCCAAAGTGTCCCTGCATTGCTTCTCAAAAGATGCAAGTGTTGTAGAAATTTGTGGTAATGCCAGTGAAGCTACTATGACATTGCTTGGCATTCTAAGGTCTCCTTTCTACTTTTCAGAAATGACAAGAAGGAAAAAAGGGACACATGCACAGTAGAAAACATGGCAGCTTTTGTCAGTGTTAAAGCGGACCTTCAGTCATTTATTCAACTTTCCATCTATTAAATCCTCTTCCCTTCTTGTTTTAACTTTGGATAGTAAAACATTTTTTTTCTGCCAGTAAATACCTTATACAGCCAATTTCCTGTTTTTTGTCCGGTAAAAAGCCTAGGCTTATAACATCATGGACAGCACTCTCTCTCACTCTCGTGAGAGTTTGCCAGGAAGCAAGGGGTGATGAGTCATACGAGGGCCAATGAGAGCTGCAGGGCTGGAGTGTGCCTGTGTGTGTGTAAATCCAGGAAGTGAACACACAGCAGCTTCAACTACCCACAGTTAAAATGGTTGCAGCCAGACTCAGTGGAGGGAGATTTCTGCAGCATATTTGGCAAGTACAGAATCACAGTATATATAAAATAATATGCAAAGTGGTTAGAGAGAAGCTTCAGAATTACAAAGAGGAGACTGCAGTTCCTCTTTATTGTATATCCATATTTTGAGCAATATCTACATGGACAGCATGCAACAAAGGCATTCTAGGTACAAACACAAAGCTTGTATATTATCTTCTGGGTCTGGATACAGAATGTAACATGCTCTGTCTTTGACTATGATAGTAGTGATCCTGAAAATATTTTCCTGCATTCAACATGGGCTTTTATCAGGCCCAGGAAAAAGTTAGGTTGAGGTATGAACTAGTGTTAATATCGACACAAACATACACTAGTTTGCAAACATGTCCCTGTATTGTCTTCCTTTATATTGTAAACTGTTGGCACTATAGAAAACCTATATTATAATAAAAATAATAATGTCCCAAATGTATGTTGTAGTAGGCCATCATCCATCACCAGCTACAAAGTAACAGAAGGTATTTACCACCAGGTACAAAATGCTAGGACTTAAATTGAAGCAGTGAAAACAGAAACATGGAAGCCACCACTAGTTATTCTTTCTTTTGTGCAAGCACCAAGACTATCATGTTCTCCATGGTTCAGCTGTTAATGTTTTACTGATTAGGAACAGGTATGCAAAAAAGGAATTCTAACTTCTCATCCACCACTGGTTGCACACATGGGGATAAAGCACAAAATTCCTTTGCAAGTATTCCTGTGACTATTCACCTCAACGGTGGTGCAGCATGGTTACCCCATAATCGTATTAGAACTTGTGAACGTTTTCTATGTTTTTACCATATACATTTACTTAGAGAAACATGGAGGTATAATTCTAAAACCAATTCTAAGAATACTAGCTGCCTGGTTGTCTCTGGCTTCAAAACATTTTAAGTCATGCAATTCGTGGGGACATCTATCGGACTTAACATACCCTGTACTAATCAACTCTCAACACTCTCCTCTTTCGACCTTGCTACTACCGAAGAGGTCTCTAAAGTTTTCTCAGAAGCCCGCCTTACCACCTGTCCTCTGGATCCTGTTCCCTCACATCTACTACAGTCACTCTCTTCTTCTATCTTATGCTCCCTCACTCACATCTTCAATCTCTCCCTCTCTACTGGCACCTTTCCCTCCCCTCTAAAACATGCCCTGATCACCCCCATACTTAAAAAGCCCTCACTCCTTGCTCCCGTTTGTGTCAAAACTTTTAGAACGCTTATTCTACAAACGTCTTAGCTCCTACCTCCTGACAACAACCTTCTTGACCCCTTACAGTCTGGCTACCGCTTGCTACACTCCACTGAAACTGCACTACTGAAACTCACTGATGAGCTACTAACTGCTAAAACCAATGGCCACTACTCCATACTCATACTACTCAACCTCTCTGCAGCCTTTGATACTGTTGACCATCCACTCTTCCTCAAAAAACTTCACTCCTGGCCTTCAAGACTCTGCTCTCTGCTGACTCTCCTCCTACCTTTCGCAGCGCTCCTTCAGTATGACCTATAACTCTGTTTCCTCCTCTCCACTTCCTCTTTCTGTAGGGTACCCCAAGGTTCTGTCCTCGGACCCCTTCTCTTCTCCATTTACACCTCCTCCTGTGGTCTGTAAATTAACTCCCATGGCTTCCAGTACCACCTCTATGCTGACAACACACAAATCTATCTCTCTACTCCTCACCTCACTCCTTCAGTCTCCTCTCGCATTACTAACTTACTAACTGACATATCAACATGGATGTCACACCACTTCCTCAAAGTCAATCTTTCTAAAACTGAGCTCATACTTTTTCCTCCCACCCGTGCCCCTCCCCCTGACTTCTCCATCAAGATCAATAATACAACCATCAGTCCCTCCAATCACTGTCCAAATCGTCCAGACTTCATCTCCGAAAAAGCTCCAAAATATGCCCTTTTCTAACCGTTGAGACCACTAAGTAACATATTCACTCACTTGTTATCTCTCATCTTGACTATTGTAACTCCCTCCTCATTGGCCTACCTCTCCGCAAGCTATCACCTCTTCAGTCTATCATGAATGCCGCTGCCAGACTCATCCACCTTACCAACCGTTCAGTGTCCGCCAATCCCTCCACTGGCTTCCCATTGCTCAACGAATAAAAATAAAAACACTAACATACAAAGCCATAAACAGTTCTTCCCCAAGCTACATCACCAATCTTTTCTCCAAATATCACCCAAACCATCCTCTCCGCTCCTCCCAAGACCTTCTGCTCTCTAGCTCCCTTGTCTCCTCCTCCCATGCTCGTCTCCAGGACTTCTCCAGAGCCTCTCCTATTCTCTGGAATGCACTACCCCATTCTGTCCGGCTATCTCCTACTCTGTCCATTTTTAGGCGAAGCCTGAAAACTCATCTCTTCAGGGGGGCTATCCTGCCTCTAGCTAACAACCAAATCTTCTACTACCTCATCAGTTCATCCCTGACAGTCCCTACCTTTTGTTTCACCAGCCCCTCCCTCTTAGATTGTAAGCTCGCAGAAGCAGGGCTCCTCTAACCCTTTTGTTGTGAATTGTACTGTTGGTGTAGTGTCTCGCTACATTGTAAAGCGTTGCGAAAACTGTTGGCACTACATAAATCCTGTATAATAATAATAAAGTCACTGACCTGAAACAGAGTGAATTCAGAGCTCCTGACCTGCATGTTTGCTTTAGGTCAGTTGCTAGGAATGTATTAAAGAGACTCCGTTGGTAAACTCTGTGGGCACTCATTGAATGTCCTGGTTTAGGGCTAAACACGTTCCAGGTTTTTCCACATTCTGTTGCTTACTCACTCCTTGTTTCTGACAGTGCGTTTTCCTTGCCCAAATTTTGTGGACCCTCAAAGTTTCCAAAGCCTGTTAGACCCCGTCCAAAGCTCCCTCTTTTAGACTACATGGATATCTTACCGAGGGGTTTGAGTTGCGTGGGTGTCATCATTGGATGACGAGTTCTCCCTCTCCCCGGTTTTTACAGAGTTTGCAACATTTAACCTACTGCCCCGTCTCCCCACAACCGATTTCTGTGCAAATTCTGATCAACATCTGTCACATGTTTTCTTGGGCAATTTTCTCTGTTTTCCAGATTAGCGAACTTGTGGCTAAGGACGAATGTACAGTTGGCGGTATCAGTGGAAGATGTGTGGATCACGGATTCCTTTGTTTCTATTCCATTACGTTCCTCAAAAACTGACAGATCAGCCAAAGAAAAGTAGATATTCTTGAAAGCTTGGTGGTCCTTTTACTCGATGCTGCTGGCTTCCATGTTTTCTCTGATTCTTACAACCTTGATACATTCCAGTTTTTGTGGGTCTGTCTTCTTGCTTTTCATCTCAGAATTTTCCGTGCATTTTTCGACATTGCCGCAGCCACTGCTGCCTCTGCATTGGAATTTTCCCATGAGAAGCTACGGTATTTAGGCGGCTGGGAATCATCTTGTTTTTCTTTCCATGTTCACCGTCACCCCTTGTTCTGATTTCAGTTCCCTCCCTTGGAATTGATATAGATTATCGGTGCCTCTTAATTTTTTGGGCCTTTCACTGTGCCAAAGTTTGCAGATACAGGAAGAATCTCCGATTTTCCTTTGCTGTCATCAGAGTTCGTTGGCATGGTTTCCGGGGTCTCCAGTGGTCTTGGGTATTACATGTGTAGCGCCCTTTTCACTTTTAAGGGGTGTTATGTGCCTAAATTTAGGGGCTGGTCTGAGCTATTAGCCAGGTTCAGACCATTCTCATTGCTGTGTATTGCTTCTGCCTATGTGATGCTGCCTGGTGTATGGTTCCCTGCGGCCTGTAGGTGGCGATGTCACATCAGGTCAGGGTTGAGCCAGGGGTGGCATTACTACGCCTTGGGGTGTCCTCTCTCGGCAGCAGTACAGTGGGCATGGTCAACCTGCTGTGCATGCCGGGAGAGGGTAATTAAGGGGCAGACGCCATAGTGGTTGGAGGAGTTGGAGGAGTGAGACACGTTCCCCACCTCCTGTGGCCCACATGGCCGGGGGTACGTGTGGGCGTGATCAGGCCCAGGCACCTTTAGCCTGGGGCCTGCAACTCTACTAGTGGGCCTAGCACCTTCAGCTAGGGCCTGTCCCCAAAAGAAGAGTCCCAGGGAGCATCGGGGAAGGGTACCCGCTCTGACTGAGAGGAAGCCAGGGGAGGATCTGTCCCATTGAGGAGATGAGTAATAGAAGATTGCTGTCTGGGGAGAGGCCTGGTGACCTGTCAGAGGGAAGGATTTGTTATTTGGGGAAGCTAACCTGTAGTAGAGTGCCCACTGGCATCGTCTTGTTCTTGAAGTCTACAGAGGTTAGAGGATTTCCAACGCCCATCCCAGGAGAAGATAGGGTGGCTGAAATGTTTGAGCTCCACACTGGCTGCTAGGACTGTGAGAGAGGACTATCCGGGTGAGCTAAGCCCACTCAGGACCGAGTGGCGACGAGATTGTTGGTTGTGCCTGGACCTATTCTCCACACTATTTCTTCTTTCACCCACCTGTCTCTATCTATTATGCAGCAAATAGAAAATAAACTCTCTGTTGGAGTTAAAGTACTTCTGGACATTGTTTTCTTTGGGGGAAGAAACAGAGACTTGACCCCATACTCTGGGGGAGAGAACCAGTGGGAAGGGTGACTCGCTGAAAAACCCAAATTTATGAACACCGCTTAACCTCTTCAAACAGGAGAGTACGGGCATATAGCACGGTGTGCCTTGACTCGCAAGTGAGCCAGGCGAGAAAAAGGTTTGTGTGCTACACATGATATGTTGCACTTTGGGAAATGTGTTTCAGACCCAATCATTCTTGTCATCTGTGCAGGGGGATTCCCGATCGGTGGACTTAAATTTCCTGTTGTGCTGTTTTACTATTTAAATATATTTTGGTTTGAAATTGTACCTGCCCAGTTTTCCATATTTTTCAATATAACAGTGATTTGTTGAGATCTGATGGGGTTAATTTTAAATGGCATTGGCCTCAAAATTGTAATCTCGGCCTCCAATCTGGTGTCGAGCATGTGCTGGCTGCGGTGGGGCGCTCGTCAGTGTACCACTGACTTGCATGTAGCGGTTTTGACCATGCCAGCAATTGATGTTGTTGTAATGGGCTATGCCCTCAAGTCTAATGCTTGTCTGGCACTGATGGTAAGGACAGGCCCCTTAGACCATGTGAGTTTATGTTTTATGTGTGCTCACAGTATACCTGTGACAGACATTGATTATTTGTTACATTTGGAAAAGTTCAATAAAGCTGTGGCCTTGCCCTTTCCAACTTAATTAGCCTCCAAGTCATTTTTGGGCAAGGTTTTGGTCTGCTAATTGGTTGTATAAGCATATACTTCTCAGCAGTCAAGACTTCAGCTGGCCATACACGCTACAGTGTGGCGAGGAATCTCCGCAGCTGGCTGCTGAATACAGTGCCTGCCCAGTAACTCAGTAACCCAGTATCCATAATCCTTTGTTGCTCTGTGACAGCAAACATTGTACCACAACTCTGTTTTTAAATAATTTATCACAGCCAGTTGTAAATAAAATTTTCACTGACAGGCGTTTTACAGACTGCAATTCTCTGAATGAACTAGTTGTAGTGATTACTATTCTCCCCCAAAACAGAACATTCCCAAAAGGGAAAACAAATAATGGATCCAACATCTTTTACATCATTTAATAGAAAACTTTTCCCTTGGGTAAATAAAAAACCCTGTGATGAATATGTCCCGGAGGACAAAACCAAACGAAACTAGAAAAGATTATATATTAATGTAACCCCCAGGTGTTCAGAAACATCCTGCAATGTAGTGATATTTCATTTGGTTTTGTACTTCCCTTGACATATCCCAGAAGCATGTCCTCTGACCCCCTGCATCCTGTGTATCTATGAAATGCACAGTTGTGCATCTTCATATATATTCATGGTTCTCTGGCAATTGTACTTCCTTAGGATAAAAAAAAAAAACTCTTCTACCTTATGAACAGCAATAAAATAAAAGCAGAACACCCATATGAGATGTTTGTAAAAGTTACCTCATTTTATCTGGCAGAAGCTGGAAATACAAAATCATCATAGGGGATGAGTATGTAAAGTTTCCACCCCTGTGCTTACTTTTAAACACATTTGATAGCACCAGCTCCCACTGTAAGTTCTACTTCATATGCATCCTAAAACTGTGCATGAGAGTGAATTGCTTTCATGACACCAAAGCCAAAAGGGCAAGCACACTTAAAGCGGAACTCAGAAAATTAAGTCTCAACTGATCACTTCAGGCAGGCCCCTTTTGCAGTTATAGCTATATAGCACATTAAAAAAATACCTACACGGTTTAAAATTCAGTAATGCACTGCAGCACCCTGCTCTGCACATGCTCAGTTGCATTCAATTTTCAGCACTGTGACTAAAATCAGAACCACTAGAAGCCGATCAGCTGACAGCTTTAAGATCTATTGCTGCTGAAGGGGGAAGAAACAACATAAATGACACAGACTGTGGGGAGGGAACACAGATTAAGAAGGGAGAAGAGAAAAGTAGGAGAGGTGACAGGACAAACTCTGCCACCAGGGAGACACAAAAGAGTTAAACTTATAAGGATAGAGTTTTATCTTATCCCCCTGATATTCTCTCCTATCTCCCTGTTGGCAGCCTGTGAACATTAGCACTGTAAAGCTTCTGTTAGTCTTCCTCTTTAACTGAGCCAAGACATACAATCAAAGCTGTAAATGTACATATTTTAATTGAAGAATGTGACATAGCTTGTTAAACCAAGAAGAGGGGGTAGTTTTTAATATGGAAGTGACTGATCTGGGCTTCAACAAAATAGCAGCCTTCACCAAGAAGAAACAGGAGCAATGCTAGAGGCAATTTACAGCACACTGTGATTTTGGAAGCATAATTATTGATGTGGAATGTATGTTCTTTTGTTAAAGATTATTAATTGTGTGAGGGGGTTAGCTCGGCAGCGGGTGTGTGTGACCCCCGAGATGGGCTCCCCACACAAAAACAGGCCCAGCAAACGGAGGTTGTGGTTTTCAAAATCAAAAAGGTGCGGTTTATTTTCTATTTACAGTGACAAAACACAGCAAAGCAAAAGAAACATAAACAAAATAAATCCTGGTCAACTTGACCTCTGACTAAACATACAGGTTTCCTAACTAACAACTGGGATCAGCCTAGTGCTGTCCTAGTCCCTAAGTCCCTGGTTTTAAATGTCCAAGCAAATAGCCACACAGGCTTTGTCTCACCGCACAGGGGTTCACTCTCCCTAGACAGTCCACACAGGTCTGGGTCCAGGCATGAGCTAACATCTAATGAAGCTGGGAGTTCTTATAGAGGCCTAAATGAGCTGACAAGCTTCAGCTGGTCTCATCAACTCCCTGTCTGCACGACGCCCCACACTCTCCCTAGAGGTATGAGTCATCCATGAGCCCACTAGCCTCAGCTGGGCTTATACAACTCTCCACCTAGTTGTATAAGTCGGCGTAAAGCCTGAATCTGGGCGAAATATATCTACCCCCCTGGATGCAACCAGGTGACTTTACCTTCCTGCTGTCACATACCCCCCCCCCTCTTGTTTTAACCTCGGGGTTGGAACACCAGCAATCAGGCATTCATGTACTCGAGACAAAGCATCCACATTCCCCATTTGAACGCCAGGGCGATGCTTTACTGTGAAGTTGAATTCCTGGAGGGCCAGGAACCACCTATTCACTCTTCTATTTGTTTCCTTGTTTTGAGCCATCCACTTTAACGGAGCGTGATCCGTAACCATGTCAAAGTGCCTACCTAGCAGGTAGTACCGAAGGGAATCTAGAGCCCACTTCACCGCTAAACACTCCTTTTCAACGGTGGCGTAATTTACCTCATGGGACTTCAACTTCCTGCTGAGGTAAATGACTGGGTGCTCTTCCCCGTTCCAGACCTGGGACAATACTGCTCCTAACCCCACATCTGACGCATCACTTTGTACGACAAAGTCTTTAGAGAAGTCGGGTGAGTACAACACTGGCTGGCTACATAAGGCTTGTTTCAAGAATTGGAATGCTGCCTCAGCCTCGGGGGTCCATTTAATCATGACCGACCCTTTCCCCTTCGTCAGGTTGGTTAGGGGCACAGCCTTAGAAGCAAAGTGGGGAATGAATCGCCGATAATACCCAGCGATTCCCAGAAAGGCTCGTACCTGCTTCTTGCTGTTGGGACGTGGCCAACTCTGGATGGCCTCGACTTTGTTGAGTTGGGGTTTTATTACTCCCCTCCCAATGGTGTACCCAAGATATTTGGCCTCCTCCTGCCCAATGGTACACTTCTTGGGGTTAGCCGTAAACCCCGCTTCCCGAACAGAGTCCAGGACTGCTTGCACTTTTGGCAGATGTGAGGCCCAATCTGTGCTATGGACAATTACGTCATCCAGGTAAGCCGCAGCATACTTCCGATGGGGCCTCAGCATCTGGTCCATTTTCCGCTGGAATGTGGCCGGCGCATTCTGTAACCCGAACGGCATTCTTTTATATTGGAACGCCCCGTCTGGGGTTACAAATGCGGTTTTCTCTTTGGCCGACTTGGCCAGGGGGATTTGCCAATACCCTTTTGTGAGGTCAAGAGTCGTCATGTATCGGGCTGTTCCCAGCCGGTCGATCAACTCATCTATACGTGGCATGGGGTAGGTGTCAAATTTTGTAACTTTGTTCAACTGACGAAAATCGTTACAAAATCGCCAGCTCCCATCCGGTTTAGGCACCAACACAATGGGACTAGACCAATCACTTTGGGACTCCTCTATCACCCCTAAGTTCAGCATTTTCTGTACTTCCTCCCGTATTGCCTCCCGTCGGGCCTCTGGGATCCGATAGGGTTTTAACTTCACCCTTTCACCGGGCGGGGTAATGATGTCATGCTCTACCCCAGATGTTTGTCCCGGCAGCTCAGAGAATACCTCCTTGTTGCGAAGCACAAACTCCTTAACCTCCTGTTGTTGGGGTTGTGACAAGGTGGCTGCTATTCCAACCTCAGGAATCACGCAACCAGTTTGAGCTGGTGACCAAGTGTCTGCGACTAGGGACTCTCTATCCCTCCAGGCTTTCAACAGATTAACGTGATAGATCTGTTCGGGCTTTCGCCTTCCTGGTTGTCTGACCTTGTAATTCACTTCGCTCACTTTTTCCATTATCTCGTAGGGGCCTTGCCATTTGGCAAGGAATTTACTTTCAACCGTAGGGACAAGTACCAGTATCCTATCCCCCGGGGAAAAGGTACGGGTCTTGGCTCCACGGTTGTACACTCTCTGCTGTGCTAACTGCGCTTGGGCCAAATGTTCCTTCACGATGGGCATTACCTGTGCAATTCGGTCTTGCATCAGGGCGACATGCTCAATCACACTCCTGTGGGGAGAACTCTCACTTTCCCAAGTTTCCTTGGCAATATCCAACAGCCCTCTTGGGTGTCTCCCATACAGTAACTCAAAGGGGGAGAATCCCGTAGAGGATTGGGGCACCTCCCTAATAGCAAACATCAGATAAGGAAGTAGACAGTCCCAATCCTTTCCATCTCTATCCACCACTTTCTTCAACATTTGTTTTAGGGTTTTGTTGAATCTTTCAACCAGCCCATCGGTTTGGGGGTGATACACAGATGTACGTAATTGCGTCACTTTGAACAATTTACACAGCTCCTTCATAACCCGGGACATAAAGGGTGTACCTTGGTCCGTAAGCAGTTCTTTACAAATACCCACCCGGCTAAACACAAGAGATAGCTCTTTGGCTATGGTTTTGGCCGAGGTATTTCGGAGAGGGATCGCTTCTGGATAACGGGTGGCATAGTCCATTATAACTAATATGTACTGGTGCCCCCTAGCGGACTTGATTATAGGACCTACCAAATCCATGGCGATCCTCTCAAACGGGACCTCAATGATGGGTAGAGGGACCAGCGGGCTACGGAAATGTGGCATCGGGGCCGACCTCTGACACACAGGGCAGGAGGAACAATAATTTTCTATGTCCTTCATCACCCCCGGCCAATAGAATCTCTGTAATACCCTCTCTCGGGTTTTCTCTGTCCCCAGATGACCTCCAAGAATGTGCCCATGGGCCAACTCCAACACCAACTTCCTGTAAGGTTTGGGCACCACAAGCTGCTCAACGGTTTCTTCTGCCCTTTTTGCCACCCGATACAGTAGGTCCTTCTCTACGCTGAAGTATGGGTAAGTGCAGGTATTATCTGGGTTCACTAACTCGCCATCTATTTTCACTACGTTTTCCCGTGCCTTTATTAGGGCGGGGTCTTTCAACTGTTCTGTGGCAAAGTTTTCCCTGTGAACCTCAAGATCAGAAAACTCCACAGACGGTAGGTTTTCGTCTGAGGAGGTGGGCTCCTCTCCAGTTTCTTGAGTCTCCCCTGCCAATACTGATAAGGGAAATTCCGGAGAGTCCTCACCACTCTCAGGGGAGTTCTGGCTATCACATTCCTGGTACATAGGGGCACCAGTGGGGGGCTCAGGATCATCCCACAGTTCCCAGAACTTCGGAAAATCCCTTCCCACAATGGCGTCATGCGGTAACTGAGATACTAAGCCCACTGGATGAGAGAGGGTACCTTTGGGGGTCTCGAAACACACTGTAGTCACTGGATACTCTCGGGTGTCCCCATGCACACAAATAACAGCTACCTTGCTATTCCCAGAGACCTCTGTTTTAACTAACTCAGCCTTTATCAGGGTCACAAGGCTACCTGAATCCAGCAATACCACAACATTTCTACCATTAACACACATTTTGCATAAATGTTTCTCAGTTCCTCGAATGGCAGTGCATGCGACTGTCGCACACAGCGACTGACGTCTGCCCGTCAGAAAGTCACACTGCATGGGTTCCTCCACAACCGGGCAATTGGCTGCAATATGTCCCGCTTGCCGGCAGCGGTAGCAAACGATCCTTCTTGCGGCCTCTTGAGCCGCTGATTTCCCAGGCTGTTCTCGCCAAACTTGGGGTAGAGCTCCCACCCTCTCACTCTCTCCACCCTCACCCCTTGGAATCCTCTTATCCGCCCCTGGGGATGGTCTGGTCTTAGGGTGGAAAGTCCGAGTGTCTCTGGAAGAGGCCGTCAGGTTCTCTGTAGCCAAGTATTTCTCCACACGATCCACAAGACCATCGGCCGTCTCTGGGTCTCCATGGCTTACCCACTTTTGGATGGCAGTAGGAAGAGCTCTCAAAAACCGATCCATTACAACACGTTCCACAATCTTTGGTGCGGACAAAGTCTCTGGCTGTAGCCACTTTCTGCTCAGGTGAATGAGATCATACATTTGAGACCTGGGGGGTTTTCCAAGCTGGAAAGTCCAGTTATGCACACGCTGAGCCCGGACAGCCTGGGTGACACCCAGCCTTGCCAATATTTCAGCTTTTAGCATCACATAGTCTTTTGCTTGGTTAGGCTCTAGGTCATAGTAAGCTTTCTGCGATTCACCAGTTAACAGAGGAGCCACCAGTCCGGCCCACTGCTCCTCAGGCCACTTTTCTCTTTCAGCGGTCCTTTCAAATGTGGTCAAAAATACCTCTGGATCATCCTCTCCAGTCATTTTTGTCAATAAACGACTCACCCCAAAGGACGCGGTATTAGTGGGACGGCTTTCCTCACTGGTCTGCGGACGTTGCTGCATTACTGCTTCCATCTGTTGTTGTAGTCTCTGCTCTTGCTTCTGCAACAGGTCTATGAAGCGGGCCTCAGATTGCTGCTGGGCTTGTTGCTGAGCCTCCAGACTCTGTTGCAAAGTTGCGTTTGTCTGCTGCTGGGCTGCAAGGCTCTGTTGATGAGCTTGCTGCTGGGCTGCAAAGTTCTGTTGTTGAGCTGCAAGGCTCTGTTGATGAGCTGCAAGGCTCTTTTGCAAACCTGCATTTGTCTGCTGTTGATTGGCATTTGCTAGAGCCAGCTGCTTCAGTATCTCCTCCATGCTGGCTTAAAAAAAAACTGCCCGCATTCTCCACCAACTGTGAGGGGGTTAGCTCGGCAGCGGGTGTGTGTGACCCCCGAGATGGGCTCCCCACACAAAAACAGGCCCAGCAAACGGAGGTTGTGGTTTTCAAAATCAAAAAGGTGCGGTTTATTTTCTATTTACAGTGACAAAACACAGCAAAGCAAAAGAAACATAAACAAAATAAATCCTGGTCAACTTGACCTCTGACTAAACATACAGGTTTCCTAACTAACAACTGGGATCAGCCTAGTGCTGTCCTAGTCCCTAAGTCCCTGGTTTTAAATGTCCAAGCAAATAGCCACACAGGCTTTGTCTCACCGCACAGGGGTTCACTCTCCCTAGACAGTCCACACAGGTCTGGGTCCAGGCATGAGCTAACATCTAATGAAGCTGGGAGTTCTTATAGAGGCCTAAATGAGCTGACAAGCTTCAGCTGGTCTCATCAACTCCCTGTCTGCACGACGCCCCACACTCTCCCTAGAGGTATGAGTCATCCATGAGCCCACTAGCCTCAGCTGGGCTTATACAACTCTCCACCTAGTTGTATAAGTCGGCGTAAAGCCTGAATCTGGGCGAAATATATCTACCCCCCTGGATGCAACCAGGTGACTTTACCTTCCTGCTGTCACAATTGTTATCAAACTGTTATGGGTAAAGTTCTGCTTTAAGGCCAAATCGAACGTTTGCATTGTGGTAATGCATATTATATTTATTGCAGTGCCATTATGACCACAGTTAGACAACACAGCAGGGCACAATGCATAAAAAATGCTACATATGTGAGTTTTCTTTTCTGTTCTGGTGCATTGGCAGCCCATTTAAAAATGATGGTTTGCCTTAACCACTTGCCGACCAGCCGCCGTCATTATACTGTGGCAGGTCGGCACGATCCCGCGAACCATCGTAGCTGTACGTTGGTCGCTTTAATCGGGATAGCAGTTGCGCGCCCGCTGCACTTCGGGGATGCGTATTTGCGTGGCCGGCGGTCACGTGCGATCGCGGGCACGAGAGGCAGAACAGGGACCTGTGTGTGTAAAACACACACATCCCAGTTCTGTGAGGAGAGGCAGATTGTGAGTTCCTACTAGCTAGCAACCACGATCTTTCATCTCCTCCAGTCAGTCCCCTCACATTTCGAACACACACTAGGGAACACAGGTAACCCCTTGATCGCCCTCTGTTAATCTCTTCCCTGCCAGTGACATTTACACAGTAATCAGTGCATTTTTCTAGCACTGATCGCTGCATAATTGTCAATGGTCCCTAAAATGTGTCAAAAGTGTCTGATATAATGTCATAGTCCTGATAAAAATCGCAGATCACCGCCATTACTAGTAAAACAAATAATAATAATAAAAATGCCATAAATCTATCCCCTATTTTGTAGACGCTAAAACTTTTGCGCAAACCAATCAATATACGCTTATAGTGATTTTTATTACCAAAAATATGTAGAAGAATACATATCGGCCTAAACTGAGGAAAACAAATTGCTTTTTTTTTTTTTTAAATGGGGATATTTATTCTAGCAAAAAGTACAAAATATTGTGTTTTTTTCAAAATTGTCACCCCTTTTTTTGTTTCTAAAAAATAAAAAAAATCGCAGAGATGATCAAATACCACCAAAAGAAAGCTCTATTTGTGGGAAAAAAAGGATGTCAAATTTGTTTGGGTACAGTGTCGCACGAACACGCAATTGTCAGTTAAAGCGACACAGTGCCGTTTCACATAATCATGATCACATAACATAAGGGGCTTAGAGAGGTATGGGTGGAGAAACAGAAGCACACTTATCTTCCCAGAAAGTCACAGGCCCTCTGATGTGGCACGTGACCTCCTACTCTGGGATGGCAGGTCAGCAAGTCTGGATCGCGGGTTGCCGACCCAACATCCCAGAGCATCAGTGTTGCGAATGGAACTGGAGGTAGAGAAAGCAAGCCGCTGTGGAGGGAGCAGGGATGCTTAAGCCAATGCTTCCTCTATAGTGCTGGCTCTTGTCCCAGGTGGAGTTATACCAAATGCACTCTGCCTGGGACAGCAATATTTTCTACAGCCGGCGATTCCTGCAAATGCAGAAAGTGAAGGAAGGTCATATTATGAAAATCACAGTTTGGGCATCACAACAATGACCATAATATCAGAGTTATGCAGCATTTGGGCATATATGAGCAATAGTTTTGCAATGGTTATTAGGCTGCTTTCACACTGATCCTGCAGGTTACCTGCACTGAGCCTTGGACTTCTATTTTATCTTGCGGGTCTGGTGCGCTTTCTGAAAATGCACCAAAACTCCTTAATGAAAGTGCACCACACGCCCAAATTGCCATAAAGTCTATGGCCGCAGCTAAGCTGCAGGAAGGCCATTGGTGCACTGCACTGCGTTCGCAGTGCAGGTAAACCACAGCACATCAGCATGAAAGCAGCCTTAGAAGTGGCTCAGGACAGTAAGGACTTGTTTAAATTTGTGGTTTGGGGGGTAGTAAAAGCCTATAGTTCATTGTGGCCTGGGACCGGTTACCAAATCACTTAAGTTACTCTCACTCTTCAAACGGTTGAGCACCCCCCTGCTTTAACGTGTACGCATTAACGCAAACAAAACTATAACAACAAAGTATGCATGGGCCCCTAGGCTTGAAACACACAAACAGTTAGTATGACTGTGCTACTAAAATCATTAGTGATTAACTGCTTTTAGTAGTGATTATTTGCACACATTAGAGACATTGTGTAATCATTACTAATTCATCACTACTACATGTTACTAGTGTATCTCACTCCATTATGAGCCATTAGATCCAAATATGTGGTGACTGCATACCGCACTTAGCATGAAATTGCTAGAAATTTTGGTAGTGCGATTGCCCATGCGCTCTGTGCCTTAAAGAGTCACCAGACCATTCATTTCAACAGCAATCGTCACAAAAAACTATATGTGTATTTATTATACACTATATTACCAAAAGTATTGGGACGCCTTTACACGCACATGAACTTTATTGACATCCCAGTCTTAGTCCGTAGGGTTCAATATTGAGTTGGCCCACCCTTTGCAGCTATAACTCTTCTGGGAAGGCTTTCCACAAGGTTTAGGAGTGTGTCTATGGTAATGTTTGACCATTCTTCCAGAAGCATATTTGTGAGGTCAGGCACTGATGTTAGATGAGAGAGCCTGGCTTGCAGTCCCGCTCTAAATCATCCCAAAGGTGGTCTATCGGGTTGAGGTCAAGACTCTGTGCAGGCCAGTCAAGTTCCTCCACCCCAAACTCACTCATCCATGTCTTTATGGACCTTGCTTTGTATACTGGTCCAAATCATTTGGTGGAGGGGCTATAATGGTGTGGGGTTGTTTTTCAGGGGTTTGGCTTAGCCCCTTAGTTTCAGTAAAGGGAACTCATATCAAGACATTTTGGACAATTTCATGCTCCCAACTTCATAGCAAGTTTGGGGATGGTCCCCGTCCTGTTCTAACATGACTGTGCATACAAGAGGATGAATATGCTTGTGAAGACAATCTCTCGCTCAATTTGTCTGCCTCCTGTTTGAAGGAACTATCCTCAGAGCAGTTTTACCTCAATCTCAGATACTGGCTATATGGTATAGATTCAACTAGGGGTCCCCTTCATTACCACTTTCAGTCTTCGGTGTTGTGATTGATACTTTGGCAGACTATTACTAGATCATGCAGCACTGTACCAACATTAACTTTATAAAAAAAAATGAGACAGGTGGTCTTTTACTATGTAAAGAAAAAAAATAAAGTCCCCCATAACTTTCTATTATTAAATATATCAAAATGCCAGGACAGTTAGAAAAAACACTGCAGAAATAAGCACCCTTTGTTGTTCATAAACGACTGGCAGTGGATACATGGTTAATACTTGTCAATGTTTTTGTTCACCATTTTGTCCCTTTCCTCCAACCAGAAGACAGGCTGCTGTCAGTGTGTACATTTTTTGTTTCTGCTTGCATGAATTTGTTTTATGGGTTTATGAGGCTGACCTGTGTCTTTTGTGTGCTAAAAAAACTGATCTGTACAAAGGAAGGAAAGGTTAATGCTTTGTGCACCGGTTCCAAATATATATAGAAATACATTTATTTTAGAGATCTTTGAATGCATGTGTTATTAAGGAAATAGTCCTTTTGACCTGTTGCCTCTTTTGAGATCTGTCATTGACTGGTATTAGTCCTTTTACTGATAAGAGTATGTGATAATAATTGTTGTCATAGCACTGTAATTATGTAGAATCTTATTGGTACAAGAACGGCAGACTGTGTACAATGTTTAGAATATGTAGGGCCACACTCTATTCCACAATGTTTTAACCCTTTCGCTGCCAGGCCCTGTGCTCCATTTAGTACACTCAGGTGGCCAGACCATTTTTGCAATTTTCCCTTTGCTTTTTTATTTTTCACCTATAGCTTTCAGAGTTTGTAAGAGACCCCCCAAACCATATATTTTCTGAAAGCACATGACCAGTAGAATAAAAAGAAGGCGCTACTGATTTCTAAGGTCTCACAATATTTGCACAAATGTTTATCAAAACAATATTTTTGCTAAAAATCCACTAAAACCATGATTAGCGGATAAATACACAGCAAATTTTAAAAAATTCCTACTAAATAAATAAGTTTAACCTGTATGGAGTTAATAAATAACAAATATTTGTCATTTTTAACCACTTCGCACCCGGGCCAATTCTGACACTTCGCTCCTACATGTAAAAAGCCTCATTTTTTTGCTAGAAAATTATATATAACCCCCAAACAATATATATATGTTTTTTTAGCAAAGACCCTAGAGAATACAATGGCGGTCATTGCAACTTTTTATCTCGCACGGTATTTGCGCAATAATTTTTCAAACGCATTTTTTTGGGGAAAAAAAACGGTTTCATGAATTAAAAAATATTAAAACATTAAAGTTAGCCCAATTTTTTTGCATAATGTGAAAGATGAAGTTACGCCGAGTAAATAGATACCTAACATGTCACCCTTCAAAATTGCACACGCTCGTGGAATGGCGCCAAACTTCGGTACTTAAACATCTTCATGGGCGACGCTTTAAAAAAAATTACTGGTCATATGTTTTGAGTTACAGAGGAGGTCTAGGGCTAGAATTATTGCTCTCGCTCTAACGTTCGCTGCGATACCTCACATGTGTGTTCTGAACACCGTTTTCATATGTGGGCGGGACTTACGTATGCGTTCGCTTCTGCGTACGAGCTACCGGGGACAGGGGCGCTTTACATTTTTATATTTTTTTATTTATTGTTAATTTTACTTTAACCTTTTTAATTTGACACTTAAAAAATAAAATAAAATAAAAAGATCACTTTTATTCCTATTACAAGGAATGTAAACATCCCTTGTAATAGGAATAAGCATGACAGGTCCTCTTTACAGTGAGATATGGGGTCAATAAGACCCCACATCTCACCTGTAGGCTGAGAAGCCTGAAATAATAATAAAAAAAAACGATCACCGCTTCCTAGCTGAAGCGGCGCCGTGTTTTTGAATGCAGAGGCCAGCGTTACGTCATAACATCGCGCCCGGCCTCTGAACGATCATAGAGACTCCGGCGACCATCTGGTCCGCCGGAAATCTCTATTGTAAGAAGCCGGGGCCCGCGGATCCTGTCACCGACTCACTGATCGCTCAGGTGAGTCGGTAGAAGCACCAGAGGGCGGCGGGAGGGGACGTCCCCTCTCGCCGCCTGTAAGAACGATCAAGCGGCGGAACAGCTGCTATGATCATTCACGTCCTTGGGTGCGAAGTGGTTAAATTGCACCTTTTTGCAAAATGGTGAAAATTGAACAGTGAAGGTTTTAATTTTTCCCTTACAGCTTTCAGAATTTGTGAAAGACCCCAAAACCATATATTTTCTGAAAGCATATGACCTCTAGAATAAAAAGGTGCTACTGACTTTTTAGACCCCACCTTATTTGCGCAAATGTTTATCAAACCAATATATTCGCTAAAAATACACTAAAACCATTATTAGCAGATGAAAACACAGCTCATTTTACAAAATTCCTGCCAAATCCCTACTAAATATAAAAGCTTAACCTGTATGGAGTTCAATTTTTTTTTACATTGCACCTTTTTGCAAATTGGTGAAAATCGAACGTACGCAAAAATGTAAATATCCAAATTTCTCCAAAAATCGGAAGGTTTTAATTTTTCCCTTTCAGCATATATTTTCTGAAAGCATATGACCTCTAGAATAAGAAGGTGCAACAGATTTTTTAGACCCCCGCGGTAGTTGCGCTAATGTTTATCAAAACAATATTGTCACAAAAAATACACTAAAACCATTATTCGCAGATAAAAACACAGTTTTACAAAATTCCTGCTAAATATAAAAGTTTATCCTGTGTTGAGTTAATAAATAACACAAATTTGTAAATTTTTAAATTGCACCTTTTTGCAAAATGGCAAAAATGTTTCTAAAATTTTGGATGTTTTCATTTATCACTTACAGCTTTTGGATTTTGAAAAAGACCCCCCCCCCCCCCAAAGCATACATTTTATGAAAGCACATGAACTGTAGAATAAAAAGAAGGTGCTACTGATTTTTTTTTAGCCCCACAATACTTGCGCAAATGTTTATCAGATCACTATTTACACGGAAAAAACGCAAATAAATCCTTGTTTGCACATAAAACCACAACATAACTTACAAAATTTCTGCTTAATTCCTGACAAGGCCTCACTCAATGGGGTGTGCTACATCATACGCCCATGGAGGGCTGTTTACCTGCACAGAACACCTGTGCAGCCCGCTGTGTCCCAATTGACATCAATAGGATTGCCTGCATGGGATGCACGGAACACCCTTGCATCCCTGGGCAGCTAAACATGGCCTTGCTGTATTATATCCCACGTGAACAAGGCCTTTGGTCTTGTTTAGACTGGCTGTTGGGGGTGGCAAAAATGCACGGTTAAGCTTCATTTTTGCTGCCTGCCAAATGCACCCTGCCCCTAAAGAGGAGCTCCAGTCTCCCCTTAAAAAAATTAAAGTCAGCAGCTATACAAATACTGTAGCTGTTGACGTTTAATTAGGGACACTTACCTGTCCAGGGATCCAGTGATGTCAGCACCCGAGCTGATTCTTTAATCGGCTTTGGGTGAAGGTGCCGTCATCTTTACTAAGGGAAACCGGGCAGTGAAGCCATTTGGCTTAACAGCCGGTTTCCTTCTGCGTATGAGCGTGTCATGCTGCGCTTTGTGAATGGTCCTGAATTCTTCTGTGTGTCTCACAGAAGGCTGTAGGGGGAAAGAAGAGGGGCCAAACAGCTTTGTAGATTTCCACGGCGATCTTATCCAGAAGTGGGTACCTGTCAAGACCAGGTACCCGCTCCCCCTTCCCTCCCAAAAGCTGCCAAATGTGGCAGTGAAGTGGGGGAGGGTGCAAACAAGCCAAGCTTCCCCTTTTGGGTGGAGCTCCGCTTTAAGCTGTAATAGGCAGTGGACAGGGTGCTGATGCCGCAATGCTTTGCGCTCGCGGCAAACTTGACCCAACTTGTAGCGTTGTCTTCTGCCGAACACTACACATTCATCTCAAGGGGATGCACCGCAAACTCCACGCAACCTCGGGCAATGAATGCATGTGCTTGCGGTGCATTTGTTGGTAAAATGGGGCTAAGGTTGGCGGTGAGGAGGCGTCGCATTGCTTACTCACTGCCTGTCAGTAGCCTCTGAAACTCGATCCAAATGTGGATTGGGCTTCAGAGACAAGGGAGATTTAGACGCATGTCTAAATCTACCCTTAGGCTACTTTCACACTGAGGCGTTTTACAGACGTTTTTGCGCTAAAAATAGCACCTGAAAACTGCCTCTTCTGCAGCCCCAGTGTAAAAGCCTGAGTGCTTTCACACTGGGGCGGTGTGCTTGCAAGATGGGAAAAAAAGTCCTGAAAGAGGCATCTTTGGGGCGGTGCCGGAGTGGTGTATACACCACTCCTAAATGTCCCCTGCCATTGAAATCAATGGGCACCGCGCCTGAAAAGCGCTTTGGCAGCGGCGCTTTTCAGGTGCTTTTAACCCTTTCCTCGGCCACTAGCAGGGGGTTAAAAGCGCCCCGCTAGCAGCCAAAAAGCGCCGCTATAACAGTGGTAAAGTGCCGCTAAAACTAGTGGCGCTTTACCGCTAACACCCCCCTGCCCCAGTGTTACTATTTTTTTTTATTGCTTTTTTTTGGGGGGGGGGGCTCTTTGGAGAAAGATCAGGGGTCTAAACAGACCTCTAATGTATATTTTTTGAAACAGAGAAAGGGACTCTATCTGCAACCTGAGCTGCGCTGCATATGAATCAAGTAGTCTGTATAGACTTTGAATGATTCATAAAATGAAAAACATTTTTTCATTCACAAACTGACAATAGTAAAGACAGTTTACTATATGTCGGTGATAACAGAATGCAGGAGCAATCTGTAATGATCACTGGGCTGCATTCTTTCAGTAAAGGAAGGGGGGTGGTAAAACACATGTTTACCAGCCCCCCCACCCCGCAACACCCCCTCCCTCTCCCATGCTGACCGCGATCTGTCAGCGGCTACAGCCGCCGGGAGGGAAGGAGGGGAGAGCCGACTAGCAGCATGGAGGGGGTGCCCGGACATCGGGGAGGTAGAGGGGGGGCGGACAGTTTTAAACAAAAAACAATTCCTCTGTGCCTGTCCTGCAGCACCGAAAGCCAGCGGGAGGGTGAGGTGGAAGAGCCGGCTAGCAGCTGCAGGACAGGCAGAACCTGGCAATTAGGCAAGTGGAGGGGTACTGGGGGGGGGGTCAGAGCAGCACTGGGGGGTATTTTTTTTTCAGTTTGATCCCCCTGTGGCTGGCCCTGCAACACAAACAGTGGGCGGGAGGGCAGAGGAGCAAATCTGACAGCTGCAGGACAGCTAGAGAGTGATCGGAGTTTGCAAGAGGGGGGGGTCAGTGCTGGGGAGGGGGGGGATTAGAGCAGGAAGGGTAAGGCAGTGTAAGGTAGAGTTAGAGCGAGGGTGGGGGGCACTTTACATGTCAGCATAGGCAGGTGGAGGGGAGGGAGACATAGCGGCAGAGCAGCGGCGGCAGGAGGAGGGGTGGTCATATTTTAGTTAAATTGCTCTGATCAGTGGCTTATTAGCCACTGATCAAAGCTATCAGTTTGTTCAGCAGCGTCTGCTTAACAATTATGCTATAAGCTCATGGTCACTGAAGTGACCATGAGCTTATAGTAGAAAGAGAAATTAGGTTTGTACGGCGTACGGACTTGGCCACCTGGGGGCAGTGTTGTAGGTCTGTACGGACATGGCAGTGAAGGGGTTAAAGCCTTGTACACACAATGAGAATATCAGACGCATGATCGTCCATTTTTTTTGTGCATGCTAATCTCATTTTGAAAATGAAGAGGTTACTAAAGTTAAGAAAATTCTCGTACGACAGAATACAACTTCTGAAGTGATGTAATGTGTTGTAATGTATTCTTTATTTTCTGAGCA
Organism: Rana muscosa; assembly: GCA_029206835.1. NCBI lineage: Eukaryota > Metazoa > Chordata > Amphibia > Anura > Ranidae > Rana > Rana muscosa. Next base: position 311,278,891 of record CM055127.1, on the reverse strand, counting down.
TGCATGATCTTGGTCTTTTTCTCAGACAAATACTGTACTAACTAAATGAAAATCGTACGTTCTGGCATTGTACGAGAAAAATTGTTGCGTGTGTACTAGGCTCAAGTCATGCCCAATATTTAGCCCAATATATCCACGCTCATTTCTGGAGCAGTAAAAATGACAGGGTCTTATAGCATTGGTTGAGAAGAGGCTTCCCAACTTTCTGGCCTATTAGCACATCCTCTTTGTAGCAGACGGCATTTTGCATTGGTAGATGCAGTAAATGTCTATACTGTACACCTAATGACATTCTCCATTCTGTTTTTACTACAATAATGACAGTGGGGGGGGGGGGGCACCACAGATCAACTTCTAAAAAGCCTAGTTTTCAGCCTTCCCCGTCCTCTTCTGTTAGTGTGTCCCTGTATCATTAAGGAGTGGGCTCTCTCCAGGCAAACCCGTCCTTATTCTATCCAATACTATATTTGCTCCAATTTGGAGACTCTCAAAACTATCAAGTGCCTGTAGAGCAGCCCTCAAAATTTTCACTTGCCTGCTCGCATTTGACGAGTGAAAAAATTAGGGTTGAAAGTGTGGACAGGTGCTCCGGCTCACATCGTGGACTTTCAATGGAAGTCAAACAGCTGCCTAGGACCGCCTCTCCATCTCCCTCCTTTCGCACATCCCCGCCCAGATTAGTCTCACATTACGGGCTTTCAATGGGAGTCAAACAGCCGTCTGGGACCGCCCCCTTCACCTCCCTCCTGCCGCACAGCCCCGCCCAGATTAGGCTCACTTCATGGGCTTTCAATGGGATTAAAACAGCCGCCTGGGACCGCCCCCTTCACCTCTCTCCTGCCGCACAGCTAAGGTGCATATCTCTGCAGGGCTAGGGGGAGGGGGGATGCATTGGAGAACTGGGGGAGGCATTGGAGGTAGAGGTGTACTGGGGGATGCATTCGAGGTAGAGGTGTATTATGGGATGCATCTGAGGTAGAGGTGTACCGGGGGAGGTGTTGGAGGTAGAGGTGTACTGGGGGAGGAGAAACAAAACCAGAGAAATTCCTTTCTTAACTTATTAACCAGCCTGCTAACCAACCACATTTTCCTGTCTGATGAGGGTGAGCTGATGGGCACTGGTGAGGCTGCATTGATGGACACTGATCAGGCTGCATTGATGGGCACTGGTGAGGAGGCACTGATGGGGCCGCACTGATAGGCTGCTTTCCTGGGCACTGATAAAGTTGTTGTTAATATTTATTTTTGTAACTCCATTTTGCATAAAACATTTAACACTTTAATTTTATGAGATATTTATGAGGGCGTGTTTAGGGGTGGAATCATGGGTGGGGCAGGGTAGGAGTTGGGTGTGCCAACTGGTGGCGAGTAACTCCTAAGGCCTGGCTAGTAGCTCAGGACTTGAAATTTTGAGCCCTGCTGTAGAGTATATAGGCACTTGATGTGGGCCCTATGGCTTAAGCCTCGTACACACGATGCGATTGTTGGCAGGGGATTGCCTGATCACAGACTGTTGACCTAAAATCCGACCGTTGGTATGCTCTATCAGACAATAGTTGTCCAACTTTCGGCCAACAAATGTTGGATGGCATTCTAGTAAATTTTTGGCGGACAACGGTCTGTTGTCAGATTTTCGTATCGTCTGTACAAAAGTCCGTCACACAAAAGTCCAAAGTCCAAACATGCATGCTCGCAATCACTGCTCACCAAACACAAAATTAGCAGAAGGGACCCAAAGGGTGGTACTCAAGAGCTGAAATTCCACGTAGTACGTCACTACGTTCGTGTTTGTTGGCCGACAATTGTGTGCCGTTAGTATGCAAGACAAAATCCAGGCACATACCCCTTTGACAAAAGTCTCACGCTCGGTTGGCCAAAAATCGGATCGTGTGTACGAGGCTTTACACATATACTTGCAAATGTGTGCAACTAACCCTCTGTCTTTAATGTGAATAATTAGACAGGGACAATTTGGTCTTTTTGCAGGTTAGCCGGTAAGTGTGCTGGGAATATTTTGTTTGTTTGTGATCCCCTTGGAAAAAGCCTGTACCTTGTAATTTCTTGGGCACTCAAGTGACATCTCAAAGTTTTTAGCCTTCCCCATTCTGTCTGTCAACTATAGAACACCTATTTTATGAAGGAGAAGGAAGAGGGGGCAAGGAAGTTCCGTAGTCCTGATATACTTCTCCTAGGAAAAACACGAATCCTCCATAGATACTGGGTAGAGTATCGTAAGGATTGTCACCATAGGATGCTTCAATAAAGGACCGATAAATTGATAATCTATTGTCAACAACTAAATCAATCAACATGTCACACACGGGAAAATGGATTTCAATTGATAGTTGGAAGACACAATCATACATTATCAAGTGCCTTTCTGTTTATACAATGCAATCTCATAATCTGATCAATTAAAATTAGATCAGATTTATAACCAAAACATCTCAGTGCTATGGATTGGTGCACAACAATCAATAGTTTTCCGCCCTGGCCAATTGACTCAGTTTGATCAAATCCAATCTAAATGTTGTCTAACTTGTTAGTAATGGAAATTATGGCTATTTGATTATTTGCCGATTCAATCATAATCGCACACCGCGCATGATCTAATCGCACATAGATCTGGTAATATTCAAAGCGTATAAAAGCCATTGTTACTGTCAGGGTCAGCAGTACAAAATAAAGGGAAAAAAACTAAATAAAAAATGTAAGCCACTACAGCTGAACATTAATCTGCAATATATTACATTTTTGTTTTTGTGTTTTCATATGCTTTTAAGAGTATCTAAAAGTAAAGAATTCAGAAGTACGGCCTATTTAAGCTACAGAAATTGATGGAGTCCAGTGGGAGTAATTGGCCTCTCGGCATAACTTGTTTATACTGCACACACCTGATATTCTACTGTGGCTTGTTTTATGTTTATACAGTATATGATGCATATGGGGAATAATATCACTTTCTACAGCTACTCAATTTACTTGTGAAAAATAGTTTCACTCCTGATGAATAAATCACACGAAACAGCACAGCAGGAGGCGATATTATCACGCACAGAATTATAGAACCTATTCTATAAATTTTAATTTCAGATCCTCCTTTGGATCCATAGATCAAAATGACAGTGTTTTATAAAAAAATCTTCATAAAAATGTTCATAAATAATCTAGTGACAAATATATGAAAAATAAATAGCAATACATGGAAAAAATATGCGGTGCTGGTGAACAATTAAATAAATTGAACACTGTACAGTTTTAGCAAACTAACCATACAGTACAATCTCAAACTCAGATTGCATCTTACACTTAATATGACCACAGACATCACAAAACAGCTGGATGAGCAAGCTATATACCACTATTTTATAATGTCTTCTATTTCAGTCCCATGCAGGGCAAATCAACAGGTTAACATTAATTCTGGTCCAAACAGTTGCTTATACTCAAAGTGTTACTAAACCCAGGACCCTGCATTCACTATATCTGGTCTCCCACAGAACATGGAAATGCAAATATTTTATTAAATATAAACTGCTAAATACCTTTTCTCATCAGCTGTATATAGCAGTCTTATGATTTCTATCAGTGTCCGGCCGAGCACTGGGTAAAGCTTTCATTCTCCTCTGACTGCCTAATGAGGCTGCATGTCTCCTGACCCTATGTCTGGAAAGTGCTGATTGGCCCTGTGCTGATCACATCAACCCCCCCTCCAAAAAAGTAACTCTCTAGCAATACACACCCAACTGAGCATGAGCAGATTGCCCCCAAGGCTCTGTACTATCAGCAGATGGATTGAGGACAGTAAAGAAGGGGAGGATCAGAAAGGCAGGATTAAACAGCCTTTTTATACAATGCGTGGGATTAACCTTTTAGATTCCACAGTGAGTATAACAAGCATGCTTTACTACATACTGTATATAGACTAATTTTACTATTGTGGGTTCAGTAACACCAGTCCATATGCTCTGAGCAGTTAGTAGAAATCCTGTATAAGTCACAGTTCTGAGGATTTCTCAATGCCCCCATATGACATAAATTTCCAAGAACCTGTGCCATCATGTAGGAGTAAGGCTTAATTTACACTTGAGGTTTAGAAAATGGAAAAAAATAGCCAGTTGAGCCACTTTTTTTACTGCCACCAACTAACCCCTTTAAGCTACAAAGACAGTAGGGCGGGGATGAACATATATGAAGTGAATGGGGCTGCACCACAGCTGTGAGCAAAATGCAAGACTGGCTAACTATTCTGAGGCCAACACAGGTGACAATGATCCCTTGGGGGAGTGAGTCATGTGGTCTCCCTTACTCAGAAGCCCCAGGAATGTCACTTTACTTTGCCAGGAAAACGGGTGCCCAGGAACGCAAAGGGCACCAAAAACAGACAATGAACTCTTGTTAAAATGAACTGGTTTCCTTGCTCAGCAACAGGACAACATTTCTCATTTAAAACCCACTCCTGGGCTCCACTATTCTCAACTAGGGTGCTCTCCCCATCCCCATGAAGTTCCCCCAGTGTGTTTTGTATGCTATTATTTTTATACTTACTTATTACACAGACTTTAGGCTGGTTTACTGCATGGATCTAATCCTCTTTACTCTCTGCATTGGTACATTATAAATTAAGTGCACTGTGGTGATAATGCTCACAGGGTGGGCCCATGATATTTTGCATTCAGCTGTAGTCCCCAGTCTTCCAGGTTAAAGTGGTTGTAAACCATTTACTATATAGGCTTGCCTGTAGGTACTGTGAATATCTGCTAAACTTGCACAATTTAGGAGATATTCAGAGTGCATGCGGCCGATGACATCATCAGCGCATGCGCTCTGAAGGCCAGGCTTACAGTGCCGGACCTTCAGAGCCTGTGCCAGAAACGGCAGGCCGCTCACATGCGTGGGAGTGACGTCATCACGTCCCCGGCCATTAATGGAGCCGGAGGCTGCAAACTCTGAGGAACACTGGGTGAAGATGTCATCCATCTCAGCGCTGACATTGTGGCACTGGAGGGCTTTGATCTAAAGTACGTTTTTCTTTTTTTTATACCACCAGCAGTTTACAACCACTTTAATCCATGGTGGGCATCAATTAACCCAGGAGACTGAGGACATCTTGTTGGAAGAAAGTGTTACTGTTGGAGACAACTCCAGATTGAAAATAAGTACCTCGGGAGGCGCATGGGCGGAGCCTGACTGAGCAGACACGCCAGTTTAGAGCTCTCTGAGCACTCGTGGTGGAAGATCTAGAAGTTTTATCTTAGAGCATTCCGTTCTGGTGTTGGGATTTATTCACTTATGGACTTTATGCTTGCTTATTTTTTCATTAATGTGCACATTTAAGTTTGATGCAGTGTTTTCTTTGTGCCAGTTTTTTTACATGAACATGTATAGCGCCTTATTCTTTACTTTATAATTCTACACAGTTTAGTGATTTGTTCACTTTAAAGGGGGCAGCTGTTGGTTTATATGTTCTTATCCCCAAAAGGCGCCATTTTTTTGGTATACATTTTCACATTCTTAAACCTTTAACTTACAACTAACTATATGTTTGGTAAAACCCCCCCTTTTTTTTTTCTTGCCAGTTTAGAACTCACTCTATGCAAACTTTTTCTTACTTTTCTGCTGGTATATATATATATATATATATATATATATATATGGAAAACAAGATATTGATAACAAGATATCTTTACCCTTTATCACCACCTTTTCGATACAACACCAAAGCATCAAAAGGCCTATTCAAAAGCATTGGCATTGTTTGGAAAGCGATCGGCTTTTGTCCACTGTTTTACCACCTAAGCCCCAGATAGTATTCAAGGGGGCATCCTCTTTGTCAAATAGGATTGCACCGAGCATACAGGATCCGCCAAAGGAGAGTAGATGCTTCTTTCCAAATCTTACGGGCTACCATAGATGCAAAAACTGTCAGGTGTGTTCTTTAAACAAGTGTAAGGATAGGAAGATTTGCAATTTTATGTCTACTAGCACCCTGCGGTCCTATGAGGTGGAGCCCTTTATCACTTGTTCAACTGATGGAGTGGTCTACCTCATCCAGTGTCCTCGTGGATTACAATACATTGGGAGGACCAAAAGGGCACTACGGGTTCGTTTGAATGAACACATTGTTAACATCAGGAGAGGCTTTGATAAGCACTCCGTCTCTAGACATTATGACCAAGTGCACAAGAGAGACCCTTCAAATACACTATTTGTAGGCATAGACAAATACAGGCCCCATTGGAGAGGCAGCTCCTTGGTCAAGGAAATTTCTAAACAGGAAATGGCCTGGATTTATCGCCTTAAAACTTACGTTCCGTTCAGCCACAATGTCGATACGGACGTTAATGCGTTTATTAACAACTCATAATTATTGTCCAGCCAATTCCCAAGTAGGAAGATCCATATTACATCTAGAATCTGCTCTCCAGAACCTCAGGCAAAAGTTATGGTTTTCTCATTTTTGATTGGCTTAGCCATCTCTGTTGCCAATAGTTCACTTTATTGCATCTATTAATTTTATATAAATTGGTGTTTGTATGGGTTTGTTACACTGATAGGAGTGGCAATGTTTCTGGTTCTGAGCCTCTGTCCGCGTCATTTATATTTTTTTCGATCAATTTTTTATACATTAAAATAATTTTTATATTAATCTTTTTCCTCTAATACTACTTTTTGGGAGTAACTTTTCATGTTTTCTTAACCACTTAACGACCGCTCACTGTATATATACGTCGGCAGAATGGCACCGACAGGCACAATCACGTAGAGTGTACGTGATTGCCTTTGTACAGTTGGGGGGTCCAATCGGACCCCCCTCCTATACAGTGAGCGGTGGCTAAGTGTCCGGGAGCGTTCCGGGATGAGGGGGCAGCAATTCGTTTCTGGCCACCCCCTCGCGATCGCTCCCGGCGAATGGAAATGCCCCCTCTGTCTGTGTCAGACAGAGGGAGCAGGAGGAAGTGATGTCATCTCTGGTGCGGCGCTCACATATACCGAGCGCCGTACAAGAGAAGATATCAGGTCAGTGCACACAACACTACACTGACACCAGGACACATAGAGACATAAATCGCCCCCCCAGACACCCCAGATCACCCCCAGATCACCCCCCAGCCCCCAGTCACAGTGTCACTGATTGCAGTGACCATTTATTTAGTGATCACTGCAATCAGTGACATTTGTGACTGTAAAAGTGTCACCAAAGTTTAGTCTTAGGTCCAGTGTAGCCCCCTAATCCCCCCTAATAAAGGTTTAACCCCCTGATCACCCCCCAGATAACCCTTTCACCGCTTATCACCACTGTCGCTTAGCGATCATTTTTCTGATCGCTGTCTTAGCGTCAGTGATGCCGATCGGCAGCCAGTAATTTTTTTTAGGTTCGCCGCAGGTTTTTATAGCGTCGGGTACCCCAATATATTATCTAATAAAGGTTTACCCCCTTGATCGCCCCCCAGGTAACCCTTTCACCCCCTATCACCACTGTCGCTAAGCAATTGTTTTTCTAAACGCTGTCTTAGTGTCGGTGATGCAGATCGGTAGCCAGTAATTTTTTTTTTTATGTTCGCAGCATGTTTTTATAGCGTCAGGTACCCCATTATATTATCTAATAAAGGTTTAACCCCCTTGATCGCCCCCCAGGTAACCCTTTCACCCCCATCACCACTGTCACTAAGCGATCGTTTTTCTAAACGCTGTCTTAGTGTCGGTGATGTAGATCGGTAGCTGGTAATTTTTTTTAGGTTCGCTGCAGGTTTTTATAGCGTCAGGTACCCCAATATATTATCTAATAAAGGTTTAACCCCCTTGATCGCCCCCCAGGTAACCCTTTCACCCCCTATCACCACTGTCGCTAAGCAATCATTTTTCTAAACGCTGTCTTAGTGTCGGTGATGCAGATCGGTAGCCAGTAATTTTTTTTAGGTTCGCCGCATGTTTTTATAGCGTCAGGTACCCCAATATATTATCTAATAAAGGTTTAACCCCCTTGATCGCCCCCCAGGTAACCCTTTCACCCCCATCACCACTGTCACTAAGCGATCGTTTTTCTAAACACTGTCTTAGTGTCGGTGATGCAGATCGGTAGCTGGTAATTTTTTTTAGGTTCGCCGCAGGTTTTTATAGCGTCAGGTACCCCCATATATTATCTAATAAAGGTTTTAACCCCCTGATTGCCCCTAGTTAACCCTTTCACCAGTGATCACCATATAAGTGTTACGGGTGACGCTGGTTAGTTAGTTTGCTTTTTATAGTGTCAGGGCACCCGCCGTGTATATAACCCAATAAAGGTTTAACCCCCTGATCGCCCGGCGGGTGATATCAATTAGGTTTTAGCATCAGAGAGGGTCTGCGTCACACCCCAGGCAGCGTCAGGTTAGTGCCAGTAACGCTAACACCCACGCGTGAAGCATACACCCCCCTTAGTGGTATAGTATCTGAACAGATCAATATCTGATCTGATCTATACTAGCGTCCCCAGCAGTTTAGGGTTCCCAAAAACGCAGTGTTAGCGGGATCAGCCCAGATACCTGCTGGCACCTGCGTTTTGCCCCTCCGTCCAGCCCAGGCCACCCAAGTGCAGTATCGATCGATCACTGTCACTTACAAAACAAAAACACACATAACTGCAGCGTTCGCAGAGACAGGCCTGATCCCTGCGACTCCAGTGCTGTAGGAGGTGATTTCACCACCACAGTTAAAAAAAAAAAAGCAAATATGCCGAAGCATTGGGGCAGCAGGGGCGGAGGAGCGATTTTGCTCCTAATGCCGCGTACATACGGTCGAAATTCCGACGGAGGCTTGCCCGTGGAAAAGTCCGACCATGTGTGTGCGGCATAACTTTTTTGCGGGAGGATGCCCCCATGCTTCGGCATATATAAATGGTGCGTGTATGCCCATCATTGGAAGTGGGTGGATGAAGGGCGGTATTCTAATGGTGGGCATACCCACCGATCAATCTCTTTTTTCGTTCAGCCAACTGGCTGCATGAAATAAAAAGATTACAATACATGTCCAACAAGGACCAGCAACGTACTGGTATGTTGCTGGACTTTGAATGTTTATACCAGAATGATGCCTGCGGGTTTAGGTATCATCTTGGTATCATTCTTTTCAGCCTGCGGCCGGCTTTCATGTAAAAGCAATCCTAGCGGCTAATTAGCCTCTGGACTGCTTTTACAAGCAGTGGGAGGGAATGCCCCCCCGGATATAAAAAGCGCCATTGGGAAATTGGGAAAGCATTTTATCACACCGATCTTGGTGTGGTCAGATGCTTTGAGGGCAGAGGAAAAATCTAGGGTCTAGAAGACCCGAGTTTTTTCAAAAAAAGAGTACCTGTCACTACCTATTGCTATCATAGGGGATATTTACATTCTCTGAGATAACAATAAAAATGATAAAAAAAAAAAATACTTGGAAGGAACAATTTAAAAATAAAATAAAAAAGCAAAATTAATAATAAAAAAAAAATAAAAATAAAAAAAGCACCCCTGTCCTGCCCTGCTCTTGCCCAATGGCGAACGCAAGCGTCGGTCTGGCGTCATATGTAAACAGCAATTGCACCATGCATGTGAGGTATCACCGCGAAGGTCAGATCGAGGGCAATCATTTTAGCAGTAGACCTCCTCTGTAAATCTACTGGGGTAACCTGTAAAGGCTTTTAAAGGCTTTTAAAAAGTATGTAGTTTGTCGCCAATGCGCGTTTGTGCGAAATTTTAAAGCATGTCGTGTTTGGTATCTATGTACTCGGCCTAAGATCATCTTTTTTATTTCATCAAACATTTGGGCAATATAGTGTGTTTTAGTGCATTAAAATTAAAAAAAGTGTATTTTTTAACCCAAAAAATGCGTTTGAAAAATCGCTGCGCAAATACTGTGTAGAAAAAAAAAATGCAACACCCACCATTTTAATCTGTAGGGCCTTTGCTTTAAAAATATATATAATGTTTGGGGGTTCAACATAATTTTCTTGCAAAAAAAAAAAATGTTTTCATGTAAACAAAAAGTGTCAAAAAGGGCTTTGTCTTCAAGTGGTTAGAAGAGTGGATGTAAGCTTCCTAATGTTGTGCATAAAATGCCAGAACAGTTCAAAACCCCCCCAAATGACCCCATTTTGGAAAGTAGACACCCCAAGCTATATACTGAGAGGCATGTCGAGTCCATGGAATATTTTATATGTTGACACAAGTTGCGGAAAAACGACAATTTTTTTTTTTATTTATTTATTTTGCACAAAGTTGTCACTAAATGATATATTGCTCAAACATGCCATGGGCATATGTGGAATTACACCCCAAAATACATTCTGTTGCTTCTCCTGAGTACGGGGATACCACATGTGTGAGACTTTTTGGGAGCCTAGCCACGTACGGGACCCCAAAAACCAAGCACCGCCTTCAGGCTTTCTAAGGGTGTAAATTTTTGATTTCACTTCTCACTGCCTATCACAGTTTCGGAGGCCATGGAATGCCCAGATAGCACAAAACCCCCCCAAATGACCCCATTTTGGAAAGTAGACACCCCAAGCTATTTGCTGAGAGGTATTGTGAGTATTTTGCAGATCTCGCTTTTTGTCACAAAGTTTTAAAAATTGAAAAAATATATATATATATATATATTTTCTTTCTTCATTTTCAAAAACAAATGAGAGCTGTAAAATACTCGCCATTCCTCTCAGCAAATAGCTTGGGGTGTCTATATTCCAAAATGGGGTCATTTGGGGGGGTTTTGTGCGATTTTGGCATTTTATGGCCTTCGAAACTGTGATAGGTAGTGAGGAGTGAAATCAAAAATTTGTGCCTAGAAATCCTGAAGGCAGTGCTTGGTTTTTGGGGTCCCGTACGCGGCTAGGCTCCTAAAAAGTCCCACACATATGGTATCCCCGTACTCAGGAGAAGCAGAAAAATGTATTTTGGGGTGTAATTCCACATATAACCATGGCATGTGTGAGCAATATATCATTTAGTGACAACTTTTTGTAATTTTTTTTTTTTTGTCATTATTCAATCACTTGGGACAAAAAAAAATATATTCAATGGGCTCAACAGGCCTCTCAGCAATTTCCTTGGGGTGTCTACTTTCTAAAATGGGGTCATTTGGGGGGGTTTTGTGCTATTTTGGCATTTTATGGTCTTCGAAACTGTGATAGGTAGTGAGGAGTGAAATCAAAAATTTGCGCCCTTAGAAATCCTGAAGGCGGTGCTTGGTTTCCGGGGTCCCGTACGCGGCTAGGCTCCCAAAAAGTCCCACACATGTGGTATCCCCGTACTCAGGAGAAGCAGCAAAATGTATTTTGGGGTGAAATTCCACATATAACCATGGCATGTGTGAGCAATATATCATTTAGTGACAACTTTTTGTAATTTTTTTTTTTTTTTTTAGTCATTATTCAATCACTTGGGACAAAAAAAGAAAACATTCAATGGGCTCAACATGCCTCTCAGCAATTTCCTTGGGGTGTCTACTTCCCAAAATGGGGTCATTTGGGGGGGTTTGTACTGCCCTGTCATTTTAGCACCTCAAGAAATGAGATAGGCAGTCATAAATTTAAAGCTGTGTAAATTTCAGAAAATGTACCCTAGTTTGTAAACTCTATAACTTTTGCGCAAACCAATAAATATACGCTTATTGACATTTTTTTTACTAAAAACATGTGGCTGAATACATTTTGGCCTAAATGTATGACTACAATTGAGTTTATTCGATTTTTCTTATAACAAAAAGTAGAAAATATCATTTTTTTCAAAATTTTCGGTCTTTTTCCGTTTATATCGCAAAAAATAAAAATTGCAGAGGCAATCAAATACCATTAAAAGAAAGCTATATTTGTGGGAAGAAAAGGACGCAAATTTCGTTTGGGTACAACATTGCATGTCCGCACAATTTACAGTTAAAGCAGCGCAGTGCAAAATTCTGAATTCACCTCTGGTCCTCTAGCTACCAAATGGTCCGGGGCTTAAGTGGTTAAAATAGTAGCATTCTAGGCCTTTTACATTCAAGTGTTATTTTTGATTTAGCCCACTAGATGTCACTATTAAGCTCTGACAATTAGGGCCTATGTGGAGTCTTTTTGGGTTTGACAACCTGAAGATGCTCTGTATTCATTAACCTCCAAGCCCTATGGTAGATTAGGGAGTTCTGTAGGAATAGTTTTTTTGTCAAAAAGTTTTTTTATCAAATCAGTTTTCTGCTGGTTTTTCCCTATAGGGCTAGCATGATATTAGAATCTTTAGCATTGCAACATATGTTTTTCCCCATCTGGGATTATATTGTTGTGTCGACCATCGGGGGTTGCAGGGTTTGACCACTGGGGGTGACACCTAGGTGGACCAGAGTACTAGTCTGGTTTAGATGACTTTTTTGTCAATCATTGCCATCTCCTTTTTATGTCCATGTCTAATCATTTGGCCACCTAGGCAATGCTTTATAAAGAGTCTATCTATTGTTAATCCATTTTTTTATTTAGGTTTTTATTATTTAGTATTTTTTATCAGCATAGGATTGATTTTTCTTCGCATTTACCAAGTTTTTAAATATTAAACTTTATTACATTCAGTGTCAGAGCCCACAGGGTTCACGGTGCTGCCGGGCTGGTCCTGGGTGTCCGCCCTTATTTTCATTGGCCTCTAATTATCGTGACCGCTGACCTCCGTATGACTGTGATGTTAGCGAGGCTAATTAAAGCTTGCGGACAGCGGCTCAGAATGAGGCTTGGTTGTAGGGTCAGTGCACATGCACACTGGTGCTCTAAGCGGGGCGTGGCCATATTGTTTTCTTGTATTTAGGGGTGACGTGACACGCCGCCCGTGCCCCTGGAAGACGCAATTCTATTGCCAGACGACGTAGGGGGGAGCGGAGCGGCGCATCAACGTCACCACCCACCATATTCACCATCCAGCAGGACGGGTTTGCCTGTGAGTGTCCGGCCGGCACTGCAGGCTTAAGGCTGTTTTTACGCTGCATAACTGTAAGTGTGATTCTTTTTATACCAAATAAATTTGAAACTTTTTTACACTATAGAGGCTATATGCTTTTTACATGGCTTGGCACATGAGTCTGGGATTCATTGAAAATTAGTGGAACACGCTGACTGGGACTGCATCCACCTTGGTTTATTTGGAGTGGATCGTGCTTTTTCATTCAAAGCTTCTCCTCATCCTCTGTTGTTGGGGGGTCACAGAGCTCTGGTAAGCAGGCATTACTTTCAGTTCGGTGGTGGCTTTCACGTTTTTTTTCTTCATAATAAGAGGATTTTTCCACGGAGGAATTCCATTATAGACTTCTTTCTGCACGGGTGTACCAATCTCTCAATTTATGAATTACAGTCACTAATTTGTGTTTTGATCTATTTTATGAACTTTAACCCTTGACCAGGGTCACATTAATTTTACACTATATTTTCTTTGATCTATTATGTGGCACACTTGGAATATCTGATATTCCCGTTTGCGCCACACATTATTGCCACATTTGAGGTGTTGATTCACTTACTTAGGGTATTTCCAATCACAATTGTTAATTGTTTATTAATTACTGTGTTTTTACATTTATATTCACATTTAATGTTGATGTTTCACAATGTCCTTGCATTAACATGCACTTAGTTGTGTTACCTCTATAGGGTTAGCGCAACCATATTTTGTTCACTGTTTTTGATTGCAGAAGGTGTGCTGCTTTCCAATATTTATCCCATTTATATAATTTGTTTTGGGATTCGAAACCAACAATTTCTCAGCGCAGTTTCTTTCCCCATTTTTATTATATATATATACACACAGTATATACACATATATATATTTATATATTTTTTTTTAACTGACAGCAGCGAGTCGTTTGCTATATCTCTTTACATTATTCGGTTGTTGAATGTTTACTGTGATGTTTTTTGTTACTTGTATACACCTTACCCCATCCCTTCTTCATATGCTTTCTCATAACACATTGATAGGTATGGAACTTAATGGGATAATGGTATAATTTCTATTTATGTATTACTTTTTATTGTTGGCAGTGTTCCCTTTGGTGGTGTTTTTGTGCCTCCAGTTTGCTACCCTCAAATTCTCATTATTATGTGGGATTTTGAAGGTAGCTCATTGGCCTCCAGTGGACCGCTTATCGCCTCCCACAGTATGCCATCCTATTAAGCTCTCTTAATTATTTAACAAATCTTAGTAATATCTTAGTAATATCCTTTCCTTTTCTTCCAGCCTTTCCTTTTTTTTACCCCCTATACTGAATTGTATGTGATCCTACTGTCAGAACGTAATACATATTGTAATTGGATGTTATTAAAAATTACCTTTGCTTTTCAATCTGCAGCCACTGTAATTTTCTATAAATGCAATATGGCTACCTGGAGTTGTTTTATACACAGAATGTGTACTGACCACTCCCCAGAAACATAATTTCCTGCTTGTGTGTTTGGTTTTACCAATTTTCCCAGAAGTCTGCCTAAGATACAAGTCAGATTTCAGGCATCCCCTGCAACAAAAATGTCATTTTTGGTGAGATATTTCCAGTAGGAACACGTCTAAAGGGAGGCAGGCCCAGCAGCTTTCCTCATTAGTGCTCTTCAGCTGCCATAGCTGACTGATAATTATGAAACCACTCCCATTAGGCAGACTCAGCACAGAGGCACAGACAAACACGTATGGATTTCTTCAGAATAAGGCCCCTTTCACACGGAGGGTCCGTTCAGGTCCGCCTGTCAGTTTTTTAGGCGGACCTGCACGGACGCTCCATGTAGCCCTATGGAGGCACGGATGTCAGCGGAGACATGTCCGCTGACATCCGACCCGCTCCGATCCGCCAAAGTGTGACGGAGGAAAACCCTATTTTTCCTTCCATCGGCGGAGCGGATCGGATGACAACGGACTCTACGGTCCGTCATCATCCGATCCCCCATAGGGGAGAGCGGCGCTCTGACAGGGCGGTCCCTGCACAGTGTGCGGGGACCGCCCAGTCATCCGCCGGCTCAGCGGGGATCAACGGAGCGATCCCCACTGAGCAAGCGGAGCTTCACAGGGCGGATCATGACTGATCCGCCCCGTGTGAAAGAGCCCTAAGGTAGGAATCTGCATCAAAGGTTGTTATAATCCTTGCAGTGTACATAGATTACCTGGGGGGAATGTTTGTTTTTCAACAAAAGTTGAGTTACGGAAGTGCGCATGCGCGGGGACTCGGAGAAGGACGTGTGCTGACCGAGCTCCCGGCACCCCGACCCACCAGAGCTAACGATAGCGCAGGCACTGAGGTCCGTGAGCCAGGACCGATCCCACACCAGCCCCGAAGTGGCGATGAACCGCAGGGCACAGGGGCAGCCGCGGAAAGGACACGACACGCAAACTACAGCCCAGAAGAGAGCAGGGCCTTCCCCTACAGCACAGCCGCGATCCAAGATGGCGCCGGGTAAGCCAGACACACGAGGCAGCACGGCAGCAGCCAGATCCGACGGCGCTACACAGAGAGGAGACAGGCAGCTAAATCTGGAGCCAACTAGGGATCCATTCTCCTCACAATCCTCGGGAGAGGTGGAGACCGGACAGCGGGGTGAGTCACTATCACATCCCCCATCCCCAGCCATATACGCTGATAGACATGACTCTCCAAACTCCCCTGCCTCCCCTGCCTCCTCCATGGATAGGAACATGGCAGACTTAGCAGAAGTCCTCATTAGCCAATCCAGCCAATCCAGCCAGGATATGCCAATTCCCCAGCTCTCACACTATTCCCCTGATGCTGTACTGTTGGGCAGATTCTCCACCATGCTGCAGCAGGAGCTCTCTAAGGCCTGCACATTAATCACCACTGACCTGAAAAAATACATCCATAGCTTGGGAGAGCGTTTTGAGCTAATTGAAACCAAAGTGGATGGAGCCATCAAAAGGGTCAACCAGAACTCAGCCATGGTGACAGACCTCCAGGATAGATTAGAAGAGGCATTCACAAAAATTGAAGATTTGGAGAATCGTTCTCGTAGGTACAATGTCCGCGTGCGTGGCCTCCCTGAAACTCACACAGATCTAGAGGGGGCTGTAAAAGACCTGATGAAAACCCTTATCCCTGATATAGCCAACCACCACATGGAAGTTGATCGCGTTCACCGAGCACTGACAGCCCCAAGGGCCGACGGCCTACCACGAGACATTATTGTTAAGCCACATTACTACCGCATTAAGGATAAGATGATGCTTGCGGCTCGCAACAGGCCGGACCTGTCGCTATTTGGAACACCAATACAGCTCTTTACAGATTTGGCGCCATCAACGGTCCAGAAACGCAGAAACCTACGGCCATTACTCCAGCAACTTATGGCCAAACAGATTAAGTATCGATGGTCGTTCCCTTTTAAGTTATCATTCACTTACAACGGAAAGTCCCACTCCTTTTCCACGTTCCAAGCAGGCGAAGACCTACTGCTTAGTCTCGGCATCATTGCACGGGACTCTCCGACTCCGATTTCATCTCCCCCTTGTCTGGATCATCGTCCCCTCTCCCCGATATGGCAGGATCGCACACGCTCACAGGCCAGAAATGCTCGCCGGAATACCTGAGTATTATTGCTCTTCTCTCTTTTTGCTTTTTTGCCCCTTTTGGGAACTGTTAGTGCTTGATTGCACGGATATGGCCTGGGCCCATGGTGGACTATGGGCCTGATGGGGCCATCGTTACCGTTCACAGTTCACAGGTTACAAAGTCACGGGTTACAAAGTTACTGGAGTTCCTGGTTCTTCGGACTGGCTGCCAGCCGAATATTTTACAACCCCGACGGGCCCAACCTGGTCGAAGAAATTTAGCTTTTTGCTTTTTAGCAGTCTGGGGGCCTTAGTCGGACCGCAATGTGTTCCCCTGTTGGGCTGTGGCTCGGGGGCCGGAACGACCGATGGGGACCCTTCCGGCCCCGGCGCCACTGGCCTTGGGAATGCATGTTCCTATAGACAGCCTGTTATGTTAAAACTGTATTGATTGATTTTGTCATTTCCGATATGACCTCGAATAGCCTGCTCGTACAGAGTGTAATCATATTTGGGTCGGGGTGGTCATGCTTGCCACCCAACTGCAAGACTACCTATCCTACGACAAGGATGGTACCCTTGCACCTAATTTGCCGGATGTTGTCTCCGGCAGGGGTTATTCCCCATTCCTTCATTCATCAGCTAGGATTGAGTTATATTGATTGTTTGGGCCTAAGGCCTATGTATATGTTTTTTTGCTTTTATTTTTGTTTCTCTTCTTCTCTAATGCCTTTTCCTTCTCTCCCTTCCCCCTCTTTCTTCGGAGCCTCGGTTCAGCGCCCTTCCCTTATGTCATGGTCTGAGAGGTCACATAGCCAAACAGTCATCATCATCGGGACCCTTCTCGCTTCATTCATTATGCAAGGTAAGAGTGCTCTGCCCTACCACGATGGCCACCACATATAACACAGACTATTCGATAGTTAGCCACAATGTACATGGATTTAACTCCCCTACTAAAAGAACTAAGGCTTTCCAGTTTTATCATAAACAGAAGGCTGAAGTCCTGCTATTGCAGGAAACTCATTTCTCCAATGTCTCAGCGGCCCGTTACCTCAATGGGAAGTATCCACAGTTTTACTTGGCAGGGGGTCGGGAAAAGAAGGGCGGTGTAGCCATCTGCTTTTCGAAACGGACCCCCTTTACCCCCATCGCTATCGTTAAGGACAAGAGAGGTAGATATATTATGGCAGTGGGGCGGCTCCATGACCAGGAGGTGTCCTTTATATCATACTATGCCCCGAATACTGGACAGCCGGAATTCTTTAGCAAAATGCTGAAGATTCTTATGCCCAAAGTCCAGGGTCAGGTCATTATGGGAGGCGATAGTAATATTCCCTTGGACAGAATTATGGATAAATCGGACTCCTCTAGACCAACATTGAAACGCCCACCGACTGGAAGCAGCAAGGTTGCACGTCTGTTTCATTTCTATGACCTCATCGACGCCTGGCGAGAAAATAACCCTACGGTCAGAGACTTTACACACTTTTCACAAGCCCATCATACTTACTCGAGGATAGACCACGTTCTAGTACGTACGCCTTTGCTACCATTTATTAAGTCGGTTAAGATTTTATCTACCCCTTGGTCTGATCATTCCCCGATAAAACTCTCTACTTCAGGGCTATGGACTAAATCTAGACCCTCCCCGTGGAGACTTAATGTGAGCTTGCTGAATGACCCTACAATCTTTTTAGAGATTCAAAAGGAAATACAGGAATACTTTAGACTTAATAAGGCATCGGACACATCCCCCGCAATTAACTGGGTAGCTCATAAAGCAGCGATTAGGGGCATATTGTTACAAGTGGCAGCCAGGATTAAACGCAATAGGGAACAGGCAAATAAGATTCTGGAAACTAACTTAGATAACTTACTTAGTGAACAGCACAGAAATCCCCTGGTAGATATAAGGCATAAAATTGACGAGGCTCGACTAGCACTAAATCTTAGCTTGACTACTCAAGCGGAGAAACATATTAGTTGGTCTAAGCACAGGTTCTATACGATGGGTGATAAACCTACCACAATGTTAGCTAGAAAACTGGTTCCTCGACCGTACACACCGACTTTGCCTAAACTACGACTATCCACGGGCCTAACCTCCCAGAACCCCGAACGGATAATTGGAGAATTTCACAAATTTTATGCTAAGCTGTATGGAGTGCAGGACAAGTTCGATTCATCTGAAGCGAGCACATTCTTTCGCGACTTACAGCTGCCTAAATTGACACAAGCCCATGCGGAACTGATGGACGGTGCTCTTACAGAGCCTGAAGTCAGGGCTGCAATCAAAACCCTACACCCTACCAAGGCCCCTGGGCCAGATGGATTCCCGGGTCACTACTATAGGAAATATCACGATCTTCTGGCCCCACATCTCTGTACTTACTTTAATGACCTGAGAAGCAGGAGCAAGCTCCCCAGCCATGAAAATGTAGCCTATATAAGTGTTATCCCGAAACCAGGAAAGGACCATACAGACTGTTCCAATTATCGCCCAATTTCTCTGATCAATACGGATCTTAAGATTCTAACCAAAATACTGGCCCAGAGACTTAATACTTTTCTTCAGTGTTATATCCATCCTGACCAAGCAGGTTTTGTCCCGACAAGACAGGCATCGGACCAAACCCGCCGGATAATTAACCTTATCTTGGCAGTTCGGTCTGATTGGGATGGAAAGGGGACTAGGAGGGGAATGTTACTTTCATTGGATATCCAGAAGGCGTTCGATTCTATCTCCTGGGACTATCTTTTTGATGTTCTCACACGCTTTGGATTTGGGAGACGCTTTCTGGATCTCCTTCACATATTATATGATTCCCCCAGTGCCTCGCTAATGCTCAGAGGATATACATCCCAAACATTTCCTATCAGGAGAGGAACTAGACAGGGCTGCCCGTTGTCGCCACTATTATTCGCCCTGGCGATTGAACCACTAGCGCTCAAAATTCGCGCCTGCAGAGATATACAGGGCATTTATTGCGGAGACTATGAACACAAATGTTTACTCTTTGCGGACGACTTGTTGCTGACCTTGACCTCACCGATCACATCCCTACCTAACTTGTATGCTATTTTGCAGCCTTTCTCCAACATTTCCGGGTTGGCAATTAATCATAGTAAGTCAAGAGCACTGAACTTATCTTTGCTAAGCTCCACTCAGGCTACGCTTGAAAAATCATTTCAATTCCGATGGGAATCCACAGCTCTCCCTTATTTAGGCATACAGCTGACCTCATCTATTGGTGAGTTGTACAAAGAGAATTATCCAGCCCTTTTCAAACGGCTAACAGCTGACATGGCTAAGTGGCAGGTTCACCCGCCATCGTGGTTTGGCAGACTTCACTCAATTAAAATGAATGTTCTACCTCGATTATTGTATTTCTTCCGTACCTTGCCAGTTTCATTGGCCCGTGATGACCTTAAACGATTCCAGAATAAAGTACTACAGTTTATTTGGGGTGATAAGAGACCCAGGGTGAATAGGAGCACTCTATACACGTTGAAGCGGAGAGGAGGACTTGGTCTTCCAGACTTATTAAAATATTTTTATGCTGCCCAGATAGCACAACTTACAAGGTTTCACTCCCAACAGGCACAGGCCATTTGGATGGCTATGGAATCTTATTCCTGCCGTCCCAAACCTATTTCTTATATTTTATGGCTCCCTATCAAGGAGCGACCTCCTATACTTTGCCCTACTTTATCCATGTCACTGGAACTATGGGACAGACTCTCCAGATCTCACAAATTCAAATCTCCTCATTCTCCACTGACACCTCTGCTTCAAAATAAAGCATTCACCCCGGGTCTCACTCCACTAGCGTTCGAATGGTGGACTAATAAGGGTTTTAAGTGTATTGCTGACTTGTGCGATCATAGAGGTATGCTGACCGAACGGACTATGGCTGACAGGCATCAAATGCCTCCAGCGGAGGGTTATAGGTTCGCCCAAATCTCACATTATGTACAAACCCTGGCTCGCAAGAGCAACCTAGCAACCCAAACTCCCATGGAACATCTATGCAAAAATTATGATAAAATTAAAGGACATTTATCTGCTATATATTCGATATTGCTGAGTGTATCGACAAAGCTGACTTATATGGTCCAATGGGAGACCGACTTGCAGGAAACCCTGGATCTGGACGAATGGCATAGGATAGCCGAGACAGCATCTCGTTCGCTCGTCAATACTTCAATAATTGAGGCCAATTATAAGGTTCTACTGAGGTGGTATATGGTGCCGGTCAGACTGGCAACTTTTGTCTCAGGAGCTACCCCGTTGTGCTTTAGAGGATGTGGCCAGATGGGCACCACCTATCATATTTGGTGGACATGCCCAAAGGTCCGGAGGTTTTGGATCAGGGTGTATAATTTAGTTTACTCCCTTACCCAACTAAACCTAACTAAATCAGCTAAGCAAGCACTACTGGGGGGAGGAGATGTGGAAGCCTCCAAGTCCTGCAAGAGGCTCTTGACATTTATTTTTATTTCAGCCAAAATCACTATTGCTAGGAACTGGAAATCGGCAGCTCTACCATTCGATCAGCTTAAAGGCAAATTGTCTTGGTTGATGCTAAACGAACGCTTGACCGCTCTGGCCCAAGATAAAATGAAACTGTTTCATGGAGTTTGGGACCCATGGCTTCGTTACCTAACTAATGACCCGGGGATGTTTACAGCATAGCCTAGGGGATTAGGTTGAGATGTCTGGATGCTGAATCGGGGCTCCTCCCCCCCTCCCTCCCCCCATTCCCCCCTCCTCAACTGTCCTTTCCTTACTCTGTCTCCTTCCTTCTATTCTTTGTCACTGTCCTCTTTCCTCTCTTTTGAAATTTGTTTATTGTTTATTTTTGGAGTCAGATCCAGACCTTAGAGGTTTGTGCTGCTCCCTGTTTTCTCAGCTCCTACGGGACCATTGTCAGTCTGATCAGACCTCTGGGCTGCCCACACGGCCGGCTGAGTTGCGCCCCCCCCCCGATAGATGGATGGGGGGGCGGCTCATCTGGGTGGACGGTTCAGATATGATCTGCGATGCTAATAGGGGTTAACGGCTCTACGGAGCTTCGGACTACTCCAAGGACCCCTACACTTGGTGATCTTCATTGTGTTACCCCAAATGTTGATTGTGACTGTACAATGTTATGTGGCGACTTTTATACATTTTGTATGACAAAACTTGAATAAAAAGATTGAAACACAAAAAAAAAAAAAAAAAAGTTGAGTTACGCTTTAACATTTTTATTATGCAATGCCTTATATTACCAATATGGCCACCTTAAACATTTTGACCCCAAATATCCAAGGTCTTAATATTTCACAAAAACGCACTAAAGCATTCCATTTATTTGCCGCAGTCAAAATCCACATTCTCTGCCTACAGGAGACCCATTTTACTGAACCATCTACTCCTAATGCCACGTACACACGAACGTTTTTAATGTCATTAAAAAAAACGACGTTTTTCTCGACGTGATTCTTCTCAAGCCTGCCTTGCCTACACACTATCATGAAAAAAAATGCTCGAGCAAAGCGCGGTGACGTACGAAATGTAGGACGGCACTATAAAGTCGAAGTTCCATTCGGATGGCGCCACCCTTTGGGCTGCTTTTGCTAATCCTCGTGTTAGTAAAGTTTGGTGAGAGACGATTTGCGCTTTTCAGCCTCGTGCTTTTCAGTCCATTACAGCGTGACAAATGTGCCATCTCCATTACGAACGCTAGTTTTACCAGAACGAGCGCTCCTGTCTCATCACTTGCTTCTGAGCATGAGCGTTTTTTTCACGAGAAAAACGACGACGTGAAAAACTACAAGAAAAATTAGAGCATGTTCCAAATTTTTAATGGCCATTTTTCACGTTGTGAAAAATGCTCTGGAGCCCAAACACGATCGTTTTTAATGACCAAATAAAAAAATTGCATTTTTCTCGCCATGAAAAACGGTCGTTTGTACGCGGCATAAGTTTTTCAGCTCCTCTTATCCTGCTTGCTGCATTTTTGGTACAGGTTTGGTGCGGTAAAAAAAATTACTCTTTTTTGGTGACTAGTATAATTTTTACATTGATCAGTGCATTTTTATAGCACTGATCAATGTAATAATGTCACAGGTCACCAAAAAGAGTAATTTGGGGTCAGATTTGTCCGCCGCAATGTCGCAGTCCTACTAAAAATCGCAGATCGCTGCCATTACCAGTAAAAATAATAAAAATAAAAGTCCCTAAATCTATCCTGTAGTTTGTAGCCGTAATAACTTTTGCGCAAACCAAATCAATATACACCTATTGCAATTTTTTTTTACCAAAATTATGTAGAAGAATAAATATTAGCCTAAATTGATGAATACATTTGTTTTTTTATATTTTTGGGGGGGATATTTATTATAGCAGAAAGTAAACAAAGTGCACAAAGGGGAGGGCGCACTTTGGTCACGCACGCACGCACGCAAGCATGCATAAAATGTATTTTATCAAAAAATTGGGTTATATATTTTGTTTGTGTGCATTAAATTTGCAGTGTATATTTTTCAAACAATTTATGCAATTGCCGTACAACATAAAAAATTGAAAAATCCACCATTTTATTCTCTAGGGCCTCTTCTTAATTATATATATATATATATATATATATATATATATATATATATATATATATAAAAATTACTTAGAACCCTCAAACATGATATATATATCTATCTATATCTATCTATCTATAATCATGTTTGAGGGTTCTAAGTAATTTTCTAACAAAAATTCAGATTTTTACTTGTAAGAAAAAAAATGTCAGAAAAAGGCATGGTCTTTGAATGGATATAGATATGTATATATACAGTGTTGATAGCAACCCTGCTGGTTTCAAATCATTTTGCTCATAGCCAAAGGAAACCTACCCTACCCCTAGTTTGAATAATCCTAGCTGGAGACAATTCAATTATATTTTTAGGTCACATAAACCTATATTTCCTTTTACAATGCCCCTGATAGTAATCTGTGTTTACTTAAGATTTCTGTAGAAGCTTTAACTATTTGTGTTGTAATAGTTTCTGAGCCTATGAAACATTTTATATCATCAAATCTTTAAAAAAAACAAAAAACAAAACATAAGTGGTGGAATTTTACTTTGAAAGAAGCCTGTACATCAATAAATAACACACTACCAACACATCAAAATAACGGCATCTCATTGTAGCTGCAACAAACCTCCAAATTCTCTGTAACAAGTGAATTCTAGGTACATCCCATAGAGAGGACACTGATAAACCAGGTTCTCATTTAGTACATTTTAAAGCAGCAGACTGCTATTTTTATTTAATAAAATCGCATTCGCGAATTTTATCCTGCTGAATGAGAAATGATCTATACAAATACAGAACCCTACAGAAGTTATCATACATCCAACAACAAAAAAAACAAAATGTTATATAGTGCAGCCTTAGTTGAGGTGGCTGCATTCATTTTTATTTTTTTTGTCAGTCCTTTATTTTTTATTTTCACTTATGATCCTGTCAATAGCACGCTTCCTGCTATAGGGAACAATGCTTATTCACTGTATTGTATTTATAGAGGAGAAGCACTGTCACCCTAGGACAGGATGTGTGGTAGGACTACAGAATACCCACTCTCTTTGTTTCCTCAACATGTGGGGATATGTTCTGTAGTCCACAGAGCTGAAGTGTGCAGGGTAATTAAACTACTTGGAATAAGACTGCTGAGTGCACAGAACAGCACAAAATTTCTTTCAGGATTTACAGATATTTTCTGCTCTTATTGAACAGCTATACCAAAATCCTTTCAATGGTTCACAGATCAAAATTAAGCGAATAAGATAAGTCATTATTAGGGTTTACACACACTTTAAACAAGATGCTAGTAGACTTCAGCAAGTTTTTAATAACCTACAGTCCTACTTAGAACTTGTTAACATTTTGCTTCTGCCAGGTATACCAATTTTTGCATAGTTACATTGTCCCATCTTGGACCGATTTAGGTATGTATAGTATATGCCATATCTGTGCGAATCCCATGGAAGCTAGAAATCACTATAGTAGGAACTGCTATTAAGTTGAAATCCTCTTGCTTTCAGGTCCAGTGCCAAGTGGCCGTCCTGCTGCATTGTGAACACAGGAGGTCACTAGTAGGGATGAGCCCGATGTTCGAGTTGAACGTAAGTTCGACTCGAACATCGAGTGTTCGCCGAATAGCGAACAATTTGGGGTGTTCGCGGCAAATTCGAAAGGCCCGAAACACCCTTTAAAAGTCTATGGGAGAAATCAAAAGTGCTAATTTTTCAAAGGTTAATATGCAAGTTATTGTCATAAAAAGTGTCTTGCGTCATTCGGCGGCCGCCTCTTATGGAGGCGGAATCGATAGTGGCGGCGCGTATCGTCGGGTCATGGAATGATTACATCGCTGGAATTTTTTTTCTTTTTTATTAAAAGGACTTTTCCCAAGCTGTGTCTGTTTTTTTTTTTAAACCATTTTTGTCACTTTTTTGGGTGAAATGGTACAGGTACAATCTATCCCGTTACCAATTCACATAGGGGGGACGGGATCTGGGGGTCACCTTTGTTAAAGGGGGCTTCCAGATTCCGATAAGCCCCCGCCCACAGACCCCCACAACCACCGGGCAAGGGTTGTGGGGATGAGGCCCTTGTCCCCATCAACATGGGGACATCCTCCCCATGTTCAGGGCATGTGGCCTGGTACAGTTCAGGAGGGGGGAGCTCTCTCTTGTCCCCCCCTCTTTTCCTGCTACCTGCCAGGTTGCGTGCTTGGATAAGGGTCTGGTATGGATTTTTGGGGGGGACCCCACGTCATTTTTTTTTTTTGGCACAGGGTTCCCCTTAAAATCCATACCAGACCTGAAGGATCTGGTATGGATTATGAGGGGGCCCCTACACCATTTTTATAAAAGAAATTGGCACAGGGTTCCCCTTAATATCCATACCAGACCTGAAGGGCCTGGTATGGAATTTGGGGGGACCCCCACGCAATTTTTTTTTCATTTTGGTTCGGGGTTTCCCTTAATATTCATACAAGACCCAAAGGGCCTGGTAATGAACTGGGGGGGAACCCATGGCATTTTTTTTATGACTTTTATCTGTATTGGTGGGACCCGACAATTCATTATAGCCGCGAGTAGTTTTAAATTACTTTTTTTCCTTTAGAAATGACATTTTGTGCAGGGACTGTTATAAACACGGAAAACATGCGCCACTTTACAGGCATACTATAGACACCCCCCAGGTATGAAATTTAAAGGAATATTTCACTTTTATTGTTTCACTTTAAGCATTATTAAAATCACTGCTTCCGAAAAAACTGCCATTTTTAAAACGTTTTTTGCATTGATACATGTCCCCTGGGGCAGGACCCAGGTCCCCAAACACTTTTTATGACAATAACTTGCATATTAACCTTTAAAATTAGCACTTTCGATTTTTCACATTTGTGTCCCATAGACTTTAACGGTGTTCGAACAAATTTTTTGCCTGTTCGCATGTTCTGCTGCGAACTGAACCGGGGGGGGGGGGGTGTTCGGCTCATCCCTAGTCACTAGTTAAGTACAGACACCATTCAGGGAACACTGCATTTTCTCAATGAATGCAAAACAGTGTCTGATTGGACAAGGTGGAGAGGCGGAGCAGTGATGTCGCCATGCAGCAGGTCATGGGACACAGAAGCTAGTGAAGATCAATATAGTAGCAGTGACTTCTACAGTAATTTACATCTTCCAGGGGCAACCCAGTTATGCCCCATACATGCTTGCATTGGTTCAAGCTGGACTAATATAACTAAGTAAAAGTTAACATACCTGGAATTCAGCTTTAAGATCTGTGTTTAAACAACTTGCAGACTGCCCACCGCTTTTTTACTGCGCAGGGTGGCCCTGCTACACCATATCATGTACATGACATATGCCTGGGACCTGCTGAGCGACTTAGCGAATGAAAGTACAGAGCTCTGTGTTTACCAACAACACAGTACATGGAGCAGAGATGTGGCTGTTTTTTTTTCTCCCTGAAAATTAGGGAGATAAAACTGTCACATCTCTTAGTAAAATGAGCACAGATTACACACATTATAGGCACACAGTTAACCCTTTGATTGCCCCAAGATGTTAACCGGTTCCCAGCCGGTGTCATTAGTAAACTGACAGTATAGTATTATCACTGATCACTGTATTCGTGTCACAGGAGATGTCAGTGTCAGTTAGTGTCAGATTGCTTGTCGCACTATCACAGTCCCACTAGAAGTCGCTGATCACCGCCATTACTAATATATAAAAGTTGATAAATAAAAAATCCAATATGTATACCATAATTTGTAGATGCTATAAGTTCACACAAACCAATATACACTTATTGGGATTTTTTTTTCCAAAAATACGTAGCAAAATTTTGGCATAAATTTATGAAGAAATAAAAACAAAAATTATATTGGATATGTTTTATAGCAGAAAGTAAAAAATATTGTTTTTTTTCCCAAAATTTTTAGTTTTTTTTAATTTATATAATAAAAAAAATAAAATAAAACTGTGATGATCAAATACCACCAAAAGAAAGCTCTACTTGTGTGAAAATAAAAATGATATAAATTAAATTTGCGTACAGTGTTGCATGACTGCGCATTTTGCCAGTTAAAGTAGCGCAGTGCCGATAAGCAAAAACTGGTCTGATCATGAGCCTTCTGGAGCTGGAGTGGTTAACAACCCCAAACTGTAGCTGAAGGGTGCTTTAAAAGCTTTAAGGAAGTTGCTTGCAGAAAGCTTTTGGCTGTACACCCTGCTCACATAAAAGCTGAAGTCCTGTGTATAAATTATAAGAGAAACTCAGTTCTAGGCTTTTTTAGAAGCCAAAAATGACAGGTCTTTTTCAAACCAACAAGATATTGTGCACATAGAGTAATGGACATGTTAAAAGGCAGCATTATCTATTAAAACTTGCATGGGGTCTTCTTCAGTTGGCTGTAAATGGATTAAATGAAACAGTGTACCTTTAGATAGACAGACATTAAAATGAAATAAGCTAGAGTACATACTATTTAACCTTTACCGCCCAGAAGCATATAACAGCAGTAAATTCCTCCAGCTAAATCAAGTATAGTTAATTAATGTGTGATACTGATATGCAGCTTAACACAACCCCCAGAATTATTTCTGACACAGAAAAAAAGAAAACAGAAGGGTGTCAAATTTAAAATAACAATATAATATAGTGCAAGTAGGCGGCTTGGCTTCAATTTTTGGCGTGGTACTTTATAGCAGAATACATGCCATGCAGATGGTACACATGAATATTACAGAAAAAAATATATATTTAAAAGCAATTTACAAAATTCACAATAAATTATTCTTTGATAAAAAATAGAAAGAAACGTTATTTAAGGATTCAATTAGAGCAATGCATCTCTGAATCATCTTAATGCTTCAATGTTTCCACAATGAAACCAGATGGAAAACTTATTTGGGTAAAAACATAATGAAGAAAATAACTTTTCACTGAGATACGCTGGATTTGAAAAGGGGATAAATGTAGATTTAAGATGGGTTATTTATATGTTAATATGAAATGACCTCAAGACACAAAAGGCCACATAATGATTTGGGTGGAATGCTGCAGCTGTGAATGTTTTGTATATAAAACTAAATCTCCCATTTTAAATCTGGAGAAGATACAGTCAATGTGTTAAATTGGGGCTTCTCATTGAATATAGATTTATACCGCACATTCTATTCATTTCATTTTTTATTTCAAAGAGGTCAATGGACTTGCTCCTAGAAGACAAGAGTCTATTTTTGACAACAGGAATTAGTGGAAATCTAGTGAAATGATTTAATGGATAGAAGATTACTTATTTGAGAGAAGACGAAAGCCTGAAGTGGAATTATAAACTTCTCCAAGAGCTAGAAGATGCTACAGTGGAAAAATACAAACCCCACGGATTAACCCAAGACATGGCTAAGATGGCTATAAAACAGAGATAGGTAATATAGTCAATAGGAAAGAATTTAAAAAGTACTAAACTGTAGTACAGCACTTTTCAATTAATGATACAGACCTACTGTATCACTCTCATTTACACCCTCTCACACAGTCTCGTCAACTCTTATCTACCTTTACCACTCTACTTCGTTCTCCATAACCACTAACTTACTCACTGCCCAGGAGATTGCCAATCACGTCAAAAATAAGATTGAGCAAATTTGTCTCGAGATCTCCACTCTACAGATATCTCCCTCACTTTACACTCCTTTGTCCTCCTGCAGAATCAATACTTCCCTTTTTTAACCCAGCTACTACAGAGGAAGTCATTAAACTTTTTTCTAACGCCCACCTAACCTCCTGCCCCTGGACCCTCTTCCTTCTCAAATATTACGGTCACCATCTGGCCCTATCCTACACTCTTTAACTCATATCTTCAAGAACTTACTCTCTACTGGCATCTTCCCCAACCCTTTAAAACATGCGCTAGTCACTCCCATACCAAAAAGGGCCTCACTAGACCCCACCAATCTTAACAACCTAAGACCCATCTCTTTACTCCCTTTTGCCTCCAAACTCCTTAAACGTTTAGTCTACAACCGACTGAGCGACCACCTCATTGAGAATAACCTTCTTGATCCCCTTCAGTCTGGATTTCGCCCAAAGCACTCCACAGAAACTGCCCTCCTAAAACTCACAAACAACTTACTAACAATCAAAACCAATGGTCATTATTCCGTACTCTTACTCTTGGACCTTTCCACTACCTTTGATACAGTTGACCATCCCTTCCTCCTCGAAAAACTAAATTTGCTTGGTCTCCATGGCTGCGCTCTCCGTTGGTTCAAATTTTACCTATCTCATTGCAACTTCAGTGTCACTTACAACTCGACTTCCTCCTCTTCAACTCCTCTTACTGTTGCGGTCCCCCAAGGTTCTCTCCTTGGACCTCTACTATTCTCCATCTACATGTCCTCCTTGGGTCAGCTGAAAGCCTTTCAAGGCTTCCACTACCATTTATATGCTGATGACACACAAATCTATCTCTCTGCCCCTCAGCTCACCCCATCAGTCTCCTCACGCATCACTGATTTACTAACAGACATATCAGCCTGGATGTCAAACCACTTCCTCAAACTGAATCTATCTAAAACCAAGCTCTTAATATTTCCTCCCCCACGTGCCCCTACCCCTGACTTCTCTGTCAAGATCAATGGCACATCTATCAGTCCATCCCCACATGCCAGGGTGCTAGGAGTAACCGTAGACTCTGAACTGTCCTTCCAGGTCCACATCCAATCCCTGTCAAAATCATGCCACCTTAGCCTCCGCAAAATTTTTAACTAATGACACCGCCAAGCTTCTAATTCACTCCCTGGTTATCTCTTGCCTTGACTACTGCAACTCCCTCCTAATTGGATTACCATTACATAGACTTAGATAGACTTCAGTCCATAATGAATGCCGCTGCAAGACTCATCCACCTTACCAATCATTCAGTGTCCCCCATTCCTCTCTGCCAATCCCTCCACATGCTTGCTTTCACTCACCCAACTAATAAAATTCAAAGTACTAACAATAATTTACAAAGCTATCCATAACTCTGCCCTCAGCTACATCACTAACCTAGTCCAAAAATATTAACCAAACTGCTTTCTTCGGTCCTTCCAAGACCTCCTGCTCTCTAGCTCCCTTGTCACCCCCTCCCATACTCGCCTCCAGGATTTCTCCAGAGCTTTTCCCAACCTTTGGAACTCCCTACCCCAATCTGTCTGACTGTCCCCTAATCTTTAGATGATCCTTGAAAACCCTTGTCTTTAAAAGAAGCCTGTCCTGCTTCTAAATAATACAGTTTTAATTCCTCCATCAGCTCATCCCCCACAGCTATTGCCTTTTGTATCAATTGACCCTCCCTTTTTAGATTGTAAGCTCTAATGAGCAGGGCCCTCTGATTCCTCTTGTACCAAATTGTAATGTAACTGTAATGTCTGCCTTTATTTTGTTAAGCACTGCGCAAACTGTTGGCACTATATAAATCCTTTATAATAATTAATAATAATAATGATACAATCACCATATACAACAGGTAAAGCCAAGTTATGGCTACTTGGAGTTTCATATATAGTAAGTTAAAACATATTGTCATGCCTTTAGTAAAAAGGCTTGAATTTTTTCCTATTTTTTCTGGTTTAATAACATTTAATCTATGTTGCCATCTAGTGGCCGTTTTGTATAACTGCATCTATTTTCATAAGCAATATTAGAAGAGTTAGCTAGTTTGGGACTTGCAAGCCTCCGTACTTTCAATCCCATCAGGCCTTGCATCACCTTCTTCAGCCATTTCATCTTTTTCCCTGGAAGCATGCACATGGACTGCTAAGATATATGTTCCAGCCTTCAGAAACCTCTCCGGTATGTCTACTATTTATGTACCCAGCTAGGTAGATAGATAGGGAGGCACTAATTGTACTATCTTTTACTAATTGTATTTGTCTGTATCTGTTACAGTTTTACTCTATCTTGTATCAATAAAAGTTCAAAAGGATTCTACGCCTACCGGAATGCATTGGTATGAGAGGAGTTATCAGTGTGCCCAAATACACCTCAGCCACGTGTAGTGAGGGGCATAACACATATGTAAACCTCAAATCTATTTTTTACTTTGTTTGACCTCATGACTATGTTTTCGTGAATTTGTGGAAAAGTATCTTACTTCCAAAATGTGCCAATAACAGGAAAGCTTGTTACAGGCTGACAATACCAAGCTACTACTTCATGAATAGCAGAAAGGTTGTCAGCCTGCCGTGTGTACTCCTTTAAATTGCTGTTGCTAGACCTAGGAGGCAGCCTAAAAGCCAACTGAAGATGTTTAAAGAGCAGACTAATAATGCTGCTGCTAATTGAGAGACACCAGCTTAGTGTTGTCAGCCTGGAACACAAAAAGCCGTTACTGGAAGAATCACCATCTAGGATACTTTAAAAAAAAAAGCAGATGCCTATACAGAGATATGGTGTCAAATATACTGAAAAAAAAAAGGTTTTACATTTACACAAACTTAAACCACTTCCGAACCAAGTCTATTTCTGACATTTGTGGTTTACAAGCTATAATCAGTATTTTTAGCTAGAAAATTACTTAGTACCCCCAAAACTTTATATATATATTTTTAGCAAAGACCCTGGAGAACAAAATGGCAGTTATTGCAATATTTTATGCCGCTCTGTATTTGTGCAGCGGTCTTTCAAACACAATTTTTTTGGACAAAATACAAATAAAAAAAAAGTAAACAGTAAAGTTAGCCCCATTTTTTTGTATATTGTGAAAGATGATGTTACGCTGAGTAAATAGATACCCAACATATTAGGGTTTAAAATTGCGCACACTCGTGGAATGACAACAAAGTACGGTACTTAAAAATCTCCATAGGCGACGTTTTAATTCTTTTTATCGGTTACCAGTTTAGAGTTACAGAGGAGGTCTTTTGCTTGAATCATTGTTCTCGCTCTGACAATCATAGTGATAACTCACATGTGTGATTGTAACACCGTTTGCATTTGCGGGCGCGACTTACGCATGCGTTTTCTTTGGTGCGTAACAACGCGGGAACAGTGGACACTTAAATTTTTTTTTTTATATTATTTATTTATTTTTACACGGTCTCTTTAAAAAAAAATATATATATGATCATTTTTATTGCTGTCAGAAGGAATGTAAACATCCCGTATGACAGCAATAGGCGGTGACTCTTTATGAAAGACCCCAAATTCCTCCTTTGCACTCAAAAAGTATTCAAAATAGCCATTGGCAGCCGAGTAAACCGGAAGTGACATTGTTTCTGGGTTAACACATCGAAAACCAGATCAAAGCCAATTCCAGTGAGACGGGAGACCCGGATGGAGCGGCGGAAGGCAGTGGGGGATGTCCTCTTCCACTCCTTGTGATAACGGCTGAGCGGCTGCTGAGCCGCATCGGTTGTTATCATCAGAAAGCCGATTGTCAGCTCTAAAAAATGGTTGAGACCTGCCAAATTAAGCCTCATATACATGGTGAGAATATCAGATGGGTGATTGTCTGTTTTTTTGTTGTTTTTTTGCATGCTAGTCTAATATCAAAAATGAAGAGGTTACTAAAGTTAGGAAAATTCTCGTACGATAGAATATAACTTCAGAAGTGATGTATTGTAATGTATCCTTTTGTTTTAATGCAGCAAAACCTGTGTATTTAGCTGCTTGAACCCTACAGACTAATGCCGCTGACACACGGTCAGAATTTCTGACAACAAATGTTCGATGGGAGCTTGTTGTCGGAAATTCTGACCGTGTGTAGGCTCCATCGAACATTTGCTGTCGGAATTTCTGGTTCTCAAATTTTCCGACAACAAAGTTTGTTGTCGGAAATTCCGACCGTGTGTACACAATTTCGACGCACAAAAATCTACGCATGCTTGGAATCAAGCAGAAAAGCCGCACTGGCTATCGAAAATATTTTTTCTCAGCTCGTCGAATGTGTTGTTTGTCACAGCGTTCTTGACGTTCAGAATTTTCGACAACATTTGTGTGATCCCCATTAAGAACGTCCATCGTGACAAAACGCGTATGGGAGCGACGTGCTGACGTCACCACGCCAACTGAGGGAAAGGGCTTCATATCTATGCCAGCCGCCTCATCTTATCGCTCTTTTTTCTACAATCTGATGTAAGTGTTTTTAAAGTGTTTTTACAATAAATGCGGTGACAATATCACGCTATGGTCTGTGTCCTCTCCTCCCATTGATTTGGTCGTACGCCCGTGATACGGGTGAAGCACTACCCTCCATTGGGTCCTGGTCCACTGTGATTTTGCCTGTTCTGCTCAAGCCCGCCAGTATCCTGTTGTCCCCTGGGACCAAAGGCCGCGGCTGGGTCACAGTCGACTGACTCTTGTGGGCTTACCTCTGGTAAGCTGCTAATTTAAGTGGTGGAGGGCACCTATGTTTGTTGTGATCACCGGGTGCTATATACTCATTGATCGTTTATCCTGCTATCAATTGGATCCACTCAGATGTGCATGGGACTATTTTTATTAAAGTAATATCTTTGGGTATTATCTGGACGGTTATCTGGACATTGTTTACGCTTATTGTTCAGACCATGAGCATTTTTTACATCTAGTTTCTGGTGTTTTTGCTGAGTAATCGGTGCTTTATGCACACCAGCCTCTGGACAAATTTTTTATATCATTTGTATTGGTGCAGTTTTTCTTGTATATTTGTGTGACCGTCTGTATGCAAGACAAGTTTGAGCAAACATCCGTTGGAAAAAAAATACACGGTTTTGTTGTCGGAATTTCCGATCGTGTGTACGTGGCATTAGAGTGGGATGCTATTAAAGTTCATGTGAGTGTAGAGGCAGGTGTCCTAATACTTTTGGTAATATAGTGTAGGAAAGAATGGGATTTCTTCTTGATTCATTTTCATGCAGCTAAATACATACGGTAGGTTTTGCTGGATTAAAACGAAAGGATACGTTACAATACAATACATTAAATCACTTCCGAAGTAGTATTCTGTCATATGAGAATTTTCACCCCCCTGTCCACCACAATAGAACAGCAGAGGAAATCACTGTAGTAACATCGGATTGTTAGTACAGTGGCTCAGATCGGAGCTACTAGTGGTGTGTACTAGGCTATACTGTATATGCATAAATACAATTAAAGGCATCAACACAGACAGCAATAAAAAAAATTGCCACCTTGCACCATAATGTATGACTTATGTGAAGACAATAGACTGTAAGCTCCTTCAGTAGCAGAGGCTGAAGCGTATGGTTCAGGAACCTCTATAAAGCAATGAGAAAAGGTGTCAGTACTAAATAAATGTGTAATAGAAATTTATATTAAGAAACTGTGTGCAAGAAAATTATACATGCTGATAAAATGCTCACTTTAATAAATTAATTGAAAAAATCCTTTAAAACCTCATTATGGCCACCTGTTTCCAGTTGCATATGGCAGTCCACAAGAAAAGTAAGGCACTAAGCTATAGATTCACAATTACAATTAGCTGAGCAGCAAACCGGACACTTGACACTAGTGATTTTAAAGACAATATCCACTAAGTTACAGATGGCAGTAATGTAATGTTTAATGGGCTGGAAGAAATTAGAATGCCTTATCTCGTATACAGACATTTGTAAGGCTCAACAAAACTGTTTACCCACTAATACTACAAACTGCAGAATTGTAGGTCAGATGTTATCCTGCTGTGCTAGATAGAACTTGTATAGTTTACTATGTTTTTTTTTTTTTTACTTTAATCTGAAATGATCGAAACTACTGAGAAAAGTTTCAATGTAGGTATTTTAATTATTGTTTTAAAAACAAATACTGTATATTCAAAATATAAATAATATTAGATTGCAATAAGATGATACTTGTCACTACATTACAAAATATCACATCCAATCATACAGTATACTAACTGAGCAGGTTATTGTGCCTCACTGTATGTACAGTCAAATGATCTGATTGGGATATTTAGATTGAATGAGGTTGATTTACTACTGGATTAAAGCATGAGGTGAAGCGAAGTGAAAATTCACTTTGAAATGTGAACCAACAGAGAAAAAAAAAGGAAGTGACTGGCTCAAAAAACAATGTGATCATGAACCTGGAAGCCCTGGAAGTAGACACATGTACATATGGGCAACATTAAGTAAAAAACAGCCCTTAAAACAGGCTAAAAAACATCCACGAGTCCAATATATAACTTGTGGTGGCAGCGGTCCTCAGAGATAAGCCAACTCTGTGGGATACAAGCAGGAAAGACAAAGCAGGGAGCGCCACCCGAGTGTAGTATTAAAAACAATCAGTTTAATCACAGGAGTAAAAACACTCTCCAGGAAAAAAATGTAAAATAGGCTCATCTGGTGCAAGGGCGGGGGGGGCGGGACTTCTCCAATCCTTTCCCTGGACATCGCGCTGCTCACAGAAGGCTCTGGTGCTGTGGAGAGGCTGAATGGTAATTTGTGGCTGACAGGGAGGCCGAAAGAACCACGTCTACCGCAGGGTGGATGTGATGTCACCGGAGGTGGGGAGACAGTCGGGATACACACAGGAAGAGCTCACTGGGACAAGACAGGCTACACGCTCTGAGCTTCAGCGCCTTCTACTGGCCTCTAGTAGAAGGAGCTGAAGCTCTGAGTGCAATTGGACACAGCTGATCACATGGTAAAGAGCCTCCCTCAGAGACTCTTTACCTAGATCGGAGTTGCGGTGTGTCAGACTGACACATCACCGATCGCCGCGCTGCGTGCCCCTGTGGGCGCGCGCTGGATTGTTATCCTGCTCGATGTCATATGACGCCCAGTCAGGATAACTGAACCACTTCCCAGCCATCATTCTGCTATAGGCCGGGCGGGAAGTAGTTAAACTACACTCAGGGGGTGCTTCCTGCTTAGTCTTTCCTACTTTGAAAAGTGAACTTGCTGTACACATCTTTAGTAAATGATGCCCAACAATTTTCTATGTTGTAATCACATTATGGATATTGATGTGATCTCTAGAACCCTTACTTTGCATAATCCTGGTCCATGGTTTGCCTACTATAACCTCCTAAACCTCCTCTGAGGCCTCGTTCACACTATTGTGGTTGGTTGCAGGTGTGGGAATCACACCTGTTTCCATACCTGCAACCACCTGTAGCCCAAATGCTGCTCTTTAAAAATGCAAAGAACTGCCATTCATTCTTAATGGCACCCCTATACATCTAAAAAAAATAACTTGTTTGCGGGTGTGGGAACCACTGGTGCTTTTGCACCATGCAATTTCCCTGTCACTGCATTTTAAAAATGGTGTAGGAACCTTTTCCTTGCATGAAATATGGACATAGAAGTCCATTCAAATGAATAGTGAGAACTAGCAGCACTGAACTCAGCCACTGCTGCTACAGGGGGAAAGATAGTGAACTGTACATGACCTACGACAAGGGAGAGTGATAGCACTTGTGATGCTGCAGGCATATGCTCAACGTATGATCTGTCCCAGTGTATAGGCAGGAATGCACAGAATGGGAGTTTGGGTTGAGTTGAACTGTGGGGGTATCTCAAAAGGCCCACAGATATTGCAAGAAAACTAAGCATGTTTTAGAAGCTGCTTTGGGTTTTTTATTCTACTGGTGCCCCTTGACTGCATAGTGAATTTTAACTCAGAATGTGAAGACTTTAAACATCTGAGAACTTTCTTTCCCAGAAAACCAAAGATAATTTTATTTTTGAACCCTGGATCTGCCCCAGAATAACAGTGAGAGGAGAAGCAGTACAGTGATGAGCTCATCTCTCTATCAATCTGCTTTCATCCGCTATCGACATACATGCTTCTTGTCAGCACATGAACTGATTGGCTGCTATCACACCATCTTGCACAGGTGGTTCCCAAAACATCTGCATGTATTGTCATGTGGCACAGATGACAGAAGCAGAATAAAAAGTCTCAAGAAATAAAGAAAATGTCACGTGGTAAGTATATTTGTTTATGGTTTCTAGTTTGTGATAATTCATCCAATGTATTAGGCAGCACAGCATCCATATACTATTAAACTATCAAGACCATTTTGGCTATTGGAACATTACTGCTCTGTTATCTGTGTTAGCACATACTGTATTCTGCCCATAAAAAAATAAACTTTTATCTCATCTGTCCAAAAAATGCAAAAAAGGTTTGAGAATTGTCCAGGTGCTCACTTGAAAATGGAAGATTTATTTCCTTCTGGTTATCAGATTGAATCAAATAAACCATTTCCCTTCCTTTTTTCCTATTTTCCAATTCACTGTCCCCTTTTTTCTCTAAAATATCTAACATCTCTTTCTTCGAAAAAAAAAAATATTGCTTTTCAAATATTTATTTTTGTTCCCTAATTATCCCACATTTCCAGTGTCTCTCAAATGCTGTATTATGGAGTCTTCCAGGAACACTTTTATTTATATAAGAGAGAGAGAGAGAAAGCAGTGGCTTTGAAAAGAAACACAAACTTTGCTATATGTCCTTTCATTTTAGCTCCCCTACAATGCTCTGCATATTAAGTCTAAATTCAAACTTTAATCAAATAAGGATGAAGGGGTTTTTTTTGCATGTAAATTGCTGGAAGTAGTTTATAATTCAATGAAGAAGACAACAGACTTCACTTTGTCTCTCCTTTAAACATCCCACTGCCTAATTAAATACTGTTTTCTTTACCTATTATTCCAGCCAGCATGTGCACATATTGTTTTTACTAAGTGATTGTCTGTTTCAATTAGGTGATTGTCTGTTCTTTCACTCAGAGCTCCCTCTCCACCTCCTGTTTTTTCTTTTTCTTTTTTTCAGTCTCATTGGCACGATTTTCCTGAAATGTGTAATATCTACTCATCTGCTCTTTTGTTATATTATGAATGTATCAAAAAAACACAGCCGTATACTATATATACACATATATATATATATATATATATATACACACACACATTGTAAATATATACAGTACCTAGCACTGACAGATTTCCAAAAAAGATTCTTGCTCACCAAGTATAAATGCAGATTTGTTGTTTAAAAACAGATCATGTATGGAAATGATAAATTCATATTCTTTTTTCTAATCACTCACTCTTCTTAGTGTAAAAACTAAGATGGTATTAATTCACCTTCCAACTGTGTGATGATATCTGGATTTCTACTAAACATCATGACAAAAAGCAAAGTGACACCATTTGCAAAGTAAATGTAGAGAATGTACTGTACGTTCTATTTTAATGCCTTTACATTTCCTCTGTGCTTAAATCCTGCATTTAGAGGAGCACTTATTAGTTTGGGTAAATATCCCTAGGAGGCCGACCAAATACATGATCTGCTAATTCTCCTAATTGCTCTGGAATACTGCAACTTTCCACTTGGTGTCAGTGAATTGACATACTGTTCCCCGTTATGATAAAATACAAAAAATAAAAATGTTCAAAGAGCTATTCTACCACATGCTGGACTCTTCTTGCATTCAATACAAGGCCTAGTTGTGGAAACTGATCTGCACTTAACACAGCTAAATTAAAATCATGTTAGTTAGCACAAGTTATAATTGGGTGCAATTGTGATGGTAAATTAACCTGCTTACACCTAATCTGAAGATCATCTGAAAATCATTAGATATTTACAGTCAGAATAACCCCCAAATATCGGATATGGAACATGAGGCGGCATCTGTAATATACAGTACAAGACCATCATATAACAATTTTTATTATGGCTTTAATAACACAATCAAACAATTTTTTTTTAGATCTTGCAATGTCTTGGCCTTAGAAAGCACACCCACCCATCCCTCATATGAAGAAGAATGGATTACAAAGAACTCTGATTAAAGACATACTGTCATAGGAGAAACATGGAGGCTTTCATTGTTGACCTCTGATTCTGAAAATGCTAAATGCCTAAATGGTACACTGACTTACTGGTAAAAAAGTTTATGAGGAAGGACTTATGACAATAATGCTCTAACTTTCATCATCTGTATACATGCTCTAAGAGAGGCACTCTGACAATATTGAAGCTAGTGGGCAAGTACAAAAACCAGTCATCCAGTATTTTAATTTTGAGGCTGTCGGCTTCCCAATTCCCAATAAACCGCCACGGCATTGTTGAGCACTGTGGTAGTTCATTGATACTCCCTGTCAGTATAAAACTGCCTGGTCATACAATGAAAAAGTGGGCATTAATTAGTGCCCACAGCATGGGATTGTGGCAGTCAAAAAAATATTTTTTTTTTTACTGTTACTTTAAATTTTTCCCGCCTACTAGACAGGTGTATCTCAGGCAGGAAAAACGTGACTTTAAGCGGGAAAAACACGTGGGTTCCGTAGTAGAACACGTGCAGGGGGCTATATAAACCCCCTGGGATTAGGAGTTAGTCACAGTTGAGTGCATACAGGTTGGTGTGCTCCCCTTCAAGGTACTTCATGAAGACTCTCGTGCGGCGGGTCCTGGAGAAGGCGGCATCCGAAGGTGGAGAAGACTGGCAGAGTTGGAAGAAGAGCCGGTGCTGGTCCCAGGAGCAGAAGACATCGCAGGGAGTCCTGTGTCAGCGGAGGTTAGCGTGCCCTTTTCAGAGCAGTTACCGCCACCTCAGCTACCTCAATCCCGCAGGGTCTCGCGCAGCTCCCCGCCGGAACGTCCGGCAACATCGGAAGGATCACGTGAGGAGATGGAAGCCCGCCCTCAAGACACCGAGGTCAGGGACGTCTCACTACGCCAGCCCAGCAGTCAGAAGAGCCAGAGGAAGAAGAGGTCATGTTCGCCGTCTCCGCTCCGTGTCACTAAGCACGGCAGTCTCCGCCCACAGGGGGCAAGTTTTCTTTTCTCTCCACAGGTACTCACAGCGTCGGAAATGGCTTCAGCGTCTCTTGTTTCCAGGCAGACTCAGCTGGAAACAGGGATGGCTCAGCAGTAGAGGGAGACTAGAGCAAGACAAGCGGTCAATGCTCAGAGCAGCATACAGCAAGGAAGTCAGCCAGTTATTAATGAAGCACTTAGTGGTGAGTTGATTCACAGGCAGTTGATTGAAAAATTACTTACTTTATTGGATAAACTGAATAATTCTCTAAATGTCCAACAAGTGCAGGGATCTGTCATTTCTCCCGCAGAGGTTTGGTCAGAAAATTCATCATTACCTATGGTTTCCACAGCTTCAAGTGCTAATGTTGGTACTATTCCAGAGTCTATTAATATTGTTTCTAATTTTTCTCAGGTACCAGAGAGTTGTTTTAAAGAAACTATGCCATGTGAAATCTCACCTTTAGGTTTCCATTTGCCCCTTAGTGTCAAAGAAAAAATATGGAAAGGGGATTTTATTGAATTATTAACTTTACTCCCTGGTACAAAGGATTTTTCTGTAAAAATTGAAAGGAAAAATGATGAGGCTGTAGATGATAGGCGTCGTACTGCCCCAAAATCTTTTCACAACTGGTTGCAGGCTTTTTGTATATATTCTGCAATCAAGGATGAAAAGTTTCCTGAAAAATGTAGCGGTTTGTTCCAGCATCTAGAAAACATACTGGAAGCATATAAACATTTTGGAGGTCTTGGCTGGTTCTGTTATGATGAATCATTCCGCCAAAAAATGTCAGTTTATCCAAATCTGAAATGGGGTATGAAAGACGTCGGTTTATGGTTAAACCTTATTTCACCTCCTAAACAAGTATTTTCAAAAAGGAATATGTTATGCTTTTAACGAATCACAATGCAAGTGGGCAACATCATGCCGCTATAAGCATGAGTGTTCTTTTTGCTTCGGGACGTACCCAGTGTCAAAATGTTTTAAAAGATCCTATCAAAACAGGGACAATTCAAAAAGCTCACACTCCAGTGAAGCTGGAAAAAATGTACCCGTGGTTGCTTCTCTACCCAGACAGGGAGAAGGCGGAAATTTTAATTAATGGGTTCTCGTCAGGTTTCAAGCTTCCAGTTTTTAGTGGTTCAGGATGCAACATGGTGAGTAATCTGAAATCAGTATTGTTACACAGTCAAGTAGTTAGACGAAAAAATAATAAAATAGATTGCAGCAGGTCGGGTAGCAGGGCCTTTTATTTCACCACCTTTCAAAAATTTTAGGGTTTCCCCTTTGGGCGTAGTGCCAAAAAAGGAGCCTAATTCTTATCGTTTGATACGTCACCTTTCGTTTCCAAAGGGTGGTTCTTTAACCACTTGTCCCCCGCCCACTGTCAATTGACGGCGGGCGGAGGATACTCTCGTTCTGGGAGGACGTCATATGACGTCCTCCCTTTAAAACGAGCTAGGAGGCGCGCGCTTGAAGCCAGCGGCGCGCGCCCGCCGCGTTCACGAGGCCCCGGTGCGCGTGCCCGGCGGCCGCGATTGCCGCCGGGCACCCGCGATTGCCCGGGAAACGAGCAGGAAAGTGGGTCTCTGTGTGTAAACACAGAGATCCACGTCCTGTGAGGGAGAGGGGACCGATGGTGTGTCCCTTGTACATAGGGACAACCATCGGTCACCTCCCCCAGTCAGTCCCCTCCCCCCACAGTAAGAACACATTGAGGGAACATATTTAACCCCTTCCCGCCCCCTAGTGGTTAACCCCTTCCCTGCCAATCACATTTATACAGTAATCAATGCATTTTTATAGCAGTGATCGCTGTATAAACGTGAATGGTCCCAAAAATGTGTCAAAAGTGTCCGATGTGTCCGCCGCAATATCGCAGTCACAATAAAAAATTGCAGATCGCCGCCATTACTAATAAAAAAATAAAAATGCTATAAATCTATCCCCTATTTTGTACACGTTATAACTTTTGCGCAAACCAATCAATACGCGCTTATTGCGATTTTTTTTTTTACCAAAAATATGTAGAAGAATACGTATCGGCCTAAACTGAGGAAAATTTTATTTAAAAAAAAAATGGGTATTTATTATAGCAAAAATTAAAAAATAGTGTTTTTTTTCCAAACTGGACGCTCTTCTTTTGTTTATAGCGCAAAAAATAAAAACCGCAGAGGTGATCAAATACCACCAAAAGAAAGCTCTATTTGTGGGAAAAAAGGACGCAAATTTTGTTTGGGAGCCACGTCGCACGACCGCGCAATTGTCATTCAAAGTGTGACAGCGCTGAAAGCTGAAAAATGGCTTGGGCAGGAAGGGGGTTTTCGTGCACAGTAGGGAGGTGGTTAAACAATGAAATTGATAATTCTTTATCTTCTGTATCTTATACAAGCTTTGATGATGCCATTAAGCTTATACGGAAATTTGGAACTGGGGCATTATTAGCAAAATCAGATATCAAGTCTGCTTTTAGGTTACTCCCCATTGCCCCTGAGGCATTCAATTCATTGGGTTTTTGTTTCGAAGAATTTTTTTCTATGATATGTGTTTGCCCATGGGCTGGCTCTCCCTCTCATGCAGATATTTTGAGACCTTCGCAACCTTTTTGCAGTGGGTTGTCATTTATGAATCTGGATGTGAGGGAGTGATTCATTATTTAGACGATTTCCTCTTTATAGGCCCTCCTGATTCTCCAATGTGTACATTACTTTTGAAATTATTTTTAGCCATTGCTCAAAACTTTGGCGTACCCATTGCTTTTGAAAAAACTGTCTTTCCTGCGACGATTATCAAATTTTTAGGTATCTGTATTGATACCACATTATGCCAGTATCAACTTCCTTTAACAAAGATTGCTCGTATTCAAAATTTAATTTGTCTCTTTTTACGTAAGAAAAAGATTATTTTAAAAGAACTTCAGTCTTTTCTAGGTTTATTAGCTTTTGCGTCGCGCATTATGCCAGTTGGCAGGATTTTCTCTAGAAGAATGTCCATGGCAATGTCTGGGTTGCAGTCACCTTTTTCTCATTTTCGCCTTACGTCGGATTTAAAAGACGATCTGCTGGTATGGTCTCAATTTTTGATGGACTATAATGGTCGCACTTTCTTTCAGGAAGATTTTGTTTTTTCAGGAGATATGGATTTATACACAGATTCAGCAGGTTCGCTGGGTTTTGCAGCAATATGGCGCACTCATTGGTGCTGTGGTTCTTGGTCTTCTTTTTGGATTGCCAATAAAGCCACAAAAAATATCGTTCTTTTGGAGCTCTTTCCTATAGTAGTGGCTTTAGAGTTATGGGGAGAATTTTTTGCAAATAAGAGAATTTTGGTCCATTCAGATAACAGGGGTGTTTTATTTGCATTAAATTGTCTTTCCTCAAAATCATTAAGTGTGATAAAATTATTGCGTTATTTTGTATTATTGTGTTTAAGGTATAATATTTGGGTAAAAGCTACTTATGTCCCTGGAAAACTTAATGTGTTAGCTGACGCACTGTCTCGTTTCCAGATGGCTCGTTTCAGGCAGATTTTTCCCGAAGCGGACCTAGTGGGTCACTCATGCCCCAGTCATCTATGGGACTTGATCTAACTCCCGTTCTTTCAGCTATTCAGGGATCTATTGCTCCCAAAACATGGATCGAATATTCGGTCGCATGGAAAAAATGGCTCTTATTTACTGAAGAATTAGGACTATCTGTTTTTTTGCCTACCGAACAAATGGTTTTGGCTTTTCTTTGCTCTTTAATGCAAAATAATTTTTCATTTAATCACATTAATAAGAGTTTGGCAGGCGTTTCCTTTTTTCTAAAGCTACATAAGTTACCAATTTGTACAAGTTTCTTTTCTGTTCGGCAAGCACTAAAAGGATACAGAAAAAAAACTTTTAAGCCAGACACGCGTAGACCTGTGTCTTTAGATTTATTAAAAAAAATTTGCTTAACCACTCCTTTGGTATGCCATTCGGAATACGAGGCTTTGCTATTCCATTCAGCCTTTGTGCTGGTTTTCTTTGCGGCGCTTCGTATATCTGAGTTGGTAACAAACAATAAGAAAGGTTGTTCAGGTTTAAAATTCAACAAGGTCATTATTTCTAAAGGTACAGTCCAGGTTTTTGTTAGTAAGTCTAAGACCGATATTACGGGCAGAGGTCATTGGCTCAATTTACATGCTTGTGGTGACTCTATTATTTGTCCATATTTAATTCTGACAAAATATTTATCACATAGGCCTGTCTGTTCAGGAAATTTTTTGGTACATTTACATTTTTCTCCCCTTACAAGGTTTCAATTTTCAGCGTTTTTTCAGCGTTGTTTACATGAGTTAGGCCTTTCACACATAAAATTTTCATCACACTCTTTTCGCATTGGAGCTGCCACAGAAGCTGCTAGATTGGGCTTAAATGATTCAATTATAAAAAGGTTAGGAAGGTGGGATTCAGAAAGGTTCAAGTTATACAGGTCCTTCTCAAAAAATTAGCATATTGTGATAAAGTTCATTATTTTCTGTAATGTACTGATAAACATTAGACTTTCATATATTTTA
Organism: Rana muscosa; assembly: GCA_029206835.1. Taxonomy (NCBI): domain Eukaryota; kingdom Metazoa; phylum Chordata; class Amphibia; order Anura; family Ranidae; genus Rana; species Rana muscosa. The sequence goes on along the minus strand of CM055127.1, from coordinate 311,234,515 downwards.
GATTCATTACACACAACTGAAGTAGTTCAAGGCTTTTCTTGTTTTAATATTGATGATTTTGGCATACAGTCATGAAAACCCAAAAATCCTATCTCAAAAAATTAGCATATCATGAAAAGGTTCTCTAAACGAGCTATTAACCTAATCATCTGAATCAACTAATTAACTCTAAACACCTGCAAAAGATTCCTGAGGCTTTTAAAAACTCCCAGCCTGGTTCATTACTCAAAACCGCAATCATGGGTAAGACTGCCGACCTGACTGCTGTCCAGAAGGCCATCATTGACACCCTCAAGCAAGAGGGTAAGACACAGAAAGAAATTTCTGAACGAATAGGCTGTTCCCAGAGTGCTGTATCAAGGCACCTCAGTGGGAAGTCTGTGGGAAGGAAAAAGTGTGTCAGAAAACGCTGCACAACGAGAAGAGGTGACCGGACCCTGAAGAAGATTGTGGAGAAGGACCGATTCCAGACCTTGGAGGACCTGCGGAAGCAGTGGACTGAGTCTGGAGTAGAAACATCCAGAGCCACCGTGAACAGGCGTGTGCAGGAAATGGGCTACATGTGCCGCATTCCCCAGGTCAAGCCACTTTTGAACCAGAAACAGCGGAAGAAGCGCCTGACCTGGGCTACAGAGAAGCAGCACTGGACTGTTGCTCAGTGGTCCAAAGTACTTTTTTCGGATGAAAGCAAATTTTGCATGTCATTCGGAAATCAAGGTGCCAGAGTCTGGAGGAAGACTGGGGAGAGGGAAATGCCAAAATGCCTGAAGTCCAGTGTCAAGTACCCACAGTCAGTGATGGTCTGGGGTGCCATGTCAGCTGCTGGTGTTGGTCCACTGTGTTTTATCAAGGGCAGGGTCAATGCAGCTAGCTATCAGGAGATTTTGGAGAACTTCATGCTTCCATCTGCTGAAAAGCTTTATGGAGATGAAGATTTCATTTTTCAGCACGACCTGGCACCTGCTCACAGTGCCAAAACCACTGGTAAATGGTTTACTGACCATGGTATTACTGTGCTCAATTGGCCTGCCAACTCTCCTGACCTGAACCCCATAGATAATCTGTGGGATATTGGGAAGAGAAAGTTGAGAGACGCAAGACCCAACACTCTGGATGAGCTTAAGGCCGCTATCGAAGCATCCTGGGCCTCCATAACACCTCAGCAGTGCCACAGGCTGGTTGCCTCCATGCCACGCCGCATTGAAGCAGTCATTTCTGCAAAAGGATTCCAGACCAAGTATTGAGTGCATAACTGAACATAATTATTTGAAGGTTGACTTTTTTTGTATTAAAAACACTTTTCTTTTATTGGTCGGATGAAATATGCTAATTTTTTGAGATAGGATTTTTGGGTTGTCATGACCTGTATGCCAAAATCATCAATATTAAAACAAGAAAAGCCTTGAACTACTTCAGTTGTGTGTAATGAATCTAAAATATATGAAAGTCTAATGTTTATCAGTACATTACAGAAAATAATGAACTTTATCACAATATGCAAATTTTTTGAGAAGGACCTGTATATTCGTCCTAATCTATCTCTCTAATTTTAGGGAAAAAAAATTCAGTATGGATCGTTGGTCATTCCTTTGTGCATTGGGCTCACAAACGAGCATGTCACCGCTGTTATACCCAGAATCTATCTTTACCTGAAAATTATTTTCAAGTTCTTTGGAAAGGTATACGTGGGCTTCATTGGAATCATCTTCTTTTTCATCTATTCAAGTTGGCTCAATTGTGGCCTTTTTCAGATGTTATAATAATTCATCTTGGTGGTAATGACGTAGGTAAAAGTTCAACGTTAGATTTGATTTTTAGGATTAAACATGACTTACATCAGATTTACCTTTCTTTCCCTGGCACTAGGGTTATTTTCTCTGAAGTGGTCCCGCGACTTGTCTGGTTGTCTTCCTCTAGAAACAGATCTTTGGAGAAGATCAGACGGCGCGTGAACCATTCCATTGAAAAGTTTATGCCACTTTTAAATAGCTTTTCTTTTAGGCATACCGATCTAGAAGGGGGTTTTTCTGGTCTCTATAGACCGGATGGAGCTCATCTGTCAGATGTGGGTCTGGATATTTTTAATCTGGATATTCAAACTATGATAGAAATGGCCGCGGTGGTGGGGTAGGCCGTTTTTGTTAGCGGACAAAACCGGCTGGTGGGGAGTTTAAAATAAATTTTATTTATGGCATTCGCTCGAGTTCTGTGACTGAGCGAGATATTTGAGAGATATTTGGTTATATTTAAAATGTTATGCTTTGATTTAATTAATTATAGTTCAAGTTTAAATGAATTATTAAATAGATTTATATATTTATGTTTTAACCATTGTAAGGTGCTGCAGCCTTTTTTATTACCAAAAAATAAATAAATATATATTTAATATATATATATAATAAATTATTACTCTTATGATATTGTGTCTGGAGTATTTATTTATAGTTATAATTTTTTGGTACTGCCTACATTCCCATGTACAGGCAGAAAGCTTACACTGACAGTCTTCAGGAGACCTGCATGGTATCAGTGATCTGCTGATTACTGGTGCAATGCTTTCCAGGCTCCTCAAAATAAAATAAAAATAAATACAAATAAAAAAAAATAGTAAATGCACATTTTTTACCTGCAAAAAAATTGCATTTATTATTATATTTTTTTTTTAATGTGAACTTATCCTTTAATTTTAGAAACTTCTGGTCTGTTGTGGCATACTGTAATTTTCCCTTTTTGTGTTAATTCCCTGTATCTTGTATCTGGCTAACATCCGTGCTACCACCGTGAAGCTGATTTTGCAGTTTGTGCAGTCTTGTGGACTTGACCTCTTACGCACCTCACATTCCTGTGTTTAGGCTTCAACTCTCTAACCTTATATGATTCCTGATCTGAACACAGAACTGTCTTTTTATTTCAGATCCCGTCTATCTGGACCTTCTTCCTGTCTCTGCCTGGCCACCACATCTAGGGACTGGGAAGCCACCATTTTTGTTTTTGGATTTAGATATGCTAAGAAAGCAATTATAAACCAGTGGCAGTTTTCAAGACCGATATAGACCTAAATGTTTGAGATTAGTGATAAGACTGGAGGAAATAGCTGTGGGAGGACCAGTGATGAGCGAGGGCAGACATAAGGAAAGGATTGTGTAAACTGTTGCATATCGACTGATTATGGTGTACAGGTATATGATGGTTATAGTAAAGCAAGCATTATGAAGGGGCAAGAATTAAATTGTAATTCAAAGTTATATGATGCTACACTTATTCCTTCAAATGTGCTTTAGCTCAACAAACATTTTTGCCACTCAAGTGTTTAAAAGTGCTTGCTAAAACCCCCTTATATTCTCTACCATTTTCCATATTAAACACCTTTTCAAAATTTATATTCCTGTGATCTAACAAAAAAAAACATCCATGACTGTAAAAGTGTGTCATGATAGTGTACACCACTGTACAGTAACGTTGTTGAAAAAACACACAATTAGGTAGTCTCCTAATGGTCAAAGTACTGTGCTACTTGAAATAATTTCATCTTATACCAACAATTATAGACTTTCTATTTACATATACAAGGCATTGCATTAGACATTTTGTTTTCTGTCCAAGTCTTAACTGCGAAGCAATGTATACAGTAACAAAATGAAACAGGAGCATCCTATCTGTTTACTAGCTGACTCTGCAGGAAACCGAGCATCACCTTAATCTCTATAGAAAAAGCAAACAAAGATCTTAAATATGATTTTAATATTTACCACTGAGCAGGCATCTTGCTTTGACCTGCGCTGTTCTCTGTAATATAATCTGGGACTGGGGCTGCTGTAAAGATGAGAATTACTACAGCGACAGCTTTACAATAACCAGCCCTGACATGAAAGCAATGTGAATTATAGCAGAATATCTTTAACAGATTACCTTCATCTCCCTGCAAAGCCTATTCAGCTCAGTTATGCACTTTGTTTGCTATTTACATTCTCAGAATTATGTGACAATATCAAAATGTTCTTAAATCCTACCCTAACAAACGAGCCAGAAGCACAATGTCTGGCTTTCTATGTTGTGGCATTGATGGGTTAACATAAAAACATACTCAATTTGTGTTTTGCAAAGAGAACATTACAGCAGATTCCCATTAGATGTTTCTGGAAAGAAACTGATTTGAAATTATTTAATTAGAAAACAGGGCTTGCAAAATGATTAGGGGTACTGAGCTTTCAATCTGGCACTGTGGTGGCTCACAGGAGGGGCTGCTGGTAGTAAGCAAGCATATCTGTGCTAACTCCTTTTAGCTGTTTTTATGAACAACATACACAGACAGAGCATGCCTTCCCTATAATGGTACCAGCCCTGAGACCTAATAGAATGATTTTAACACAGAAGGCTCTCACTAAAGCTTCTTAAAGGAAGCCCCAAGTAATAGAGCATGAGTAGAAGATAGAATGTCTGAGTGCAGCAGTCTATCTCAACACATATCTACCACCATATGGCAGGAGCTTTGAGATTCCCTGTAGCAGATTTTTGCTGGTAAAGGGTAACAAATGAAGGGAAGAGCACAATAAATGCAAGAGGGTAATGAAGGATGGTAAGATTTAGCATTAAAAAAATAAAAAGCTTAGGAGACAGTTTATAAAACAAAAATTGAAGCCTAGGAGCCTTATTGGTCTCACACCGTGTGAATGTGTGTGCTATAATATTCTCCACCCAAGACATCAGCCTGGCACACAGGAGTAGAGACAGTTTCTTCATAGTGGAGAATTACAACTGTGTAGGCCCCAATGTATGCTGACACACGCCCGTGCCAATGACTGAGAGCGCTGATCGGAGTGTTCTGGTGGGGGGGGGGGGGCATCACCCTGTCAGAACACAACAGCTCAGCGGGGGAGATTGCTGTACTAACGTCGGATCGTTAGTAGAGTGGCTCCGACCGAAGCTGTCAGTTTTTTTTTTTTCGTTCAACCAAAACTATTAGTGTGTACCAGGCTTAAGATACAGTGGGGTCTTCCATACTGCTGATGCCCTAGGGAGAGGTGGAGAAATATCCCCAAGGCAAGATTCCACTCTTTATTTCATTGATGCCCTAAGACAGGAGGTCCCTAAGGGCTACATTTTTTATTTTAGTAAACTGTTGAACAAGAGGAGTTGATCATTTTAGTTGGGTGGGTGTTTTAAAAAAATAAATAAAAATGCACTGGATTTAAAACGGCAAAGTTTCAAATCTTATTCAAGTAGCTGCTCCCAGACGTCTTGGTTAAAGTGTATGCATAAACCCCAACTATAAACTTCTCTTATTTACTCATTTAAAAAAAAAGTCTTGTGGGCTAACAACTTCCAGTCCTACTTGTGCTGCACTCCTATTTAGTAAGCACTATTAAATCTATCTACAGTATATACTACAGAACTCCTCCTAATGTTATAAAGAAAAAGAGAAATGAGGTGTTCCCTTAGCCCTAAAACATTTCCTGTCCTAGGGTGACAACATTACTATCCATAAAAAATATATATACACTGGTGTATATATGCACCCGCACCACAAAAATAATAATAATAATATTCTCCAAATGTTCAGATAAGTATTGTGATCATGAGCAGCTGCTGTTACAAACCAATAGGTTGGACTGTAATATGTATTCCACTAGAGGAAAGCTCTGTGTTTAACAGCGCTTGCTATTATGTATAGTATCTCACAAAAGTGAGTACACCCCTCACATTTTTGTAAATATTTTAATATATATTTTCATGTGACAACACTGAAGAAATTACACTTTGCTACAAAGTAAAGTATTGAGCGTACAGCTTGTATAACAGTGTAAATTTTCTGTCCCCTCAAAATAACTCAACACACAGCCATTAATGTCTAAACCGCTGGCAACAAAAGCGAGTACATCCCTAAGTGAAAATGTCCAAATTGGGCCAAATTTGTATTTTTTTCCTCCTGTGAAACCTGTGAAGTTCTGGTGAACTCCATCCCCAAGAGGGTTAAGGCAATGCTGGAAAATAATGGTGGCCACACAAAATATTGACACTTTGAGCCCAATTTGGACATTTTCACTTAGAGGTGTACTCACTCTTGTTGCCAGCGGTTTAGACATTAATGGCTGTGTGTTGAGTTATTTTGAGGGGACAGCTAATTTACACTGTTATACAAGCTGTACACTCACTACTTTAAATTGTAGCAAAGTGTAATTTCTTCAGTGTTGTTACATGAAAAAGTATAATAAAATATTTACAAAAATGTAAGGGGTGTACTCACTTTTGTAAGATACTCTATTCACCAAATTAGTGATCAACAATAAAGTGACATTGTGCAAACACTATAAAATATCAACTAATTGTGAAATAAATCAGAAACCCAAACAGAAACAAAACAAAGTAAAGTCCAAACAACAAATATTGTGATCTCCATGATCCTGTGTATAAATTTCTCTCCGATTTACAAGAAGCCTTTACTGCATGTGACGCGCAATGGTTAATTGATAATCAAGATATTCCTTCCCAATGAACGAGCACATCAAAGATATCTTTCATCTGCTCTTGGTTATCAATCAGCTATTGCGGGTCACACACAGTAAAGGCTTCTTGTAAACCGGAGATAACTTTATACACTGGATCACGGAGATCACAATATTACTCTCCATAGCTCTAGTGAGTAAGCATTGTCACAGGACAGGGAGTGTGTTAATAGGCAGATTAACAGATACAGGGGGAAAAAAAAACTAATATCACCACCATATCTAAGGACTAGTGAGTTGTGATATGTTCAATTGTTGTTCCTGTGTTTACATATGGTTTAAGAAGCAATCATGCTCACAGTAGTAACTTGCAATGACAAGAACAGGAACTAGATAAAGCCTGGAGAAGAAAGTAATACACCTCAGATGTACATACATTACACACATGAAATCTGCATGAAAATTTTTAGTGCACTATTTTAGATGTTTTGGAACAGTAATATTTGGCATTTTCAGAAAATGCTCAGTTTTGCTTTCAGTAACTCATATTACTAATACCTTAGAAACCCATAATGATGTTCTGGCTCTCATCCTAACAGCTATTACTTTAGAAAGTTACATGCAATTCTAGTCAATGATTTGCAACGAATAGCATTGTTAACATGCTTCACAAACCTTTCTTTGTCAGATTAAAATATGAAGATATTACCTGCAAGAATGCAGTATATGACATATCATTAGAATGTACCTTGTAAACTACTTGAGCGCACATTCCAATATTTTTTTCTTCCTTATATTAGATGAAAAATAAGCCGAAGTTTATTACTTGTGACATATGGAAGCATTATACTATGGGAGGAAAACTTTAGTTTGCCTTTTTCTAGTCTGTAGAAAGTTTAACAATATCTATTTGTTTAATCATTTAAGCATATCTATTTTTTTTTCTACATATACATTTTAAAGACCACAAGTTCACATCTAAGAAGAATGGCAATATCTATTATAAAAGCTTAATAGTTAGTGGTAGAATTCAGACTAAACAAAGATCTAAAAGCTATGGGAAAGTTTACTCATACAAAAAAATTAAAAATAAATTAGCTAAAGCCTTTAACTTCAGGACTAACTGGCCAGTGGCAAAACAATTTCATAGTACAGCTTGTGATCTTTTTTCACAGTACTACACGGTATTGTTTCAATAGTTTATTAAAATGTCAAGACAAAGCCGCAAACACACTTCAAATCCACAACCCCACATTCCAGAGACATGGCATTATTATCTTGAATTCAAAATTAGGGTGCTATTTCAGAGACAATATCAACACATAGCACAGTGGCTGGTTTGTAAACAGTTTGATGGGGCTTCAATATAAGAGGGAGAGACAAGGCACTCATACAAAAAAAATAATAATAGTAAAAATAATTTAGCCAAAGCCTTCAACTTCATAATAACTGGCCAGTGGCAGAACAATTTCATAGTATAGCTTGTGATATTCTTTTCTTCACAGTACTACACTGTATTGTCTCAAAAGTTCATTAAAGTGTCAAAACAAAGCTGCATAAAAACACTTCAAAACCACAACCCCACATTCCAGAGATGTGGCATTATTATTTTAAAATTCAAAATTAGGGTGCTAGTTCAGAGACAATATCAACACATAGCACAGTGGCTGGTTTTTAAACAGTTTGATGAGGCTGCAATATAAAAGAGGAAGAGACAAGGCACTTTTTGCCATGACAAAAAATTTGGTGTATTATTTGAAAGACAACAGCCAGAAATATTTTACACGCTCCATGCACATTATGAATGCTCTCCCAGGCAGCAAATGAAAAGGTAGATACAAGGCATGTTTTATTGTTAAATAGAATTTAGAGCAGATTATGTTTAAAACAAAAGTCAGAAGTATTGTGAGTATTGTGTAGACTACACTACTGTATGTCAGCCTTTTTACAAGGCTGCAATTTCACAGGCAGAGACTGGGCAGGTTTAATCTGGAAATAAAAACTAGAACATATAATTTCAGAGGCAACAGCTGGAAATATTGTACAAAGTCCACAGACAGCAATGAAGCAGTTGAAGTAGTCCGCATTTTTAAAAGGAAAAACGTCATGCTGCTTTACATTACAAAAATCCATATGTAAGTGTAGCTGTTCTAACATAGTGTATGCAGGCAGCGCTTTTAACTGGCGAGAGGGATATGATGATTTTTGTCAGCAACATGTATATGTTTCCCGGAAAAAAAAGTAAAACTGTAAAGACACTGTAAACAGTAGTTAAAACTTTTTGCAGTAGGTTGCATTTTTAAAACAACACACATCATGCAGCAATTTCAACCATTTAGGTCTCACACCTGTACACCCCCTATGGACCCAAGGTATTTTTACATTTAGGCTATGGACCCGTTTAGTCATCAATAACTTTGTAACAAGATAAACTGGAATTTTGACCTGATGAAGTCAAGTGAACGTGACGTAATGCTTAGGGTGTGAGCGGAGGCATACCGGAAATGACGTCAGCGGTAATACGAGTTTGGCGCTCGTGGATGATACACACATTTTATTTGTATAAAAAGTGAGTAATTTAGCTGTTTGATTTGAATAAACATACTATGCTATGGGCAGTCTCTTTCATCCATATACTTAACACAGAGAACACCGAGAACAAACCCCAGGACCACCATAGAGGAGAGGTTATTACCACAGAGACCCTGAGCCAGGCAGACCAACAGAGGACCCCTGGAGGCGGATGGAGGCATATGGACCACAGACAAAGATACCAAGATATGCTGTTACCTTACAGCAGTGCAGTAGGGTGAGAGGCCAGAAATCACTTAGGTGCCACACCATTGGAAAGTACAGACACCACTTACTTACCCACCCAGAACGGTGAAGGAATACACAATGGATTTTAAAGCACCACAGCAGAGTGCACTGTTTTAGATGGACTTTATTGACTCATTATCATTGTTTGCATATTGATTGCACTACAGTCACAGTTTGCTGGTGATTGAATTTCAGTCACACCATTCGTTTTTATTTGCATGTATTCATATATTTTTAGGCACTTATCATTTCAAGGATTGGTCACTATATTACACGTATGAAATATCCTACATTCAACATTTATTTGTACATGTATTCGTTTACACAATCTCCTGTAAGATTGACACTAAGCTGGATCATTCTTATTTGATATGTATTTATTTTTTGGTACACATACTTTCATTGCATGTATTTTGTGAAAGACTATTTACTTATTATTCATTATTTGTTTCTTCATTGATTTATATTATACACATTTTTCCATCACGCATTGTAACAGTGCAACACCACTACCACAATTACGATCTTTAGAGTAAGTCTACAAACTTCAAAATCATTCAGAATAATAGAAGTGAGCATGAAATAACTGAAATGCAATGTAGGAATGAATATATCATTTTACATTTTGATCATAGATACACTTTAAGGGTACTCAGGGCCAGATGCTGGCCAAGACCAAATTGAAGAAAGGCCAAATCTATCCTTGCACCAGACAAAGTAAGCCTTCCATGTGCCATGGATGTGCCCTTTGTTTGCCCTTTTGGGCAAACTCCCAGCTCCCAGGGGAGACATCTCTGGGTGTCACTATTTGGAGGTGTTATCGTGTTTTATTGATTTAAATCTAATTTGTAAGTAGAGCGTATTTGTCCTTATGCTATGGTGGCTATTGGGATTGAAATACTTTTATACCCCTCATTTTAAGATATGTTCAGTTTTGTAAATGTATTTTCACTTCCTCGGGAGTAGATGCTATTACAAGTATGTACAAATTAGACATCAAATATGAGATATTAAACAAAACGTGTTGAGATACTGAATGCTATTATTTTTTCATTCGGTCATGTGGGAACAGCCATAATGGAATGTGCACATTAATACTAACATGATGTGTACATTGTACTGATATAAAACAAACAAATCAGCTTCATTATTATTATTATTTTTTTTTATGTATGTGATGAGATTTGTATGTATTGATTAACAAATTGATACTTACTTGTATAAATCATTCATTTGTCAGCAATATGGCTAATATAAAGTTCTATGGGCAAACATATTGTGTGGTGTACTTATTTTAAAGAGGATGGAGGCACACTACTATGTGCACTAGATCAGGACCAAACTTATTTTACTTTCCATGTGCGATGGTATATTTTGTACAAATTGGATTCTCTTGCTCTGAATAAGGTGGGAGTAACAGAAAACCTCTATTGTGAGTTTCAACAGCCTTGCTGTTAAAGTCAAAGGTTGAGAAGCAGGATGGAATAGATGGCTTTGGGCCAGTAAGTTTTTTCTGTCTGGAAGAAGCCAAGATTCATCCACCAGAAGTCTTAATATGTCAAATGTATATCACTTCTGGGCCAATTTGGTGCAACAAGAATCACTGAAACCCTTGGACAGCTTTCAAAGGAGGATCTTTTGTAGATAGATGGCATAAACCCGCTTGAATGAAGTCCAAAGAAGCACAAGCACATCTGCTGGGAAGGCTAGAGAATCCCTTGTCTTGATGACAAATGTGCTCAGCTTGATGTTGAACCTGGGTAATCCAATGATTGGATTTGCTTGTTCCACATCATAAGTAGTGTATGTTGGATTTAAGAGGTCTGCAGTGAAACTAGACAAAAAGAACTGTCTCATCATCACCAAGCTACAGGACACCACCAGCTCCAGGTACAGCACCACCAGTTCCAGCAGTGTCCCTCATCCTCCTCTTTTCCCAGACACATTTACCCAGTGCTCAAAAAAGGAGATGCAACATCTCTGGCCATGCATACTTGAACACGCCTGTCACTATGGGGCCATGTGGTCTAGTGACATGGTAACATTATTCTTCCACATTCTTGTGGAAAGTAGGGATGGCTTTCTGGGCAAAAAGTGGTGGCTGGATACCTGCCACTGTGGTACATCACAGGCCACAAAGTAGTGGTAGCGGGCAGACTCCACAAGGTGCAATGGGAGCAGCTGCAAAGCCAGCAATTTTTCCATTGAGATGATTTGGTGACAATTTTTTCTTCCACTTCACCTACCTGTTGAAGGATTCTGCTGGAGACAGTGGTGTGGGTTTATAATACTTACCCAGAGGTTGAAGCCTACCCTTTGTCTTATTCTGCATGACCCTATATTGGCCCTCTTCCTTGCTTGATGTGCCATAAGGTAAGCATTTAAAACCAATTGTCAGGCTTCTTTCGTTATCGCTTGAGGCAGCAGATGTTGCAGATGTATTTTGAGATACTTGTGGAGTGGGTGGAAAGGTTTACAGTGAGGGTCGAGAAGGGGGATGAGTGTAGGCCTTTTGCTGCCAACTGGTATCATTCATGTTGCTGCCACCAAGCTTTTGGGTCAAGAATCATGCATCTTCCAACACATGTGGTACAAATGACTGGTACATTTATCACAATTGATATGCTGCAGGCAGAGGCTCCAAACCACTATAGTGCTGTCGGCAGCAGATAAGTTAAAAAGGGCCCAAACTGCCAAGTTATGTGAACCAGACCTGAAGATAGCAGTGGCCTGCACTTTTGGGGCAGTGCCATCCAGTTAAATAGGTCAGCTGTTTCCTTCACTCCACTGCAAGCTGCCCTACCCCCTGGATAATATACCGCTTCTCTAATGTTGTACTTCTCAGTCACTTTTCTCCTCTACAATCTCTGGCACTGAGGTACAGTCTGTCATCTTGTCCTCCACACACTCTTTATAGCTTGAGCCTAATTGGCAGTAAGCTGCAAGAACATAAATAGCATAAATAGCAATTGCTGCCTGCTCTTGTTTCCTTTCTCTATGCTCCTGCTGCTCTCTTTCTGAACACCCAATAACAAGAATTCTTGAGCATCTTGCTGCATCAGGTGACAAATAGTGCTGAATCAATTCATTCAATTCCTCTATGCCAGCATGCTGGGCAAGTGCAAGTTTATCTATAGAGGAGAATGAATTTGATGGTGTATTTTCAAACCTCTGGTATACAATATAAGTAATATATAAGTATAAATACACTGCTCTGCACCTGGGAGGAGGAACATAGGAAGGCATGGTTAGCATCTTCATGACAACCTCTGTGTGCTCTGGTTGTATAGCATTCCCACTGCCAGACAAAAGGGAAAACATGTCCTGTCCCCTAAAGGTGCTGACCGACCATTGTTTTGTTCTGCAGATGTAGAATATCTGCCTTTTCCTTTAAACCTCTCAGACATGATGAATTTGGGGATTGCCTAACTTTTTTAGCATCTAATAGGAAACATAGGGGAACATAAGGGGAACAAAGACACTGAATTTCAAAAAGGGCCAACTTCCCAAAACTACGAGCCTTGCTAGAAGATACAAATTGGGATAAAATCTTAGGAACAAAGAACACAAAGCAGAAATGGGTATGCTTTAGGAGCATATTAAATAAGGGCATTAGCCAGTGCATCCCAATGAGAAATACATTTAAAAGTGCCAATAAAAGTCCTGGGTGGCTTAAATCCAATGTAAAAATGCATATAAAAGCAAAGGAGAAGGCCTTCAAAAAATACAAGGCTGAGGGATCATCAGCATTCCAACAAGAAATATAAGGGGGTGATCAGTGCGGCTAAGATAGAACACAAAAGGCACATAGCGGATTAGAGTAAGAAAAATCCAAAGAAATTCTTTAAGTACATAAATAGTAAGAAAGGGAGATCAGATCATATTGGTCCCATAAAGAATGGTGAAGGGAGTCTGGTTACTAAGGATGGAGAAATGGCGAAGATATTGAATGTATTCTTCTCCTCATTCTTCACAAGGGAATCGGGAGGGGGGCGTCAGTAACCAAAACTGCGATATTTATCCTAATGACACGTCACAGGAAGCACCCTCACAGCTAACAGAGGACAGAATTAGAAATAGACTTGAAAAACGAAACTAACATTAATAAGTCACCGGGACCAGATAGCTTGCACCCGAGGGTCCTTAAGGAACTCAGTCAAGTAATTGCCAGATCATTGTTTCTAATTTTTACGAACAGTCTACTGACTACAAGTACAAGCTGATTGGAGAAAAGCCAATATAGCACCAATATTTAAAAAAAGGGCCAAGATACATCCCTGGGAATTACCAACCAGTTAGCCTAACATCAATTGTATACAAGCTCTTGGAGGGGATGATAAGGGACTATATACAAGATTTTAGCAATGACAACTGTATCATTAGCAGTAATCAGCATGGATTCATGGAGAATCATTCTTGCCAAACCATCTATTAACCTTCTATGAGGAGGTGAGCTGCCATCTAGATAAAGGAAGGCCTGTAGATGTGGTGTATCTGGATTTTGCAAAACCATTCGATACAGTTCCCCAGAAAATGTTTACTGTACAAAGTAAGGTCCTGGACTATAGGGTGAGTACATGGATTGAAAACTGGCTACAGGGGCGAGTTCAGAGGGTAGTGATAAATGGGGAGTACTCGGAATGGGCATGGGTGGAAAGTGGGGTCCTCCAGGGTTCTGTCCTGGGACCAATCCTCTTTAATTTATTCATAAACAACCTGGAGGATAAGAGAAACAGTTCAATCTCTGCATTTGCTGACAATACTATGCTAAGCAGGGCAATAACTTCTCCGCAGGATGTGGAAACCTTGCAAGAAGATCTGAACAAATTAATGGGGTAGGCAACTACAGGGCAAATGAGGTTTAATGTGTAAACATTTTAAATAATGCATTTGGGTGGCAAAAATATGAATACAATCTACTCCTGGGGGGAAGAACCTCTGGGGGAATCTAGAAAGAAAAAGGACCTGGGGGTCCTAGTAAATGACAGACTCAGCAATGGCATGCATTGCCAAGCAGCTGCAAGCAAAGCAAAGCCGAATATTGGCATGCATTTAAAAGGGGAATAACTCCAGAGATAAAATGATAATTCTCCCACTTTACAAGACTCTGGTTCGGCTGCACCTGGAGTATGCTGTCCAGTTTAGGGCACCAATCCCCAGGAAGGATGTATTAGAACTGGAGAGAGCCCAGAGAAGGGCAACAAAACTAATAAAGGGTCTGGGGGACTTTAGTTATGAGGAAAGTTTAAGAGCACTGAACTTGTTCTCTCTGGAGAAGAGACGCTTGAGAGGGGATATGATTTCAATGTATAAATACCGTACTGGTGACCCCACAATAGGGATAAAACTTTTCCGCGTAAGGGAATTTAATAAGACAGGTGGCCATTCACTAAAATTAGAAGAAAAGGGGTTTAACCTTTAACTGCGTAGAGTGTTCCTTACTGTAAGAGCAGTTAGGATGTGGAATTCCCTTCCACATGCAGTGGTTTTACCAGGGATCATCGATAATTTCAAAAAAACTTTTAGATAAGCACCTGAATGACCACAACCTACAGGGATATACAATGTAATACTAACATAAAATCACACATAGGTTGGACTTGATGGACTTGTGTCTTTTTTTAAACTCGCCTATTATGTTACTAGCTATGTCAATATGGGAATTGAGGATGTGGTACTTTGGTGCACTAAACTAAATGGTATACCTAGTAGCAGCTTCTCACATTCAACTGGACTTCTTTATTGTGACAGAATAATTCCAGTTGAATGTGACAAACTGCTACTAGGTATACTAGTTTGGTGTAATCATGACAAGAGACTGCCAAGCAGGCTTATGTATGATAGATAAAGAAGTTAAAGTTCTGAGCAGTTCAAAAAGCTCAAATATAGAAATGATTGTTTTCATCAAACATTTTGTTGCAGACTTTCCATAACTAATAGTTTGATACACTGTATATGGGCCCCACAAATTTTGATATGGAGATCTTAATTTGGTGCATCATATCTTCAACAATATAGTAATATTAACACTATTCAGTGATAGTATTTATTGCTGTGATAATATACAAGTTATTAAGGCATATTTATTTTGCTCTGACTTTTATGACTAATTAACACTTGTCTGTTTTCATGCAGCAAAATTCTTGCACTTTCCATTCCTGCAGAAATCCCATGTGTTTTATGTGGCTGGTTTACATCTATGTGCTGCAGTTTATTGTGAAAGAAGAAAGAAAATTCTATGCATCTATTGACACCTAAATAGTTGTATGTTTGGCAAGTTGCATGTACACAGAAAATTTTAATTAAGCTGGTGTTGCAGATTGTGTTTTTTTTAGCGTAACCAAATTTTTGGGTGTCCGTAATTTTCATCACTATATAAATTGTATACTTAAAGATAAACTCAAGGATAAAAAGTATTGTCTAAGACACGTGTATTTCCTGTGTGCTTTGTGTATTTCTTCCAAATGAGTGTGTTACTAAACCATAAAACTTTGCCTCAATGCAAAGGCATTTGGTGCAAACAAAATGGATTTATAACCATTGTGGGTATTGAGGTATATATTGAGGTATATATTTAAATGGAAGTCTCAAATTTAGTTTTAAAAATAGCACAGAAGTGATAGATCTAAGTAAAGACAAAAAGCTACAATCTGCAGTAATTTGGTAAGAAATGTCTATTATAGATTGGTGAAAATCACTAAGGCTGGCCATAGACAGTTTGAATCAGGAATCAAATCCCTGCTGAAACAGCCAAGATTTGAACTGTGTGTGTGCAGGCTGAATGCACCAAGTTGAGGAATCATGCAAATTTCTTTCCTACAACCACGGGAAATTCGCACTATGGCCTACCTTAGTTCTGGCCTTTTCATGCTATATAAATACTATCACAGCAAGGTGGAAATACAACTGCAACCAAGTCTGAAATAGTTCATGCCAAACAATGTTAAACAATATAAAAATATATAGTTTTACTAGGCATCTCTGCAATAACCAGTAACAAGTAAATGTAAATGTAACGTGAATAAGTTACTTGCACATAAAGTTTATCTAAAGTATAAACGTATAACGTAAACGTTGGGGATATTTGGCCTTTATTTTTTTTTTGTGACCATTGTAGATGGGACAAAAAGTGATGGGAAATACATACATTTACAGTTCATGCTGGAACAGGAGGGGATCAAAGATCTCTCAAAGAGGGCACCTGTAATCTAATATTTCATTTTGCGCTCTTTGTATAGAACAGGGGTCTCCAAACTATGGCCCTCCAGTTGTTCAGGAACTATAATTCCCATCATGCCTAGTCATGTCTATGAATGTCAGCGTTTTACAATGCCTCATGGGATCTGTAGTTTTGCAACAACCGGTAGGGCCATTGTTTTGAGACAACTGGTATAGAACAACTGTGACAGAGTATGTTAATATAAATCCTTGGAAGATTAAATGAAAAATGGAATAAAAAAATGGAAAAAATGAGAAAAAGTCACTTTAAGACAGGCATGTCCAAAGTCCGGCCAATCACGGCCCGGTTTTGAACGGCCCGTCTGGTTCTCAGGTGGGCCGCGGGATCAGGGGAGAGGAGGGCTGTCAGATGAGCCCGATCTCCCAATCCCCTGCCGAACTATACATCGGCACTGTGAGAAGCTCCATCAGCCTCAAAAGTGAAAGTGCAGGGGAGTGTGCTGTGCTCTCTGCTTCCCCCTAGAGTGCAGTACCGGGCTGAATGAGGAAACTGGAAAGGTACTTTGTTAGAAGCTAGATTTGTTTTAAAAGGGCTTTATAGATGTGTCTGTGCATGTGAGTGTCTGTCTGTCTGTCTGCATGTGTTTGTGTACATGTGTCTGTATGTGTGTGTGTGCATGTGTGTGTGCGCATGTGTGCATGCATGTGTATATGTGTGTATGTTACTTTTAATCCGGACCCCCCCATTCCTGTACCATCAGAACTGCTTTTGTAGGGCTTGTTTGTGATAGCAGCCAGGACTGCTGCTCCTCTATAAAAAAAAAATCCATGCACAGATCGCTTTTCAGAGGCATTTGACAGGCAGTAAAGAAGCATTATGTTGCCTCCTCACCACCTGTCTTAAGCCCATAAATGCAGCATCACTATACCGCAACAGTGCAATGCACAGTTGCGGGGTAGTTGCAGTGCAGCTCCATTCAGCCTGGGTATACCTCCGGCTGCAGCCACAGCATGTGTACACCTCCAGCTGCTGCCTCTGCAGCTAAAGGGGGAGAAGTTGGGGGTGGTAAAAACAGCTCAACCATGTGGTTTTACTGCCCCTCTAACCTGACATGTGAACAAGCCCTTGGTTCACATCTGTGTGGCGGCGTGCTGCGTGTAGGGCAGCCCATTAATTTCAATGGGCTTCCCTACCCACAAAAATGCAGGGAAAGAAGTCCCCAACCTTTTTTTTTTTTTAATTGCACTGCACCAAAAACATTCCACGTTTTCCAATGTGTGGGGTACCATTGAGAATTAACGGTACCCCTAAAGAGCAGAGCATTAGTCTGTGTGTCGGGAACGAGCGCGACAAAGGCAAGAGAATTCTTGTTGGGCAGTGTAGTGTATTAGTGCTCGAACGAACACACTTAGACCGAATTTTAATGGTTCAAAGAATGTCAGGCAAAATGGTCGGCAATCACGCATGTTCACTTCATCAAATCTGTCTCTCTTTGAAAAAAGTTTGGACACCCCTGCTTTAAGACATCATCATATAAGGTGCAAATGTGTTAAATGTGCAAACACACTTAATAAAGTGTTTAAACAACTGATCCATGAGTATGTGTCCAACAAGTGTCCACTTCTTCTATGTCCTGTGTTCCCTCTTTGACATCCACGATCTTTCAATGCACTCACATATAGATGGATAAGAAAAAAGTGGATCCGATCGTGTATATCCGTAAATAAAAGTTTATTGCATAAAAGTTTAGATATACAACCAAATCGTCTGGGACGCCTTGCGTTCCACAGCCCAGAAACGACATGACCGGAAGTGGCGCAGTGACGCTTTAAGCTTTGCCCTACGCGTTTCGTCATGCCGACGTCATTGGGAGCTGCGCCACCTTCTTACACCTCACGCCCTTTATACCATGCGGTTGCACAGCAATGTGCCCAAAAGCACTGCGCCACTTCCGGTTTTGGAGTTTTGGTCTCTGGAACGCATGGCGTCCCAGACGATGTTGTTGTATATTGTGTACTACCTTTTGGCACTAGTGACAGTGCTTTTTACTAAACGTTTATGCAATAAACTTTTATTTATGGATTTACACGATGGGATCCTCTTTTTTCTTATCCATCTATATGTGAGTGCATTGAAAGATCGTGGATGTCAAAGAGGGAACACAAGACAAAAAGCTGACTCCATTGTGAGGCCTTTTACCCCTGCAGGGGTACATTCCTTTGGTGAGTGCGGACCTGGGGGGGAAGCCCATGTGAAGAGTCACCAAATAAATGTTTTTTTTTTCACTTTACCACTATGTTTTATGAACTTTCAAATCTAATGGATTACATATGAAATATTTGTTATGTTGATTTTCTTTTGCTGATCTATATACTTTGGAATCACTAAAGAAATGGACACTTGTTGGGCACATACTCATTGATCAGTTTTTTAAACACTTTATTAAGTGTGTTTGCACATTTAACACATGTGCACCTTTTATGATGATATATTAAAGTGACGGTATACTTTTTTCATTTTTTTTTCAATCTATTATTTATTTAATTTTCCAAGCATTTTTATTAACATACTCTGTCACATTGGTAACACTTAGCAGCGCCAATCTTACCCATATATACATTTCTCATATTCCTTCACTGATTCCACACCTGTGGGTACAACTGGGGTAGGCTGCAGCTAATTTTCATCTCCTGGTGCACAACACCATATTGTTTTTTACAGAACAACTTTACATGCAGTTTTCCAGAACGAACAGCTCCTCAGGTTTTAAAAATACTTCCCTTAATGTCAGGACAGATATGAACTGTTATTTTTTCATTGTTTTAGGGTAAAAAACACAAAGTAGTATATTGTAGTCACTTTTCGATCAAACATAGTGTTTTCTGCAGTTAGAAGTTGCTTCGTCTATTACTGGCATGTTTGGTATACTGTACATTGTCTTATGTAGCTTTCATTTACCCAGTGTGGAAATAATGGTCGCAGGGCCATTTAAATTAACACAGATCACAGCACCGACTTTATCAAGATACAATTGGCCAACTTTAATTTCCCACATGCAGTATTCCTGATAAATCACTACCATACTAAATCACTGTGTGGGTCATCTAGGGCAATCCATTTTTCTTCTAAATGTATTTATTTCAACTGAATAGCTAGACTGAGAATAACTGCAATTGATCACTGAAAATCCAGCTCACTGAATAACTGTATGAAGCACACAGGCTGGATTTTCCCATTAAGGAATGTAATTGTTTTCTGCCTCTTGTTTTAACATCTACTTATCCACACTGTGATTTTTAGAAGCCAGAGTGTATTCACCTTGGGGCTTTTTTTTGTTTAGAGCTTAATCACTCTCTTCAGAGCTACAAAATAAAGCCATCTTCAGAACTATCATGTAGAATGAGAGCTAAAATTTAAGCTCACATTTTATTATGCCTCCTGCCCCAGCATGTAGTTGGTTTCTTACCTGCCAATGACCCAGTAAATGCTATGATACATTACTATATATACTACCATGTGGACTGAAATATAACTGTTCTGGAAATCGCTATAATTTAAGACAAGTTAGAAGAACAAAGTGCTGTATGATTCTTGATGCACTGTGTAATGACCCAGTGCAGAGTTGAACAATGTCAAGATTCATTCGTCTAAATTACACAGTAGTCTAGTCTGGCACAACAAAAAAAGTCATCTTCAACATGGGACACCATAGCAACAGATGAATATAGAGCTGCAAAGAAAGCAGAACTCTTGTAGAATCTGATACTGTCACTTCGTATTCACAGCAAAAAGGAAAAAATATAGGTACTGTAACATGCTTCTTTAGGAAAATACACCACCATCAAAATATGAAAATTATTTTGCTTATAGACTATGAATGTGATGTGTGTCTACAGTCACACCCCAGTTAAGTTGTTTAATTCATTAACCACTTAAGTCCTGGACCATTTCGCTGGTCAAAGACCAGGCCACTTTTTGCGATTCGGCACTGCGTCGCTTTAACTGACAATTGTGCGGTCGTGCGACGTGGCTCCATAACAAAATTGACTTCCTTTTTCTCCCACAAATAGAGCTTTCTTTTGGTGGTATTTTATCACCTCTGCGGTTTTTATTTTTTTGCGCTATAAACAAAAATAGAGCGACAATTTTGAAAAAAATTCAATATTTTTTTACATTTTGCTATAATAAATATCCCCAAAAAATACATAAAAAAAACATATTTTTTCCTCAGTTTAGGCCGATACGTATTCTTCTACATATTTTTAGTAAAAAAAAAAAAAAAAAATCGCAATAAGCGTTTATTGATCGGTTTGCGCAAATGTTATAGCGTCTACAAAATAGGGGATAGTTTTATGGCATTTTTATTACATTTTTTTTTTTACTAGTAATGCAGTCAGTGATTTTTATTGTGACTGCGACATTATGGCGGACACATCGGACACTTTTGATACATTTTTGGGACCATTGTCATTTTTACAGCGATCAGTGCTATAAAAATGCACTGTTACTGTGAAAATGACACTGGCAGCGAAGGGGTTAACCACTAGGTGGCACTGTAGGGGTTAAGTCAGTACTAGGGAGTGATTCTTATTGTTAGGGGGCGTGGCTACACATGACATATCACTGATGACCGTTCCCAATCTTGGGGAACAGCCATCAGTGACATGTCACTAGGCAGAATAGGGGAATGCCTTGTTTACAAAAGTATCCCCTGTTCTGCCTTTGCCGAGCGCAATCGCGGGCTGCCCGGTAAAATCGAGTTCCCGGGACCTGCGAATACGCTCACAAGGCACGAGGCGGGTGCGGCCGCTGGGCGGCAAATTTAAAGGGACGTACAGGTACACCCATCTGCCTGCCAGTGCCATTCTGTCAATGTACATCTGCGTGCGGTGGTCGGCAAGTGGTTAATATAATTGAACAGGCAGACATTGGATTTTTATTTAAAAAGTGCCTACAGAAAAGGTGATTTACTTGAATAAAAACAAAATAAATGTTTTCCTTTCAAATCATTTATTCAACAAAAATATCAATATATGTAATGGTGTACTGTGGAAAAAGTAAATACACCCTTTGCATCAAAAGCTGGTATTGCTTCCTCTAGCAGAAATTACTTCTCATGGGCATTTTGTAAATCTGCCCACCAGTTTCTGACAATGTCTCACTATCATACTTTCAATAGCGCTGCAGGGTTTACATTTATTTGCACTGACCCTGCAGCACTATTAAAAGTGCCATTTTAAAACTTTAAAAACTTTGATTTGAATAAAATTAATTTTGTATGGATTCATGCTATGAGGAGCATTTCTTTCCACCCACCCATATGAGAGGGTACCCAATGACCAGACCCACCGTGGAGAAGGAGATACCACCAGACAAGAGACCAGAGATGTCCCTACTTGAATGTGCTTTACCCTTGCAGGGGTACATCTTTCTGGTGAGTGTGGAACCGAGAGGGGAGCACGTGTGGAATTCACCTACATTTTCACCAATAAATATTGTTTATCCAGGCACAAGTCAATTTGGAAGTTATTATATATTTTTTTGAACTGTGATTTTTTGTTTTTGTTTTACAGCAGTGGATTCTTATATATATATATATATATACACACATATACATATATATTTCTATACAGAGTATAATCCAGTTTTTATGGACAAATATTTAGTATGGACACTTTTTCCACAATAAGCACACTGCTTATACTGCTTTATATGTGTATTTTTTGGTTTATGGAACTTTTTATTAGCCATCCAGGATTGCTGGAGCACTCATACAATTTAACACTAATAATGTTTGTGTGATATAAAGAGATAGGGCACGCTATTAGACGGTTTATTTTTCCAACTTTAACACAACCACATATTAGATTTAGGCAGCGTCATTTTACCTCCCCTTTCCTTATATCTTTACTACTGTTACTTTGACCAAACAACTATCTTAACTGATCAGTCTGTAGCACATTATTCCAGAAGGCCTAGTCTTTTGCTATTTTTTCAATGGCAAAGTGCAATTTTGCTCTAATGTCCTTTCTCTACCAGCAGAATACAATAATCAGTGTTGCCGGCTATGTCCGGTGGCACTGATCTTTTGGGACAATCCCGACAAGCTAATTTACACAAGTCGATGGATACAACTAGCTAGCCTATACTGGCCAAATTTTGATTCAAGTATGGCCAGCTTAACAATGGAATAGAGTGGCTATACAGTGAATCTAAAAATTCCAACCTATATGCTGTATTTACTGTGTATACAGTTTATGTGACCTGAACATTTGTATGTAAAATGATCATGTGATAAAAAATTAAAGCATCTAGAGTCTTACTGAGGTAGTGAATTGACCCTATTAAATAAAAATGCCTCAATATATTTAGTGAGCATTCATCATCCAATTTTTGTCAGGAAGCACAAACAGCAATAATCACAAACAGCAGTTCATAGCAAGCAGCCCAAAATGATCTTTTTTTTGAGCTGAGTATAGTCAGGTGAAATTGTATTAGCTGGTTCTCTAATCAATAGCTGGCCTTACACATGTAGCGTTTAATTTGAAAACCTAAATTTTCCAAATGTTTGTTCAATTTTTTAATGGTTAGTGGGGTCAAATTAATGATTGTTTTTGACCGTTGTATGAGAAAATTTGAAGAGGCAAAATTCTAAATGTGGTTTTTGGTCATGAAAAAGCATACATATTTAAATGTGCATGTTCAAGGCACAAAAGAAACCTATTTAATACATCTGGCATGCCATTCAAGTAGCAAGTCTAGATGAGATTTTAAGGGCTTTAGAACAAAATTAGTTGACTTAATGAAGGCAAATCTGACAAAATATTTTTCAGAATTGTATGAACATTAGAATGAAATTCTTCTAGTGTATGGTCAGTGTATATCCTTGTGGGTCTTGCACTACTTGGTTGAAAATGGAAGCCCTATAACTGCCTATAGCAGTCTATCACACATTCTTTAATACTTCTAAAGCGGTATGGTAAAATTACTCGGACAAATTTAGCGGTTTCTATAACCAACAAAATAGTTCCTATTTGAATCACGTTAAATCACGCTGTCATTACTCAAACCTGGAAGGTATCATTACGACTTGGGTCACATGACTCATTTTCAAAGAGCTACTGTACATGTGGATTTCAAAACTGTAAGGGAAGGTAAACAGATCATATTACACAAGAAACACCTAACCTCATATATCAAAGTGCATTTGATAAAAAAAATGTGTTCCCATAATCAGATATGAGCTTTTTTCCGCCATCATTTTCCTTTGCTGTTTTGAATGTGATTAGTTGCTATAAAGCACTGCAGACAGTTCTCATCAGACACTTTGATACACAAAGAGCTCTAAAACGATTGCAATAGAAAACATCACTTTCACCCACTCAGCAAATTATTGTGAATTCCCTCCACTAATAGAATGATATATTGTCTACTTTACAAAATATTAAAGATCATGAAAAATGACATGACCAAAAGATTAAAAAACATATTTTTCAAACAGTTTATAGAACTCTAAGAAGACCCCCCTTAACATCTTTTTTGCTCATATGTTTAATATGATAGAACACATACCATCACATATCTCCCAGTGGAATTCAATAAAATGTCACGATTCACAACCGGCACATCCATTTATACACATGATTTCCTATAAATCTAACCCAAATGTCAATTCTGTTATTGGTTCAGCAATATTCCGCAAAGTCTGCAGAGAATATGAGGTGAAATTATTGACATCCCCTGCCAACAGGAGTTTCTTTCAAACATTTCTGCACATATAAAAGGGGCACTGGGGCTGCAGCATTCTTGCTACATAACTGGGACTAATCACTAGACATGTGCATTTGTTTTCGTCCGAATGCATTTTTGTCCGAATTTCAGGGCTTTTCGCGTTCGTTTTAACAAATGATAACGAATGCGCAGAATCCGAAATCCGAAAGATCTGACATAAAAAATGCTTTATTTTCGTTTTGTTGAGACAACAGTTTGATATAGATTGAAGATTCAACATGACGGTGACAATAGCAATCTGTGTCTATCGAACCCGCGGTTGAATGTGCCTAACCTCATGCCGCGTACACACGACCGTTTTTAATGTCATTGAAAAAAACAATGTTTTTCTCGACGTGATTCTTCTGAAGCCTGCCTTGCCTACACACGATCATGAAAAAAAATGCTAGAGCAAAGCGCGGTGACGTATGAAATGTACGACGGCACTATAAAGGGGAAGTTCCATTCGGATGGTGCCACCCTTTGGGTTGCTTTTGCTGATCCTTGTTTTAGTAAAGTTTGGTGAGAGACGATTCGCGCTTTTCAGCCTCGTGCTCTTCAGTCCATTACAGCGTGACGAATGTGCTATCTCCATTACGAACGCTAGTTTTACCAGAACGAGCGCTCCCATCTCATCACTTGCTTCTGAGCATGCACGTTTTTTTCACGTCGTTAAAGCCTACACACGGTCGTTTTTCATGATGAGAAAAACGACGATGTGAAAAACGACGAGAAAAATTAGAGCATGTTCCAAATTTTTCATGGCCATTTTCACGTCGTGAAAAATGCTCTGAAGCCCACACACGATCGATTTTAATGACTATTTAAAAAAATTGCATTTTTCTCGTCATGAAAAACGGTCGTGTGTATGCGGCATTAGTCCAAGATTATTCGACATTTGAGAGAAAAGATTCAACGTTATAGAGACATGGAGATTCGATGAAGCAGCTAAAAACATTAGATCGCCACGAGTGGACATTTATGGTTGAATGCTCAGCCCATAGGCTATAGAAGAATTCTAATGTTGGTTGACTAGTAACAGGGCCGGACTGGGAATAAAAACCAGCCCTGGAAATAATTTCATACCAGCCCCATAGCATTATTATACCAGCCCAACATCAACACGTCATTATTTTCTTGTACATAAAAGGAAAAACCGTGCATTTTAAAGAATATTTGAAGAGTGTATATATAGATAAGAGAGACATGGAATTTACAAACAGCACAAATTGTTAACTGGCAAAAATCAGGTAATTTACTGGCGCAGACACATTTGCAAAAAAAAAGTTCCTAAAATGGCAGTTTTCAGTGCAAATATCAATATTTAAGCTATAAACATGTAGCTAAAGCTATTAGCAAAGTTAAACAAAAGTCAAAAACCATATTTCTCCATTTACATGAAGGTCAGAATAAAGGGGTTGTTGTAAAGGTAAAAGTTTTTTCACCTTAATGCATTCTATGCATTAAGGTGAAAAAACATCTGTGGATTAGCGGCCCCCCAGCCCCCCCCCCCCCGTTTACTTACCTGACCCCTCGAAAGTCTCGCTCCGTGAACGCGCTTGCTTCTCGGCTCATTCATTGGTTGATTGAAAGCAGCGCAGCCATTGGCTCGCACTGCTGTCAATCACATCCAATGATGCGGCGCGCCGGGGGGCGGGGCTGAGTGATACAGTGAGCGGCTATGGCCGCCAGCTATATCACAGGAGCGTGCCCGCAAAAACTCATCACCATGCTCGCTCGCATGAAGGTGATGAGTTCTTGCGGGGGGGAGCCGAGACAGCCGGCCGAGGGACCCCCGAAGACCAGGTTCAGGGCCACTCTGTGGAAAACGAGCTGCACAGTGGAGGTAAGTATAACATGTTTGTTATTTAAAAAAATAAAAATAATTACCTTTACATACCCTTTAATATAACCCAGCCAGCACAGAGTTCCCACATATATCAGGAGTCTGCAGGATTCCCCTTTACAGTGCAAGGGAACTCTGACATAAAGGGGAACATTGCAGATCATGATCTAGGTGGGAAGGCCCCTTTTACACTGGGGCGGTGGGTGCTTTGCCGGCGGTATAGCCGCGGTGCCCATTCATTTCAATAGGCAGGAGCGGTGGAGAAGCGGTATAAACACCGCTCCTCCACCGCTCCAAAGATGCTGCTAGCAGGACATTTTTTTGCGTCCTGCCAGCGCACCGCTCCAGTGTGAAAGCCCTCGGGCTTTCACACTGGAGTGTGCGGAGCGGCTATTTCAGGGTGCTACTTTTAGCGTTATAGCGCCTGCAAAGCGCCTCAGTGTGAAAGAGGTCGAACTCTGATATAAAGGGGGGCACTGGTGACCAGAGACCCCGCTTATATCAGAGTCCACTGCATTCCCCTTTACATCAGAATGCCCCCTTGCACTGAAGGGTGGAATCCTGCAGACTATGATGTCTGAGAATGTGGGGAGGACCACCTCCCGTAGAAAGAAAACACTAAGGTAAAGGGGTTTACTGATATAAGGGGGAAACCTTTAGATCAGTGCCCCCTTACAATATTGTATTGACTCCCCCCTCAGACTGGCCTGGCGGCGCCGTCACTGACATCCTCTCAGGTGCACGGTGCAGGGCTCAGTCAGTCGGCTCCAGCTTGGTGGCTCTGGTTTTATCCCATAGTTTCCTCTCCACAGTCCATACATGTCTGACTTCTCCCATGACCTCCATCCTGGCGGCACTCCCACTCTTGACTTCTCTCCAGACGTGATATAAGACAAGAGGCTGCAGATGGTACAGGAGAGGTCAGAGGCTGCGGATGGTACAGGAGGGGTCAGAGGCTGCAGATGGTACAGGAGAGGTCAGAGGCTGCGGATGGTACAGGAGAGGTCAGAGGCTGCGGATGGTACAGGAGAGGTCAGAGGCTGCGGATGGTACAGGAGAGGTCAGAGGCTGCGGATGGTACAGGAGAGGTCAGAGGCTGCGGATGGTACAGGAGAGGTCAGAGGCTGCGGATGGTACGGGGGAGGTCAGAGGCTGCGGATGGTACGGGGGAGGTCAGAGGCTGCAGATGGTACAGGGGAGGTCAGAGGCTACGGATGGTACAGGGGGGGTCAGAGGCTACGGATGGTACAGGGGGGGTCAGAGGCTGCTGAGGGGGGACAGAAGGTTTAGAGGCTGCGGAGGGGGGACAGGAGGTCAGAGGCTGAGGCGGGGGCGACAGGAGGTCAGAGGCTGAGGAGGGGGGGACAGGAGGTCAGAAGCTGAGGAGGGGGGACAGGAGGTCAGAAGCTAAGGAGGGGGGGACAGGAGGTCAGAGGCTGCGGAGGGGGGGACAGGAGGTCAGAGGCTGCGGAGGGGGGGACAGGAGGTCAGAGGCTGCGGAGGGGGGGACAGGAGGTCAGAGGCTGTGGATGGAGAGACAGAAGGTCAGAGGCTGCGGAGGGGGGGATAGGAGGTCAGAGGCTGCGGAGGGGGGACAAGGAGGTCAGAGGCTGCGGAGGGGGGGACAGGAGGTCAGAGGCTGCGGAGGGGGGGACAGGAGGTCAGAGGCTGCGGAGGGGGGGACAGGAGGTCAGAGGCTGCGGAGGGGGGACAGGAGGTCAGAGGCTGCGGGGGACAGGAGGTCAGAGGCTGCGGGGGGGACAGGAGGTCAGAGGCTACGGAGGGGGGGACAGGAGGTCAGAAGCTGCGGAGGGGGGGACAGGAGGTCAGAAGCTGCGGAGGGGGGGACAGGAGGTCAGAAGCTGCGAGGGGAGAGGAGGTCAGAGGCTGCGGAGAGGACGTAGGAAGAGGCACACGACACGCCAGACCTGACCTCACTGAGCAGCGCGCTACTGCTTAACTTTTAAAAATGCCATCGTGTCACTGCGCATGCCTTTCCAAAAATTGCAGAGCGTGTACGGGCTTTCCCGAGCATGGCTAGCTTCGGAACTGCGCTGGCGCATGCGCAGTTGCATGTCAGCCCGGCCCCGCAGCCATATTTTTTTCAGGCGCCGCTGCCCTCACAGCGGCCCCAGGAGCAGCAAGCCCACCGGGATTTTTCCCGGTAGGCCAGTCCGGCCCTGACTAGTAATAATAATGAATAAATATAATTATTACTAGTCATACAACATTAGAGTTCTACTATCGTGTGTGGGCAGAGCATTCGACCGGAAATGTACGATTGCGGCATCATACAGTTTAGCTGCTTCGTCAAATTTTCTTAGAACATTCGACAGACACCATAACCCTTCAATTGACAGATTCAACCGTAATTCAGATTTTCGGACGAATGCATTTTTTAACGAAACAAAATAAATAAAAACGAATTTCGGGAGTAACTAAATAAATGTATTTTTCGGACGAAATTCTGAAACAAAATGTTTCAGTGTGCACATGTCTACTAATCACACACTTCCACTTTAAGTGACTTTTAGCGATCACTTGCAAACAAGCACACAGTATCTATAGAACAGCAGGTAACATATGGCAAATACATTTATTGTTCTTTATTTTACCTAGTAATCCTGCAAGTAACACATCATGTTCCTGGGTGGTTACACCACTCCTCCATGCTGTATATGGAGGAAGCCACTGTTGTCACCCTTGGTTGCTCTCCTGATATGGACTACAAACATGGCTGTATCTCTTCATCTCCATTGCATGGGGGGCAGGGCAATTGGTAGTTTACAGAAGATAGCTAGGAGGAAAACATTCTTCTGTGCAGGTCACAAGAAGCAATAAGGACACCACATTTTTGGCAAGATCAAAAAGTATTTTCTGAATTTGCTGAACATGTTCTTAGCGTGGGAGAAAAAGAAAATCAAGGCAGCCATCACATCTGAGCAATGTAAGCTGCAATGTATTGCATTTTCATTTTTGGATTTAGTTATCCTTTAATTCTCCAGCAAATACCAAGAACTGAATTATCAGTTTTGAATAGACTGAGCCCTAAACATTGTTTAAGTTTGTGAAATTTCTAGATATTAAAACATCTGTTACATATGTAAATGAAGATAAGAAAATAAGTCAAACAAATCAGGAAACAAATAAATAAGCCAGAATGGAATCTTTAGAAGTCTATTATTTGTGTTCCTAAAACATTGCATCCATTCTGACAGCTTCATAGACTTAGGGGTGCAGTATAATCCTCATGCAGTTTTCTTCCTGGAAGCATGCTGTTATCCGCGCCACATTAGTATAACTTGCAGGCACTCAGCACTTTCATATTGTGTTATGTTATAATATTAACTTTCAGCTGCTGTCTCCTTGTGTAATTCAGCAAGGAACCTATCACTCACTCAGCGTTTTCCTACAGCCATTGGTGAATGTGCACATTTTGTGCTGATGTCATATGCTTAGCCGTCTGCAGAGGCAGCTTCGGCTATTTGCCAACAAGACAGCAGCAGTTCTACCTATCTGGCACCAGCAAACGAAAATGATTTACACTTTCATTTCAATCTCTTTAAAGCTAGGAGAGTGATCACCATCCAACACTTGCTCAACACACATCAATCACACTAAGTTTCAGGGATGCTGGTATAAGAAATATATTACAAATAAATAATTCAGCCAGCTATCTTAACCTCTTCTTGTTTCATTGTGCTACATACTCATCCAGCAACATTGCAATTTGCTCAAGCATTAAAATGTATTAGCAAGCATGCCTTTACCAGATGACTGAATCATGTCAGTGACATCCAGGTAACCTCTAGCTCCTTGGATATTAGACATACAGTATTAAATTAGGAAGCACTTTTGGATAAAAAAATATTTATAAAAAAGAATCAAAGTCACCTAAGAAATTACTTATTTATCTAAGCCCAGTTTAACATTTTACCAAATCCAGTATTATAGATTTACAAATACACATTTTTGTGTTTCTGGAAGTTTTTAAGCACATACTGTACATAAAAAGAAATTTTGTAAGCTATAAATGATACTGTTATGAACTGCAATGTTGAGTCTAAAATAAAGGATGCAAGAGAGAACTTTGGGAAATCCGCATGTATCAAAACAATCAGACATGCTAGAAGATTTTATCCAGTTCTGCTTTGGTAAATATCGAATGTGCAGTGATGCACTGTTTCCAGAAATATGGTTCACTGTCCAAGCAAAACAGCTAATGGTATGCAGCCCAACTTTCATTAACACAATGTAGAATATCTTTGTCAATTTACATTTTCCACAATGCACTAACCTCAACATGTGCAATGTAACAGAAATAAGCCACCAAGTCTCTATGGTGCCAAACTTACTAAATCCATACTGGAGTAGTCTGCACCATGGGCAGAAATCTTCTTTCTGCCTGCAGATGCCAATCCAGTGATGCTGCAATGAATGTTTGTATCCTTCCACTAGTATCTTTCCACTTTCATAACAAGTAAATTCAATTAAAATAGAATACAAATTTAGTTGTTTCTGCTTCATAATTCATGTATTTTGTTTCAAGTAGTTTGCTAAAATCGTATAAAAAAGGGCAAACTTATTTACTTCCAATTCTTGCTCCACGATTTGGGCACCACTGGTCTAATTTACTCTCATGATACCGTTTTTGATGTGATCACATTACTACGATGTACTATTGTTATGGTTGTTCCAATTCTCATTTCAATTTAAGCTGATTGTACTCATCTCCTGTTTGAATGTGACATGCTTACTGTATCTTGTCTTTTCTTATCAATAAAAAATTTGAACAAGAAAAAAGGACAAACTTAATCTTATTTTCGCTGGCTACCCCTTATTCCCTCCAGGTATGAAACAACCAGCTAGATTTTCATGGTGGATGAGAAAAGGTTTCCACAGCATCAACCCCTCCTTTTTTTGGATAGTTCTTTGCCCTTCGAATATCTTCATAAGCTCAAAAATATTTCCAACTTTTTTATTTCCTGAAGATTTGACATAATGTAGAGTCTCCCATACAAACGAAAACCCTTTGCCTAATCTTTGAGGGCCAGTTCACAACAGAACCCGGTTCAAGAAACCTGTGTTCTCTGTGCGGGTTTCCTGCATCATGTTCAAAGTTTGCAATTTGCATTGGGATTCAGTGTTAACTTAACAACACCCCAAACGCAGGTTGCAAACACAATGTGTTTGCCTGCACCGGATTAGAGGGTATAGTAGTACCATACTATCCAGGTTGGTATGCATTTTGCAAAATAGCACTGTTTTTGGTGTGGTCCAGCACAATTTCAGCCTATTCAAATGAATGGGCTGAAATTGCACTGCACCCAGATCGCATGTGAAATGCGCAAGAAATGCACAGCCCATTCTGGTGTGATTCATGGTGTAAACTGGCCCTAAGAGACTTTGAGCATAGGTGCAAGGTGCACCGGCATACTCCACGATTGATCTCATTTTATTATTTTCTTCGATCTCGAAACTCTAACAAAAATTCTCATAAATCTTTCTTAGGAAGAGCAACAAGGGCCATCTCCAACAAAAAAGTAATGGAAAAAATAATGATCCCATATAGCAAAGAGATTCTTTAAAACCTATCTTCAGAAAATTTCAACAAAGTACTGTTAGAGTACTCCAGTTAAGCCCACGTTCACACTGGGGCTGCGGGAGTGAAGCCTGCGAGTTCAGCTGAACTAGCACGATTTCACTCCCGCTGGCAGTCCCGATTTCAGCCACGATTTCAAAGACATCTGAAACAGATGTCAATGTAAATCGCGGCTGAAATCGCAAAAAGTAGTACAGAAACTACTTTTTGTAATCGGTGCAGCGCCGCAGATGCGGCGTCACATCTATTAGGACGGTGCAATTGCCCGCAATTTGCGGCAAATTTCGCCGATTTGACATGCGATTTGACATGTCAAATCGCATGTCAAATCGCATGTCAAATCGCACCAGTGTGAACCAGGGCTAAAATAAATATGTACTGTCCTATTCCCTCAACTGCTTTAGGGGTGTCAGGCACCTGCTGCCATGCCCTGTATTTGGTGTATGTGTCCCAAAGAAAAAAATGTCCCTAATTCCAATCTAAACTTCAAACTTCTGAAAAATCCCTAGGTAGCCTTCGTATTTCACAAATCAACTAATACATCTAAATGGGCTTATGCCCTGATTTTTGAAAAACAGATTATTGCTAAATCTGAGATCAGCCATAGTCAACTTCAAAAAAGTAAAAAAATAATATCTAAGATACTGTATAAACGAAAACATACAGCCTTCCTCAAAGACAACATGTGAGATTTCTAAATATATGGCAACCATAAATTAGCTACTCTTATCTCTCTTATTTCCCTCTCTCTTTCCATCTCTATTCCCTTTCTCCTCCCACTTTCCTACCTTTGTCTCCTTTGCTAAAACTCTGTTACCCACAAACACCTGCCTTCCTACCCGTGTTCCTTTTTGCTTGTATCTTGACTTCCTTACTTTCGATTTAGATCATACCCTTTACTATACTGTATCACCTCTTCTTTTTTTTTTTTTTTGTGCTCTTCTGAGTTATGCTTGGTTCCATGTAGTGCAAACATTAGGAAATTAGCAGAAGAAATGGAGGATAAAGAGTTTTAGTAAAGATTCTTTCATGTGAAACTGTAATGGAGAGCAGGGAAATTTTGACCAGGGCCTGGGGGTTTCAATACTCCTAGCACTGGAGCAAGGGACACCCCTGGAAGATATGAAGGTAATGGAGTTGATTTACTAAATGCAAAAAAGGCTCACTTTGCAAGGGAGTTTGTCCTCAGAACCTAATGAATAATGTGCAAGAGAAAAAAGCATTTTTGCTTGCACATGATTGGATGATGAATGAGTTTCACATCATTCACTAAGCTCTAGGATAAATTCCTTTGTTGCAAAGTGAAACTTCCCTTGCAACGTGAACAGCCTGTCTACCAGTAGGGAAATTAGGAGAATAAGACAATTGGAAAGCAGGCAATCAAGGCACAAAATATTAGAATATACTGATGGACAAAAGTCTGGTCAACAGCAGATGACAAAAAGTTCTCAGTGAGTACACATAAGGATGACCTGACTACCCAAAGCTTCCAAGAGTGTGGATGTAAATTGTGTGACACATATTCTCTGCCTGCATACCACAGATGGCTTGACTGGAAAGATAAAACAGACAGGAAAGAGAAAGAATGTACAACACATACAGAATGGTAACCAAATTGAGGAGCACTAAAATCACAAGGAAAGCAATACAATTCAAGCAATAAGCAGAGCACAGGTAAGCAGAAGTAGGTGAACAGTAAAGAATATCAAACAGATAACAAGAGAGCTGAGGGTGACAGAGGAGTGAAGAATAGTAAGTGGAAACTTAAGCTGGCCACACACTAGTACAATTTTGTTTTACATTTTGATTTTCAGGATGTTTGCTTAATATTCTAACCTTTATTGGTTAGTCAGATAGGCCTTTTTTGACAGTTGTTATAAGGATGGAACAGGATGGGAAACTTTTCTCAAATTAACAGTGCACTGAATTTTTGTAAAGGAAATCCCATCCATACCAGAATTGATTTGTAAAAGCAAGCAAGTTTTTGAAGTACTTTTGAAGGACATTCGTCAGGTCTACCAGTGTATGGCAAACTTAAAGGGTAACTCCAAAATGGCAAATAAAGAAAAATAATATACTATAGCATGTACAGTTGCGCTACAAGTCAAATTGTAATTGAATGTTATTACAAAATTACCTTTCCTTTTCAGTCTGCAGCCACTGTAATTTTCTATAAAAGCAATGCAATATGGCAACCTGGAGGTGTTCTGTACACAGAATGTGTACTGACCACCCCCCAGAAACAATCTCCTACTTGTGTGATTGGCTAACCAATTTTCCCAGAAGTCAGCCTAAGATAGAAGTCAGATTTCAGGCAACCCTTGCAACAAAAATGTAATTTTTGTGAGATATTTCCAATATGAACACATCTAAAGGGATGCAGGCACAGCAGCTTTCATCATTAGAGTCCAGCTGCACAGCTGACTGATAATTATGAAACCACTGCCATTAGACCTACTCACAGCTCAAAGACACAGACAAACACACATGGATTTCTTCAGATTAACAAAAGGTAGGAATCTGCAACAAAGGTTGTTATAATCCTTGCAATGTACATAGATAACACAGAGGGTATTTTTTTTTCTCAACAAAAGTGGAGTTACACTTTAACCACTTAAGGACCCCTCACTGTATATATAAATCGGCAGAATGGCTCGTACAGGCACAATCACGTACCTGTACCTGGCCCTTTAACTGCCGACGTCAGGGTCGCGCGCTAGCGCCGCCAGCGGCGCGCTCGCGACCCCCTGCCTTCCCCGTGAGTCGGACTGCGGGTCCCGCGGACTCGATCGCCGCCGGGATCCCCGCGATCGTCTCACGGAGGCATGGAGCGGGGAGGTGTTAGTGTAAACACAACATCTCCCCACTCCCCTACTGACAATGTCAGCGATCTCCGCTCTGTGTAATCAGAGAGGAGATCGGTGATGTGTCACTCGTAGCCACGCCCCCCTCAGTTAGAAACACGCCCCATGGCACACTTAACCCCTCCAGCTCCCCTAGTGGTTAACGCCTTCACTGCCAGTGTCATTTTTACAGTAAGCAGTGCATTTTTATTGCACTGATCGCTGTATAAATGACAATGGTCCCAAAAATGTGTCAAAAGTGTCCGATGTGTCCGCCATAATGTCGCAGTCACGAAAAAAATCGCTGATCGCCGCCATTACTAGTAAAAAAAAAAATTTAATAAAAATGCCTTAAAACTATCCCCTATTTTGTAAACGCTATAATTTTTGCGCAAACCAATCAATTAACGGCAATTGCGATTTTTTTTTTACCAAAAATATGTAGAAGAATACGTATCGGCTTGAACTGAGGAAAATTTTTTTTTTTTATATATTTTTTGGGGATATTTATTATAGCAAAATGTAAAAAATTTATTTTTTTTCAAAAGTGTCGCTCTATATTTGTTTATAGCGCAAAAAATAAAAACCGCGGAGGTGATCAAATACCACCAAAAGAAAGCTCTATTTGTGGGAAAAAAAAGCACGCCAGTTTTGTTTGGGAGCCACGTCGCACAACCGCGCAATTGTCAGTTAAAGCAACGCAGTGCCGAATCGCAAAAAGGGGCCTGGTCATTATGCTGCGTATTGGTCCGGTCCTTAAGTGGTTAAGCATGGTAAGTTGACACAACATGGACTTACTTGTTGGAATGTTTTATAGGAGCCTTGTGACTATAACTGTGCTACCATTACCACTTGCCATTGAGAAAAGGGGGTAAGTTTAGTAATTTCTGAGAGATACTCAGTGAATCATAATGGTTTTTATTTAGTAAGGCTAATAACACTCACAAATGTGTTACGGCATTCCATACCCATCCACTTAAGGATATAGTAGGAAGATCTATAGGCAACTCAAAGCAGTTATAAACCCAAAAACAAAAATGTTATATTTTGCGGCTTACCATTTCTTAGATGTGGTAATTTCATTATTGTTTGTTTTTATTTCACCTAGTGATATAGCCAGTAATACATTTACTGTGTTAGGGTGTCTGCATTCAGGATAAATTAGTAAAACACATTTGGACGACAGAATTGTCAGCCTGGAGAGAGGGAAGTGTTATTCCGTGTACACACGATTGGTTTTACCGATGAAAACAGTCCGATGGACTTTTTTCATCGGACAAACCGATCGTGTATGGGCCCCATCGGTCTTTTTTCCATCGGTGAGAAAAAATAGAACATGTTTTAAATTTATCCGATGGAAAAAAAAAAAACAATAGCACATTCCAATCGTCTGTGTGGAACTCCATCGGAGAAAAAACCCACGCATGCTCAGAATCAAGTGGACGCATGCTCAGAAGCATTGAACTTAATTTTTCTCGGCTCGTCAGAGTGTTTTACGTCACGGCGTTTGGGACGGTCGGATTTTTGACTGATGGTGTGTAGGCAAGACTGATGGAAGTCAGCTTCATCGGAATTCCGATGGAAAAATCCATCGGATTTGAATCCATAGGAAATCCGATCGTGTGTACAGGGCTTTAGACTAGCGGATTTAGATGGACTTGACAAACAAATAAAAAGCTGAACTCCAGCTAACACTTTATAAGTCATTAAAAATCATCGTGTGTGGGCCTCAGAGCATTTTTCACAACGTGAAAAATGGCCATGAAAAAATTGGAACATGCTCTAATTTTTCACGTCATGAAAAACGGCCATGTGTAGGCTTTAATGACGTGAAAAAAAAATGCGTATGCTCAGAAACAAGTATTAGACGGGAGCACTCGTTCTGGTAAAACTAGCGTTCGTAATGGAGATAGCACATTCGTCACGCTGTAAAGGACTGAAAAGCACGGGGCTGAAAAGCGCAAATCGTCTCTCAACAAACTTTACTAACACGAGGATCAGCAAAAGCAGCCCAAAGGGTGGCGCCATCCAAATGGAACTTCCCCTTTATAGTGCCATCGTACGTGTTGTACGTCACTGCGCTTTACTCAAGCATTTTTTTCCACGATAGTGTGTAGGCAAGACAGGCTTGAGAAGAATCACGTCAAGAGAAAAACACATTTTTTTTCAATGACATTAAAAACGGTCGTGTGTACGCGGCATGAGGCTCTATTATCACCATTTTCTACAGGAACTTGCAGGTTTAAAATGTATGCTATGGTTGATTATGGTGCACATAAAGCCTGTCTGATCTGGATGGACAAGAGTTGTAACCACCACAGCCAGCATAGTGGTCAAAACTTTTACCAATATCTTACATCTGTTTTCAAATGTGAAATTGCATGAATGCGAGACAGCCAATGACGGATCTTTGTCCTCAGGTAAAACCACTATAGTAACCTCTCCCTCATAGATGGTGGGAGCACTCCTGGCTGCAATGCATCATTAAAAGTAAAAGAGCAGGCAGCAAAAGTTCTTCATGATGTTTATATATCTCAACACATAGGCCATCTGTTTTATTATTAGAAAATCTTGCCACTGTCACTGCCACCTATAATGCCATGTACACACGATCGGTTTTACCAATGAAAACAGTCCGATGGACTTTTCTCATCGGACAAACCGATGAGAAAAGTCCATCGGACTGTTTTCATCGGTAAAACCGATCGTGTGTACACGGCATTATAGGTGGCAGTGTATGGGCCCCATCGGTGAGAAAAAAATAGAACATGTTTTAAATTTATCCGATGGGAAAAAAATTTATAGCAAATTCCTATCGTCTGTGTGGAACTCCATCGGACTTGAACTTCAACTTCATTGAAATTGAACTTCATTTTTCTCGGCTTGTCGGAGTGTTTTATGTCACGGCGCTTGGGACGGTCGGATTTTTGACTGATGGTGTGTAGGCAAGACTGATGGAAGTCAGCTTCATCGGATTTCTGATGGAAAAATCCATCGGATTAGAATCCATAGGAAATCCGATCGTGTGTACAGGGCTTTACTCTTCAAGTGTCAGTAGAGTCGAGCAGCGCACACTGTTCCAGAGATAGATAAGAAAGAGGCAGTGCCTGGAAACAGGATTCTAGATTGGAAATAGGGTAAGCCATCTGTAGCATAAGAATGATCATAATATTACTGAAATATTGCCAATATACTAGCGGACTCATCAGTCACTTGTTGAAGCCTTGCTATTTGGGCCAGAAAAGATACAGTGTTCTCTTACTCCAATCAATATTGATTATTCTTAAAAAAAAATGCATATTACACACCCTCTGCAAGATTAAAGTGGTTCTAAAGGCTGAAAGTTCAAATCTAGGCATGAAGGTAAAAAAACCTTCAGTGTGCAGCTCCCCCCTCACCCCTTTAATACTTACCTAAATCCGGCTCTCCCTCCTCATTGGCTGAGATGCAGGAGGCATAGGCTCCCGCTGATGTTAATTACAGCCAGTGAGAAAGTAGAGTTGGCAGGGCTGAGCCACGCTCTCTGAGTCTTATGGACACAGAGACCCCGGCTCGGAAGCAAGCACGCACAAGTGCCCCCCACAGCAAGCAGTTTTTTCTGGGGGAAATCTGCAAGGGGTGGGGGCCTTAGAAGAGGAGGATCAGGGCTGCTCTGTGCAAAACTATTGCAAAGAGAATATACGTATAACATTTTGTTTATTTCCTTTACAAACCCTTTAATGTCCCCTAATATTTTGGGTTCTGGGTCCAAGCCAGTAGCTTATCAGGCCACAACATCCAGTGAATGGTCTGATAAACCTCTAGTAGGAATATTGATTGACTTAACAAACTGAATCACATCACAAGCATATTTCACCCACACTTTCAAAAAGGAAGTCAATGCAGTCACCTGCCCTTTGTTAGTCATACCTTTATCTCTTACATAAAAGATTATTGAAGTCCTCTACCACAAATGCAGAAATAAGATATATTAACAAGCCACATTAAATGAAGCGTGCTTAAAGTGAACCCTCCATGTGTTTTAATGTTAATTGTACACATTAAGTGCTGTGTAACTGTAAAAACGTACAGGTTTTTATAACATCTCTCAGAGATTACAATATTTCCCATAACTATTCCGTCAACTTATTTTCTCTTCAGAAGGAAAGCTCCATCAGGCAATAACCTGAATCATCATTTATTTCCTGAACTGAGATGCTGTCTCAGAAATTAAATTTTTGTATGTTCGCAGATGTCCGACACAGATCCGTCCCTGCTGCAGCCTCTCTTCTTGTGACTTGCTACAAAGTTAAAATGTAGCACTCTGATCACTGAAGGACTAAGGAAATGCTTAATCCTGCCTGTAGCAAAATTATGACATCATCTCAACCTAGACAAAGCCACTTTCCTGAAGCTTATGAACTGCTTTATTATGGAAAAAAAGTTCTTACTTTTAAAAAAGAAATATGCTGTTGATGTATATTGGGACAGGTCAGGAAAATTAGTGAATGGAATGGCACTTCAAGTCTGAAGTGAGCCTTTGCAGCTTATGAAAATATTATGTAGAATGTATTTGTGAGTCTGGCCCAGGGTTTCTCAACTCCAGTCCTCAAGGCGCCCCAACAGGTCATGTTTTCAGGCTTTCCATTATTTTGCCCAGGTTATTTGATCAGTTTCACTGCCTTGTAATTACCACAGCTGTTTCATCTGAGGGAAATCCTGAAAACATGACCTGTTGGGGCGCCTTGAGGACTGGAGTTGAGAAACACTGGTCTGGCCTATGCTTGTCAGAAGCAAGGAAAGTATATCAATGGAGGTCTGATGCAGGACTCTTTTTATTTTAAGTGCAAACGCTCTTAAACCTTCTTAGAACATTCAGTTCCTAACATTTTATTCTGCAGATCTTATGAAAGACCAAGAAACTGCAATCTAAGACACAAAATAATCTAATGCTAATTCACTCTGTATGTGTTCTCTTATTATTAATACTGCCTGGAGCACCTTTCTGCAATATATCCCAAAATATCCCTTTCTCATCTAGATACTTGTCTTTCAACCATGTACAAACAATGCAATATTCATATTAAAATAAATGTAATATCTACAGTTCATTGCAGATGGGCAAGTATAAAATATTCAAGAACTTAATAATAATAAAACTGTGCACAGATAATGGAAATAAAATTAAAATTATATAGCAGCTAAAATGAAACTTCTGACCATGGAACACTTGCCCTGAATTCAGTAATGAACCGTGAAGTATTACCATGGTTCTAAGTGACCGCTAACATTTTGTGACTACCAATAACACAACACAAGACAGGCTTTAGCATCATTTGTACCTATTGTGCTTGGATGCAATGCATTGTTTAAGTTCTGTGCATTGAAAACGTTTACTTTTTACCATACAAAATACTTATTAGACTAAGCCTTATGTACAGTGCCTTGAAAAAGTATTCATACCCCTTGATATTTTTCAAATTGTCATGTTATAACCAAAAACGTAAATGTATTTGATTGTGATTTTATATGATAGACCAACACAAAGTGGCACATAATTGTGAAGCAGAAAAAAAATGATAAATGGTTTTCAATTTTTTTTTACAATTAAGTATCTGAAAAGTGTGGCGTGCATTTGTATTCAGTCCCCCTGAGTCAATACTTTGTAGAACAACCTTTCTCTGCAATTACACATGCAAGTTTTTTTGGGGATGTCTCTACCAGCTTTGCACATCTAGAGAGTGAAATATTTGCCCATTCTTCTTTGCAAAATAGCTCAAGCTCTGTCAGATTGGATGGAGAGCATCTATGAACAGTTATTTTCAAGCTTTGCCACAGATTCTCAATTGAATTTATGTCTGGAATTTGACTGGGCCATTCTAACACATGAATATGCTTTGATCTAAACCATTCCATTTTAACTCTGGCTGTATGTTTAGGGTCATTGACCTGCTGGTTAACCACCGCCCTAGTCTCAAGTCTTTTGCAGACTCTAACAGATTTTCTTCTAAGATTGCCCTGTATTTGGCTCCTTCCATCTTCCTTTCAACTCTGACTAGCTTCACTGTCCCTACTGAAGAAAAGCATCCCCACAACACGCTTTAGCGACCACCATGTTTCAGGGTGATGTGAAGTGTTAGTTTTCCGCCACACAAAGCATTTTGCTCTTAGGCCAAAAAAGTTAAATTTTTCGTCTTATCTGACCAGAGCATCTTCTTCCACATGTTTGCTGTGTCCCCCAAAAGCAATTGGTTCCAGCAGATTTTAGTTAGGAGTATCAGAGTAAAGGGAGCTGAATACAAATGCATGCCACACTTTTTAGATATTTCCAAAAAATAAACAAAAACCATTCATAATTTTCCTTCAACTTCACAATTATGTGCCACTATGTGTTGGTCTTTCACAAAACCCCCTCCCCCCCCAAAAAAAAAAAAATTGGTTGTAAAATGACAAAATGTGGAAAATTTCAAGAGATATGAATACTTTTTCAAGGCACTGTACACCCAAAGCTTGAGTTGCCATATTTGTTTATTTAATTCAGCAATTCAGAATTTATAACAAGTCTGCAAGCAATTAGAAAACCCCATTGCATTCTAAATGTTCAAAACCAAACAGGTTAGCA
This sequence comes from Rana muscosa, assembly GCA_029206835.1. Taxonomy (NCBI): domain Eukaryota; kingdom Metazoa; phylum Chordata; class Amphibia; order Anura; family Ranidae; genus Rana; species Rana muscosa. Next base: position 311,193,410 of record CM055127.1, on the reverse strand, counting down.
ATTTTTTACAAAATCTTAAAATAGCTCCTGAAGACTTTGTTTTCATGCTAAAAGGACAACTGCTGTACTGCTGGCTTATCCTTCTGAATCTGCTGGTCACCTGGCTGTCCCACTGATCCCCTAATTTCCATACTTTCTGGGTCACTGACTAACTGAGTATGCAGGCAGTAAACTCAGAAGCACAGACTCCATTTAACACTCACTTATTCTAGGATAACTCTAACAATCTAACAATAGCAATCAAATTTTAAAATTTATACACAAGCAATCTTCCCCAAGTTTGCCCATGTTGTATTCTTCCGCTTGAAGATTGAGATGTCTCTTGATAAAAATGAAGTCAGTCAACCTATGTTTATGACCAGCTTTTTACACCGAGAAATATGGAAGTATTGGTAATTAAGCCGACCACAGTCAGTATAGAATGGTTAGATATGCATGCATGAGCCATTCTCCCTCAGGATTCTGTGCTAGCCCCAAGTTCCTACATCAAAAGTCATTGTCTTAGACCACCTTATGACTCAGAATTACACTTTCTCCTGGTCCAGACAAAAATGACCAGACTGGGTCATTGGTATCTATGGGTATCATAAGGTTTGAGCTGCCATCCAGCTTTTTGCAGGTCAAGTGTAAACACTGCATGGAGCTCCGCTACCAAGATAATATAGAGAGGCATTCAAAATGACTTGTTATCGTACCTTCTATCAAGGGATTCAGGGTATATTGGAAAAGTCTTTACATGAATTACAAACTATTTTAATGAAAACTACAACAAATGACACACAAAATGCAGCATGTAACTGCTGTGGGAAATTAGCTCGTGGGGATCACCTTTTCTCAGAATGAAGGTCAGCGTACAGGCAGTTTCTTTAAAACCTGGCGTATTGCCAGCTTTATTTATAAGTGGTTTGCAATAGTCATACAAAATAAACAAAACAGTAAATCAAATCCTTGCCGTCCGGCACTAAACTAAACCGTAACCGCTCTCTATACGGTGAGGGGCTGGTCCCCGTCACCCACAAAACACAAGGTGAAGCAAACCTTTATTTTCCAATCCAACAAACAGAGCTCTTCTGACTCAGATTCCCCTCTGAGTCTTAGGCCGGAGCACTGCTGTGTTCTCTTCCTGGTCTTTTAACTTCCACCTGAGTGTGGACTTAGGTGGATCAGAACATCAGGACCGGAACCCAGCCTGCCACAGAGGCTGGAAAAACCGGACCGGATTCCCGTTCAGTCCCTTACAATGGACCGAATGCGAGGTGAAATGTAGCGATTGTCATATATCTCACCTCGCATACCGTCACACTGCTTATAGTTTTTTTTTTTTTTTTTAATTAAGACCCTTCTGGTAAGAAAATGACAGTTTCTAAAAGAAGAGACTTACAATTTATTTCCATAGTAGAACTAGTTAAACTCAGGAGCAGATAAATACAGATGACTGCAAGGCCAGCCATACACAATCTGTGAAAACAGTCCAGCCACATTACATAATGGAATCTAACACCAAGAAGGAAATTAAACAACATATGTACATTCAAAAGATCAGACTGTATAAAAAAAAATGCCTGTGCACTGTATCTAATGAAGCAACCCCATCTCTCAGCAGACAGCACTTACATTGGCTAGTAATGGGGAATCCAATAAAAAATCTTCAGGGTGGCAGATTAAAAAAAAAAAAAAAATCCCTCCTGGGTTAATCAGCCATGTTCCAGCATAGGTATATTTTTTTCCAAATAAGTCAAAATAGTCTTTCACCCTCACTATACAGAGTACAGGTAGTTGAATAAGGTATTGCGTCCTTCAAAGGATGCTTTGACTAAGCACTCTTGTTTGCGAGGCAAGGGATGGCTGCTATTGAGCTACAGTTAAATAAAATCCAAATCTGTTAAGGGACACCATTATTTATTCAGCAAGAACTCTGCAATGCTACCTGAATTTATTATATTAACAACAGCATACCAAATGCACTACAATTACAGATATTATTTTGGCTTGACAATGAACAAGAATATTACTACATGCTGTGGTATTACCACCAATCTGTAATGCATGTCTTGCAAACCAGACTTTCTGAATACATAGATACATAACTAAAACACTATACCACAATAAGAATGTTTTGGCACCACAGCACAACTCCTCTGTCACAACAACTTACTGCTCAAGTGTAGCTTGGCTCCTGCTACAGGTGCCAGATCATTCATATATTGGAGCTAAGCCCCCTTTTCCACAGTGCTTAAGTTTAGAAGAAAACGTTGCAACACAGCTACATATGTGGACAGCGAGGATATCAACTAATTTTCTTGCTCATTGAATGTATGAAATAAGGCACAGTGATATTGCATGATAACCAAATAAGGCAGTATTATTTCTGGACTTTTAAGGTACGACTTTCGCTGAAGGAGCACAATATATTTAAAACATAGGACAAAGTTTTTACTGTTAGCAGTCCTTAAAATTTTTTTTCATATACAGACTTAAACAATTTTGTTGGTGCCAATGTAGCTCATTGAAAAAATGCTTACTTCCTTCTGAAAAGTGAAGAAACTAAACTAACCTGTCTTGTGCATACCTGCATGCCTTTGGTATGTTATAGGGTAAAGCAAAGAAAGTGTAAGATAAATGATTGTTTATTGTACAAAGATATTTTAAAATGGCCTGGACAGCATTGTTTCTACCCTTAAAAAAAATGCTGATGCCGATTTTTGTCAGTATCCACCCAGTTTTAAGAGCTGCATTTTCAGGCAATGCCTACAGGCAGACAGAGTAAGAGATAGCTGTACAAGGAGGAGGTGATGAGGGCGCTAGCGATCTGTCTTGGGAGGGGTAAAGAGCATGGTTAGGTTGATATAGTTAGATAAGGTTGGAGATGTAGTTGGGAGCAGAGTTGTGGATACTGTTGCATGTTGTTGGGTGATCAGAATCCGGGAATAGGATTGGCACAGAGGGGTGGCAGCCAATGAGTGGTTGGTAAAGTAGGTCTGGTAGCAGCATTCATACTAGACTGATATTAAGGGAGTTGTTAGCATGGTCGTTTTTTAAGTCCATGGGAGTGTAGATAACCTCCCCGACATGGCAGCTAGAGGAAAATTTTACAGAAAGATGGTGCTAATGGTAGACAAGGAGTCAAGGAAAACGTTCAAGCAAATAATTCCAAAGTCAAGGTACATTAGTGTCAGATCACACTATTCATTCAGTTTGAGTGACAGAGTGCTTAAAGAAAAAAGACCCAGACTCATACAAACTAAGCTTTTTGGCAACTCAGATCAGCACTATATGTACAGATTAACCACTTCAATACAGGGCTTTTATACCACCTCAATACCGGGCCTATTCTGGCACTTCTCTCCTACATGTAAAAATCATCATTCTTTTGCTAGAAAATTACTCAGAACCCCCAAACATTATATATGTTTTTTTAGCAGACACCCTAGGGAATAAAATGATGGTCATTGCAACTTTTTATCTTGCACTAATTAATTAGTAATCATTTTTCAAACGCCTTTTTAAAAAAAAAAAAAAATTGTTTCATGAATTAAAAAATAACAAAACAGTAAAGTTAGCCCATTTTTTTTTGTAAAATATGAAAGATGATGTTACGCCGAGTAAATAGATACCTGACATGTCACGCTTTTAAATTGCGCACACTCATGGAATGGCGCCAAACTTCGGTACTTAAAAATCCCCATAGGCGACGCTTTGAAAAAATTTACAGGTTACCAGTTTAGAGTTACAGAGGAGGTCTAGTGCTAGAATTGTTGCACATGCTCTAACGCACGTGGTGATACCTCACATGTGTGGTTTGAACAGCGTTTACATATGTGGGTGGGACTTACGTGTGCGTTCGCTTCTGAGAGTGAGCTACCGGGGACAGGGGCATTTAAAAAGAAAATTTTTTTATTTTTTATTTTACTTATTCTTTTTAATTTTTACACTTTTTTTTACATTTTTATTTTTTTGATCACTTTTATTTCTATTACAAGGAATGTAAACATCTCTTGTAATAGGAATGGTGTGTGACAGGTCCTCTTTATGGAGAGATGCAGGGTCAATAAGACCCCACATCTCTCCTCCAGGCTGGAAAGCATGAGATCAGGAAAAAAAATTCACAGATCTCATGCTTTCAGCCGCAATTGCGGCTTTGTTTACTTCCGGGTACCTGGGCGTGACGTCATAACGTCACGCCCGGGCCTCCGACGGTCATAGAGATGACCAGAAATCTCTATGCTTCTTACCCGGTGCTGGACGATTCTTTCTCCGGGCCCCCCAATGGCACTGGAGAGCCCGGAGAAGCACGGATGGCGGTGGGAGGGGGGAACGATCAAGCGTCAGAACTGCCACTATGAACATTCTTATAGTGCGCAGAATCGCCAGCTGGAAATATTGAAATCTGAATGATGCCTCTAGCTGCAGGCATCATTCAGATATCCCCCCACAAAGTCAAGGACATCATATGACGCCCACCCAGGATGGGAGATCCCATCTGTGGACGTCATATGACTATGGGTGGGTAATGAAGTGGTTAAAAAATCTAATTTTTTAAAGAAAATAACACTTTACTCACTGTGAAATATTGAGGAGCCCTCACCATGTTGAAGAGCTGCTTTGCTGTGTCAGGCACAGGGTGCCTTAAATCTGTGCAGGGCACAATAAAATCTCGTGAAATACTGGAGTGAAATTTACTGTCCAGTGTCATAAACCTCTGTCTTGGTCACAGATCCTGGATTCTCCTACAGGATAATGACCCAAAACACACAGCTACTAACACCCAAGAATAGCGAAGAACAAAACATAGCTTTTTCTGAAGTGACCCTGATCTGGTTTCTACCAGACATGAAAAGAGTTGAGAAGTAGAAGGCACCATTAAAACCTGAGTTAGCTGGAGAAAGTTGTTGGAAAAAAAAAAGTGTACCAAACTATCTGTTGGCAAGTGCAAACGTTTTATTGAGAGCTACAGAAATCACTTGTTTGCAGTGATTGTCTCTAAAGCATATGCAACAAAATATTAGGTTAGGGTATCTCATCATTTTGGTCCATGTCCTTTTTGTTTGTTTCATTATTCAAAACATTCTGTTGAATCAAGAATCAAAAGCAAAGTCTGATTTTTATTAAATATGGAAAAACATGATGAATGCCAATAACTTTGGTCAGTTTCAAATAATTATGTGGTTTCTTCTTTTTTTTTGGAAGGATACCAAAAAATTTGTATAAATAAAATCACAGACACACGTCAATACATCTTCCTCAATGTATAGTCCGGTGTGTTCACATTATTCTCCTAGACAAACCTCACAGCTCACTGCCTGGCTATCGTACATATCTATCTATTAATTTTTGTGTTTACTTTTCCTGACTATTTGGAACTGATTCATGCAGTGGGATAAGGATCATTAACTCTTAACATGTTTCTAGATATCAAATCTGCTTTACGTTCAAGAGAAATAGGGGAGGTTGATCTGTAAAAAAAATTAAAAAATCCAAACAATCAAACATCAGACTTATTATCAAATATATGGAAGGATCTGCAAGGGACAAAGGGGTTCCTGAATACCAGTCTGTTATAATATTTTAGTATCACAATCCAGCATCAAAAGCCACTTAGATAAGTTATCTTGTAGTTTGAAAAAAACTAAGTAGCAATACTGAAATCAATAAGTATGTTGTTTGATGCCAAAAAGAGATGCATACTGTATACCAATAATAGGTACTGCAGACTTCCCCCAACAGTCATATGCCAGATAATGCAGACAAAAATACACAAACCTGTGCCTGCTGTTGGTTTTAAGATGCATCTTTTAGTATGAAGATAGTTTGCATCAATTTTGGGCCTGTGGCAAAAACCCATTGCATTTCCATACATGGCTGAACCTTTCGACATTATAATTAGAGACCTACTCTAAACCTATAGGATCTGTTTATAACCTGAAACCTTAATTTTCCACTCACACTATTATATTACATGTGTTGAGGAAATACTGTGCCTTTAATTCCGGACCCTACTGCACCTTGCCATCAAATGTGCATTGCAGCGCAGCACAGCACATCATGCAGCAATGTACGGTTATCCACACATATTACATGCACTTTTTTTGGTGCATTTTGGTGCGTTAGGCAAACTATTCAATTGAGTCGGCTGCATTCACCCAACATACATTACAGGCATGTGTTAATGCTCTGCAATAGTGAGAATGGGCCATTAGTGTGCAGGTAGCACTGCAGCCAATGGTTTATTAAGTGAACTTTAGGTCTTGGTCGGTCTTCAGTTAAATTAGGTTTAACACTTTAAAAACGGCAGATGCACTCTGTTTAGGTAAAATGAAAAAAAAGTACACACTGGCAATAAATATGAACAGTTATTGTCACATGTCTAATTACAGTGTAATCATGCACTCAGGCTATATTTAAAGCTCTTATGATTGAAGTGCCAGCTATTGAAAGCAGACAATACTGATAACACACTGCATGACTGAAAGGGAGGTGGAAGTTATGTAAAGCACCAGAGCCTATGAAGCTACAAGTGGTACTGTAGCATGATGGTGTTCATAAAACATCTACCGAATGAAGAGGAAAATCTGATGTTGCAATAAATACAAAAAATGAAGACTTGTTATAATCTATCTAGCTGGCCACATCCAATGGAGACTTCTCCCGTGTAACACTGAGATATTTTATACATTCTGCAAGTGACAGTCAAAATGGAGAACTAGGTCTTTAATTGATATCAGTATTCTAGGAGTCTTTAGTTCAAAGGGACCTTGGTAACTTTCTATGCCATGTTGCACACAGAGTTCAACAAGAAGGCTGTTTTGTTAATTACTTCAACAATTTGAGTGGACAGATTCCTGTTTTTTGTTTTGTTAATGTATTTATTACAGCTATTTATATAATCTTAACAAAAATGATATACCCACAGCCACGCGTTTATACCCAGAAAGGCTAACATTTTTATTCCATCGATCATATAACCATGAAAAAAGATAGCTGAAACATTTGAAGTACATCTGACTGGCAGAGAAAGTGTAATGTTGTTATGTTCCTTCATGTTGATGGTATTATTCTATGACACAAATACTGCTGCATTATCTATTAAAAATAATACCAAAAATAGTATAATGCAATTATAAGACCTTTGACTATGTTAATTGTTTTGATGAAGATATTTAAAAAAAAAAATGTTCTATGTAATTTTTCAATGTGTTTGGGTGTGGTGTCAGAATTAACAAATGAAAAGAAACAATGGGGAAGAAAGATAATTACACGGAAGGTTAACATTAAATGGGCTTGGAGAAACTGAAGACTGACTTATTTTCTAATCAGGCACCAAGTGATTGGAAATTTAATTTAAAGGGTGATTGAATCTCTCTTAGGAAGAAGATTACATTGATACGTTCTATCATTCTTGCTGAACTCACCATAGGGTGACTCATCAAGCTCAGTAAGAAAAGACACTAGTTAAAAAATCATACCGTCCTAAATATGAAGGATGGGTACTCTTACTGCCACCTAAATGACCTTGCTCTAGCATTGCCAGTTGTACACAATAGCTCTTAATTTAAGTGAAAGCCTTCAAATATGATAGGTAGGATACTGTTTTTGAATACATTTAGGCTCTGTTCAAATCTTTACACATAAAAACATATTTTTGGTTGGTGGGCTACAATGACATTCAGAATTCATGGCACCCCAACAAACTTTATTATGGTTTGTTATGGTGCACTGCATTATTAAAAAAAGAAAAAAAATGTACATGCACTTCTTGTGCGATTTTGGTGCAGTAGGCAGTCCATTTAAATGACTAGGCTGCCTTAAAGCAAAGCACATCAAATGTGTAAGCAAGATTCATACTTACCTAGGTGGATGCAGCATCAGAGCGATGGCTGCATCTGTCCCCCGCCGTCTCTGCACTGAGAACCGAGCCATCAAACATCACCAGTCTTCACAGATGCCAGAGAGGAGAGCTGCTGACTGTCAGTGTCTCTCCGCTTCTTCACACTCATTGGAGCGCTGACCTGTGGAGGGGTGGGGAGCCGCCGTCTCAGCTGCTCGCTGAGACTGCCATCAATCAAGGCAGATGGCAGATCCAGATTCAAAAGTCGGAATGACACGCTGCCCGGACTTATGGCAGTGACCTCAGCAGAGAGCGGACTTTAGATCGCTCTCCACTGAAAACGGGTCACAGGAGTGCAAAACAAATTGCACCCCTGTGACCCAGAGGAGAAGCCGAACCTAAAAATCTCAGACTGGACTTCTCCTTTAACCAATGCTGTTAAATGAGCGATCATTATTATGGGTTTTGCTGAGACATTAGCCATGCATGCCATTGCGTTTGAAGTTGGAATGATTCTATTCCTCTCCTACTGATGTCTGGGCCAGATGGGTATGAAGCTGTTCTAACAATTGTTTAGGTTAGGGGTCACATATGTGCTTGCTACACTGGGTTTGAATGCCGAGTTCCCTGCTTCCCAGGCCTTCCTATCTATAAGGCCAGTCAGCTGGCCCATACCTTCAAAGTATGGGTTCATTTTTTTACAGACTTTGACTAAGGATGTGTCCAGTTTTGGGACTACAAACCCTGAAGATTCTTCATCAAATGTGAACTTTTTTTTAGCACGTTTACATTCTCTGAGAACTATATTTTTTTACAGATTGGTGGACTGGAAAGCAAAGGGCTTTGTTTTACTCTATATAACCAGTCTTTAACTAACTTGGATTATTTTTTACTCCTATATTTGCACTTTCTTCTGTTCCTTTTGCTGGAAGTATGAACCTAGAAGCCAGAGTATCTTTATTCAGATCTGTCTTTCTGCTCTGAAGATAACAGATCTAAGGAGAGCTCTTCTCCTTCCTCCATGTATAAGAATGTCTTACGTCTTGTTCATGTACTATATCTTCCCCTTTATCCTTTTTCTGGCTGCATAAGCAGCAAAGAATAGGTACTTGCAGTTGATGAAGAGGCCAGGGGCTGTCTTCTTTGACATATATTTGCACGTATGTGCAATTAAAACCTGTTTTAAACATAAATTGTTAAAGAAAAAAATTTTTTGCTGGCTAGTGGGTAAGTTGCTGGCAAACGCTTGTATTTGTTTTGTAAAAAAAAAAAAACTTTCCATCTGCACCATAATAAACTGTGTCTAATAAAAAAGATTTACAAGCCCAAGGATGAGTGTCGGTATTTACTTTTCAGTTGGATACATAGGGCATACTGGAGCCCTTACTGCAGCACCACCTACTGCACACAGATATCGGGCTCAGCCAGGTTGAACATTTTCAGTAACTACAGGTGTTGCTCTTATCAGAAATGCAGTGTCTTTGTAATTTGCTGTGATATGAATTGGAAGTGCAAACATTCTTCTCTGCCTTCAATTTGTCTTCAGTAAACTACTATACCCCCCCTTTATGTAACAGTGAAGACTACAGGAAAATCTATTTTTAGTCCTAATTAGAGCAGCCTGGGTGACAACCATGATTCCCTAAATAAATACAGTGTAGGATTGAGCATAGACACACAGGGACACACAGTATGTTATCTGCAGGATTAAGTAGGAAAACAAAGGGAACAAAGCCTGAAAAAAAAAAGAAAATGAATACAGCTACCACATATAAGTAATAGTAAGCTGCAATATAATCCAGTTTTTAAGTTTAGGTATGATGTCTTCCTTGTTCAGGCAATTATGTATAAAGAGAACAAGATCCAGTGTCTCTTTGGGACAGCCCCTAAATAAATGTGGTTTAAATTGGCAGCATTATAATTAATTTTCTCCGGAGATCATTAGGAGACTGGTCAGACTCAGAATATTTTGTAACAGTAAACAAAGGATCTGCATTAGCAAACAATCAATGAAAATTGTAATTAATATTATTGAAACTGTATTAATGCCTTAAGTAAAAACAACAGTTACTAGAGATTATACATAGAGGTATTCCTCTGAAGTTTCCAATTCACTTTGGTTGGACACAGGGATAAAAGAGACTTGCTGAGTTCCAGATGAAGATGACATTGAGATTCAGGCAATGTTCCATTCCACTATATTATTGTCACTGTTCTTGACAAATTGCTTATTCCTCTAGCTGATACAAAGCACTAACTATTCTGTCCGAAGTTAAAAAAAGGACATTTGTCCACTCAGCATTCTGCTTTTTCATTGTCTTTTACCAATCCATTTAATCCAATTCAGCTCTTAGCACCTCAGCATGGCCGAAGATTTATGACAGTACAGTGAGTGCAAGATAAGACTTTGAACTTGCAAGTAGTTTATTCCCATCTTTGGTCTAAGCGGCAACCAAATATAGCCATAAATTATTCGATATTAGATCAGATGGCATATTTCAGGGGAAATTCTGCAAGTACATATATAATGAATTCAAACCACTTCATGTCCATGCACTTTTTGACTCTGCAATAATTTTACCCTATGTTCACTGAATATAAAGCAGAAAACAGAATCATAAAAACAATGAGTCAGAGAGCAAGATATTGGATGGAGATTTAGGCTACTATACCAGCCAGAGTTTTTCTTTATTGAGTAACATGTTCACAATCAGTTACAACTGATTTACTAGAACCCAAAGAAAACTACTTGTGATTGTAATAAAGTAGGAATCTGAATATTCAGGTATTAAATTCTGTTGCTGGCTTACTTTCGAAACATTTATATTTTATTCTGGTATATCTTTAATAACTTTATTTGAACCCAACACTTTAGGTGCAGTGTCAGAAAGTCATTGGTAACTAGAAGTCTGATAGCTGCTGGCTCTTTAGCTGCCTGACATTAGGCTTAAAGTGTTACTAAAGTCTTTTTTTTTAAATTAAAATTAAAAACATGTTATACTTACCTGGTCTGTGCAGTGGTATTGCACAGAGTGGTTCTGATCCTCCTCTTCTTGGGTCCCTGACAGCGATCTTGGCTCTTCCTCTTCTTTCTAGGACTACCATAGCCAGCCGCTGGCTATGGGGAGAGCGTAGTCTACGTGCTCCTGACCTGTGTGCCTATGGAGCGGCACTCCATAGACTTACACAGCAGGACTTAGGCCCACCCCCGTTTCCTCTTCAGTGCATCAGATTGACAGCAGCAAGACCAATGGCTTCTGCTGCTGCTCAAATGCGGTGTAAAGAGGAAAAGATAAAAGAATAGATGCAGCCATGCACAGCGCTGATCTCTTCTCCCCTCTCTTCTCCTTCGCACAGGGGAAGGGGGGCACAGAGAAACTGAAAATGTTATTTACCTTAACCACTTCAGCCCCCCGGAAGAATTTACACCCTTCCTAACCAGAGCACTTTTTGCGATTCGGCACTGCGTCGCTTTAACTGACAATTGCGCGGTCGTGCGACATTGCGCCCAAACAAATTTGACATCCTTTTTTTTCCCACAAATAGAGCTTTCTTTTGGTGGTATTTGATCACCTCTGTGGTTTCTATTTTTTGCGCTATAAACAAAAAAAGAGCAACAATTTAGAAAAAAAACACAATATCCTTTACTTTTTGCTATAATAAATATCCCACATTCAAAAAAAAAAAAAAAAACATTTTTTTCTCAGTTTAGGCCAATGTGTATTTTTATACATATTTTTGATAAAAAAAATTAAATCGCAATAAGCGTATATTAATTGGTTTGCGCAAAAGTTATAGTGTCTACAAAATAGGGGATAGTTTTATGGCTGTATTATTATAATTTTTTTTTACTAGTAATGGCAGCTATCTGCGATTTTTATTGAGACTGCGACATTATGGCGGACACATCGGACACTTTTGACACTATTTTGCGACCATTGTCATGTATACAGCGATCAGTGCTCTATAAAATTGCACTGATTACTGTGTAAATAACACTGGCAGGGAAGGGATTAAACACTAGGGGGCGATGAAGGGATTAAGTGTGTCCTAGGGAGTGATTCTAACTGTGGGGGGGGCTGGGCTACAAGTAACATGACAGTGATCACTGCTCCCGATCACAGGGAGCAGTCGATCACTGTCCTGCCACAGGCAGAACAGGGAAATGCCTTGTTTACATGGGATGGTTCCCCCAGGGGGGTTTTAATGCAGCAAAATGGGTCAATTAGAGTATGAAAATTATATAAAAGTCTTTATTTGAATAAATTACAAATACATGTCAGTGTTAAAATATATAGACTCTGATTGGAAGAATACAATAATCATTCCATAATATAGCCAAGCATCCATATATTTATACAGCATAACATGAGTGGTTGAACTGTATGAAAGTCTCGACACGTTTCAACCTATTATATCAAGGCCTTCTTCTGGGGAATGATTGGCTCCTAAATAAATATATTTAAACATCTCAGTCATACGAAGATATCTTACATTATGCATCAATTTTCACGAGCATAATGCTGTTATATTTACCGCTGAAGAATGAATCGAAAGACCTCGCAACCAGAAATTTTTAAATCCATTGGATGATCCAGTGGACTCCATGGCTGTCCTGGCCTCTCCAGGAGAGGAATACGGCCCAAAAGGCTTACAAGAAACCACACTGTGAGACACCCCCCAAAGGAGTAAAAACAACCAACTAAATAGTGACAAAAATTGTATATTGTATGTGTATAAACATCTCAGTGCGACCATAATAAACTTTGAGTTAGGATTGGGTGAAGAGTAAATAATCACGTTTTTATTACCTTGAGTGTGGGTGAGAGTAAAAGTAGGTTTATCAATAACAATAAAGTATATGACCTGACTGCAATTATGCATGATAGGTAAAGGCTCTATGGACAGAGACAAGAGACGAATAAAGTATTGGGTATAAATGTAATTTTTTTGTTAATTTTTAATTAAATGTCCTTATTAGTTACAGCTTAAACTGACTTAAAGCCTATTACGACAGGAAAGCCAGTTGTCCTATATGGGAGATGCTGTACTTACATTGAGCCATATATCTATGTGGGAAACATCCATCCAAGTTGTGCAAGGGATCATGCATTGATCCTTCTGCAGCCTGGTATTTATCTAATGAGCTTAATTGGGTTGGAATCATTAGGTGCAGGTGCCGCCTCCCCCCCCCCCCCAGGATGTGGTGTCCTGGCCGCAAGGAATGCGGCCGGGTGGTTCCCTTTGCGTCCCGAAAGGCCGTGGCCCTGACCGCTGGCGTCATCCTCGCCACAAAAAAACGTGTGACGTTGTGGCGGAGCGTGCGTGCAGGAAGTTTGTGCATGCGCAGTATGCCAAAAAACGTCCAGAGATGATCGCAGGATGCCGCCGGAAAGGTATTGTTCCCTCTAGCGGCCAAAGGATATGGTCGCCATGGGAACATGTAAGGGGGAATGCTAACGCTAATCCCCTACCTTGCCAGGAGGCCATAAAGGGTTGCAGACTGTCCAAGGGGAACGCATAAACCAGTGACAACTGGTCACACGGGGTTAATAACGCATCTGTCCCCTATGCCAGTGGATCCCTTGTCCTTGACACAAAGCTGTCCAACTTCTTGTTGAACCTGGACGCCAATAGATCTTATGTCTGGGGTACCCCTTTTCTGGCATCTGGTCAGAAAAAAAGTCGGGGTGTAGAGGCCATTCACCTGGGAACAATTGTTGACAGCTCACGAAATCAGCCTGCCAATTCTCCACTTCACGGAATGAAGACAGCCGTTAGGCAAGGTACAAGCTCCTCTGCCAAAGCCACAACATGGCTCAACTCCCTCTGGCTGCGTGACTTCTAGTGCCTCCTTGGTGAATGAAGTAAACCACTAGTGTGGCATTGTAGGATTGTATTCTGACAGAATAATCCTGCAACCTGAACGCCCAGGCTATTAAAGCCAGACGTGCCACCTGAAGCTCTAGAATGTTGACGGACAAGGCTCTCTCGGAACTTTACCACTTCCTTTGGGCAGTTTTTTTCCATTACTGGCCTCTAGCCCAAGAGGCTAGCCTTTGTAGTAACTACCTCCCAGGTAACCGACATGAAGGATCTTCCTTTCTGACAATTTTTTGGTTATAAACCACTGACTGAGACTCTGGCATATCCCTGGGCCCAGACCCTTTGGATAATGCAAGGCTTGGATCTTCTTGTTCAAGGCAGACAGAATACTGTTTATAACAGCCTTGAACGGAACTGAGCATAGGGAACCGTTTCAAATGAAGCCACCATCTTCCCTAGCACCTCATGCAAAGGTGAATGGAAGGACTCTTGCCTTGACCACATGGACCAGCTCTCTTCTAGCGCTCACTTGTGTCTGAGGCAAAAGACTCTCTTTTTGGGCTGTGTCCCAAATACTCCAGGCTTATTATCGAACGTAAGGATGTACTTTCTTGGTTGAGATCCCAACCCAGGTGTTCCAGATACTTGAAAATGCTGGACATGTTTAGGTCTAGCCGTGCTACCAACTGATCTATCAGCAACAGGTTGCCTAGGTATGCCATTACTGCTATACCCTGGGCCCTTAGTCTTGCTAGAGGTGGGCCCAGAACTTTGTAAACACCTGGGGCACGGTGGCTAACCCGAAGTGCAAGACCACAAACTGGAAGAGGTGCTGTTCCCCTGCCAAACACAGAAACCTCTGTAGTCCCATGCAAACACATATGCAAATAACTCCACATATGTGTATGCGGCATGTGTTAAAGCCATATGCCTCTCTGGAAGCGTGCGTTCATGGAAGCATAAGCATGAATTCATACAAATATGTCTTTAGGCAAAAACATAAAAAGTGTGCGCTGTATACACGCATTCATGTAGCACGTGTGCCATGGAACGGGCATCTTGCAAGGAAGCATGCGTTTATGAAACGTGTTATGCAACATGTATCTATGCAGACACGTATTCCTATGCGAACATAAGGAATCCTGTATATTTAAGAAAACCTATATTAACACGCCTCATTATGCAACCATGCAATTCTAGGTGATCACGCAACCTAATGCGATCCAGCATCTTCATGTGATCAAGTATTTCATGCATTTTAAGCACCTCTGTGCAAACAAGCCTCTCTGTGCGACCAAGTACCCTTGTGTAACCAATGACTCTTGTGCGATCAAGCACCCTTGTGTGACCCAGCATCTTTTATGCGATCAAGCATTTTTATGCGATTTTAAGCATCTCTGTGTGACCAAGTATCCTTGAGTAATCAGGGACTCTTATGTGATCAAGCATGTTATGCGATCAAGCATATTTATGCGACTATTCATTTCAAAGTTACCAAGCATTCTCATGCGACTATGTAAAAACCATGTATATCCATACAAACATAAACATGCATCTTTATGTGACCATCCTATCACCTTATGCAATCACGCGTCTTTATGTGATCAACAATAAACATGTTCCATTTCTTGTTTTTACCCCATATGTTCAAACATGCATTTTGTACATCCCATAATCATGTATGCAAACATGTGGACTGGTAAAGAGGAAGTTATCCCCAACAAACTTGTGTTTCAGCAACCATGCAATTTAGCTGCTGTGCGTTATTAGCAACTATGTGCACCAGCAACTGTGCATTCCAGGAGTTGTGCGTTTAGCTAGCTTGCAAGCAAACACCTGCATGAGGCCTGTGGAGGTTTTCTAGAGAATCCCAAAACGGAAGCTGCCTCTGCTGGGGGCAACTCATACCCATTGGACAAAGTCAGGCTAACTTTTCAGGAGGATAAAAAACAGCTTATCTGGGTGATCCCAATCAGCATAAATAAGCTGTTCAAGTAATGGATGGACTGGGAAGGTATAGAGGAGACAGAGGCTTCGGCCGTCTTGGCTGAGGGCAACTTATTTGTAGCACAAATGGCCTCTGTAAAATATTGCAGCTGCAAGTTCAGAGCATGTGAGGCTGAAAAAAGCTCTTCTGAATCCTCCGACTCGTCAGATTGCACCTGTTCCCTGTCCCCTGATGGTAATTCTTCATCATCAGACTGTTGAACCTCTGATAGAGGATTAAGAGCAGGGGAAGGGGACCTACCCTGCTTTTTGCTCTTCTGTGAGGATGCTGCAATTAAAGCAGTTAACCTCTCCTCTAAACAAACCAATGCTACTGCAAAAAGCGTCCTCAGTGATATATGCAGGGGCTGCAATGTTGGGAGGAGCTGCGATGCCTGACAGGGCTAATGGCCCATCCTGGGCGACCGCCTCAGGTCTCTTAGGGGAGGATTGTATCGTCGGGGCATGACCAAGATCCTCAGATCCCGATGGCGACGTCTTTGCGCCCCTCTTTCCTGCCCCTGAACCCCCTTTCGGGAAGGCATAGCCCTAAGAACAAAAGCAGAGGTACTAAAATAAATGCATCCATTGCTGAGCTTTAGTCCAGCAAAACTAAATGCTGCTAATACTGCACAGCCTGATGCTGAGTAGGTGTCTTATACAGTATGCCTGGACCCAAAACAGAGAAAGCTTACATGCCCCCAATATGCTTCTGTGTCCCTCCGCATGCAGAGCCCCTGGCGTCTGAGGCTTTTTATCAATTAGCCCTGCGCCTGCGTAGTAGGCCAACGTGAACGCTGAATCCACGTGCACATCGGCGGCAACCACACCCCGCTCCCTCTCCGCGGTCCCTGCCACCCTTTAGGCATAAAAGCATGTCTCCTGCACGCGCACGATAGGAGGCGGCGGCGAGCAGGGGAAGAGAGGAAGAAGGACCAAATTCGGGGGAGTCACCGTGGGACCTGCAGATGGCGAGGGACCCCATTTTTTTACCTGTGGCAGAGCCTGAAGCGGAGAGAGTGAGCTGATCCACAGACCTGCTGACACAGAGCCTTACACTGGAGAGCATGGTAAGAAAATACCAGGATATGTCTTTTACACCCTCTAGTGGCGGAAAACAGACAAGACATGCAACTACTCACGGAAGAAAATCCTTAAAAGCACCAAAGGATGTTTCTTAGGATTATCTTCACTTACCTTATCCCGCCGCAGGATACTGCTTTAGACCAGACAGACCCAATCTTCACCCATCATGGTGGGTCGTGTTGTGCCAGAGCTTCAGGGCTTGTGGTTCCCATTAAGGGGGGCCTCTTCCCTGGACCTGTATAGCACCCTGCCAGAAACCTTTGGGCATTTAGAAATGTGCGCAAAGTGCTGGATCCCAGGGTCCAGTCCTACAAGAGAGACATTACAGGCAAAACCTCGTTCTTACACAAGGCCTGGGTACCAACCATTTTTGGCCTTTTGGCACTTTGGATGGATCCGGTTGCATAGCTCCTTGACCCCTGCAGGGATCCTCCAGTGGAGCTCTTCTTAGCACATCTTTAACCGTGACCAACACCTTAGACACTGGCAAAAAAAACTGAGGTACTCCCTGTGTGGCAGGGGTTATATAGGGATGAACTTTTGGTCTAATTGATTACACCAGTGTCCATCACCTGAAGGTGGAATATAACCCACTTAGTAATGACTATGAGGCTCTGTGTCCCGTGATGTACGATAAAGAAATTCCTGGGCTAAAACAACTATGCAAACTTTTAAAAGCCAAAAACTAACTACCACTTCCCTAAAGTTGTAATACAGGTATAACTTCATTCAAGCTGCATTCCATTTTTTATTTTATTTCACACAGTTTTATTAGATAGGTTTGTCTTTTGTTTTAATACACAAACAGGTACTGATAAGTACAAGCCACTATAAATACAAAGTTGTAAGACAAGTACCACACTGGGGTGGGGGAACGGGGGAATATCTGAATACCAAGGCATAAACATAACCACCAAATAAATATTTCACAGAATAAAGAGGATAGTTATAAGTTTTGTATTCCAGAAGAATAATCAACTCTGTAAAACTGCTAATGGTTGGAATATCTGTACTAATATGATTTCATATGCACAACTGTTTCCCTAAACTGTGTCATATTAATAGTATGGTAAAGTGGTTGTAAACCCTTACAACACACTTTCACTTACAGGTAAGCCTGGATTAAGGCTTACCTGTAGGTGCAACAAATATCTCCTAAACCTACATGTAAACCTACATATTTGCAAAAGAAAGGCACCGTTGTCTACGACGCATGCACCGTCTTGTCAAGAATCTTGTCAGGAAAAACAACGGGTTTTTTCCTGACGAGATTCTTGGCCGTGTGTACAGGGCTTAAAGCCTCGTACACACGGCCGGTTTTCTCGGCAAGAACCGACAAGAAAACTGCTTGCAGAGCGTTCTTGCCGAGAAAAACAGTCGTGTGTACGAGGCTTTCAGGTTTCTCGTCAGGAAAACTGACCAGAATCTCGACGAGAAATAAAGAAGACCTGCTTTCTTTTTTCTCGTCGGCCTGTTTCTCGACGAGAAACCCGAGTGTGTGTACACTTACCTGTTGCCGTGGAAACCCATGCATGCTTGAAATGACTTTGACGCATGCGCGGTAGCTTCCTAGGCATAGGTAGGGTGTAGCAAGATGGTGGCGACGGCATCGAATGTGATGAGCGCACGCTCGTCGTAGTCGATGGCGTCACCGCGTTCGTGCCATTCAAAAGAACGGCAGTTCTTTTGAAAGGTACATGTGTACACTCGGCCGGGACAAGATTCTTGTCAAGAATCTCGTCAGGAAAAACAACTGTTTTTTTCCTGACGAGATTCTCGGCCGTGTGTATAGGGCTTTAGTTTAGCCATAAATATATTACATGGCTTTTCTACTTTATGAGGACAATTCATCATTTAGCTTACTACTAGTCCTATGTTTCAGTAAAACTCAAAGCTAGATTTCACAAAGAACCAGAATAATGAATTTATATTAGCACTAGTCTAACATCACTGGTTCTTGTAGCTGCTCCTACCAATTTTGTACATGCTTGTTTCTGTCTGCTTTTTCCACATGATGAATGTGCATATTCTTAATCAACCTTATATCTCTTTCCTCACAACCTACATCAAGAAAGATAAACATCTCTATTAACTTAACTATAACTTTTTTCTCCTATCTTAAACATATTTGGAACCTTCCACTCAGATGCTCAACTTTGTAAGCAACACTGCTCTAAAATATATTTTATATATAATGTATTCTAGCCTTCACACTGCTCGGCTTAATGGAAGTCAATATCTGTATATTATACTATCCACTCTGCAATTCCATTACAGACTCCACACCGCTGGTCATAAAAAGTATCATTCTGAGCACAAGCCCATAACAGTAATGATAAAAAAGGGCCATTTCTCTTCTCCAACTAGAATGAAACATTTAAATCACTGTGGTTCTTTGCTCCAAGGAAAATTGGCAAATTAACACAGCTAAAAAAAAAGCTAAAATATTAATGACCGGTGTAAAAAGAGAAGTTAATAATTGAAAACAAATTACCCAGTTTTAAGAATTCACAATCCTGTCTTATGAAGGGTGACACTGATATGACACCATTCAGGTTTTAGCTAGCCCTGTATTTAATCTTCAGAAAATGTATATACATATACAAATATAGAAAATATATGTTGCATTATTATATTCTTAAATATTCTCTAAGCAAGTTTTGGATAGAGTGGGCTGCTACTATTTTTACTGTCCAGACTGTGGGAGGAACAAGACCCATAAGTTAAACCTAACTGTGACAAAGAAAATTCAGGTCTCTGCCAGACAGAGTCAGATGGATATAAATTAAAAATGTCATTTGGTTAAGTAAGTCGGGTTCCATTTTATCTTTGTATGTAGCAGCTTGCCTGCAGTTCAGTTTAACTGCTTGCTGCCCAACCACACTACATGTACAGTACTGGCTACAGTGAAATTTTATCAGAAGGTCCCAGACAATGATTTTGGCTATGGACCTGCTGATCGGCTGTAGCCAATCACAAAACAGATTGCTGTGTTTACAAACACACAGGACTCTGTATACAGAGCAGTGATCTGACAGTTTTGTCTCCTTGCAGAGCAGGAAGACAAAACAGCCAGACCTGTAGGGAAAAGCAGCACATATTACACACATTGCACTTTGTAGCCTCACAGTAAACCCCTTGATTGCCCCCGATGTTAACCCCTTCCCAGCCAGTGCCATTAGTACAATGTCAGTGAACAGTATTATATCTGATCGCTTAATTAGTGTCACTAGCATCCTCAGAGTCAGTTAGTCAATTAGTGTACCTCCCAGCGAGGGTCTGCAACCGAATGAGGAAGCAGAAACCCGGGTGAGCAGCTACTCTCGTGCACATCGCAGGTTCAAGTATAAGGGGGCTGCGGGGAGAGCTGCATACTGAAGGCTTTTTATCTTCATGCATAGAACACATGAAGGTAAAAAGCCTTCAGCCTTTAGAACCCCTTCAATGTTAAGTATTAGACTTAAAGTGTTTGTTAACCCACATGTGCAAATAACTGCCAGCCCCTCTATTATAGGCAAGCATAGCACACTTTAGAAGTCTTTTGTAAATACAGATTAGGGCGATCTTCAAGCGGGTCACATGACTTGTGACCACTGTACAGCTCCGATGGATGGCTTCTGCAGAAGGGGCCAAGATCTCCCTCTGATGTCAGCTGGGGAGATCACATGGCCACTCAGCCCCTCCCGCAGTAGCCCTGGAGACCAGCTGCGAGTCACTTGACCAGCCTGAAGATCATGCTAAAACCATTTACAAGCCTCGTTTTTATAAAATACTTATGCAGTGTGCTATGCCTGCCTATAATAGAGGGGCTGGCAGTGAACATTTGTAAAAGTTTATTTGTACTAATAGTGGCGGGGATGGGGGGGGGCGGAGACAGAGACAAAGAAACAGAGCTGACAGGCAGGGAGAAGAGGGTGAGGGGGAGAGAGGAGAGCTGAGAGCAGGGCTGCGGATGACGAAGGGACATACTCTGGCCACGATGGTCAGGACTCAGAAGCCCTGGTTATCATGGTCAGCGCAGAGAGGGGGATACAGCAAGTGGCAGGATGAGGCAGGTTTTTTTTACGGTTTGGAGGGGGGAAAATTACACAGCACAAGCACTGTGCTGTGCTGTTTAATCTGCTTTAAGGGACCAGGATCTGTATTTTTTGGGGGCGTTAACAAACACTTTAAGGTTTAGGGTAAGGGTGAGGTTTTGCATTAACTATATATCTGATATCTTTGGGATTCTAATTATTTTATGGGTTGGGGGTAGGTTGAAGTCGAGGATATATTGGTAAATTTATATTATATGTTTGGGATTGAACATTAAATGTATTATTTATTTTTTTGGTGCTTTTTGTGTTAAAATTGTATTGATTGGAAAAGGTCCCACATTCATAAATAACTTCAAAGCATAATACACTCATGCTTTAAACCTTTTAGTGCCCCATATGTAAGGGTTACTTCAGAACAGAACTGCTTGCAGCTGGTCAGCTTAGTAACCCTGATATGAGGATGATCAAATCTCGTTTCCCTCATCATAATGGAGAATAGGGATATTGGTAAACACGTGTCATGTTTACTGACCCTTTAAGTTTCCTGAATGAACATAGGAGTACTCAATACAGAGCAATCCCATATTCATTCAGAAACTGGAGGGATCAGTAAACACTAAGGAATCTGTCCTTGATCTCTTTTACTATCCAAGTTAAGATTTAGAGGTCTCCTTAGACCCCTAATGTGTCCCCAAAGAGGACCTGTCACAGTTGGATACTACAAGCAGCTCCATACACACATAACAATTAGACACAAACAACATACACGTGCGCACCACACATATTGTGCCAATGCATATCACAATATACTGTATGTTGGTGCACTACAGGAAGTGTGTTATGGTGTGTACTTCGAACACAGCTTTTACAGTGCATCACAGTGCTTGATTTTTATTTATTTTTTTGTTTCAATTAAATTTTTTGGGCATTGCGTTGCGACAAGTTGCCTTGCATTGTAACATGCTGCTCTGAAATAAAATGCATTATTTTTATCACAACACACAGAAATGTAGCACACATGGGGCAACAGATCTGGTGTTATCACAATGCATAGGTGTGAAGTTAATTTTTTAATTTTTTTTTCATAAACTGCTTATGTGCAGTTTTGTTATTTATCAACTCAATTTTATATTTTCAATTTAGAAGGAATTTTGTAAGTTATGTTTTTACATGTGGTCACTCTGCTTGCCTCCCCTTCCTCTGCCCAATCACAGAGCACTTTGTATTATGTGAATCCATTCACAAAATACAAAGCCTTCTGTAAATGTTAAGCAGAGGGAAGGGAAGGGCAGAGCTGTTGCAGTGTGAGAAAGCAGTGTCTCGCCTGTCAGAGTACCAGGAGTATAAATGATAGCTGTACCTCTGGTGTTTAGGAAAACTTTAGCTGTAAATAAAAGAAATAACTCCACAAGATGGCATGCACCTCATTAGACTTAACCCATAGTAAGCTAGCACATATTAGAAAGTGTCTGAATTCCTGGAGTTCAGGTAATTTTTACAGGGGTAGTAGGGGTCTCTTGGAACCCCCAATGCTGCCTTTGCACTCCAACCAGATCAAGTGCAAACATTACTTTGATTGGCTGTTTTCAATGGGACACGCTTGGGGGTGAACCATTTACAACCAATATAAGTGATCAGGTGGCTTTATAGCTACCCAAATAATTTCTCTTGTAGAGCACAAAGCCATGGCTGTTAGTACAGCTGTGGGTTTAGTTGCATCCTTACAAACTAACCCTTAACCTTAAAACTTACCTACCATTTTCCCCTAAAACATAACCCTAACCTTGATCCCTAATCTAAACCAAACCAACCCATAAACACTATTTAAAAGAAACAAGGGGGGGCTCTCTAAGTGTAGTATTAAAACAGTAACATTTATTGCACAAGATTAAAAACACTTACAAGGTATAAGTGGGAGTTGTGCTCATCATAAGTAAGTAGTCTTGGCACTTCTACTGCATCCCACAGGCTCCTCGCACGATCTCGGTAGCTGGGAAAGGTCCTTTCCCAGCTACCCAGATCATGCAAGGAGCTGGTTTTAACCACTTGAGACCCGCGCTATAGACAAAAGACGTCTGCAGCGTGGCTCTCAAGTGCTGAGTGGACGTGCCTTTTTCACTCCCCCTGCGCCCCGCCGAGGGCGCGCGGTGGGGAACAGCTGTGCCCGCCGTGTCACGTGTTGCCGATGCGCGTGCCTGGCAGACGCGATGTCCGCCAGGTACACGCGATCGGCTGTTACAGAGGCAGGATGTGGATCTCTTGTGTAAACACAGAGATCCACGTCCTGTCAGGGAGAGAGGAGACCGATGCTGTGTCCCTTGTACATAGGGACACAGATCGGTCACCTCCCCCAGTCAGTCCCCTCCCCCACACAGTTAGAATCACTCACAGGGAACATATTTAACCCCTTGATCGCCCCCTAGTGTTAACCCCTTCCCTGCCAGTCACATTTATACAGTAATCAATGCATTTTTATAGCACTGTTCGCTTAAATGTGAATGGTCCCAAAATAGCGTCAAAAGTGTCCGATATGTCCGCCGCAATATCGCAGGCCTGACAAAAATTGCAGATAACCACCATTACTAGTAAAAAAAAAAAAATATATATAATAAAAATTTCATAAATCTATCCCCTATTTTGTAGGCGCTATAACTTTTGCGCAAACCAATCACTATACGCTTATTGCAATTTTTTTTTTACCAAAAATATGTAGAAGAATACTTATCGGCCTAAACTGAGAAAAAAAAATTGGGATATTATTATAGCAAAAAAAAAATATTGTGTTTTTTTTCAAAATGTTCTGTCTTTTTTTGTTCATAGCGCAAAAAATAAAAACTGAAGAGGTGATCAAATACCACCAAAAGAAAGCTCTATTTGTGGGAAAAAAAATGATAAAAATATAATTTGGGTACATCGTTGTATGACCGCGCAATTGTCATTCAAAGTGCATCAGGGCTGAAAGCTGAAAATTGGTCTGGGTACGAAGGGGGTTTAAGTGCCCAGTAAGCAAGTGGTTAATACTACAATTAGAGAGGCGCCCCCCCCTGTTTCTTTTATATGTTTTACAGAGTTGCTGGACACACTAAAGATGGCTGCCTATTTTTACATCACCCCCTTACTGTGGTTCAACTTTGTTTTTACCTAAAGACTGACTAATCAAATGTACATTATTACAAACTAAGGGCATTGCCTCCTGGAGTGCCAGATACCCAATTTACCTTCACATAAATGCTATTTTAGACCCTTCCTTACTCTCCTTGCAATCACCAAAACTTTTAAGCCACCCTGCACTAGTTGGAAAAATTACCAGTTCCTGTGCCAAGTGCTCAGCTCTGAAACAAATGAATCAACAAATATCTTACATTTTTACTGGTGTTTCCCTTTAAACAACATTCACCTAAAGTACATGAATATATAGAACATGTATATAATAATAGTTATACTAACTTCTAACATATAAATTAGTCTAACTATTGCATCCCTTTTTTAAAGTTTAGTTCTCATTTAAACTTCAAAGTAATTATTCAGTGCAAAATTACAGGGAACAAGCGTTTGTCAGTCACAGATAAATTGGGAATGAAACACCTGCAAGGTACATTTCCAACCTTGTGAACTCATAGAGATACCAGCACTGTCTGTGGTTTGCAGTACAGAGTGTTTGCTCTGTTAACCAGAAGCAAGTAGGAGGCTATAAACAGCGAGGATACACAAACATAAAATATATCATTAGCTGTTTATTTTGAGATGCCTCATTAGCCAAAACTGCACTGGAACTCTGTGGTGTACACTGACCAGGAACATGTTAAGTCAATATTTAAACAAAGATTGAGTTTTGGGCAAATTATCAATTTCCTGGGAAAATGTCCATGAAAAATAGGTTCTACAAATTAGTCTGCAAAACAAACATTTAGAAATAGGGGCACATTTTTGTACCTCTCCACTAATGTAGCTTATTAAGATCTTATTTGGTGACTTAATTTGTAAAGCTGTAGGTCAATTTCAATTCAACGTTACAAGCTGGCCATACACTGTGCAAATTTCAGCTAGTTCCTTAGGAACTGCTCGGTGCATGGCCCTACCTGCCCCATTCAATTCAACAAAAGTTGATTGTTCGATTTACTCCACTATGGTGAAATTTCGACTTTCTGGCTGGTGACATCCTGTGTGACAGGGTCTGACTGGGTGTCACTGAAACAGAAATTAAAGACTTCCAAGTGGGAAAACAAACAGTAATAAAAACCTAACACAGGTTTCAACCCACCCCCACCCTATTTAAAATAGATTAACAAGCCCACAAACAAAAAGCATATGTGAAGTAAACTGTATGACAGAGTGTCATTGAAGTTGTTGCTTATGTTACATTTCATAATTTTTTTTTACTAACTTTTCCTTGTTATTTTGCTAGTATATGTGTATTTTCTACCAAGAAACAGGTAAGGGGTGGTTCCCACTGGTGCAATGTCCGACATAGGATGCGATTTGCACTGCACTGCATTGCAAATCACATGCAATCTCTGTACAATGTAATTTCAGCCATACAGATAGTATGGCTGCATTCATATCGTATTTGGACCAAACTCGCACATAACCTTTTTCTTTTTCCGCAACAGAATTGGATTGCATGAGTGTTTACAACCATGCAATCCAATTCCTGTCCGAATTTGCAGTTCGCACTGCGATATGCAAACTGATTTGGGGGTTACATTAACTTTCAATTGACACTCCCAGTAGTTTGCATAGCGCAGTGTGAACTGCCGCTGGGAGACATGCGATGCGGGAACCTGCAGTGGATTCGCAGGGTTCCCGCATCACTGCAGTGTGAACCGAGCCTAAATGCGAAATCCAGAAATGCATAACAGTGGGGTATATTTACTAAAGGCAAATAGACTTTGCAAGTGCAGTTGCAATAAATTTCCCCAGAGCTTAGAGTGGTGAAAGTTTACTTTTGTGAGGAATACCCAATCAGGTGTAAAAAAAATAACAATAAAAAAAACTGTATTTTTTTTCTTGCACATGATTGGATGATGGAAAATTGCAGAACTTCACCACGTTCGCTAAGCCCTGGGGAAAATGAGTGCAACTGCATTTGCAAAGTGCACAGTCTAAGTGCCTTTAGTAAATCAACCCCAGTGTCTCTTAATTTCAGAAGCAGCATCTCTGTAACAATGCTGGTATTTAGATGAACAAACATCAAAAAGAGCACTAGTATCTCTATTTTTCATAATAAGAAATCAATCCATCAGTTCTGAGCATCACTTGTAAATGGCAATCCCTTAAAAGTGCCACTATAACAGGTTCAAATAATTTTTTATTTTTAAATGCTACAGTATATGTGCCATTTGTTTTATAACAAACATTGAATGCACGACAAAGGATTTACAGGACATTATCGGTTAAGCTGGCCATACATGGTTCTGTTTTTTTTTTTTCGGTCCAGTCAATGGGCTGAACAGAAAACACGGAACCAAAGCCTTCATCATCTACACATTCGAGGTGGATGTGGGAATCCTCCCCACTGTACTTTTGTATTCTAACGGCGGGGAGACTTTCCCTCTGTCAAAATAAACAAAACAGCGCTGCAGCATATTTGAGTGGCTTCTATCTGATAGGATAGTTGAACAGATGTCGGTAGGTAGAGCCGTGGCCAAAAGTTTTCAGAATGACACAAATATTAGTTTTCACAAAGTCTGCTGCCTCAGTTTTTATAATGGCAATTTGCATTAACTGCAGAATGTTATGAAGAGTGATGAGATTAATTGCAATAATTGCAAAGTCCCTCTTTGCCATGAAAATGAACTTGACACTATAAAAAAAAAACATTTCCACTGCATTTGTGAAGAAGGCTTCAGGGCACCCAAGAAAGTCCAGCAAGCGCCAGGACCGTCGCCTATAGTTGATTCAGCTGTGGAATCGGGGCACCACCAGTGCATAACTCATGAATGGCAGAAGGTAGGTTTGAGTACATCTGCACGCACAGTGAAGAGAAGACTTTTGGAGGATAGCCTGGTGTCAAGAAGGGCAGCAAAGAAGCCACTTCTCTCCAGAAAAAACATCAGGGACAGACTGATATTCTGCAAAAAGTACATGGATTGGACTGCTGAGGACTGGGGTAAAGTCATTTTCTCTGATGAATCCCCTTTCCGATTGTTTGGGGTATCCGGAAAAAACCTTGTCCGAAGAAGAAAAGGTAAGCGCTAACATCAGTCCTGTGTCATGCCAACAGTAAAGCATCCTGAGACCATTCATGTGTGGGTTTGCTTCTCAGCCAAGGGAGTGGGCTCACTCACAAATTTGCCTAAGAACACAGTCATGAATAAAGAATGGTACAAAGACATCCTCCAAGAGCAACCATCCAAGAACAGCTTGGTGAGGAGCAATACCATTTCCAGCATAATGGAGCACCTTGCCAAAAGGCAAAAATTATAACTAAATGACTTGGGAAACAAAACAACATGAAACTCCCCAGACCTTAATTCCATTGAGAACTTGTGGTCAATCCTCAAGAGGCGGGTCAACAAAAAAAACAACACAAATTCTGACAAACTCCAAGCATTGATTATGCAAAAATGGGCTGCCATCAGTCAGGATGTGGCAAAGAAGTTTATTGACAGAATGCCAGGGTGAATTGCAGAGGTTTAACAAAAGAAGGGTCAACACTGCAAATATTGACTCTTTGCATAAATTGTCAAAAAAGCCTATGACAATTATGAAATGCTTGTAATAGTACTACAGTATACCATAGTACCATCTGACAAAAAGATCTAACACTGAAGCTGCAGACTTTGTGAAAATGTATATTTGTGTCATTCTCAAAACTTTTGGCCATAGCTGTAGAAACGCAGGGGCCAAACATGGATCAAAATTTGGCCAGTCCCTGTTTAGTTCCTTTGCAGTTTGAGAAGAGGATCATGGGCCAAGGCTTTAAAAAAGGCTTCTCACCAATGTATGATGAGGCCTAACCCTTCTGGGCCTTATGCCCGGCCCCTGTCATTTAACCTCAAATGCCAGAGCCTACTGCTCACTATGGCAATTGACAGTTAAATGATAGAAGGAGGGACTTAATGCGAGCAAGAAATGCAGCTTAATGCGAACTTAAAGATGAACTTCAGCTATTGATGCACTTTACATAGTTTGTTTGGGCCAAGCCCGCCCAAACAAACTATGTCCCTCCCTAACATGCGAGGCCGCTGGATGTGCTGTATAATCTGTATGTAGCTTAGGCTACATACAGAACTGTGTTCCAGGTTCAAGCTGAGACCTTCCTGTCTCATTCCCAGAACAGACAATAGAGTATATCTGATCTATGCTCAGACTTTCAGAGAAAGCAATGTATTCTAGCAATGAATATAAACCTTCCGCTGATTGGCAGAAGTTGTCACGTCATCAGCCCGCCTCTATGACTCATTGCTAGAATACATTGTTTTCTCTAAATGGTTGAGCACCAATCAGATAGACTCTATTGTGTTCTGGGTATGAGTCAGGAAAATCTCGGCTCGAACCTGGAACGCAGTGCGGTATGCTGTATGTAGCCTCAGCTACATACAGTTTATACAGTACATCCAGCAACTTCACATGCCAGCTTGGCCCAAACAAACTATGTAAAGTGTATCAAAAGCTAGAGTTCAGCTTTAAAGAGAAGTTGAGGCCGCATATATTGTCTGGGTCTAGGAGGCAGAGTCATCACTAGCCACAAAGGAACTGGTATTGTCCACACTTGCTCACAATGTTAGTTTATACACACTGGCTGACATGACAGGATCACATTAAGGAGAAGTATTTTGTTTATTATTGTGTAATGGTATTCTGAACAAAAGCAGAACAATGATGTGCCATTAGTTTGGCAAATCTAAACATTTTACGTTTTTGAGGCTTCTAGCAGTATCGTATCAGCATAAAAGTTCTTTGAAAATAAAACATACTACTAACACCAGTACAGAAAATTATATCTAGTTAGTATGTTGATAGTATGTAAGAGTTTAATGTACATCCATCCAATAATCTTTACTTGTGCCATGAATTGTACTTTTTTACTAAAACTTAAGGCATACCTTAGCATTGCGCCAAAACCTTTTTTCTTAGCTTTCTTCTCATGATCATCAGTTTCTTCCTTTTTCTTATCCTTTACTTTTACTTTGTCCTTTTCCTTGTCTTTTTTCTTATCTTTCTTTTTTTTGTCCTTGTTTAATTTATCTGTATCTTCTAGCTGTGCATTCTCCATTGGGGCTGCTTGGCTGGAGTGGGAACTTACATCAGAAAGACCATCTAGGTAAAAAGGGTGGAAAATCAATTACACATACACTGCTCGTTCAATGCCATTCAATGAGATCACCAAGCGTTTAAGCATGACATTCATAATGGGTAATAGTTGGTTTCTCTACAGCTGGTCACTTGATCCACCACATGTTCTGTCATGCATCATGGCAAACTGCCCTCATTACCTCATACATAATTTTACAATGAAAAGGTCAAGAAGACACAGGCTAAGTGTATAATTTTCACTAATAAATGATCTGCTAAAAGCAATTTAAAGCAATCTATACAGCATATTCAATTTACATATTGTGAATTTTACAGCACAAGTAAGAGGCGCTATACAATAAAATAGAGTTAGAATGGAACGCTAGGAAATACAACTGGTGTGATCTGAAGACAGTAATTATAATAATACAAAGTCCAAGAGATCAGCAAAGTTTATGTACTGGTGGGACCAGACCTATATATAAAAGGTTCTGGTCAATATCAGTAAGGGAAGCCAGCAGCTGAGAGCAGAAGCGACTCTGTATTCAAGGGTGAGAAAAGAAGAGGGAGATCGGTGCCACTCTGAGTGCAGTAAGTTAGTAGTAATTCAGGCTTAATCAACATAGTATACACTCACATTGTGTAGAATTAAAACAAGCATGGTCTTTAAAGGCTTGAGGCGGTGGTTGTCAGCACTTTCCGGTAGTTCTCAAGGCTCCAGGGCAAAAGACTGTCTCACGGCAAGCACATCAGCATGAAGGACGGGAGGCGTGGTCGAGCTCGCATTCGGAGCATGAGTGCTCCTTCATCAGGCATATATACAACCATCGCCACCCAGCTGGACCTAGGAGCCTCAAGCCTTTAAAGACCATGCTTGTTTTAATTCTACACAATGTGTGTATACTATATTGATTAAACCTGAATTACTACTAACTTACTGCACTCAGTGGGACCGCTCTCCCTCTGCTATACAATAAAACCCCATCAGATGAGGATTGTAAATATGTATGGTAGTTGTCTAAAGATGACTGT
Organism: Rana muscosa; assembly: GCA_029206835.1. Taxonomy (NCBI): domain Eukaryota; kingdom Metazoa; phylum Chordata; class Amphibia; order Anura; family Ranidae; genus Rana; species Rana muscosa. The sequence continues at coordinate 311,163,380 of CM055127.1, read as the reverse complement.
ATGCAACCTTAAATGCTTGTAGAGAACCCTGGATGTTCTGAAATCTGGGGCAATATATTGTGCAAAGCTTAACTAGCTTAGACCCACTCTATCCCATCTTTTTCACCTCATTATTTCCTTAAGCTGAGATGGGTATTTTTTTTTGGTCAACCTGAGATGAGGGGACATATTTTTGAACGCATGAGCTAGGCAAGATATACTCAACAGCATGCCCTGTGTTTTAGGGCATGTTATAAAATATATACGCATGTAAACAGACAATTTTAGACCTTTTTGTCATCGATAATAGCTGTATCTATTTGGCAGAAGCGATTCCATGTCTGAGGGATATGCATTTGAATACTACATGGCAAAACAGAAAATCTGGTTATTTGATGATCTTATTTGTTGCTTGATAGCAAAAGTTAGCTTTTAAAGGTCTTAACATTTCAGATTCAAAAAGATATTGCTTAATCTTGCCACAGCCATATAACAGGTGCATTATTTTATCCTTTTCTATAAATAATAATTGTTCAAATTTTCACAGAATGGTTTGTAACAAGCAAATATTTTTTTACAAAATTATTGTTTTATTCTGAATACAACCATTTTCCTTTTTTGGGTACATGTCTGGCAAATATATGTATGCACCCTGTGTGGAGCAGCTGCACTGATGCATAGTAATTGCAATGCCTACTTAGTACAGACAACACTCACAGGAACTCCTTGCATTTGTTTCACCTAATACAAGGATTTCTTTGATTGGAAGAGGTGAAGAGGTCGGGCAGTGATATCACAATCTCCAGCTCATCAAATCAGAGTACACCTTGCATTCTTTGAGAAACCTGCAAGGTGTTCTGTGAATGATGCCCATGCTGTGGTTATTATGCAGCAAAGCAGCCATTTTGGCACAGGACCCAGAAGACACTGAAGATCACTGTAATAGCAGTGACTACTACAGTTATTTACATCTTCCACAGGGATCCCAGAGATCCTCCAGAATACAATTAAATATATGCAGAACATGTCAATAGATGTGTGCTGCAGAGGATGTTAAACACCAGAGTTGCATTTGACCACGTGACATCAAAAGTCACAGATTAGGGGGTGCATGAGCAGCAGCCTATGATGTGGGCAGGTGATTCGGGAACTCCCCTGCAACTCAGCCCTTTTTTGCTTCCTGTTCCATTCACACAGCTAATACAAGCACAGGGGCACCATTATCTGATCCACTGCTACCCTGGGACGTGGAATAAAAATTGCGTGGCAGAAAACAGAACCGCAGCCTCCTACCCTTTTTACCTTGCCTACATCCCTTCAGTGTGTACAGTGGACCAACAGAGACCCGAGACATACCGGCAGCCATGGATGGCGAGGACATGTACCATACCTAAAAAGCTGCAGATATTATTACAAAATATCACACATACCATATCTATTGAGGTGTGCAAACTTTTGATGAAGAGATCTTTTTAAACTCTGCAATGCCCTAGATCGCATGGACTCTCCACCTGAGGTATCCTGGTGATGTGTAATTCCAACACTCTAGGGCTCACTCTTTAGGGTATGTCCATATATGTGGATCTCCAATGAGATACCATCATATTCACTCCTTGTGACTCTCTTTTTTTTTTGGTTTACTATTTAGGGTTGTCTCTATTTCTTTATCGTACACCACGGGACACAGAGCCAGTCATTACATAATGGGTTAAGGGTCACCAGCGGTGATTGGACACTGGCACAACCAATAGAAGACAGTTCCCCTCCATATAACCCCTCCCATCAGGGGAGTACCTCAGTTTTTTCGCCAGTGTCTAAAGGTGTTGGACGCGATAGGAGGTGCTAAAGGAAAGCTCTGCCAAAGAGACCCTCTGGGGGTAAAAAGAGCTATGCTTTCGGACCCATCCAAGACGCCTGAGAGTTTAAGCCAAAACTGGATGGGATACGGGCCTCATACACGAGGCGTCGCCTGTAATGTCTCTCTTCGGAGGACTGGGCTCTAAGATACAGCACTTTCGCTACTTCGCTAAAAGTCCTGGTAAGAGTCTTGTACAAGGCCCAGGGGAGAGGTATCCTTTAAATAGGAACCCATATCCCTGAAGGTTGGCACACATAGCCCGCCGTGAGGGGTGAAGTTTGGTATCTGTCTGAAAATTTTAGCAGAAAAAACCTGAGGCGAGGATAAAGGTAAGAGGTTAGAGTCCTAAACTAAGGACCTTTCCAAAGAAAATACAGTGGATGTCTTCTCTTATGCCGCCACTGGGGGGAGTAAAGAGCTGAGTGTTAACTCACCTCGCTCTGTTCAGTGTCTGTTCCTGCAAGTACACTGTCTGTCCCTCTGCTGCTGAGCTTGCTTGGGCACCTCCCTCCTCCTCTCGGATGGCCGACCAGACACCTGCAGAAGCAGGTAAAGTTGGATACAGGGGCTGGTGAGAGGGAGCTCCCCTTTCACCGTTACCACCGCCATTTAGCGCTAGAGCCGCACGCGCTCGCGGGAGCGTGCTTTAACGGAGGGGGGGGGCGGGAGGCCGCAAATGGACACGTGCGCGGGCACGTACGAGCGCGCGCAGGCACGTGAAAATGGCGCAAATTTTGAACACAAAAACGTCTGCAGGGACAAGCAAGCTCGTTTCTCTCTCTCTCTTTGCAGGGATACACAGCAGCATTACAGGGACGTAAGACTCCATGTGGTTGGGCTGGGTACTTCCTACACAGATATTCACTTTATGCATAGAACTGTGTGTTTTTGTAAAGTTGCATACTTTATGTAAATTGCTAAACTTAGCACAGTAATATATGCATTTTGGTACCTTGTTTTTTTCTTAGCAGTATGCCTTCCAGGGGAAGAAATTCTGACAAAAAAGATAAAAAAGCACCGCTGCCTGAGACAGGAGGCCCTAGCCGTGCTAACTCGGTACCTTCCTCTCCTGTATTACCTGACGCAGCTATACAGGATGGGCCATTACCTCTGTCAGGTATGGCGGCTTCCCCGGTGAAGCCTGGGCCTGCGTATGTCACTGAAGACACTTTGTCAGCAGCCCTAAATAATCTAGAAGAGAGAATTGCTACTTTGATCGCCAAGTCTTCTAAAAAGGACAATAAGCGAAGCAGATCTCCTCCAGTTGTTGACCTCCCTGCAGAAGGATCTGAGGATGATGATGATGCTACACCAGCAGAGGATGAGGAGTCAGACGGATCAGGGATATCAGATGAGCCTTTCTCTGCATCACAGATTTTGAAGTCACAGGTGCAATGTTATGCAGGAACAGTGCGATCTGCATTTAAGTTACCCTCTTCGGAGGTAACTGAATCACCTGTCTCCTCCCTAGGTTCATTAAGATCCCTGCAGGGTGCATGCTCTTTCCCGGTTCATCCATTACTAGAGGATCTAATGTACGCAGACTGGCAACACCCAGATAAGCGTTTCTCACCTCCAAAAAAGTTTGACATTCTTTATCCTATGGGGGAAAGATTTTTAAAGAAATGGAGCCTGCCTTCTGTAGATGCTGCTATTTCTTGTGTAAATAAGAACCTGACGTGTCCGGTGGACAATGTGCAAGTGTTTAAAGATCCTTCTGAGAAGAAGTTGGAATCTTTACTTAAATCTTCCTTTCTTTTGGCCGGCTCAGTTACCCAACCTGCTGTAGCAGCAGTCGGTATGTGTCAGGTCATCAAACAACAGGTAAAGCAGGGGCTGAAGGAGCCGCCTCCGGAGCAAGCCAAAAATTGGGAGAATTTGCCTAAAGCCTTATGCTTCACAGTGGATGCCATGAGAGATTCTATTATACAAGCATCACGCCTTACACTCCAGCTGGTACATATGTGCAGAGTTCTATGGCTTAAGCATTGGTCAGCGGAAGCCCCATGCAAAAAGCTTTTGACCAGTTTCCCCTTCCATGGCGAACGCCTATTCGGGGAAGATTTAGAAAAATATATACAAAAGATATCAAGTGGTAAAACGACTCTTTTACCTGAGAGAAAGAAGAACAAGAGGCCTTGTTTTAAACGCTCTCTTTCCCCAGCTCCAGGGAAACCTGCCTCCAGCCAGTGGCGACGGCATTTTCAGCCACCCTCAAAAGCCAAAGGAAATCAGGCTCAGAGGAACAAAAAGCCGTGGGGTGCAAGACCTAATAAGCAAGACCCCAAAACCTCTCACAGTGAAGGGGCGCCCCCGCTCGGCCGAGTGGGGGGAAGGCTTCGTCAGTTTTCAGCGACTTGGCAGACAGAAACCCAGGACAAGTGGGTTGTATCCACAATATCCTCAGGGTACAGACTGGAATTTCGAGAGATCCCAAGACTCTCAAAGGATCCACAAAAAAAGAGGATCCTTCTTCAAAGATTTGAATCACTTACTGTCTCAAGGGGTGGTTACAGTGGTACCCCAAAAAGAGCAAGGTTCAGGTTTTTACTCAAACCTCTTTGTGATTCCAAAGCCAAATGGAGACGTCAGACCCATCCTGGATCTAAAATCTCTAAACCGTTTTCTGAACGTTCGCCATTTTCGAATGGAAACGATCCGATCCGTGGTCGCCACCTTACAAGGCAGAGAATTCATGGCGTCCATAGATATCAAGGACGCATATTTACATATACCCATCCACCCCGCTCACCAAAGATTCCTAAGGTTTGTGGTAGAACATCGCGACTTTCAATTTGTGGCCCTGCCCTTTGGTGTAGCTACCGCGCCCAGAGTATTCTCAAAGGTGCTAGCTCCCCTGTTGGCAAATCTAAGGACACAGAGCATAGCGGTAACAGCCTATCTAGACGATCTACTTGTGATAGATCAGTCAAAGGAGGGATTAGATCACGCTGTGCTCACTACAGTAAGATACCTGGAGCATTTAGGATGGATTATAAACTTACAAAAATCCTCTCTTCAGGCCCAAAGAAGGATAGTGTACCTGGGCATGATCATAGATACAGCCCGAAACAGGGTATTCCTGCCAGAGCCAAAGATACAGTCTCTGAAAGACCTGATCCACAAGGTCAAAGCAAACAAGAGGCCGTCTATTCGCCTTTGCATGAGGCTATTGGGGAAGATGGTAGCCTCCTTCGAGGCTGTCCCTTACGCCCAGTTTCATTCGAGACTGCTTCAAGGCAATATTTTAGCTGCCTGGAACAGGAAGAGCCAAGCTCTGGATATACCCATGCGCCTATCCTCACAAGTGCGCCAAAGCTTCAATTGGTGGCTAGAAACCAAGAACTTACGGAAGGGAAATTGCTTTCTCCCAGTCTCCTAGAAGGTGGTTTCTACGGATGCCAGCCTATCGGGCTGGGGGGCAGTATTCGAAGAGGCTTCTGCCCAGGGAACCTGGGCCAAGACCCAAGAGATCCTGCCCATCAATGTACTAGAGATCCGGGCAGTATATCTAGCCCTCAAAACCTGGACATACAGGTTACAGGGCCACCCAGTTCGGGTTCAATCCGACAATGCTACTGCAGTAGCTTACATCAATCACCAAGGAGGCACCCGCATTCGGGCTGCTCAAAAGGAGGTGAACCGGATTTTGGCATGGGCAGAGGATCATGTACCTTGCCTTTCGGCAATCTTCATCCCGGGGATAGAAAACTGGCAAGCGGACTATCTGAGTCGTCAGCAGCTATTACCAGGAGAGTGGTCTCTCCACCCCGAGGTCTTTCAGGCCATATGTCTGAGATGGGGAAACCCAGATGTAGACCTGCTAGCCTCCAGGTTCAACAAAAAGTTGGACAACTTTGTGTCCAGGACGAGAGATCCTCTAGCCTACGGAACAGATGCTCTAATAACTCCCTGGAATCAGTTCTCACTAATCTATGCATTCCCCCGATCCCTCTTTTACAAAGACTACTTCGCAGGATCAAAGAGGGAGGGAATACCAGTAATCCTAGTGGCTCCAAATTGGCCCAGGAGGCCTTGGTACGCCGAGATCGTAAAGATGGCGATAGGAAGGCCCTGGAAGCTTCCACTTCGACACGACCTGCTATCACAGGGTCCAGTATTCCACCCTTCCTTACAAAGGCTAAATTTGATGGTCTGGCTGCTGAGACCCACATTTTGAAAAAGAGAGGGGTCTCTGGTCCAGCTCTTTCTACGCTCATTAATGCTAGAAAGCCAGCCTCCAGACTCATCTATCAGAGTCTGGAAAGCATATGTTTCCTGGTGTGAATCCAGAAGTTGGAACCCTCAGAAATATGAAATAAGCAGGATTCTTGCCTTTTGCCAGTTAGGAGTGGATATGAAATTAGCCCTTAGTACTATCAAGGGTCAAATATCGGCTCTATCAGTATTTTTTCAGAGACCATTGGCATCTCATTCCCTAGTTCGGGCATTCATTCAGGGGGTACTGAGGATAAATCCTCCAGTCAGGTCTCCCTTGTGTCCATGGGATTTGAATTTGGTATTGTCAGTGTTGCAAAAGCAACCTTTTGAACCTATTCGCCATATTCCTTTAATTATATTAAGTAGGACATTGGCCTTTTTGATTGCTATTGCTTCTGCTAGAAGAGTATCAGAACTAGCAGCTCTTTCTTGTAAAGAGCCTTATCTAAATTGTCACAAGGACAAAATTGTACTACGACCCCATCCTGCCTTTCTACCTAAGGTGGTGTCGGCTTTTCACTTGAATCAAAGAAAATTAAGTACTGTCCGTGATACTTTTTTTATTTGCACTAACATAGAATTTTTCAGGACAAGCTTTCGGGGTATGTCCCCTTCTTCAAGGTCCAAGCAGTATACGGCTACAATTACGTCAAGTGTCACTTGAATCAAGACATTGTTCTGCCTTCTTTTTTTCCAAACCCGCGGACGGCGGGGGAAAAGTTATTGCACTCTCTAGATTTAGTGAGAGCGGTAAAAGTGTATCTGCAAGCAACCGCGCAGATACGTAAAACAGATGTTTTGTTTATTTTGCCAGATGGTCCCAAGAAGGGCCAAGCGGCATCAAAATCCACCATTTCCAGGTGGATTAGACAGATAATTGCTCAAGCTTATGGTTTAAAGAACAGGACTCCTCCTTTTTCTGTTAAGGCGCACTTTACCAGGGCGATAAGTGCTTCATGGGCAGTGCACCACCAGGCTTCATTGGCTCAGATCTGTAAAGCTGCAACTTGGTCTTCAGTCCACACATTTTCCAAATTCTATCAGATAGATGTGAAAGGACATGAGGATTCCGCCTTCGGGCGAAGTGTGCTGCAGGCAGCAGTATAGGGCTTCTTGTCCGCAAGCGGCCTGCTGGATCTGGGTCTCCCACCCTTCATATTGAGCATTGCTCTGGGACGTCCCATTATGTAATGACTGGCTCTGTGTCCCGTGGTGTACGATAAAGAAAACAGGATTTTTATAACAGCTTACCTGTAAAATCCTTTTCTTGGAGTACACCACGGGACACAGAGGTCCCCCCCTTCTTATGGGAACCTTACTGCTTTGCTACAAAAACTGAGGTACTCCCCTGATGGGAGGGGTTATATGGAGGGGAACTGTCTTCTATTGGTTGTGCCAGTGTCCAATCACCGCTGGTGACCCTTAACCCATTATGTAATGACTGGCTCTGTGTCCCGTGGTGTACTCCAAGAAAAGGATTTTACAGGTAAGCTGTTATAAAAATCCTGTTTTTTCTACTCATCAGTGTGTAGCAATACTGTATAGGCTGAGGTAGGCCCTCATCATTGGATGACTGTTTTCATGCTCCTGCACGCTCACCATGAATTAGTCCATGGTGTCCTGTGGCGTTGGTTGCTCGGGTTTAATACTTCTGTTAACTTATTTTTTTTTAACCTTCTTTATTTATTCTTCTGTTCAGTTGTTCTTTTACTCTATGTACCCCCTTTTTATATCGGTGGATCTAATTTACCTATTTGAGCTATATACAGCAGACCAATTACTCTGAATCCTTGAGAATAAGATCTTAAAATGTCAATGGTCTCAAATCCATCAGGAAGAAATGGCTGAATAAGGACCTGGTTCACAAACCATTCATTTTTTATTCCAACTCCCAAAAGGTATACTCCAGACTTGACTATTTCTTATTGCTCCTCGGATACCCAACATGACAGGGTCGGAAATGAGACTGATTACATGGTTTAATCATGCCTCGATCACCTTAGACCTGGTTAGTACTAGTTCTAACACTAGAACACGCCAATGGCACCTGACTGAATGTCTCTTACAAACAGAACTTATACACAAACAATTATTCCATAGCAAAGTTCTTAGGACACGATATGACAAATCATAACTCTATGAGAAGCACATAAAGCCTTCTCATTAGGGACATCTCTGCTAGTTCCCGTTCAAAATTAGATACAACTCAAACTAAACGATCCCTATTCAACCATATGAATAAAGACATAAAACAGCTCCTATCTAACCCCTCAGTATCCCTTCTTCAGACAATTTCACAAATTAGAGATCAATTAAAGGCTTCAGAGATGTATAAATTTACTGGCTTTTATGGGCCAAAAAAAAAAAAAACTATGAGCTCTCTTACATGTCCCCTTGGATGTTGGTCAATAAGCTCAGAGCCAACCCCAATTCTCTACTGCCAGGCTACTTAGGCCAATCAGATGGTATTCCTACTTATTGTCAAGCTATGGCTAAGACCATAGAGGAATTCTTCCACAAACTGTATAATCATATTTTGTCTTAAAAACACTCTCCTTTCAAAAGGATTTAGAAAATTTATTTTGGCCTCCTATGCTACCAGAATTTTCTTACATCACTCTGGAGGAACTTTCACAGGTTTTTTAAGCACCTCAGCTACAGAAGGTTTTACCCCCTTCATGACCATGCTATTTTTATGCGATTCAGCACTACACTACATTAACTGGCAATTGCTCGGTCATGCAACACTATACGCAAATTACATTTTTATCATATTTTGTTTTACACAAATGGAGATTTCTTTTGGTGGTGTTTGATCACCAATGGGATTTTTATTTTTTGCAGCATAAATAAAAAAAGACTGAAAATTTTGAAAAAAATAATATTTTCTACTTTCTGTTATAAAAAATATTCAATAAAATCAAATGTCTTCATATATTTAGGCCAACATGTATTCTGCTACATTTCTTTGGTAAATAAATTCTTAATGGGTGTATATTAATTGGTTTGAGTAAAGTTATTGTGTTTATAAACAATGGTATATATATATTTAAAAATTGGTCAATACCCATCTCGAGGACTTTACAATGCCAAATTAACCCCTTTTTTGCAAAATAGACAGTCCAAGGTATTTAGCAAGAGGCATGGCACATTTTTTGAAGTTGCAATTTGTCACAATTTTTGGGAAAATTAAGAAATTAAATAAAAAATTTTTCAATTTTTTTTTTTTACATACCGTCACCAGTGCAGTACAGCAATGACAGTAAGGGTAATAAAGACATGGATGAGCGAGTTTGGGGTGGAGGAACTTGACTGGCCTACACAGTCCTGACCTCAACCTGATAGAACACCTTTGGGATGAATTTGAACGGACATTGCGAGCCAGGCCTTCTCGTCCAAGAATAGTCAAACATTCCCATAGACACACTCCTAAACCTCGTGGACAGCCTTCCCAGAAGAGTTGAAGCTGTTACAGCTGCAAAGGATGGGCCAGCTCAATATTGAACCCTACGGACTAAAGCCTCGTACACACGGTTCGATTGTTAGCCAATCGAGCGTCTGATTTTTGTCAAAAGGGCGTGTGCCAGGATCTTGCCTTGCACACTAACGTTGCACTATTGTCGTGCCACAAACACGAACGTAGTGACGTACTACGAGGAATATCAGCTCTTGAGCACCACCCTTTGGGCCCCTTCTGCTAGATTTGTGTTTGGTGAGCATTGATTCCGAGCATGCGTGTTTGTACTTTCAACTTTTGTGTGACGGATTTGTGTACTAACTATATAAAATTAAAAGTGGAGCCGTTGTCCGCCGAAAAATTACTAGTCTGCCATCCAACATTTGTTGGCCAAAAATTGGACAATTGTCAAAAGGAGCATACTAAAAGGTAAGAATTTAGGACAACAGTCTGTCAACAGACAATCCCCTTTCAACATCATTGTACCGTGTGTACGAGGCTTAAGACTGCGATGCAATAAAAGGTCATGTGCATGTAAAGGCAAGCATCCCAATACTTTTGGCAAAATAGTATATATATATGTATATACTAAGAACATGGTACATTTGCAGTTTTAAAAACAAAGCTTGGACAGTACACTATAACTTGGGCACATAGCCTGGAAAGTGGAGTACCTTCTTCAGCCTCTGGTCCATCATAAGACTTATCAATTGCAGCCCTGAAGCTCTCATTACAGCCCCTACCACGGACCATGTGTTGTCTAGGTCTGTAGAAAGGAAGATCATTTTTCTTGACTTCTGCCACTGCTGTTTGCAGACTCTCCAGCGAGCTGGACTTTTTTAGACCCAATCTTGGACCAAGATCTTTTCCAGGAGAATCTGCAAGAAAAACATTGTCAATTTTTATTGATAGCTGTAATGGTTAAATGCAAATTGTTCTGAAAAATATCACACAATTTCTATAATAATCAACTCTTTCTATCTTTTTTCAGTACAGCGTCCTTCCTTTAACAAATCCGCAAAATTATACATCCCTGCCCAGTGACAGTAGACTGATTGCTAAGCTTTTTTTATTGGGTTTAAGTTTTCTTTTTTTTTTAAAGAAAAAACGGTGTGTGGTCTTTAATTGAAAGTAATCAATCCCTTACACACACATTATGTGAGGGTGTGGATATACAGTATAATGAAGTTGATTTATTAAACGCAAACAGGCTGTTAATTTTGCAAGGAAAGTTGCACTTTGCAAGGGAACTTTCCCCAGAGCTTAGTGAATGTGGTAAGTCCAAGTTCACATCTATGCATTTTTGCATGCAGTTTTCATGCATTTTGCTTTTTTTTCTCTTTAAACACACTATTAGCTGGTTGCTAAGGAGCGGACTGAGAAGCCGGCCACCACATCCTTTGCAACAGATGAGTTATCAGCTGTCAGTGGGGTTCCCAGATAAATATAAAAAATAATTGCTGGCAAAAAAAAAGTGAGAAAAATGGAGTGTGGTTCCCTCCCCCCCCCCCAGGCTGTTTGGGTCTGGTATGAATTTGGAGGGGACCCTCCCACGCCAAAATTCAGAAAAAAATGGCGTAGTGTCCCCCCCCCAAAATTCATACCAGACCCTCATTCGAGCATGCAGCCTGGCAGGTTAGGAACGGGAGGGAACGAGGCCCCCCTCCCCCCTTGACAATACCAGGCCGCATGCCCTCAACAGATCCTGGCCCTCTCCTCTGTGTAACTGAGTATGTGGTACATTGCACCCCTCTCATTCACCAAAAAAAAGTGTCAAAAATAAAGAAAAACAGTACACGGTTTTTGACAAGTCCTATGTTAAAAATGAAGAATGTCCCTTCTCTTAGCTCCAACGTGTCTTCTTTCTCTGGTACAGCCACCGCTGTCTTCTCCCTCTGGTGAGGTCTTCTTCCTAACCCCCGCCGAATGCCTCCTCTGCGCTTTGACAGTTCTTATATAGGTAAGGGGTGGAGCCACTTGACCATATTAACCGGTGGCACCACCTCCTTTTGACATCCCAGATTGGTGCATGCTCAGCATGTGATGTCAGAAGGGGGCGGTGACACCGGGTGATGTGGCCAGGTGGCCCCACCCTTTACCTATATTAGAAATGTCAAAGCGTAGAGGAGGCAGAAGCATTTTTTATTTATTTTTTCGGGTCGGCGGGCGGCGTGATCGACGATGGATTTACACATCGAAGGACGCTATTTTTTTTATTTTTTAATAAATGAATTATCAAAAACTTGTCTATTGTGTTTATTACTTTTTGACACTTTTTTGGTGAATGGGAGGGGGCACTATGTACCTGATACTCATTCACATTGGAGGGGGGGGATTTGGGGGCCCTCTTGTTAAAGGGGCTTCCAGATTCCAATAAGCCCCACCAGCAGACCCCAACAACCACCGGCCATGGTTGTGGGGATGAGGCCCTTGTCCCCATCAACATGGGGACAAGGTGCTTTGGGGCAAATCACCCACCCCCCATGTTGAGGGCATGTGGCCTGGTAATGTTCAGAAGGGGGGCGCTCACTTGTCCCATCCCCCTTTCCTGACCTGCCAGGCTGAATGCCCGGATAAGGGTCTGGTAAAGATTTTGGGGAGACATGTTTTTTTTTTTAAATAGCGTGGGGTTTACCAAATCCATACCAGATCTGAAGCGCCGTTATTTTTTAATTTTTTTTACCGTTACTTTTATTTTTTTTATTGTTCAGGTAAACCTATTGACAGTTGATGACTCATCGGTTGTTAAGGACGTTTCAGCCGGCTTCCCAGTCCTGCTCCTTAACAACTGCGCCTTGATTGGGCAAAGTTCTGCCTAATCAGGGCGCAGAATGCACTGTGCAGCATTCATGTCCGGGCCAAACCGTTTTCCCATCCCTACTCCGTAAAGTGGTTGTAAACCCAACCACACAACTTGCACCTACAGGTAAGCCTAGATTAAGGCTTACCTGTAGGTGCAAGAAATATCTCCTTAACCTACACAGAGATATTTTCTGAAACCCCAGCACCGATGTCTACGGAGCATGCGCACCGTAGACAACGGCGCAGTCGCACTGAGCTTGCAGGATTTATGAATGAACCCTGCCGGCTCAGTGAACTCTGCCGGTCACGCGTGAATGCGCAGGAGGGACGTCATCGCCGCTCCGGCCACTCATATCGCCAGAGCGGCGATAACAGGAAGAAGCTCCGGGGGACATGGTGGAGGGGACCGAGGAGGACTTCGGGGGCTTTGATCTCAGGTAAGTGCAGCATAATGAGCTAGTATGCTATGCATACTAGCTTATTATGCCTTTCTTTTGAAGGGGTTTTTTTATCAGTATTTTTTCAAGAGGGTTTACTTCCTCTTTAATACACCTAAAACAGTAAATAAAGGGGTTAACATTGAGTAAGTCACATTCGTTATCATTTTTAACATTTTTTAAGTTTTATTTCAGCCTTTTTTCATGACAAATACATTTTGATAAGTTGGAGACTAACAACTTCTCTCTATCATCAAAGGCTTTTTACCCTAATGCTTTCTCTGCATTACGGTAAAAATGGAATATCAAATGAATGGCATCTGGTGGATTGGCATGGGTTTGATTCTGGGTTGTGAGAAAGATAACCCAGGCCAAATTTTGCAGGGAAGTAATTGAAGGAAGAGGTCCAAACATTTTGAGGAAGCTCAACAAATACAAAATCAAAAACTCCAAGACAATATCACAAGTAGAATTCCAAATTATGACATCTGTGCTTACGGGAAAATAAAAATAAGCACTTGGCAATGGTACAGCTGTTCTTTTTCTAAATTAGGACTTTCACACAAGTGTTTTTTTGCTATTTTTCACCTGTCCGTTTTTGGATGAAAAATGGACAGCAATTCTTCCCTATGGGCTCGTGGAGGCAATAGATGATCATTTGTTTACATCCACCAGCATACAGTAGGTATCTGTTTTGGTGTCTTATAAAACTAGGATGCATCTTTTTCTGTTTACAAGGATCTCACCTATGATTAGTTTATTTTGTCTAAACTGCTGCAAATTGAACAACACTAAAGACAGACATAAAAACTGATGAAGCATAAATCAGTGATCCAATGAGTCCCCCTTTGATGAAGTCGTTAATTGACATACCACAGAGGGCAGAGCACCTTAAGGCACACAGCGAGTAGAGCATTGTTTGTTGCCTTGAATAACAGCCTGATCTCAGTCATCTGGAGCTGTCAGCCAGTCTCTGCTGTGGAGCAGTGTTTGCAGGTCGCATCCTGCTCAGACTAGCGGTGTTTAGCCTCTGTGTAACTGTGTCCATGTGAGTTTGGTTTTATTATAATAATAAAAGGGATTAAGTATTTGCATATAGAGAGCACTATTCATTGTATTTTGCATCCTTTTATGGTCAGATTTATGTACTTTGGAACTAAAGAGGAGACGATCCAGTGAACCAGTTGTTTAGCTGATCCTGGCTGTTAAATGGAAAAAGCACTATTAGGGTCGGTTCACACTTGTGCGATGACAGACATCGCATGTAATTCGCAGCACACTGCTGTTCACATTACATGCAATGTCTGTGCAGTGCGATTTCAGCCATACAGATAGTATGGCTGATATCGCACCGCATTCAGTCCAAACACGCACAGGACCCTTTTTTCTGTTCGGACCAGAATCGGATCGCATGTGTGTTCACACATATGCAATCTGATTCATGTCCGAACTGTCAGTCGTAGTGCGATACGCGAGCTGAAATGGGGGTGTCGTTAAGATATAATGACACTTTGCTTATGGCAGTGTGAACGGCAGTGCGAGTCTGTGCGATGCGGGAACCCGCAGTGGATTCGCAGGGTTCTCGCATCGCACAAGTGTGAACAGGAGGTCTGTAATATAAGGTGAGAGTCCATCCATGAGCATTTCAGTGGTGGTGGAGATTTAAACACATATACTGGGATATGCTGTGTTCCTTGGGCAGAATTATTCTCATGTTTAATTGTATGGATTGATTACTGCATGTACTGTTAATTCAATTTGTTTCAGAGTTACATTGATACACACAATTTTGGCCACATAAGTTATAAATACTTCTGTATATTTTTTTAGAATTGTTTTGGAATAATTTTGAAGGATATACATGAATTTAATTTGTTTGGTGTAGCGTGGCACACTGGGTGATTTCTGAATCATTATTCCTCAATGTTTTTCTTAACAAAATAAAACTAAAATTAACTGAAGATACCCATGTGAAAGGATTCTTTACAGGCTAATATTTCTGGAGGTAGGCATAGGTGTATTGTGTTATGGTCAAAATGTGTAGAAAAAAGGTGATAGTCATTAGGTCCTGCATATGGGTAGGTTAAAAATGAAGATGCAGCCCTGAGAGAATAGATACAATTTGCAAGTTAACAGAAGTATTACATTTTGGTACTGTTGTCAATGCATCAGACTCTAATTTAATTTCCTTTGAGAGTATCTCTGCTAGCAAAAAAATACAATTATATAATTTTTCTAACTGTTTTGTTTCAAAACAAACCTGCTAATACTGGGCAAAGTAACATCTTCGCTTAACAGGAGGCAATGGCAGTTGTTTTCCAAACCTATTAATCTAATGACCAGCTTAGAGAAACACCTGGTATTTGTGGTTATGAAAGAATATATGACACTCCCCCTGCCTGCCCCCACTGAGGTTCACAGTGAATTTTATTTCTTAAAAATAATATTTTTAAATTGCTATTCGGACATTATCTATTGGTTTTTAGCTGTACATCGTATACATGCCACTGCACCTTGTAGGTGCCCCTAATGTTTCAAGAAGTACAACTAATACTAAAACATATTGCTGACTAGTGTGAATTCCACTGGATTTTGTCCAGCTCAGGTTCATTTTGTAATATTAAGTTTATGAGCATGAAAGTGAAGACCACCCAAATAGTACAGACTATTTCCCACTCTCTCCTTTATACACTGTAATCTTGTCAATAAACATAAAAGGAACCAGATGGGATAACCAATTGTGTTTAGCATTAAGTTACTCTCAATAAAAGTGGACAGCTAGGCCCCTTCAAGCTAAAGAATCAGAATTCAATATAATTCAACAATTATTTCATTCAATGTTTTTCCATTGTAAAAACAAAATGTATAGAAAAGAACACAAACACATAGATAATTATTTGTTGTCATATAATGCACCATTCTATGGGTGGCACTCATACTTTGATTTTTATGTCTTTTAACCACTTAACGACCGCTCACTGTATATATACGTCGGCACAATGGCACCGACAGGCACAATCACGTAGAGTGTACGTGATTGCCTTTGTACAGTTGGGGGGTCCAATCGGACCCCCCTTCTGTACAGTGAGCAGTCGGAATTCGTCTGGGAGCGTTCCGAGATGGGGGGGCGGCCGTTCGATTCCGGCCACCCCCCCGCGATCGCTCCCGGCGAATAGAAATGCCCCCTCTGTCTGTGGAATGTACACACAGACAGAGAAAGCAGGAGGAAGTGATGCCATCTCCTGTGCGGCGCTCACATATATCGAGCGCCGTACAAGAGAAGACACACAGGTCAGTGCACTAACACTACACTAACACCAGCACACATAAGCACATAAATCACCCCCCCAAGCCCCCCCAGATCACCCCCCAGCCCCCAGTCACAGTGTCACTGATTGCAGTGACCATTTATTTACTGATCACTGCAATCAGTGACATTTGTGACTGTAAAAGTGTCACTACATTTAGTTTTAGGTCCAGTGTAGCCCCCTAACCCCCCCTAATAAAGGTTTAACCCCTTGATCACCCCCCAGATAACCCTTTCACCCCCTAGCACCGCCGTCGCTAAGCGATCATTTTTCTGATCGCTGTCTTGGCGTCGGTGATGCAGATCGGTACCCAGTAATTTTTTTTAGGTTCGCCGCAGGTTTTTATAGCGTCGGGTACCCCCATAAATTATCTAATAAAGGTTTAACCCCCTTGATCGCCCCCCAGGTAACCCTTTCACCCCCTATCACCACTGTCGCTAAGCGATCATTTTTCTGATCAATGTCTTAGCGTCGGTGATGCAGATCGGTAGCCAGTATTTTTTTTTTAGGTTCGCCGCAGGTTTTTATAGCGTCGGATACCCCCATAAATTATCTAATAAAGGTTTAACCCCCTTGATCGCCCCCCAGGTAACCCTTTCACCCCCTATCACCACTGTCGCTAAGCGATCATTTTTCTGATCGATGTCTTAGCTATGGTGATTCAGATCGGTAGCCAGTATTTTTTTTTAGGTTCGCTGCAGGTTTTTATAGCGTCGGGTACCCCCATAAATTATCTAATAAAGGTTTAACCCCCTTGATCGCCCCCAGGTAACCCTTTCACCCCCTAGCACCGCCGTCGCTAAGCGATCATTTTTCTGATCGCTGTCTTAGCGTCGGTGATGCAGATCGGTACCCAGTATTTTTTTTTAGGTTCGCCGCAGGTTTTTATAGCGTCGGGTACCCCCATAAATTATCTAAAAAAGGTTTAACCCCCCTGATCGCCCCCCAGGTAACCCTTTCACCCCCTATCACCACTGTCGCTAAGCGATCATTTTTCTGATCGATGTCTTAGCGTCGGTGATGCAGATCGGTAGCCAGTATTTTTTTTTTAGGTTCGCCGCAGGTTTTTATAGCGTCGGGTACCCCCATAAATTATCTAATAAAGGTTTAACCCCCCTGATCGCCCCCCAGGTAACCCTTTCACCCCCTATCACCACTGTCGCTAAGCGATCATTTTTCTGATCGCTGTCTTAGCGTCGGTGATGCAGATCGGTAGCCAGTAATTTTTTTTAGGTTCGCCGCAGGTTTTTATAGCGTCAGGTACACCCATATATTATCTAATAAAGGTTTTAACCCCCTAATTGCCCCTAGTTAACCCTTTCACCAGTAATCATAATATAAGTGTTACGGGTGACGCTGGTTAGTTAGTTTGCTTTTTATAGTGTCAGGGCACCCGCCGTATATAACCCAATAAAGGTTTAACCCCCTGATCGCCCGGCGGGTGATATCAATTAGGTTTTAGCATCAGAGAGGGTCTGCGTCACACCCCAGGCAGCGTCAGGTTAGTGCCAGTAACGCTAATACCCACGCGAGAAGCATACACCTCCCTTAGTGGTATAGTATCTGAACAGATCAATATCTGATCTGATCAGATCTATACTAGCGTCCCCAGCAGTTTAGGGTTAGCGGGATCAGCCCAGATACCTGCTAGCACCTGCGTTTTGCCCCTCCGTCCAGCCCAGGCCACCCAAGTGCAGTATCGATCGATCACTGTCACTTACAAAACACAACACACATAACTGCAGCGTTCGCAGAGACAGGCCTGATCCCTGCGACTCCAGTGCTGTAGGAGGTGATTTCACCACCACAGTTAAAAAAAAAAAGCAAATATGCCGAAGCATTGGGGCAGCAGGGGCGGAGGAGCGATTTTGCTCCTAATGCCACGTACATACGGTCGAAATTCCGACGGAGGCTTGCCCGTGGAAAAGTCCGACCATGTGTGTGCGGCATAACTTTTTTGCGGGAGGATGCCCCCATGCTTCGGCATATATAAATGGTGCATGTATGCCCATCATTAGAAGTGGGTGGATGAAGGGTGGTATTCTAATGGTGGGCATACCCACCGATCAATCTCTTTTTTCGTTCAGCCACCTGGCTGCATGAAAAAAAAAAGATTACAATACATGTCCAACAAGGACCAGCAACGTACTGGTATGTTGCTGGACTTTGAATGGTTATACCAGATTGATGCCTGCGGGTTTAGGTATCATCTTGGTATCATTCTTTTCAGCCAGCGGCTGGCTTTCATGTAAAAGCAATCCTAGTGGCTAATTAGCCTCTGGACTGCTTTTACAAGCAGTGGGAGGGAATGTCCCCCCCCGGATATAAAAAGCGCCATTGGGAAATTGGGAAAGCATTTTATCACACCGATCTTGGTGTGGTCAGATGCTTTGAGGGCAGAGGAAAGATCTAGGGTCTAGACCCCAGTTTTTTCAAAAAAAGAGTACCTGTCACTACCTATTACTATCATAGGGGATATTTACATTCCCTGAGATAACAATAAAAATGATTAAAAAAAAAAATATGGAAGGAACAATTTAAAAATAAAATAAAAAAGCAAAATTAATAGTAAAAAAATTAATAGTAAAAAAAAAAACCCTGTCCTGCCCTGCTCTTGCCCAATGGCGAACGCAAGCGTCGGTCTGGCGTCATATGTAAACAGCAATTACACCATGCATGTGAGGGCAGTAATTTTAGCAGTAGACCTCCTCTGTAAATCTAACGGGGTAACCTGTAAAGGCTTTTAAAGGCTTTTAAAAATGTATGTAGTTTGTCGCCAATGCGCGTTTGTGCGAAATTTTAAAGCATGTCTTGTTTGGTATCTATGTACTCGGCCTAAGATCATCTTTTTTATTTCATCAAACATTTGGGCAATATAGTGTGTTTTAGTGCATTAAAATTAAAAAAAGTGTATTTTTTCCCCAAAAAATGCGTTTGAAAAATCGCTGCGCAAATACTGTGTAGAAAAAAAAAATGCAACACCCACCATTTTATTCTGTAGGGCCTTTGCTTTAAAAATATATATAATGTTTGGGGGTTCAACATAATTTTCCTGCAAAAAAAAATATGTTTTCATGTAAACAAAAAGTGTCAAAAAGGGCTTTGTCTTCAAGTGGTTAGAAGAGTGGATGTAAGCTTCCTAATGTTGTGTATAAAATGCCAGAACAGTTCAAAACCCCCCCAAATGACCCCATTTTGGAAAGTAGACACCCCAAGCTATATACTGAGAGGCATGTCGAGTCCATGGAATATTTTATATGTTGACACAAGTTGCGGAAAAAAGACAATTTTTTTATTATTTTTTTTTTTTTGCACAAAGTTGCCACTAAATGATATATTGCTCAAACATGCCATGGGCATATGTGGAATTACACCCCAAAATACATTCTGTTGCTTCTCCTGAGTACGGGGATACCACATGTGTTTGACTTTTTGGGAGCCTAGCCGCGTACGGGACCCCAAAAACCAATCACCGCCTTCAGGCTTTCTAAGGGTGTAAATTTTTGATTTCACTTCTCACTGCCTATCACAGTTCCGGAGGCCATGGAATGCCCAGATGGCACAAAACCCCCCCAAATTACCCCATTTTGGAAAGTAGACACCCCAAGCTATTTGCTGAGAGGTATTGTGAGTATTTTGCAGATCTCGCTTTTTGTCACAAAGTTTTGAAAATTGAAAAAAAATAATAAAAATGTCTTTCTTCATTTTCAAAAACAAATGAGAGCTGTAAAATACTCACCATGCCTCTCAGCAAACAGCTTGGGGTGTCTACTTTCCAAAATGGGGGGGTTTTGTGCTATTTTGGCATTTTATGGCCTTCGAAACTGTGATAGGTAGTGAGGAGTCAAATCAAAAATTTGTGCCTAGAAATCCTGAAGGCGGTGATTGGTTTTCGGGGTCCCGTACGCGGCTAGGCTCCTAAAAAGTCCCACACATGTGGTATCCCCGTACTCAGGAGAAGCAGCAAAATGTATTTTGGGGTGCAATTCCACATATAACCATGGCATGTGTGAGCAATATATCATTTAGTGACAACTTTTTGTAATTTTTTATTTTTTTGTCATTATTCAATCACTTGGGACAAAAAAAAAAATATTCAATGGGCTCAACAGGCCTCTCAGCAATTTCCTTGGGGTGTCTACTTTCTAAAATGGGGTCTTTTGGGGGGGGTTTGTGCTATTTTGGCATTTTATGGCCTTCAAAACTGTGATAGGTAGTGAGGAGTGAAATCAAAAATTTGCGCCCTTAGAAATCCTGAAGGCGGTGCTTGGTTTCCGGGGTCCCGTACGTGGCTAGGCTCCTAAAAAGTCCCACACATGTGGTATCCCCGTACTCAGGAGAAGCAGCAGAATGTATTTTGGGGTGCAATTCCACATATAACCATGGCATGTGTGAGCAATATATCATTTAGTGACAACTTTTTGTAATTTTTCTTTTTTTTTGTCATTATTCAATCACTTGGGACAAAAAAAAATATTCAATGGGCTCAACAGGCCTCTCAGCAATTTCCTTGGGGTGTCTACTTTCTAAAATGGGGTCTTTTGGGGGGGGGTTGTGCTATTTTGGCATTTTATGGCCTTCAAAACTGTGATAGGTAGTGAGGAGTGAAATCAAAAATTTGCGCCCTTAGAAATCCTGAAGGTGGTGCTTGGTTTCCGGGGTCCCGTACGTGGCTAGGCTCCTAAAAAGTCCCACACATGTGGTATCCCCGTACTCAGGAGAAGCAGCAGAATGTATTTTGGGGTGCAATTCCACATATAACCATGGCATGTGTGAGCAATATATCATTTAGTGACAACTTTTTGTAATTTTTTTTTTTTTTTTGTCATTATTCAATCACTTGGGACAAAAAAAAAAAATATTCAATGGGCTCAACATGCCTCTCAGCAATTTCCTTTGGGTGTCTACTTTCCAAAATGGGGTCATTTGGGGGGGGTTTTGTACTGCCCTGCCATTTTAGCACCTCAAGAAATGAGATAGGCAGTCATAAATTTAAAGCTGTGTAAATTCCAGAAAATGTACCCTAGTTTGTAAACGCTATAACTTTTGCGCAAACCAATAAATATACACTTATTGAAAATTTTTTTACTAAAGACATGTGGCTGAATACATTTTGGCATAAATGTATGACTAAAATTGAGTTTATTCAATTTTTCTTATAAACAAAAATTAGAAAATATAATTTTTTTTCAAAATTTTCGGTCTTTTTCCGTTTATATCGCAAAAAATAAAAATCGCAGAGGCAATCAAATACCATTAAAAGAAAGCTCTATTTGTGGGAAGAAAAGGACGCAAATTTCGTTTGGGTACAACATTGCATGTCCGCACAATTTACAGTTAAAGCAGCGCAGTGCAAAATTCTGATTTCACCTCTGGTCCTTTAGCTACCAAATGGTCCGGGGCTTAAGTGGTTAACTGATAAAATGTGTTATTTCACCCACAACTTCTGGTCACTCATATGATGTCCAAATGAGATGCCTGCTGCCTCACTATTTCATTTAGTAAACTACTTATTAACTTTTTTTTTTGTACATAGAGTTAGAACCTATAGTTGGTTTTTATAGCTGTCTGTGATCTAGTTGATTTTATTTCCATCTCTATGACATTAGGCATATAAATCAAGGAAACAGATGTCATAGGGACAAGGAAAATGCCAACAGCATAGGAAACATGATGGAGGTTGTAATCATTTTGACCTCACTACATAAACTTTTTTTGTTGCTCCCTATGTTTCTAGTTGGAGAGATTTCCCCTTTTGTTTCCTGTCCATTGGAACCCCTGTCACAAACACAAGAAATTAAGAGAACACTTGCTAGTGGAGACATAAATAGCAATATATATGTAAATCTGACAGAGGTTCTTATCCGTCATCACTGACCCCATTGTCTTTCAAATGAAAAAAAAAAAAAAAAAAGTTTTGCCTAAAGTAGACTTAAATGTTCTATTTTATGTACATACGTACAACAATCTCTGCAATTACTGGCATTTCCTTTTTTTAAGATGTTGTAGTATAAACAAAGCTCTACTATATATTACAATTAGGTAAGAAAAATAAATATAACAGTTCAATGTCCTTCAATAATAATAAGTCATCTAGAACAAATGTACTTGTGGTTACAACAAGTTATCTCATGGCATATATCAAATAAATACATTCAGAGATACAGTTAGACCTCAACACCTGACACTTATGCCGCGTAAACACGGTCGGAATTTCCGACAGAAAAAGTCTGATGGGAGCTTTTGGTCGGATATTCCGACTGTGTGTATGCCCCATCTGATTTTTTCTGTCAGAATTTCTGACAGACTTAGATAGAGAGCAGGTTATCTATTTTTCCGTCGGAAATTCCGACGGAGGTTTTCCTGTTGGAAAGTCCAGCCGTGTGTACGTGGCATAACTGTCCAGGGGCATAGTTGTAAGAGGTGATTGAGTCCACAGACACCATATTTTATCAAACTTGTCTGGGAGTCTCTATTAGAGAATGTAATTTAGTTTAAGGGCAGGGAAGTGTTATTCAGATTTTTCCACAGTAAGCAATGGTCGGGAGGACAGATTCACTTGGGTGCTTACACCTGTAGTCTGTAAATGGGCCATGTCCTTAAGTGGCTGGAGCCGCCAGGAACTGTGTACTAGAAGCCCATTCAGGTTCTTGGGAACACCATGGCTGTACAGTTAAATTGGACACTAGTGCAGGTAACCAGCCCTGAATGCTGATGGGTGTAAGCCCCCACGTGAATGAGACCTAAGAGGGTTTTTTGAATAAGAGTACAGAGCTCTTATCAGTTGTTTTGAGTGTGAAGGGATCTGAAGATCCTTTACTAAACCCAGAAGACACACTTTGGGGCAGCAGAGATTAGTGAGGCCTGAAGCGGTTTCCATTAAACAGTAACCAAAATAATTGGAGCAAGCGGCAAGGCCATAGAACATGAAAGAAATGTGCCTCCTGGCCCATGCTCAAAAACAACAGAGGGAATGGCTAATCCGTAATCCATATACGAGTAGGAGTTTAATAATATCAAAGCCCTTTTTCAATATATTGTCCTATTTTTTCTCCCATTAGGTCCCTATTGAAACTGTGGTCCTCACATCGGATCTCATTTTTGGGCAGGGTTATAGCAATAAAAATGGCAATTTTGCTTAAAGTACTATTTTTTTGTATGTCTCTCTTTATACATGTCACCAATCCATCATAGAGTCTCTCTAGAGCAGCCTTTCTCAACCTTTTCAACACAGAGGAACCCTTGAAATAGTTATTCGGTCTCAGGGAACCCCTGCTAAAAATTACAGATCTACAATTCATGAAACCTTTGTGTGATGGTCAGTGGGAAGGATGGTCCTTACACTTGTGGTCATTGGGAAGAATTACCTCCTTACAGATGGCTAAAAAGATCAATGGTGTCAGTAGGAAATTATCTGAGAGGCAGAAACTGCCCAATGCAGAAGGAACCCCTAGCAACCTCTGGAGGAACCCTAGGGTTCCACGGAACCCTGGTTGAGAATCACTGCTCTAGAGAGACGTAAACAAATTTGTATGGCTTTCCAAGAAACCAGGATTTCACAAATCTCTTTTGTATAGGCTTCAAATTTTGGGTTTACCTAATCTATGGCTGTCTTATCTTGTGGCTAGACTCACTAAAACAACACAATGACACGCTCCAGAAGGTGATGTTCTGTAGCTATCCTTTGAAACACACTCCATCTTGCCATATCATCTGCCATGCCTGTTCTGGTCCAATTCCATACAGACAAGCCTCGTATTTCCCTAAAACAAGAAAGTGACCCAATCTTTGCATCAGTCTGGTTATCCGATTTCCTCTGCTGCACCACTTTCCTCCTTTTCAGGTAAACCCCATCCAGGTTCCAAACCAAGGCTCATTCTTATTTTCTTTTTTCCCACGCCAGCTGCAAAGGAGTAGCATGTAACTGGTTTACAAGTGTACTGACATACATTTGCTGATGTTTAATGTACATGATAATGTACTGTCTTATATCTGTTTGTATCCCTGTTGTATTTTGGTTGTATTCTGACCATCCAAATAAAATGTTTGTAAACAAAAAAAAATTAAATAAATTGTGTGGTACAATCTGAGTTGATCTAGTTTATTCCTAGAAAAAAATAATAATAGCGGACATAGGGGTCCAAAGGGGTCCTACGAAAGGCAAATCCACTTTGCACTATAAGTGCAAACTACAAGTGCAAAGTGCACTTGAAATTGCACTGAAAGTGCACTTGGAAGTGCAGTCGCTGTAAATCTGAGCGGTAGATCTGAAATGAGGGGAAGCTCTGCTGATTTTATCATCCAATCATGTGCAAGCTAAAATCCTTTTTTTTTATTCTCCTTGCATGACCCCCTCGGATCTACAGCGACTGCAATTCTAAGTGAACTTTGCACTTGTAGTGCAAAGTGGATTTGCCTTTTCATAAATAAACCCCATAGAGTCCTTAAAATTCTCAAAAATTTCTGCCGTCAATTGTGGTAGAATACAATGCCACTTATGCTTAATTAGTGGCAGAGTTTGGTCTGTTCTAGTAAGAAGCAGTGCTGCATAGTATTGTATAATTAATTCAGCATTATCAAAAGACAGTAGGAGCTTCTCCAAAGGGATACATGATAATATCACACCAGTATTTTTAAAGTGATTCTAAAGGTTGTAATAAAAAAACAAAAATGAAAAAAACAAAAAACAAACATGTTATACTTACCTGCTCTGTGAAATGGTTTTATACAGAGCAGGCCCGATCCTCTTCCTTTTGGGTCCCCCTATGGCAGGCCTGCCCCCCCCCCACGAGTGCCCCCTATAGCAAGCCTTTTGCTATGGGGGTACTCAAGCAGGCTAGCTCCCAAGCCGCACTCTTGTAAATAAACACTGTCTATTCACACATAGAGCATGGCTCAGCCCCTCCCCGCTCCATTATCTCCTCATTGGCTGTGTTTGACAGCATCAGGAGTCGATGGCCCCTGCTGCTGTGTGATCCAATGAGGAGAGAGAGACACAGAAAAGCTGCTGCTCTCATGTACATTGCTGGATTGAGATGGGGCTCAGCTAAGTAAATGTGGGGGTAGCTGCAACCTAGGTTTTTTTTTTTTATCTTAATGCATAGAATGCATTAAAGTAAAAAAAAAAACATTCTGCCTTTAGAACCACTTTAAACCGAGTGGTAGGAGCATGTCACAGTTGTTGATAGTATAGGAAATTAGTACCTGGAATACCATATCAAAGTTGCATAGCCTGGAAACTTAGAAATGATCCATCCGCATAGAGCTGGTACACAAATTTAAGGAGTACTAGTAACGGTTAGAAACTTAGAAAGAGACAGATTACTCCAACTTGGATTGTTTGGGGAGCTTTCTCAATCACTCTTACAAACAACCCTATTAACAGTGTAGTGTTAATGGGTAATGAACAGAATTATGTGGTCATGAATGCTTCCTCAGTGACTACACAAACATTGTCCCTGGTAGGACAGAGCCAGTCATCCATATGAATTAATTGTTTTTCCCTTCTAATGATCCCACCTCAGGCCAAACACGGTACTGCACACCGCTTTGGCTTGAATCCTGCTCGTTTTGAGAGACAACACTCGCAAACCGAGTCAGGATATTTAAAAATACAGTGCTCGTATTGCGAAGCGCTCGCTAACCGCGTTAATTGCAATCCGAGGTTCCACTGTATTCTATTCCTTGCTGTTTATCTTTTACATCTTTTTTCTGCAGGGTGAGGTAGAGCTGTAGTGAATCAGCTCTGCCCTTTATCCAGATTAATTATTATTATAAAGGATTTATATAACGCCAACAGTTTGCTTAGCACTTTACAAAATAAAGGGTGTAAGTACACGTACATTTTACAATACAAGACAAGAGGATAAGGGGGACCTGCTCAAGAGAGCTTACAAATGATACAATATGTAATAACTGTGAGGAAATTATGGAGAAAATTAAAAATCAGTTTTAGGTAGAGAGGGGATAGGCTTTCCTGAAGAGATGAGTTCACAGGGATCATCTATAGGAGGACAGAGTAGGAAATCGCCAGGAAGATTGGATTAGAGAGTTCCAGAGGATGGTATAGACTCCAAAGTAGTTCTAGAGGTGAGCATGGGAGAAGGTGACAGGGGAGCAAGAGAGCAGGAGGTCTTGGGAGGAGCAGAGAGGATGGTTTGCTTGATATTTTGAGACAAGTTTGGTAATGTAGCTGGGAGCAGAGTTGTGGATGACTCTTAATGATGACGTTAGTATTTTGAAATTTATTTTTTCAGTGGGTGGAAACCAGTGGAGGGATTGGCAGAGTGGGCCAGCAAGTACTGAATGGTCACACCATGTTACAAAAAGTGCTCATGTGGAACACTCCATAGCAGTATCAGAAGACCAGGAAATGATTCAGAAGACCAGGTAATGGCATATGTCTTGACTACAGCAGTCAATGAAGGTGGATAGTTCTCCTGGGACCCTCTGCAGTTCTTTACATCATGTGCAAATTTAAAGTAGCACAGAGAAATGAAAATGATAATACTTCAATTTATGCAGCAGTGTTTAAAGGCACCACATGGGAGGTAAGGGGTTAATGCTTTGTTTCTATCTGCATATATTTACACATAAGTACATTAATTCCACTTGAGGCAGCTAAGGACAGAGGGTTAAATAGCCTTTTAACCAGCAATTATCTCCTGTGTGTGCCTACACAACTACAAGTAAGCACTACATGCAGTAATATAAACTGACCACATTTTAACTGAGCATGTTTTCCCCATATGCCTTCAGTGGTAATATGTTTTGCCTTCTGAGTTACTCAAAAGCAGACTACAACAAGCTGTTAAATTGTTGACATCATTTTGCTTTTACAGAAACTGCAAAGCCTATTGTTTTGCTGCATTTGCTAAAGTTGAATAGATTTTGAAAACATTTGGGCTGGAACAAGTCTTTCAGTCCATGTGCACATCATGTTTCTGAATCTATTCCTGAACTTTCTAATTTGAGAGTAATGGTAGGTCTTGGTATAGTAATTAGTGAACAAAAGAGAAAGGTTGCAACCTAGCAACCACATCTCTTTTTTCTGTTGTGGATTTGCATGGATTTGTAGTAGCTGCAAAGTTATCGTGCTATTTTTATACAACACAATCAAATGTTTATATTTGTATTTATTTTATATTACCAATAAAAGGAAATGCATGAAGAATTGGTCAGATTTTAACTTGATATAAATTACAAGAAATTGGGATAACAAGTCATATAACTGTATTTTTCAGGCTAGACTAGTTTTGTGGCTAAATAGGGAAATTACTGACCACATGTAACAGACCACATAACCTTTATAACCAGAAATGGTCATAATTATCATGCTAGAGACTCTGATTTTGCTTATCCTAAAATCAGGGAAGGATCCCACTAGTGGTGAATATTACCACCACATGTCCTTATTTCAGTCTGACAGAAACATTTTAGCTGAAACAATGTGTGGGGGGTTTGGTAGGGTCAGACCAATCAAACTTCATACGCAATACATCCATTTGAATGAAGACCCAAGGGTTATTTACCAATTTGCAGTTCATGAGCATTGGGAGAGCAGTGCAGTGATATCACTAGAAACACATAAGAAAAAAAAAAGTTGACCTGTGCCAGTTCAAATCTTAGGGCAAAGTCTAAGGGTTGTAGGATAGAGAGGCCTGTGTAGAAGAGGGGGTCCATTGAATGCGTAATGAGGATTCAAGTTAGTTACTTTTAGTTGAGAAGCTTTGCACTGGCTGTCCCACAGGAGTCTGCCATTTGCACCTGAGGGAAATTCTCATGCAGATGCAACCAGGGTACTAGTGGCAGAGGTTCATAAACATCGGTCTGTGATAGACAAAACGTCATGCTGAAGGGAATGTAATTATGATAATTTGAGGATTATACCCAGAGACCCCCAAGCAGTACAAGGTCAGGGGGAAGAGCCAGAGAAAGGTGCAGTGTCAACTGCAGAGGGAAGTGATAGAAGCAACGTTTGAGCCTATGATCAGAGATTTGACTAAAGAGCCTTTTGAGAAAAAAGGTCTCCAAAGCATCCAGGGACAAAAAGATTTAGGATTTGATTAAGGACCTAATGATATACCACCACCAGGTGTAGTGAGTTCATCAATGTAAAAACCACACTGAAATTTGGCTAGATGGGAGGCTAGATGGGAGGCAAAACCCATTATACTTCAGTTGCTATTATAGGTAGAAAATCACTTATAAGAAATATAGTGATGGGTCTATATAAGGCCAGGCAGAAGCCACACTGCTGCGGTAGACTTAGTGACAAGTCTACAGGAGACCAGCCAGAAGATTGGCTACTGAGGTAGTTAAAAATGATGATTGTAGGAGCATGATGGAATATGTGTTGTTAAGTGGATAAGAATTAAAGATCAGGTTTTTGAAAAGTTGCTTTTATGACTATTCCTTGTGATTTTGAGCTTTACTAAGGTGTAGGAAAAACAGTCTGCCTTGTGAAGTAGCAAGTATAAACATGTAGCAGATAAACAATGGAGAGGGGACAGAGAAACTGATTATGTGTGTACCTGTCCAAAGGACAGGGCTAAAGGTAAAGACTGGGACATCTTTGTCTAATGTGGAGCAATTGGTAATATACTGTATGTGCCTCCCCCCCCTTTTGTCAAAAGGTGGGGGTAACTTTTAAAATTTTGAGCAGGTCCAGTGGGGCTTAGCAGACTGCCATGAGTTTAAGGACTTGAAGTAGATACAGTAATACAGTAGATACAGTAATCAGATCATATTTGCATTATAAGGGAGATTGGGTATGTGATGGGGATGCATAAGGACTGCGAGATTGCTAATAGTGGGATGGGAAACCCCTTCCCTCAGTATCTGCCTCAATGTATTCCTCAAGGGAAGTTACAAACGGAAGCTCAACTTTAAGGGGCATGCACAAAGGGCACAAGGGGGTTTTGCCATAAGATTCAGTGCCGATGCACAGAAAGCATGAACATTCTGGAGATCAGACGGATCACGTTCTCTATTCTGTCTACACAGAAGAGCAGTGCCAATGGCATGAGTTACTGTACACGTAGTCTTGCAGCAAAATTAGGATGATATATAATTGGAGAAAGTTCACAATTGGTTTCATGGAAAACAAAAAGGATAGGTATAGAAATAAGCTCATCCCCTCTGAGTACACAGGAAGATAATTTTTGAACCTTAATTGGTATTACACATTGTCCTTGCACACGGCTTGCAGCCAATATAGCTTTGGGAAATTTTTCTATTATAGAATAATAGGATTTTTATAACAGCTTACCTGTAAAATCCTTTTCTTGGAGTACATCACGGGACACAGAGCGACAGTCATTACTAATGGGTTATATAGATACCGTCAGGTGCTGGCACTGGCAACTTCCAAAACCGGAAGTACCCTCCCCTATATAAGCCCCTCCCATCCGGGAGCACCTCAGTTTTGTAGCAAAGCAATAAGTGTCCCTAAAGAGGGGCGGGAGCTCTGTGTCCCGTGATGTACTCCAAGAAAAGGATTTTACAGGTAAGCTGTTATAAAAATCCTATTTTCTTTCTCGTACATCACGGGACACAGAGCGACATAGTCATTACTAATGGGATGTCCTAAAGCAATGCCAAATGAGGGGGGGGATACACCATATATAAGCTGAGCGCTATCAGACATGAGGATCTTTTGCGGCCTGCAACACACTGCGCCCAAAGGCGACATCCTCCTGACTTCTAACGTCCACCTGGTAGGACCTAGTAAACGTGTGTACCGAAGACCATGTTGCGGCCTTACAGATTTGAGCCAGGGAGGCCTGGTGATGCACTGCCCATGAAGTTCCAACTGCTCTCGTGGAGTGCGCTCTAACTTTGAACGGAGGCGGTCTCCTTCTCAAGCCATAAGCTTGCATAATGACCTGTCGAATCCACTTGGCTAAAGTAGACTTTGACGCTGCCTGACCCTTTCTGGGGCCTTCCGGCAGAATAAACAAAGTATCCGTTCTGCGAATCTGAGCAGTGGCTTTTAGATAAGCTTTAACTGCTCTTACTACATCCAAAGAATGCAATAACTTTTCCTCTACCGAAGTAGGTTTGGGGAAAAAAGAAGGAAGAACCACATCTTGGTTCAAATGAAACCTCGATACCACCTTAGGAAGAAAGGCTGGATGAGGACGTAACACTACTCTGTCCTTATGGATAACCAGATATGGCTCCTTACAGGACATAGCTGCTAATTCCGATACTCTTTTTAGCCGAACAAATGGCTACTAGAAAAATCAATTTCCTGGTGAGAAGCACCAAGGAAATATGCTGTAATGGTTCAAATGGTTGTTTCTGTAGAACCGACAGAACCAAGTTTAGATCCCATGGACATATGGGAATATTAACCGGAGGCCTAATACGCATCACTCCTTGTATAAAGGCTTTGACTAGTGAATGCGAAGCCAAGGGCCTTTGAAAAAATATTGACAAGGCCGAAATCTGACCCTTGATAGTACTCAAGGCAAGCTTCCTATCTACAGCCCACTGTAGGAAGTCCAGAATCCTACCTATTACGTACTTATGTGGATGCCATTTCTTGGCCTCACACCACGCGATGTACGCCTTCCAGATTCTATAGTAGATCTGCCTGGATACCGGCTTCCTGGCATTGATCATGGTAGATACCACAGCATTAGAGAGACCTCTCTTTTTTAGAATGTGGGCTTCAATAGCCAGGCCGTCAAACCTAGGGCTGGTAAGGAAGGGTGGTATATCGGTCCTTGCGAAAGCCGGACGACGTGGGAGAGTCCAAGGACTCCCCACTGAAATTTTACAATCTCCGCGTACCACGCTCTTCGGGGCCACGCTGGAGCCACCGGAATCACTGGTTTCTTTTCTACCCTGATTCTGCGGAGTAATCGAGGTAACCATTGTGGCGGTGTGAATGCATATATCAGCTTGAACTGATCCCCAGGGAACACTAGGGCATCCGAGCCGCAAGCTAGGGGATCCCTTGTCCGAGAGACAAACCTATCCCCCTTTGCGTTGAATCTGGATGCTAGAAGATCTACATCCGATGTTCCCCACCGCTGACATATTGTCCAGAAAACCTCGGGGTGAAGGGACCCTTCCTCTGGGCCTAATTGCTGGCGACTTAGAAAGTCCGCCTTCCAATTCTCCACTCCTGGAATGAATACCGCAGATATGGCTGGGACATATTTTTCCTGCCCATTTCAGGATGTAATTTACTTCCCTCTGGGCTGCACGACTCCTGGTGCCCCCCTGATGATTGATATATGCCACTGCTGTGGCATTGTCTGATTGAATTCTGACAGGGGACCCTTGGAGTTTGGATGTCCATGCTACTAGGGCATACCGGGCTGCTCGTATCTCTAAGAGATTGATGGGCAGGGCCTTTTCTGCATCCGACCATCTGCCCTGGAGAGACTATTGCTCCAGTACTGCTCCCCAGCCTATAAGGCTGGCATCTGTAGTGACCACCTTCCAAGAAATCGGACTGAAGGATTTCCTTTTTTCCAGATTCTGGGGAACCCACCACCAACGGAGGCTCTTCCGAACGGAAGGGGACAAGGACATTGTAAGTCTAGGGCCTGAACTTTTTTGTTCCAGGCTGACAGTATGGCCCCTTGCAAATTCCTTGAATGGAATTGACCGTAGGGTACTGCTTCGAATGATGCCACCATTTTTCCCAGCAGCCTCATATACAGGCGTATGGACGGCTGTCTTTTTTGTACCCACTAAGTGGATCAAATCTTTCAAAGACAACACCTTTCCTCGAGGCAAGAATATTTTTCTCTGGCCTGAATCCAACCTTAGCCCCAAGTATTCCAGACTTTTGACTGGTTTTTAGGGCTGACTTGTCTCGGTTGATAATCCAACCGTGAGATTCCAGATACTTGATCGTCTTGTGAACGACCACGTCTAGTTTTTTTCACTGAGTGGTCTATCAGCAACAAGTCATCCAGATATGCCATTATCATTACACCTTGTGTTCTTAGATTGGCCAATAAAGGGCCAGAATTTTTGTAAACACTCGTGGTGCTGTGGCCAAACCGAAGGGTAAGGCTCTGAACTGAAAATGGCGCCCTTCTACTGCAAAGCGTAGAAATTTTTGGTGGACTGGAAAGATGGGAATGTGCAAATAAGCATCTTTGATGTCGATTGTGGCTAACCAATCCTCCCCTTGTAGGGCAGTGGCCACCGATCGGATCGACTCCATCGGAAAGTCCTGATATACAGGAATTTGTATAGCCCTTTTAGAATTAATATGGGCCTCCCGACCGCGTTTGCTTCGGGACTGTAAAGAGGTTTGAGTAAAACTCGAACCCTCATTCTTCCAGGGGAACCTCCATAATTACTCCTTGGAGCAATAGTTGTTCTAGTGCCAACAGGAGGGACTCTCTCTTCCGGGGATCCCTTGGCACGTTTGACCTCAAAAATGGGAAGGAGGAGAGTCTTTTAACTCCAAACTGTATCCCAAACCTACTGCGGAGAGCACCTATCTGTCTTGATCGTGTCCCGCC
The DNA here is from genome assembly GCA_029206835.1 of Rana muscosa. NCBI lineage: Eukaryota > Metazoa > Chordata > Amphibia > Anura > Ranidae > Rana > Rana muscosa. The sequence continues at coordinate 311,130,822 of CM055127.1, read as the reverse complement.
AGGTCTCTTGCGAACAACTGGAGTCCTCCCCCCACCCGACTGAGTGGGGGCTTCAATGAATTTAACTTTGGGGGAGGTTTTGTACCTCCCCTGACCCAGGGTTTCTCATTACCCTGCTACTGTCCCTGTTTTTTACCCCCGGGATTTGACCGAGGAGGCCGTCGGAACTGTTACACAGCCGATGCCCCAGGGACTGGAGAAGCAGGCCTCTTAAAGAGGGACCTCTAACTCTGCTTTTAACCGGTAAGAGCGTATTTTTACCGCTGGAAATTTTCTGGATATATTTGTCCAGGTTTTCCCTGAATAAGCGTTCACCATGAAATGGGACGCTAACCAGCCATTCTTTACAGGGAGCTTCAGCAGACCAGTTTTTGAGCCATAGGAGCCTACGCATATGTACTATAGACAGCGTAAGGCGGGAGGCCTGATGGACTGAATCCTCTATGGCGTCAACCGCAAAGCCTAAGGCTCTAGGTAGATCAGCTAGGGCAAAGCCTGCTGATCTGTCAAGTCCCTCAAGACCTGTTTCAACTGATCCTTCACTGCTTAGCAGACCCCAATAGCTGCTACTGCTGGTTGTATCACCAAGCAGATTTTCATAAGGACTCCAATCTTTTATCTATTGGGTTCTTGAACATTTGGACATTATCCACTGGACATGTCAGTGATTTATACATACAAGAGATGGCTGCGTCCACTGTAGGGACCTTCCATTTTTTTTTTCTTTTTTTTTTTTTGATGAACTTATCCTCCATGGGATAGACCACCGGAAATCTCTTGGGGGAATAAATATTTTCTCAGGACGTTCCCAATCCTGGTAAATGAGCCCTTTCAGTAAAGGGTGAAGTGGAAAAGAACAAACAGTCTGGGGGCTTCTAGCGACCCCAACGAGGATACAGTAGTGGTTGATGGTTCCGCAAGGTGCATTTTTAAATGCTGATCGGACCATGTTAGTCAGAGACTGAACCCATAATCTTTCAGCTTAAGATGCTGAGAAAAGGTTCCCCCACTGTTGATTCCTCTATAACAGAATCAACCTCATCCTGATCCCCTTCAGGCAGGTCGATCCCTGTATGGGACTGTTGCTCTGCTAACAGGCACTCTGAAGGAGGAGACGGAGATCGGGCGTGCTTTCCCTGACAGGGAGGCAGCGATAAATGTTGACAATCTCTCTCTAATCCTCCCAGAGCTGAGGAAAATCCTCCTCTGTTACATACACAGGAGCAGGTGAACTGAGGACAGCCACAGTACCAAGTACCCTGCGGGGTCTCTATGGTCACTTACCTCTGAACTTCAGGGGAGACTGGTGCAGCAGGAGTATGCCCAAGATCCTCCGAGCCCGATGAGACCCCCTTCGCTTCCTGGAAGATTCAGTTCCGGAGCTTCTGGACGGCATATTCCTAAGCCTAAAGCTGAGGTATTCCAGCCGTAATACACCACTTTTACTGAGAATAGTCTAGCACAATTGCTGCTATATCACAGTTGGTGTCTACTAATGTGCCTTTCTAGGGGATGCCTGTATCAACCGCTTGCTGTATGCCTTTAAATGTTGCCAGCTCTGTCTCTGTACTTCATAGCCAGCTCACTACAATATTGTGGTTTTTTTAAACTGCTGGGACGCCCGCACATGCGCAGAAGCGCTGCGGCGCGCACAGAGCGTCATCCCCCAGGCTCCGCCCCCTTTCCTGGCTCACCTCTATATATAGAGGCGCGTGCACGCGCACGCGCGCGGGCACGTGCGCCTTCGGCGCTAATTTCAAATATGGTAACAAGGGACAGGAGCCAGGGCCCCTCTTTGCCGCAGGCCGGGGGATGGACGAGCACTGCAACATGGCAGAGGAAGCAGTTTCCTATAAGAGAACTCACCATCTGCCTGGACTTTGCTCTGCTGAGTAGAAGCTAGTCCACATGACAAGAAAACATTCCACAGCGGCCTCTAGTGGACAAACACAGGTACCGCAGTCTAATATATTAAATATATATAAAAAATTTTTTTTTTTTTTTCTTGACCACCATTAAAAATTATTACATTTTTTTAGTAGTTACAGGCATGCACAGAATTTTGCGGGAATACCATTAGGTAACAGACAGAAAGACAAATTAGGCTTGGGGGTCCCCCAATAGAACCAAGTTCCTGGGGGCCCCCACTTACCTGTTCCCCGCCGCAGGACTTTGTTTGGTCCACAAAAGCCCAAACTTCACCTATCACGGCAGGCATTGTAATCAAACCTTCAGGGACCGGGTTCCCAAGGATTCCACTCCCCTGGACCTGTATAGCACCCTGCACAGAAAACATCTTGGTTTTGGGTATGACCAGAGCTCTGGATCCCAGGGTCCAGCTCTCCTAAGAGAAGCATTACAGGCAAAACCTTGCTCTTCTCTGCAAGGCCCGGGTACCGACCGTTTAGCTATGAAGCTTTTTTGGTCGGATCCGGAATAGCTTACTGAGGCCCAAAAGAACCTGTACGCAAGCTCAGTGAAAAACACATGTTTCTTCTTGGCCAACACCTTAGACACTGGCAAAAAACTGAGGTGCTCCCGGATGGGAGGGGCTTATATAGGGGAGGGTACTTCCGGTTTTGGAAGTTGCCAGTGCCAGCACCTGACGGTATCTATATAACCCATTAGTAATGACTATGTCGCTCTGTGTCCCGTGATGTACGAGAAAGAAATATTAATTTTCCTGTTTCTTAGTTCCTCTGAATAAATTTTGAGCATATAAAAAAGGGGAGGAAGGAATAAAGGATTCTTCCAAAGAAAATAATTCTTCAAAGGGGAACTAATGAAAAAATAGACTTTTAATGAGTAAACCACAGTATATAAATACAAATAATTATTCTGAAATTAACACCCTTCACCTCTTAATTAAAATCAGACTAGTCTAAAAACTAAGAACATGGGTGGCCACCCAACCAGCCATACACACCACAATCAACCAGTCGTCAGCCCATCCAGAAAGTTCACTTAAATCAATCCGGGATTTTTGACACCTGAGCAAATCTTCCTTCAGTGTGGACACACAGTCCTATTAAAGAATGGATGTTTTTTCCAAAAGCACTCGATCGTTTTTGATACTCAAGTAAAGACCAAAAATTGGTTTCTCCTGTCCAGTTTGTCATGGTCTGGGTAACTGACAAGATGGAAAAAGCTGTTTGCAGGGCTGGGTCTGCCAAGGCAAAAAGAGGACTTTAAGAGAGTCCTCAGATGCCTATCAAGTGAATCCTTAAAAGGGGGAATGCCATCAATGATAACAGTAGATTGATTATTGATTATTTAGTGCAAGAATGGCCACGTCTACATTGGGAATAATCCTCTTCTTAAACTCCCCTTCCATGGGGTACAAGGCATCAAAATGATAACGAGGAGGGAATACCCTCTTGGAACATGACCAATCATTATATAAGGCCCAATCGGCTTGATCAAGAATAAGGAAAGGCTTCATTGGAATTGTCATTTTTTTCATGACTTAAAGAATATGTAGGGAATGAACAGCACTAGGTGCAACTATCCAGAGACTAAAACACACTGCTTCAACCAATGAGTCCACAGTAGCAATAATATGGCAAGAAGCCAACAAAATAACCAAATTAAATTTTGAACGTGCAAAATTATCTGCGTATTTCGCTAAAAAAGTCAGCATCCTACTTATATTCTGCAATTGGAAATTACCTAAGTGGCCCAGGCTGTAATATCTAAAGGCAACAGGGTGGAGAGGCAGAGGCGCATTTATGGGTGTTAGTACCTGCCATTTCCATAAGTGATCTATACTCAGACAAAAAAGTTAATGAAAAAATAAAAAATAAACGGTATAAACAAAAAAAATAAAATAAATGGGCAGATTCGATGTACTAATCATTTTTTTTTTTTCTGCTGCCACTCTTCTGTGTTTCTATCGTGATAACCTTTAGAATATATCAGACTTGGTGGCAGAGCATTGTGCTTTAGCAAAACAGGCCGCATGTGGCGCATCTGTGGGTAAGCCAGATTTAAATGGAGTGGTGTAACTGTATGACCTTGCTTCAGAACAAAGAAACAGCTATCAACCCGAGAGGTACTTGGAGTATCTCCAGGGAACGCAGCACAATCTCTTTCCCATGTGCTTCCGAGTGCCTGTAACCCATCATTGCTGGGTGGGAATCTTGCAGGATACGCTGCAAGGTTGTCAAGAAATGGATGTGAACTGAGGTGGTTTAGCATGTCTGGTATGAAGGAAGCACAAAAACCCAGGCCCTAAACAAGTTCCTGTGCCTTGTCTGTGAGGTGTCAGGCAACAGCTGAGATGGCAAACAATTGGCTTGCGTTATTGGCAGAAATGGTGGCCCAGAAGTGAGCAGTCAGGAGTCATATGAGCACTATCTCATTTACCAGAGAGAAACTTCTGGTAGTGATGTGGATAAAAGACCACCAATTCTAAACAGATATACCTATAAGGCCAAGTAAGCAACACAATAAAGGTCAGGGGAAAGATTATACATAACCTGTACTTTCTTATAAATTGGTGAGCTTAGCACTGTGGGATGTCTTGTGGGATAAGGATATAGTGTGATATCTACTATATATCCAGGAAATAATCCAAAAAGACATGTACAGTCAGGAACCAGTATGTAAAGGCACAGGGAAACTGCGTCTTTCTTTGTCCACATTTCTGGTCCTGTCCAGGGGCCAGGCTTCACCTGCTTTAAACAAGTAAATCTGTGCATGCGTCCAAATTGCTGGTATCACTTGAGTATGGGGTAAAAGTAGTGTATGTACAGTATATGTACAAATGAACATGGAGTCCAGGCTTTGGGAATATAGAAAATGTAATAATATAAAAATGGGGGGGGGGGAGTTCTGGGGGGAAAAAAAAAGAGGGATCCGGATGGGGAATAGTTAAAACAGTCACATATACAGTCTCAGGGCTGCCATCAATAGGAAACAGAAACCATGTTCCAAAGGTACTGTGAAGAAAAGCAAGGGGAGAGGCGCCTCTGAGTGCAGATGTTTAAAACAATTTAATAAGAGATTGCAATACAAGCAACTCACATTTTAGAGGATTAAAACAGGCATTGTACGATATCCAAGTGCGGAAGAGGGTGTCATCAGATCAGTCATCAGTCTCCATCCCGGGAGCGTTCCTGTGTTGTGGTGGGCACCTGTGATGTTGCAGCTCTTTCCGGTACTAGTAAATACGTAGTTGGGATGACAACGGACCGAGTAAATCCCAACTACGTATTTACTAGTACCGGAAAGAGCTGCAACATCACAGGTGCCCACCACAACACAGGAACGCTCCCGGGATGGAGACTGATGACTGATCTGATGACACCCTCTTCCGCACTTGGATATCGTACAATGCCTGTTTTAATCCTCTAAAATGTGAGTTGCTTGTATTGCAATCTCTTATTAAATTGTTTTAAACATCTGCACTCAGAGGCGCCTCTCCCCTTGCCAGGCTTCACCTGCCATGGTGGTCATACCCTGAAGGAGACTTCAGGGTCTGAATGCCATACTGATGAGCTATGGACCTGGTCCTGTATAGCACTCTGCAGCTAACCAGCTGTTCTAAGCTAAGCGCCAAACACAAGATCTAGTGCCAAAAGCAATCATTACAGGCCGGGCTCTGGGGACATTGCCCAAGATGTACATTGAGGGCAACTGATCTGGAAATTGCTAGTGAGCCATAAGGCAATAAGCAGTTGGATCTTGATAGAAGTGTCAGTGGAAGAAAACTGGTGGAAAATAAAAACATTTCTTCTCTAACAGGAGAAGGGGTCCATCCCCTAAGGACAATGTGCAAAAGGAGTGGGCATGGTTTATGGGTACCGAGGGGCAGTAGGTGGTTCCCAGCAAAGCTTTTGCCAGTACCCAATCACTAAGAATCAACTGCTATGTCCTGCACTGTACTATTATCAACATTCTTTTTGTAGCTTCTCATCACACAAACACTTGACTGCTAACAATATCTATACATGGACACAACCTGCTATTTGTTTTTATCCAATTAAAGAGAAACAAAGTCAAAGGCTAAAATTTTTAACATCATCATAATACATATCGGCACTCTAAGACACAGAGTTTTACACACGAGTCCTTGTATATTGTTAAGGAATTCCCAGCTCCCAGTGATATTACTGTGTCACAGGGGAATAATTACCATGTCTTATGTTTTGAAAAAAAGAAAAAAAAAATCACAAAAGGACTCTCTATGGAATCCAGTTCATTATTTTAATTAAATATATGAATGCAAGTCATTTTAGCTAAACCACCTAAAAGGTTGCTAGGGTTAAACCTTCAGATTATAACTGCCTACCAGAAATTCTTGGTTACAATCTTGAATGCTAATGGAGAATGTTTTTAATTATACATTTATACTAAATCACAAAGTGTCTATAAGAAGAAACATTGAATGTTTGCTGTTTTTTTCACAATCTACAGTCAAATGATTTTGTTAAAATACCGTAATTTGATCTTCAAATAAACCTTATAGAGTTTTTGCAGTTTAATACAGAAAAATAGTAAAATTTCAATGTCCAGAGTTAGGGATTCCTCGTTGCTATTGGAGAATTTAGAACTAATCAGCTTTGTTCAGTAGACAAGGATATCCTTCTAAGCTTCTGCTTTGAATAGAAATGTATTTGTAAGGCTCCACATACATCTCCATTCCAGCTTTAAACTAAGCCAAGAAAGCTAGACTTTTGGGAAGGAAAATGATGACTTCTGCTGGACTGGGAAAGGAGAAAACCTTGTTTCCATCTACAAAATCATTACATTCAAATGTAGTGAAACAGATGGGAAAGGGGTTATCAGATAACAGAACAATGAATATCATATAACACATGCCAGCAAACTGTGAAACCATGTCAGCAAATAGAGCTACATCTTTCTATTCCTTAACCACTTGCTGACCCGCTCACACTGATATACTTTGGCAGAATGTCTCTCCTGCGCAAACTGACATACCTGTACGTCAGTCCATAAAAGCAGAATAGCTCAATGTCCGCTGGCGGCCCATGATCACGGCGAGAAGAGGCAGAACCGGGAACTGCCTACATAAACAAGGCTTTTCCCTGTTCTGCCTAGTGACATGGCAGGGATCTACTTTTCCCAGTGATTGGGAGCAGTGATCTCTGTCATGTTTCAGTAAGCCCATCCCCCCTACAGTTAGAACATGCTGAGGGAACACACGTAAACCCCTTGATCGCCAACTAGTGTTAAACCCTTCCCTGTCAGTGTCATTTTTACATTGAAATGTAATGGGTAAAATGGGTCAAACTTCAATGACCAATTTAGAGAGGTAGAAGGCATTTTTAGGAAATATTGGGAGATTTTGAAAGTGGATAAATCTTTAAGGAAGGTATTTCCTGATGGTTTCCCATTTATATATAGAAGAAACCCTTCTTTTGGAGATAGTGTGGTTAAAAAAGTGCTCGATCCACCTAAGAGACCCCAGATGTTCTGGGATAAGGCGGGTTTCTATGCGTGTAGAAAGTGCAGGGCCTGACAGCAGGTTAATACCCATATTAGGGGTTTGACCCATTTTAGATTGACTGCAAATGGTAGGGAGTTTGAAATAAAGGAGTTTATTTCATGTATGTTGACTCATGTAGTGTACGCCTTGGAATGCCCATGTGGGCTAATGTACATTGGCAGGACTAAAAGAACTTTAGGAAAACATATTTCTGGAACACATATACAATATAAGTATTGGTTACAAGGATCACAGTGTGTCTCTCCATTTCAGACTCAAACATAAAAGAAACCCTGCCGGTTTGAGATTTTGGGGGATCGATAAAATTCATTCAATATGGAGGGATGCCAATTTAGTCCGTGAAATTTCCAAATGTGAGACAAAATAGATTTTTCTTACTAACACACTGAAGCCCAATGGAATGAATATGGAGCTGGATTTAATATGTTTTATCAGTGATTTAAATGTTTTTGAATTATTTATTAGTTAGGTAATATGATTGTGGTTCTATTTTAATTCACATCATGGTTTACAAATTTTTGATATCTGTGATGTATTTGAATGGGAAACCGGATATGTGTTCTTTCCAGGTATCCATGCAAATATTTGATTTGTGATTTTAAGGGTTTTGATTGATTACTTTTTCATGATATATATGTATGTGTGTTTTTTTATTTTGAGTTTAGGTAACGGTAATTTGTGGACCGGGATGCATGCGGTGAGAAATATATTGGATAAGAGATCTCAGGGACAAGTTTGAATGTCCTTTGAGGCCAGTTTCAAAACAAATGAGCTGAGAATAATGTTTCTTCTGATCTAAATCGGATTGAATTGGTGTCTCATTTGCATGTATTTGCATGTATTCCATTGTCCTCTTTCTATTCAGTTAATCACTGGCAATGGAGATCTCAACTGAGTCTGCAGGGTTAATTCCCTGTGATGCCTCTGTATAAAAGGATTGAGCCGCGTTGCGTGGCCACACCCTCTGGCGAAGACCTGATGACGAAACATGTTAGTGCGTGACCACCCGGCTCCTTCTGAGTGACAGCGGCTTGTGACTCGCCCCGGGCATCCTTGCGGGTAGGATATTCCAGGAGAGTACACAGGCTGACTGTGCAGTGTTTTTCTGTATTGGATCAATACTAAGTTTTACTCTTTATCTTGTAAGCAAATTTTGTATTGGTGGGGGGAAATTTGAAAATAAAAAACTGTGCAGGATTACGCTATGTGCCATGTTCTCTTTAGTTTATGTATTTATGTGAGGAGAACGATCTAGGAGATTACTATTTCAAAGGCTTGTCTTACTAGACCTTGTGGTGAGTGTATTACCATAGGGGTGAAGTACACACAGTGTAATGGTGACGGCATTAGAAGAGTTTCCTCCTGTTTCTTCACTTTGGAGTGAGTGCATGCTATTAACCATCTAGAAACCAATTTTTTTTTCTTTAATAGACTTTATGCATTTACTTATATGTACTGTTGCTCGTGGGCACATTTATTATTATCATTTTATATGTATGGTCTTGACATTTTAGTATATGAATTTTAATTATACAGTACTTATTTGTACTGAGAGAGCGCTGTTAATGCTGGATTGATTTGGGGATTTTTCAAGCATCTTTTTGCGATTATCTCATTTTTATAACAGCTGCATTTATTTGTATTTTCTATTCCTTGAGCGCTGGGATCAGGAGCTTTTAGTTGTTTTAGCTGATTCTTTTAATATACGCCTATTGCAATTTTTTTACCAAAAATATGTAGAATTAATATCGGCCTAAACTGATGTATAATATAGTTTTATTTTTTGGGTATGTATTATAGCAGAAAGTAAAAAAAAAATGTTTTTCAAAATTGTTGCTCTTTTTTGGTTTATAGCGCAAAAAATAAATAAAAACCACAGAGGTGATCAAATACCACCAAAAGAAAGCTCTATTTGTGGGGGGAAAAAGTATGTTAATTTTATTTGGGTACAGTGTCGAACGGCCACGCAATTGTCAGTTAAAGCGACGGAGTGCCGTATCGCAAAAATGCTCTGGTCATTAAGGGGGCAAATTCTTCCAGGGCTGAAGTGGTTAAAGGGTAACTCGACTTTAGGCGAATAAAGCAATTATTATAGTATATACAATCGCTACACAAGCCATATTGTAATTTGATGTTATTAAAAGGACCTTTCCCTTTCAATCTGCAGTGCTGTAATTTTCTGTAGGATTCAATACAATATGACAACCTGGAGTTGGTGTACAGAATGTCTCCAGAAATGTCAGTTCCTGTTGTTGAGATAGGCTCATCGATTTCCCCAGAAGTCTGAACTAAGATATAAGTCAGATATTATCTGCAACACAAATTTCATTTTTGGTGAAATACTTCTGCATCAGCTCATTATACTGGTTCAGTCACTCCCATTCAGAATCAGTATGCAAAGAACATGATCAACGAACAGCTATTACATCAGAGCAGAAACCGGTGGGAATCTGCAATACAGTCTGTTAAAAAGCTTGTAAACCCACAAGAAGAAGTAAAAAAATAAAAATAACCTGCAAGACAGCTATTACATCAGAGCAGAAACCGGTGGGAATCTGCAATACAGTCTGTTAAAGAGGTTGTAAACCCACGAGAAGAAATAAAAAAATAAAAATAACCTGCAAGACAATAGCATAATGAGTTAGTATGTATAGCCCCCTACAACCCTGACAAACAGATAACAGACTGAGCTGAATACACACTACCTTTTTCTGTGTACAATTTTCTGTAGATTTTTTCCTTCAGATTTACCAAAACCATATAAATATGGAAGTCAAACCTAAAAAGTTTCAATTTGTATGCAATCAGGCAGGCCCTTACACTACATGGTTTTGGCAAATCTAAAGGAAATCAGACATCAAAAGTTGTATAGTGTGTATGGGCTCCAAGTCTCTCAAAGACTTCAACCAACATAAACCTCCCCTCTAAAAATAGGATTTTTATAACAGCTTACCTGTAAAATCCTTTTCTTGGAGTACATCACGGGACACAGAGCGACATAGTCATTACTAATGGGTTATATAGATACCTTCAGGTGCTGGCACTGGCAACTTCCAAAACCGGAAGTACCCTCCCCTATATAAGCCCCTCCCATCCGGGAGCACCTCAGTTTTGTAGCAAAGCAATAAGTGTCCCCAAAGAGGGGTGGGAGCTCTGTGTCCCGTGATGTACTCCAAGAAAAGGATTTTACAGGTAAGCTGTTATAAAAATCCTATTTTCTTTCTCGTACATCACGGGACACAGAGCGACATAGTCATTACTAATGGGATGTCCTAAAGCAATGCCCAACGAGGGGGGGGATACACCATACATAAGCTGAGCGCTATCAGACATGAGGATCTTTTGCGGCCTGCAACACACTGCGCCCAAAGGCGACATCCTCCTGACTTCTAACGTCCACCTGGTAGAACCTAGTAAACGTGTGTACTGAAGACCATGTTGCGGCCTTACAGATTTGAGCCAGGGAGGCCTGGTGATGCACTGCCCATGAAGTTCCAACTGCTCTCGTGGAGTGCGCCCTAACTTTGAACGGAGGCGGTCTCCTTCTCAAGCCATAGGCTTGCATTATGACCTGTCGAATCCACTTGGCTAAAGTAGATTTTGACGCTGCCTGACCCCTTCTGGGGCCTTCCGGCAGAATAAACAAAGTATCCGTTCTGCGAATCTGAGCAGTGGCTTTTAGATAAGCTTTAACTGCTCTTACTACATCCAAAGAATGCAATAACTTTTCCTCTACCGAACTAGGTTTGGGGAAAAAAGAAGGAAGAACCACATCTTGGTTCAAATGAAACCTCGATACCACCTTCGGAAGAAAGGTTGGATGAGGACGTAACACTACTCTGTCCTTATGGATAACCAGATATGGCTCCCTACAGGACATAGCGGCTAATTCCGACACTCTTTTAGCCGAACAAATGGCTACTAGAAAAATCAATTTCCTGGTGAGAAGAACCAGGGAAATATGCTGTAATGGTTCAAATGGTTGTTTCTGTAGAACCGACAGAACCAGGTTTAAGTCCCATGGACATATGGGAATATTAACCGGAGGGCTAATACGCATCACTCCTTGTATAAAGGCTTTGACTAGTGAATGCGAAGCCAAGGGCCTTTGAAAAAATATTGACAAGGCCGAAATCTGACCCTTGATAGTACTCAAGGCAAGCTTCCTATCTACAGCCCATTGTAGGAAGTCCAGAATCCTACCTATTACGTATTTACGTGGATGCCATTTCTTGGCCTCACACCAGGCGATGTACGCCTTCCAGATTCTATAGTAGATCTGCCTGGATACCGGCTTCCTGGCATTGATCATGGTAGATACCACAGAATTAGAGAGCCCTCTCTTTTTTAGAATGTGGGCTTCAATAGCCAGGCCGTCAAACCTAGGGCTGGTAAGGAAGGGTGGTATATCGGTCCTTGCGAAAGCAGGTCCAGACGATGTGGGAGGGTCCAAGGACTCCCCACAGACATCTTTACAATCTCCGCGTACCATGCTCTTCGGGGCCACGCTGGAGCCACCAGAATCACTGGTTTCTTTTCTACCCTGATTCTGCGGAGTAATCGAGGTAACAATTGTGGCGGTGGGAATGCATATATCAGCTTGAACTGATCCCAAGGGAACACTAGGGCATCCGAGCCGCAAGCTAGGGGATCCCTTGTCCAAGAGACAAACCTGTCCACTTTTGCGTTGAATCTGGATGCTAGCAGATCTACATCCGGTGTTCCCCACCGCTGACATATTGTCCGGAAAACCTCGGGATGAAGGGACCATTCCCCTGGGCATAATTGTTGGCGACTTAGAAAGTCCGCCTTCCAATTCTCGACTCCTGGAATGAATACCGCAGATATGGCTGGGACATATCTTTCTGCCCATTTCAGGATGTAATTTACTTCCCTCTGGGCTGCACGACTCCTGGTGCCCCCCTGATGATTGATATATGCCACTGCTGTGGCATTGTCTGATTGAATTCTGACAGGGGACCCTTGGAGTTTGGATGTCCATGCTACTAGGGCATACCGGGCTGCTCGTATCTCTAAGAGATTGATGGGCAGGGCCTTTTCCGCATCCGACCATCTGCCCTGGAGAGACCATTGCTCCAGTACTGCTCCCCAGCCTATAAGGCTGGCATCTGTAGTGACCACCTTCCAAGAAATTGGACTGAAGGATTTCCCTCTTTCCAGATTCTGGGGAACCAACCACCAGCGGAGGCTCTTGCGAACGGAAGGGGACAAGGACATTGGTAAGTCTAGGGCCTGAACTTTTTTGTTCCAGGCTGACAGTATGGCCCTTTGCAAATTCCTTGAATGGAATTGACCGTAGGGTACTGCTTCGAATGATGCCACCATTTTTCCCAGCAGCCTCATGCACAGGCGTATGGATGGCTGTCTTTTTGTACCCACTAAGTGGATCAAATCTCTCAAGGACGACCCCTTTTCTTGAGGCAAGAAAATTTTTCTCTGGTCTGAATCCAGCCTTAGCCCCAAGTATTCCAGACTTTTGACTGGTTTTAGGGCTGACTTGTCTCGGTTGATAATCCAACCGTGATATTCCAGATACTTGATTGTCTCGTGAACAACCACTTCTAGTTTTTCCACTGAGTGGTCTGTCAGCAACAAGTCATCTAGATATGCCATTATCGTTACACCTCGTGTTCTTAGATTGGCCAATAATGGGGCCAGAATTTTTGTGAACACTCGTGGTGCTGTGGCCAGACCGAAGGGTAAGGCTCTGAACTGAAAATGGCGCCCTTCTACCGCAAATCGTAGAAATTTTTGGTGGGCTGGAAAGATGGGAATGTGCAAATAAGCATCTTTGATGTTGATCGAGGCTAACCATTCCTCCCCTTGTAGGGCAGTGGCCACCGATCGGATCGACTCCATCCGGAAAGTCCTGATATGTAGGAATTTGTTTAGCCCTTTTAGATTTAATATGGGCCTCACGTCCCCGTTTGGCTTCGGGACTGTAAAGAGGTTTGAGTAAAACCCAAACCCCCATTCTTCCAGGGGAACCTCTATAATTACTGCTTGGAGCAATAATTGTTCTAGTGCCAACAGGAGGGATCCTCTCTTCTGGGATCCCTTGGCACGTTTGACCTTATAAAGTGGGAAGGAGGGGAGTCTTTTAACTCCAATTTGTATCCCAGATTTACTGCGGAGAGCACCCATCTGTCTCTGATCGTGTCCCGCCAGGTCTCTGTGAACAACTGAAGTCTTCCCCCCACCCGATTGAGTGGGGGCAACCCTTCATGCATTTGACTTTGGGGGAGGTTTTGTACCTCTCCTGCTCCAGGGCTTTTTGTTACCCTGCAATTGTCCCTGATTTTTACCTCCGGGATTTGACCGAGGAGGCCGTCGGAACTGTTTCACAGCCGATGTCCTAGGGACTGGAGAAGCAGGCCTCTTAAAAGAGGGACCTCTAACTCTGTTTTTAACCGGCAAAAGTGTACTTTTACCGCTGGAAATTCTCTGGATATATTTGTCCAGGTCTTCCCCGAATAAGCGTTCACCATGAAATGGGAAGCTGACCAGCAATTTTTTACAGGGAGCTTCAGCAGACCAGTTTTTGAGCCATAGAAGCCTACGCATATGTACTACAGACAGCGTAAGGCGGGAGGCCTGATGGATTGAATCCTTTATAGCGTCCACCGCAAAGCATAAGGCTCTAGGTAGATCAGCTAGGGCAAGAGCCTGCTGATCTGGCAAGTCCCTTAAGACCTGTTTCAACTGATCCTTCACTGCTTGGCAGACCCCAATAGCTGCCACTGCTGGTTGTGTCACCAATCCTGCTGTAGCAAAAGCAGATTTTAATAAGGACTCTAATTTTTTATCTATTGGGTCCTTGAACATTTGGACATTATCCACTGGACATGTCAGTGATTTATTCACACAAGAGATGGCTGCGTCCACTGTAGGGACCCTCCATTTTTTGATGAACTTATCCTCCATGGGATAGACCACTTGAAATCTCTTGGGAGGAGTAAATATTTTATCAGGATGCTCCCAATCCTGGTAAATGAGCCCTTCCAGTAAAGGATGGATCGGAAAGGAACAAACAGTCTGGGGAGCTTTTAGCGACCCCAACGAGGAGACAGAAGTGGATGATGGCTCCGCAAGGGGCATTTTAAATGCTGATCGGACCATATTAGTCAGGGACTGAACCCATAATCTTTCAGCATGTGATGCTGAGAATGGCTCTTCCACTGTTGATTCCTCTACAACAGAATCAACCTCATCCTGATCCCCTTCAGGTAGGTCGATCCCTGTATGGGACTGTTGCTCCGCTAACAGGCACTCTGAGGGAGGAGACGGAGATCGAGCACTTTTTTCCTGTGACAGGGAAGCAGCGATCAATGCTGACAATCTCTCTTCCAGCCCTCCCAGAGCTGAGGAAAAAACCTCCTCTGTTACATACACAGGAGCAGGTGAACTGAGGACAGCCACAGTACCAGGTACTCCTGAGGGTGCTCTACGGTCACTAACCTCTGATTCTTCAGGGGAGACTGGTGCAGCCGAAGCATGCCCAAGATCCTCAGAGCCCGATGGAGACCCCCTATGCTTCCTGGGATTTTTAGTCCCGGAGTTTTTAGACGGCATTATTCCTAAGCCCAAAGCTGAGGTATTCCAGCCGAAATACACCACTTACTGACAATAGTCTAGCACAAATGCTGCTATAAAAACAGTTGGTGTCTACTAATGTGCCTTTCTATGGGGATGCCTGCATCAACCGCTTGCTGTATGCCTTTTTTAAATGTTGCCAGCTCTGTCTCTGCACTCCATAGCCAGCTCACAACACATAATTGTGGTTTTTAACATGCTGGGAGGCCCGCACATGCGCAGAAGCGCTGCGGCGCGCACAGAGCGTCATCCCCAAGCTCCGCCCCCTTTCCCGCCTCACCTCTATATATAGAGGCGCGTGCACGCGCACGCGCGCGCCCACGTGCGCCTTCGGCGCTAATTTTGAAAAGGGAAACTAGGGACAAGAGCCAGGGCCCCTTTTGCCGCAGGCCGGGGGATGGACGAGCATTGCAACATGGCAGAGGAAGCAGTTTCCCACAAGAGAACTCACCATCTGCCTGGACTTGCTCTGATAAAAAGAAACTAGTCCACATGACAAAAAACGTTCCACAGCGGCCTCTAGTGGATTAACACAGGTACCGCAGTATATTATTTATTTATTTATTTTTCTTGACCACTATTAAAATTATTACATTTTTTAGTAGTTACAGGCATGCATAATATTTAGCGGGAATACCTTAGGTAACAGGCAGAAAGACATATTAGGCTTGGGGGTCCCCTCAATAGAACCAAGTTCCTGAGGGGCCCCCACTTACCTTTTCCCCGCCGTAGGACTCTGTTTGGCCACAGAAGCCCAAACTTCACCTATCACGGCAGGCATTGTAATTAAACCTTCAGGGACCGGGTTCCCAAGGATTCCACTCCCCTGGACCTGTATAGCACCCTGCACAGAAAACATCTTTGTCATGGGTATGACCAGAGCTCTGGATCCCAGGGTCCAGCTCTCCTAAGAGAAGCATTACAGGCAAAACCTTGCTCTTCTCTGCAAGGCCCGGGTACCGACCGTTTAGCTATGAAGCTTTTTTGGTCGGATCCGGAATAGCTTACTGAGGCCCAAAAGAACCTGTACGCAAGCTCAGTGAAAAACACATGTTTCTTCTTGGCCAACACCTTAGACACTGGCAAAAAACTGAGGTGCTCCCGGATGGGAGGGGCTTACATAGGGGAGGGTACTTCCGGTTTTGGAAGTTGCCAGTGCCAGCACCTGAAGGTATCTATATAACCCATTAGTAATGACTATGTCGCTCTGTGTCCCGTGATGTACGAGAAAGAAAATACAATTCTTGCCTCCACACTGCCAAGCAGACCTATTTTATCACTCTCATTAACACCTTCTCATCCAGTCCCCATCCACTCTTCTCTACCTTTAACTCTCTACTTTGTCCTCCACCCACTAACTTACTCACTGCCCAGGAAATTGTTAATCACTTCAAAAATTAGATTGATTCAATTTGTATTGAAATCTCTATTCTACGGATATCTCACTTAATACCCTATGTCAACAGGTACAATCAACACTCTCCTTATTCAACCCTGCTACTATAGAGGAGGTTGCTGAACTCATTTCTAATGCCCACCTAACCACCTTTCCCCTGGACCCTGTTCATTCTCAAATACTATGGTCCCCTCTGACTCTATCCTACACTCTCTAACCTACATCTTCAATCTCTCCCTCTCTTCTGGCATCTTCCTCAACTCTCTAAAACATGCACTAGTCACCCCCATACTTAAAAAAAGCCATTCTCAGACCATACCAATCAACACAATCTCTCCTTGCTCCCCTTTTCCTCTAAACTCCTTAAATGCCTGGTCTACAACCGAGTGACCACCTCATTAAGAATAACCTTCTTGATCCCCTTCAGTCTTAATTTTTCCCTCAACACTTCACAGAAACTGCTCTTTTAAAATTTACAAATAACTTACTAACAGCAAAAACCAATGCACACTATTCTGTACTCCTACTTCTGGACCTTACGGCTGCCTTTGATATGGTTGACCACCCCCTCCTCCTCAAAAAAACTTTACTCCTTTGGTCTCCGGGACTGTGCTCTTTGCTGGCTCTCATCCTACCTATCCCATGCACCTTCAGTGTCACTTACAATTCGACTTCCTCCACTCCTCTTCCTTTCTCCATCGGGGTCACCCAAGTTTCCGTTATTGGACCTCTCCTATTTTCAATCTACACTGATAGCCTCCCATGACTTTCAATATCGTCTCTACGCTGATTATACCCAAATCTATCTCTCCACCATCAACTCACTCCATCAGTCTCCTCATGCATCACTAACTTACTAACAGACATATCTGTCTGGATGTCACACCACTTCCTCAAACTGAACTTGTCCAAAACCTAGCTCATAATATTTCCTCCCCCACGTGCCTCTTCCCCTGACTTCTCGGTTAAGAGCAGTGGCACAACTATCCACCCATCCCCGCATGCCAGGGTGCTAGGTGTTATTCTGGACTCTGAACTCTCCCTTCGGCCACACAGTCAATCACTTTCCAAAGCCTGCTGCTTCAACCTCCGCAACATCTCCAAAATATGTCCTTTTCTAACCAATGAAATCACAAAGTTCCTGATTCACTAGTAATCATCCACCTTACAAACGGCTCAGCGTCCACTACCCCTCTCTGCCAATCCCTCCATTGGCTGCCACTCACCCAACAAATTAAATTCAAAATACTAATAACTTAAAAAGCCATCCACAACTCTGCCCCCAGCTACATCACAAACCTAGTCTCAAAATACAAACAATATTGTCCTCTTCGTTCCTCCCAAGACCTCCAGCTCTCTAGCTCCCCCATCACCTCCTCCCATACTCACCTCCAGGACTTCTACCAAGCCTCTCCCATACTTTGGAATTCCCTTCCACAATCTGTCCGACTATCTACAACTCTATCCACTTTTAGGCAATCCCTGAAAACTTTTCTCTTCAGAGAAGCCTATCCTGCCTTCACCCAACAACTTTCATTTTCTTCATTAGCTCATCCCCCACAGTTATTATCTTTTGTATCACTTGATTGTATGCACTAACGAGCAGGGCCCTCTGATTCCTCCTGTATTGAATTGTATTGTAACTGTACTGTCTGTTCTAATGTTGTAAAGCACTGCATAAACTGTTGGCACTATATAAATCCTGTATAATAATAATAATTGTAATTGTTTTGTGAGTTAAGTTGACTTACTCTTTAAGGTAGATCATAGTTTTTCAAATACCAAGAACTTAAAAAAGACCAGTTATATCTATAATGGTCAGCTCCACCTCATTATGCACAATAGATGTCAAATTTGCCACTGTTTCAAATGAAAGGAGTGATGCTCAATTCCACCAACAATGAAAGTTGCCTAGTACTCGCAAACAATAAAAGTTGAAAGGGGAAACAATACAGATGTTATATTATCAATTAAGCAGTAAATGTGTATACAATTTGAATTCTAAAGTCTTCATAAATACCCTACGCAGTTAGTAATTCATAAAAAGAGTGATAAAGTCCATCCATCTATAGGTAATAAAACATTGTACAACTTGATTAATTAGACCCCTTTCACACTGAAAAATGCCTGCCCTGCAGTTCCAGTGTGTAAGCCCGAGTGCTTTCACACTAAGGCACTGCGTTGGCAGGACATTAAAAAAAGTCTTGCAAGCAGCATCTTTGGGGAGGTGGAGGAGAAGTGTATAGACTGCTCCTAAATCGCCCCTGCCCATTGAAATCAATGGGCTCAGCTGCCGAAGCACCTGTAAAGCGATTTGGCATTGGCGGTACACGGGCGCATTTAACCCTTTATTTTGCCGTTAGCGGGGGTTAAAAGCGCCACTGCTAGTGGCCGAATAGCGCTGCTAAAACTACAGTAAAGCGCCGCCAAAAACTAGCGGCATTTTACCGTCCCAGTGTGAAAGCAGCCTTACTCATATAAAATAACCGTGATCTGAGGTAACTTTTTAGGATAAAGCTGAAGAATTTGTCATTTATTCAGTTCCCAAAAATGCACAGTCCCCCAACATATTATATCAATATAGTATGTATATAAAATAGTATGGTAAATATACTGTATATCAATCAAATAGTCGCTGAACCAGGATTCATCTGACTATGAAACACTGTTTGCAGAGAACCATCCATTATGATCAATATTGAAAAATATATGTAGCGGGGTCTTTAAATTTAGTTGGGGTACACCTGGGTAGTAGTGTGACCCAGGTGTGTAAATTATGAGAGGTTTTGGACCCCTTTGTAGTCGTGGAGGATTGGGTGGTGTATTATTCTCCTTGGCCTGTGGGTGGCGGGGTACCCGCAGGCTCAAGGTAGAATCACTGCCACAGTGCTACCCTTTTTGTCCCTTTCCGGAGATGGTACGGCGAGGGCGGGGAACCTGCTGTGGTGTCGATGGGAGGAGATAAAAGGGGGAGACGCCCTCACCACGAGGTCTTCGAGGATCTTCTCTTCACGCACCCAGGCACCTTAGGCCTGGGTGCGGGCGGTTCGGAGTTCCGGCCCAGGCACCCTAGGCCTGACCAGAATGGAGTTTGAGTCCATCCCAGGCACTTTCAGCCTGGGGTGAGGTACTAAATCGTAGGCCTGGGGCCCAGTGACTTCGACTGGGTCCCGAAAGGGTGAAGTGATCCAAGGGTCCCCGAGGTGGACGGGACCCGCATCTGAGGTGAGGAGGCCGGGGAGGTCACCCGTCCAGAGAGTCCGGAGCAGCATCAACCCGGTGACGGATGGGCCTCCGGTAACTCCCTTGGAGGGACATCTTCCCCTGATAGGGGCCACAGCACAGCGAAGGTACTCCTAAATACGTTCTCTTGAGTTGCTGGTAGAGACTCACAAGTTCTATGTTCTGTACTAATCAAGGCTACGATAACCGCTGGTGAAACCACAGTGGTTTAGATTGAAATCAGGATAGTGCCTCGACCTGCTCATCCCACCGTATCAGGCTGTTATAATGTTCCAACCAGTTGGCTACTGAAGCACTGTTTATTGTGGATCTTGCAATAAAACAAGAGTTGGACTGTGATCGGTGTGTGGACTCTGGTTAATGGGAGCAAAGGGAGGTGTCAGCATAGCAGGACTGAGTTTCATAACTAAAACACATTGGCCCGAGGAAGTTACTGATACTGGCCTTCACCTCACCCACAGCTATGGGGAGGACATGGGCCGTAGCGCATCTCACCCTGTCGTGTGACATACCCCTAGACAAAGGAGATGGGGTGAGGCCGCTACATATATATCTGAAGATCCTTTATATAAAGTAATTATGTATTATGCAGAAATGTTTAAATAACCTTAGGTGGATTGCTGTACATTTTTTACAATTATTTCCTACAAATTATAACACCAATGCCTAAAATATGTAATTTCAAAAGGATGACAATTGGGATGTTTATGAGTTAACTGCCATTTCTATGAGGTATCCGTATCTATTTTTAACAAACATGCAATTTTAACAGGGTCATAGCAGCACACAGTACACATTGTGTATTGGTTGACTAAATCTACTGTCTATTAGCAATATTTCATTAATGATTTTATTAATTGAATTAACAGTGAACCATAATGTGTGACACAAGAATTTCTTAGGCAGGCTGACATAAAACTGTAGAGCATTGCTCAGCATGCAGACAACCATCTGCTGTTTGAAGGACAACTTATATACAGTACATATATTTAAGGTTGATAAGACCATGACTCATATTCAGAGGGAAAAAATCAGCATGCTTTCAGAAACATTCATATTTTGTCACTGGATAAAAAATAAACCTACATCAGTACGTTGTCGAAAGTGGTTTTACATTTTGGAACTATGGCAAACTGTGATGCCTTTAAGATAACAATATAACTCGTGGAAGTGTTTGTAGTGGCTGTATTATTTGGGTCTTGTACTAGTAATGATCCACCCCATACTTGGACCCAAACAGCGGTCTAGATACTTGAAAAGGTTTCAATGGGCTTGAATAAAGCGGAGGTCCCGCGGCGATATTTTTTTTTTTTTTTTGCCCATTGAATTATTTTTATTTTATTTTATTATAAATGATTACTCACTGTTTTGACTTTCCAAAACCTCTGCATTCCATTATCATATAGAAGGATTGTTTATAAAAATTCCCGAGGGACGTTTCCATTTTGCTTGTGGGCAACTGAAGCCCACAAGCACCTACTTCCTGTATGCAGTGAATGCTTTCTTCCCAGCATTCACCACTCGATCCCGCACATGCTCAGTGTTGACTACGCTGAGGGTTGCCATCTCAACGGGCGTCGTCGTCAAAAGTTCCCGCCCCCGTTGTGATGGCAACGCCAACAACATGACAAAATCACGCAAGACTTCACTGGGTGCCGTACCGCACTGAATCTTGGGAAGCATGACGCTTAGCTCCCATGAGACAGTGCGGTGCAAGGGGAAGACAGGAAACACATCTACTCCCGTGGGAGAAATAGACGGGATGTAAGAAATAAAAGATAAATAATAAGGTATTTACAATGCAAAAAAAAATATTGGGGTGCGAATGGAATATCTATGACATTAACTAAATGCGATAAAACATAGTTTTAAATTTGGGTGGAACTCCGCTTTAACACAAAAGCCCTGAAAAAAAAAGGTTAGGAAAAAAATGCAACGTAAAATAGTTTACAGGGCAACATCACACTTGCAATAAATATGGGTTACCTACAAGCAAAAGGCCCTGACAACTTCACTGGCCAGCGGGACAATATCTATAACCCAGTCCAGCCAGTGTTGGAGCCTTTAGTCTCTATAGACTGCTCTCTCCCTGCTTTTTCCCCAAACAGAAGAACTTTACAATCCCCTCTTCACAGGAATCCCTTTGGCAGGCACAATAAAGGGATTTTTATAACAGCTTACCTGTAAAATCATTTTCTTGGAGTACATCGCGGGACACAGAGCGACATAGTCATTACTATGTGGATTATATAGATTACCTTCAGGTGCTGGCACTGGCAACTTCCAAGACAGGAAGTACCCTCCCCTATATAAGCCCCTCCCATCCGGGAGTACCTCAGTTTTGTAGCAAAGCAATACGTGTCCCCAAAAAGAGGGGTGGGAGCTCTGTGTCCCGTGATGTACTCCAAGAAAAGGATTTTACAGGTAAGCTGTTATAAAAATCCCTTTTTCTTTTTCGTACATCACGGGACACAGAGCGACATAGTCATTACTATGTGGGACGTCCCAAAGCAATGCCAAATGAGGGGGGGGATACACCATACATAAGCTGGGCGCCATCAGACATGAGGATCTTTTGCGGCCTGCAACACACTGCGCCCAAAGGCGATATCCTCCTGACTTCTAACGTCCACCTGGTAGAACCTAGTAAACGTGTGTATTGAAGACCATGTTGCAGCCTTACAGATTTGAGCCAGGGAGGCCTGGTGATGCACTGCCCATGAAGTTCCAACTGCTCTCGTGGAGTGCGCCCTAACTTTGAACGGAGGCGGTCTCTTTTTCAAGCCATAGGCTTGCATTATGACCTGTCGAATCCACTTGGCTAAAGTAGATTTTGACGCTGCCTGACCCTTTCTGGGGCCTTCCGGCAGATGAAAATAAAGTATCCGTTCTACGAATCTGAGCAGTGGCTTTTAGATAAGTTTTAACTGCTCTTACTACATCCAAAGAATGTAATAACTTTTCCTCTACCGAACTAGGTTTGGGGTAAAAGGAAGGAAGAACCACATCTTGGTTCAAATGAAACCTCGATACCACCTTAGGAAGAAAGGCTGGATGAGGACGTAACACTACTCTGTCCTTATAAATGACTAGATATGGCTCTTTACAGGACATGGCGGCTAATTCCGACACCCTTCTAGCCGAACATATGGCTACTAAAAATATCAATTTCCTGGTGGGTAGAACAAAGGAAATGTGTCGCAAAGGTTCAAATGGCTGCTTTTGTAGAACCGATAGAACCAAATTTAGATCCCATGGGCATATGGGAGCTTTAACCGGTGGAATAATACGAGTCACCCCTTGTACAAAGGATTTGACAAGTGAATGCATAGCCAGGGGCCTTTGAAATAGTATTGACAAGGCCGAAACCTGACCCTTGATAGTACTTAAGGCAAACTTCCTGTCTACAGCCCACTGCAGGAAGTCCAGAATTCTGCCTATAACATACTTACGTGGATGCCATTTCCTGGCCTCACACCAAGTGATGTACGCCTTCCAGACTCTATAGTAAATCTGCCTGGATACAGGCTTCCTGGCATTGATTATAGTAGATACCACAGAGTTAGAGAGACCTCTCTTTTTTAGGATGTGGGATTCAATAGCCAGGCCGTTAAACCTAGAGTTAGTAAGGAAGGGTGGTATATCGGTCCTTGCGAAAGCAGGTCCGAACGACATGGAAGGGTCCAAGGACTCCCCACAGACATTTTTACAATCTCCGCGTACCAGGCCCTTCGGGGCCACGCTGGAGCCACCAGGATCACCGGCCTCTTTTCCAACCTGACTCTGCGAAGGAGTCGAGGCAACAATTGTAGCGGAGGGAAAGCATATATCAGTTTGAACTGATCCCAAGGGAACACCAGAGCATCCGAGCCGCAAGCGAGGGGATCCCTTGTCCGGGAGACAAATCTGTCCACCTTTGCGTTGAATCCGGATGCTAGCAGATCTACATCCGGTGTTCCCCACCGCTGATATATTGCTCGGAAGACCTAGGGATGAAGGGAACATTCCCCTGGGCATAACTGTTGGCGACTCAGAAAGTCCGCCTTCCAATTCTCCACCCCTGGAATGAAGACAGCTGATATGCATGGGACATGCCTTTCTGCCCATTCCAGGATGTGACTTACTTCCCTCTGGGCTGCACGACTCCTGGTGCCCCCTTGATGATTGATATATGCCACTGCCGTGGCATTGTCTGATTGAATTCTGACAGGGGACCCTAGGAGTTTGGATGTCCATGCTACTAGGGCATACCGGGCTGCTCGTATCTCTAAGAGATTGATGGGCAGGGTCTTTTCTGTATCTGACCATCTGCCCTGGAGAGACCATTGCTCCAGTACTGCCCCCCAGCCTATAAGGCTGGCATCTGTAGTGACCACCTTCCAGGAAATCGGACTGAAGGATTTTTCCTTCTGGAGATTCTGGGGGATCAACCACCAGCAGAGACTCTTCCGAACGGAAGGGGATAAGGACATCGGGAAGTCTAGAGCCTGAACCTTTCTGTTCCAGGCTGACAGTATGGCCCTCTGCAAATTCCTTGAGTGGAATTGGGCGTATGGCACAGCTTCGAATGATGCTACCATCTTTCCCAGCAGCCTCATGCACAGGCGTATGGACGGCTGTCTTTTTGCACAAAGTAGGCGGACCAAGTCCCTCAAAGAGGATACTTTGTCTTGAGGTAGGAAAATCTTCCTCTGGTCTGAATCCAGCCGTAGCCCTAAGTACACCAGACTCTTGACTGGCTGTAGGGCTGACTTGCCCAGGTTGATGATCCAACCGTGAGATTCTAGATACCTGATCGTATCGAAAATTACCACCTCTAGTTTGGCAACTGAGTGGTCCATCAACAACAGGTCGTCTAGGTATGCCATTATCGTTACACCTCGTGTTCTTAGATCGGCCACCAGTGGGGCCAGAATTTTTGTGAACACCCGTGGTGCTGTGGCCAGAACGAAGGGTAAGGCTCTGAACTGAAAATGGCGCCCTTCTACCGCAAAGCGTAGAAATCTTTGATGACCTGGAAAGATGGGAACATGCAAGTAAGCATCTTTGATGTCGATCGAGGCTAACCATTCCTCCCCTTGTAGGGCAGCGGCTACCGACCAGGTCGACTCCATCCGAAAGGATCGGATGTTCAGGAATTTGTTTAGACCCTTTAGATCCAATATGGGTCTTATGTCCCCGTTTGGTTTCGGGACTGTGAAAAGGTTTGAGTAGAAACCCAACCCCCACTCTTCCATAGGAACCTCCATAATTACTCCTTGGAGCAATAGTTGTTCTAACGCCAACAGGAGAGACCTCCTTTTTAGAGGGTCTTTTGGCATGCCTGACCACATAAAATGGGAAGGAGGAGATTCTTTTAACTCCAACTTGTATCCCAGAGTTACAGTGGAGAGCACCCATCTGTCTCTGATCGTCTCCCGCCAGGTCTCTGCGAACAACCAAAGTCTTCCCCCCACCCGTTTGAGTGGGGGCAGCCCTTCATAGGCTTGACTTGGAGGCTGGTTTAGTACCTCTTCGGATCCAGGGTCTTTTGTTACCCTGTGATTGTCCCTGATCTTTACCTCCGGAGTTTGACCGAGGAGGCCGTTGGAACTGCTTAGCAGCAGATGTCCCAGGGATTGGAGAGGTAGGCCTCTTAAAAGATGGACCTCTAGATCTCTTTTTAACCGGTAAGAGAGTACTTTTACCACTGGAAATCTTCTGGATATACTTATCCAGGTCTTTGCCAAATAGGCGTTCACCATGAAATGGGAAGCTAACTAGGAGCTTCTTACAGGGAGCTTCAGCAGACCAGTTCTTAAGCCACAGAAGTCTACGCATCTGTACCAAAGACAGCGTAAGGCGGGAGGCCTGATGGATAGAATCCTTAAGGGCGTCAACCGCAAAGCATAATGCTCTAGGCAGATCAGCCAGAGCCTGGGCTTGCTGGTCTGGCAAATCCCTTAAGATCAGTTTCATCTGATCCTTCAAAGCTTGGCAAACCCCAATGGCTGCCACTGCTGGCTGTGTAACCGCCCCTGCTGTGGAAAAAGCAGATTTTAACAAGGACTCCATTTTTTTATCTATTGGATCCTTGAACATTTGAACATTATCTACTGGACATGTCAGTGATTTGTTCACAGAAGAGATGGCTGCGTCCACCGTAGGAACACTCCATCTTTGGGTGAACTTATCCTCCACGGGATAGATCACCTGAAATCTCTTAGGTGGAACAAATAGTTTATCAGGATGTTCCCAGTCCTGGTATATAAGTCCTTCCAGTAACGGATGAACTGGAAAGGAACAATTAGTCTGGGGAGCTTTTAGCGACCCCAATGAGGAGACAGAAGTAGTTGATGGTTCAACAAGAGGCATTTTAAATGCTGATCGAACCATGTCAGTTAGCGTCTGAACCCATAATCTTTCAGCTTGTGATGCTGAGAATGGTTCTTCTACTGTCGATTCCTCAAAGACAGAGTCAACCTCATCCTGATCCCCTTCAGGTAGGTCAATCCCTTCTTGGGATTGTTGCTCTGCCAACAGTTACTCTGACGGAGGTGACGGAGATCTGGCGCGCTTTCTTTCCCATAGGGAAGAAGCGATCAACGCTGCCAATCTTTCCTCCAATCCTCCCAGAGTTGAGGCAAAAACCTCCTCTGTTATATACACAGGAGCAGGTGGACTGAGGACAGACACAATACCTGGCACTCCTGGGGGTTCTCTATGGGTGCTAACCTCTGATTTCTCAGGGGAGGGAGGTGCAGATGCCTGCTCCAGATCCTCAGAGCCCGATGGAGACCCCTTACACTTCCTGAGAGGTAAGTCCCGGAGTTTTTTAGGCGGCATATTCCTTAGTCCAAAGCTGAGGTATTCCAGCCGCAGTACACCCTTTACTGAAATAGTCTAATGCAATTTGCTGCTATGTGTATCAGTGGGTGTCTACCAATGTGCCTTTCTAGGGGGATGCCTGTATCAACCGCCTGCTGTAAACCTGCTATGACATGTTACCAGCCCCCTCTTTTGCTCTGTTCTCCACAGCTAGTGCATCGGACTGAGTCCTTTTACCTTGCTGGGACGCTCGCACATGCGCAGAAGCGCCCGGCGCACAGAGCGCGTCATCCGCCCGGCTCCGCCCCTTTTTGCGGCCTGTCTTTATAAAAGAAAGTGTGTGCACGCGTGCGCTATCGGCGCTATCCAGGGAGAGGAGCCAGGGTCCCTGTTTCTACCAGGACCCGGGGATGGACGAGACTTTCTAGGCAACATGACAGAAGGATGCAGCTTCCCTTACAGAGAGCTTACCATCTGCCTGGACTTTTACCATGGAAGGAATAGTCCCAGAAAAAAAAGACGTTCCACAGCGGCCTCTAGTGGACAAACACAGGTACCGCACCTTGTCTTTTTTTTTTTTTTTTTTTTTTTTTAAACTTCCTCTATGAAAAAACATTTCTAGGATTTAGCAGTTTTTTAGGCATATACAGCTATTAGCGGGAATACTGTTAGGTAACAGGCAGAAAGACATATCAGGATTGAGGGCCCCTCAATAGAACCAAGTTCCTGAGGGGCCCCCACTTACCTTTTCCCCGCCGCAGGACTCTGTTTGGTCCACAGGAGCCCAAACTTCACCTCTCACGGCAGGCATTGTACGTAGACCTTCAGGGACCGGGTTCCCAAGGATTCCACTCCCCTGGACCTGTATAGCACCCTGCACAGAAAACATCTTGGTCGTGGGTATGACCAGAGCTCTGGATACCAGGGTCCAGCCCTCCTAAGAGAGGCATTACAGGCAAAACCTTGCTCTTCTCTGCAAGGCCCGGGTACCGACCGTTTAGCTATGAAGCTTTTTTGGTCGGATCCGGAATAGCTTACTGAGGCCCAAAAGAACCTGTACGCAAGCCCAGTGAAAAAAACATGTTACTTCTTGGCCAACACCTTAGACACTGGCAAAAAACTGAGGTACTCCCGGATGGGAGGGGCTTATATAGGGGAGGGTACTTCCTGTCTTGGAAGTTGCCAGTGCCAGCACCTGAAGGTAATCTATATAATCCACATAGTAATGACTATGTCGCTCTGTGTCCCATGATGTACGAAAAAGAAATTAACTACAACGGCAAGATATTGCAACAAGGTGGCTGATAGACCTCTGACCACTCTGGCCCTTGGGTGAGGTATTTTCATATGCAGTCAGTCCCTGCGATGGCTACTCCCATACTCAGAATAGATGACTATAGGACTGGGCCACAACTCTTGCAGGGAGTCAGGTGAAAGACATTCCCCAGCGTTTTGTCTTTCTCTTGAGCCTGCATTGGGTGTTGATTCTTTCTTTGGGTCCCTTCTATACAGCAACTCAATCCCTGGCAGCACATGGTCCTCTCACAGTAGAATACTGAAACAAAAGGCAATAGTGCAGTCTTTTAGATGCAACACAGCAGCCACATGCTCTCAGCAGTAGTAAAGTCACTGGTAGCAAGCAAATAAGATTCCAGCAGAAGCCTTTGCAGCAGATATGAGCCTTGTCCTCTCCTCTGGGCTCCTGGCATGACAGCAGCAGCCCTAAAAAACTATACGCAGGCTACAGGTCTCTCACACTCCTGGGCTTATTTACACAGCCCTGAGTCCTCTCTCTGGGCTCACTGCTGTTAGTCCTTCCGGGAACACCCTCCTGCTCACTTTGCAGGTCCCAGCCATTCTGCACACTCTGTCCCCTACATGGGTCTCAACATTCCAACACCTATTTTGATTGGTGAGCAGGGCTAAATACATGCCATGTGGCAGCCACTCAGGGTTCTCCTGGTCCACCAGCCAATCACATGTCCTTTCTGGCCCAGGGTTACCAAGGACGGGAAACATCAATGCTGTAGATACAGCTAGTAAAGTCCTCGTCACTGCTCTCCTCCTTTTTCCATGCACTCTGTCCATGTCAGGGAGGAAGAAACAGTTTAGGCAGTTGGGAAATGATACTCTACTGGGAATTTTAAAGGGGCTGCTGCCCAGTGCTGAGCTAAACTTGCAGGTTTTTCTGGAGACTTAAAAACTCACCCAACCCAGCCTAAGCAATATGTCTATGTTTAGCACTTGGGCATAGACAACCAGTGGTCTAAGGCACCTACTCTTCTTCCTTATCTCGCTTTGGAACAAACTACCCCGACAAGGCACTTTACCAAGTACAGGGTGGATATGATTATCCATTGATTTACCATCCATTTTTAATTACTGTTCTCCTTCCCTATGTACATAATTTTGTAAGTAATTTGTTTGTTCATCCTAGTTGTGTTCTGTGTCATCACCTGTTATTTGTTCCCCTTTTCCTCTCCCCCCCCCGTACTTATACAGCAAGAACATTAGATGGGTCTTACTTTGTGCTGAGCCAACATAATGACAGATGGTGCTTTAATTGGATTGTGCCTTCTCTCATTGCTAACGCGAACAGCACAGTACTAATGTTGAACCACGGAGAGTTGCTATATGGACTACTTGTTTCTTTTCAAATAGGACTAGGCTCTTTCTAAACTATTTTATCTTTTCAATGGTGCTAACCACCAGCTAACTTATACATAAGGAAGTATGTTGGCAGGTGCAAGTGAACATTCGAGACGAAGCTACGCCACTGAGCACGGCGAAACGCGTTGACGTCACCACCCTGCACAGTCACGTGACGTTGTTTGGTGCGGAGTGAGCGGAGCGAGCGGAGGACGCTGTGAGATGGCGGAGCTGCTGACCTAAGACTAGCGCCTGTGGGACTGAGAGATGATCGGCTCACTATACGAGTCCCTTTGATGGGACGAGTCATACTGAACACAGCCTGGATATACTCAAACTTACTGGCGGAGACCAGGGACAGCCTCTTCTCTCCCCTGTACTACAACGCTGAACAGATGAATTGAAAGTCCCAGCAAGCTGCAGCACTGATAAGTAACCAATACCATTGAGAGTGATACAGGGGAACACAGCGGTAATGTATGATTGAACATACTAACTTACACCTGCCGTTAGCAGATTGAACTGTTTCAATTTAACCAACCCAGTGTCGCTGTTACTGTCAGCCCATTGCTGATCTTCACCAATGTGACTTAATACAATGTGGGGCAACTGATGATTGAATACATTGACACAAGTGATTCTACGGTCAAATTTTGGAATTCAATAATACCTATGAGGGACTAGAATAATCATATAATAACTGGAGGTCTACATGTTAGACAAAACAAGCAACTTAAATTGAAATATCAGTAATATTGTTGATCCCCACTGACTTATTACTTCCTTTTGTCAACATCTGGACCTATTCTATCAGCCGAAATGATCAAATGTGATTTACATTCTATGATCGCATGCGCTTAACAATTTATATCTACATAAATGATTACATATCATGCTCCTCCCCCCTCCCCCTGCTCCCTCCCCTTACACCTGGTCCAGCTCCTTGTGAGTCACACCAATTGATTTTCATAAGGGAACCTAATTGTATACCTATCAATTAACCAGATTCCCTCCTATAGGGATAAATTATTATTCCGTTTGGAATGGGGTGTGCAAAACTTGCGGCTGGACTAAAACATCTGGACTAGTGCAGTGTTTCATGTCTTGTCATTTGCGTGTCCTGTTTGTCATTCATGTTCATGGCAATTATTTTCCAATTGATGCCATTTTTTCATTGGTATCTTTCTATATATTTAACTTTTGATATTGGAATAAACATTATGAATTTTGGATTATTCCAGTCTTGATAATAATTTTGTTGCCAAAAGTAACCCCTCCCAGCCTACCCTCTCTCCTTTTTGTCTGCTGCCCAGTGGACCCCAGATATCCATAGGTAATTTAAGTGATAATACATCTTTACAGATTGTACTGCAAATAGTTACATCTTATGTTATGTCACTGAAGCAAGGAAGAAGAAAATCTGGTTGTCAAGTGGAAAAATTAGCAGCTTATCTCTTCAGTCACTACTACAGTTTACTACTACTACTAGTTTTTTTTTATATAACTATCTGAGATAAGAATGCGGGACACCTTGCAGAACAAAATATGTACACACATGACACACCTCCACCACTAGATATGCAATTACTGCTTTTCTTATATATTGGCTTTTCAAGACACACATGCAATATTTTAGAAGTTTTGAAGGAAAGGATAAGCTTAGATAAACACATGTTAATGTGTTAAATAGTAATTTTTATATAGGTCTATACATCAGACAAAAAGAAGGACAAAGGGGATAGAGGGATTTTGTTAAAAAAAAAAAGTGTCCATTGAAATGAAGAACAGTTGGAAGTTATGTGAACTTTGTTTTCCAATAAAGCCTAAAGGCTTCAAATTACTGGGTTCACAGATATTCTCCATTAACTTCTTCATGTATGCAATTTTACATGCATCAAGTTTGTCTGGATTGTTTCAAACATTCTAAGAAAGCAATCACGAAAGGCATGGTGGCGTCAAAAAGGAAAAGAGCAATGAGCAAAGCGTCGCTACCCCGAACAATTAGGAATCATCAATAAACTCATCTGACTTCAGTAAAGGGAAATCTGAAATGGATTACTACATTTTGTAGTGGCTTACTGAATAACTCCAGTTACATTGGACACTGAACACTAAAGATAATATTACATCAGGCAAAAAGCCATGACAAGTTTGGTGCCAAAGGCTTGATTGATTAAGAAGTAAAGTTATGTATGTTTGGAAAACATCATCTTGCATAGGGCATTTTGAGATAAATTATTATTTATTTCTTTATTAGTTGTTTGGATTTCTAGATGGCCTTGCAGAGGGATGGCCTTGCAGAGGGAGACCACTTTAATTTAATATAGTATTTTTTGGAAAGGAACCCTTTTTGTTGTCACTGCAAGATTTTGAGAATGAGCAAGTGTTATCACACTTAATTGTTTCTTTATTCTGTGTCTTAAACAGAAAGTACATTGCTTTGCTCTACTGCTCATTCATGGAGATGTAGTAGAAAAGAACAGATTGGTAAAAACTGCAGATTACAAAAACACATCTCCCGAGAGAGCTCTGCCAGTTTTCTAATTGATCCATCTCATACAAATGAGCAGTAAACATTCCACTAAGGGGTGATTACTTCTGTCTCAAATTTGTCTCTTTCTACTAGGATCCCATGTAGATTTTGTTTCCTTAAAATTAAATATGGAAATAGGATACACTAAGAGAGAGAGAGAAGACATAAATGAGTTACTGTTTCTAGAGTACCGGAAAGTATACCCTTGCTCATATTAAGAGATAACAGGCATATACATGTAGCGACATGCCAAAGGGCAGAGAGATGGCATTCAATGTAATTATTATAGATGGGAGTTCTTCCCTCATTATGCTTAGGAGGAGGAGTGCATCTCACCAGCCGAGAAAACAATAGTGCTGACCTCGGCCATGTTCCTTTATCTCCATTTTCTCTACATAGTGAAATCCTTGAGAAACTGGTGTGAAAAGAAAATTAATTAAGTTGTATCCAAATACATTTTGTGGTCCATTACATATAATATCTTCATTAGTGATAACAAACATCTGGAAGGGACGGGTTGGGCTTTTCCCTGTGACCCTGGGATTTGAGTACAGACAAGTAAACAAACTGATTAATTTAATAGATACTGCACCGGAATCGACAAATTCAACCATTGCAGTTTCGATTAAAAAAAAAAAAAGTGAAATATACACATTTATTAATATAACATAGCAACTTCACAGAACAGAGGGAACTCTAAGCATGTTTAAATGTAACTTATCACACAAAAAGTATCAACTGTGATATATTCAAAATTAAAGAATGCTCAGACTTAAGCGTTGCTTCTAGCCCAATCTAGATACTGCTAGTTTAGTAAATAGTGCAAAGACAAAAACGTTAAAGCGGAAGTAAACCCACCAATTTAACAGTTTCAAAAAGCAGTTACATTCCCGGCATGCCTGGAATGCCAACTGTCACATTGGTTGTGCTCTCAACCAAACTGTCAAACCATCCAATGGCAGGTGTCATAACTGATCACATGTGCAGCATCATGGCAGTTGAAGATTAAACAGAGGCCAAGATGGCAGCTTCCTTGCCTGAAAATGATAGGAGGGTTTACTTCCACTTTAAGTGTAGAACTCAGAATGGCCGTTGCAAATGATATGTATGCATTCTGCTAAAACCAGACCATCATGATATGATGAACTTTAATGCTGGTGATAGATTAATCAGTTTTTTTTTCATTCAACCAGTGGGTTGAACCAAAAAAAAAAATAATCACTTGATTACCCCATCTACAAATTCGAGGTGGATGTAGGAATCCTCCTCACTGCGCTTTTGTATTACGACAGCAGGGAGACTTCTCCACCACCAGAACACACTGATCAGCGCTGCAGCTTATAGCCTGGTGTAAAGCCAATAATTTCTTTCTAGCTTTGGATTGAGTGGTGGAGGGTTGGAACACCTGTAATGTTTTTTTAATGCAATTTTTGTTAACTGCGGGTATATTTAACCCCTCTACTCGTTTTGGTGATTACTGTCAGCAGGATAAAAAATGAAGGGAAATACAAATTGTAACAGTTGTCATTAGACTGGAGGTTTTCTAATACAGAGATCTGTTCAACCGTCTAGGGGTGGATTTCATCTGACTTTGGGGAGATTTCCACTCACTCCCTGCTTCATCTCTGTGGCAGGAAGTGAAAAGAAATATGCCCAATTGCACCACAATTGCATAATAAACTGAAAGGGGCTTTAAAACGTTACTAATTTAGCCCAAACTAAAGCTATATATACACTACATTTATTTTTAAAAATAACATTATACATACAACAATGTTTTATAAAAGCAAACTGCTTTCACTTTATATTTAGCAACATACTTTCACTTTATATTTCCTATTCCCTAATTGTAATAACAAAGACGGTATCAGACTGAAGAGTGCAACGCCCATAGCACTTTAACACATAAATGCACAGTGAACTACATAACAAGCAGCATTATCGTGGCTATATTTTGCCAACAGAAACTTGTCACAAGAGGAATGTGGAGGCCATCCTTTCTGACATTTCCTTCTGAAAATGCTAGTTGCCTGGCTGTCATACTAATTTACACACCAACCATAATTCTGTACTAAAGGTTTCCATGCTACTGATCTGCATACTTTTCAAGGTCAGTGACATAGAAAGTGTAAAAGTGTACAGTAAATGCCAATAGGTCAGCATTAAAGCCAGGCAACTAGCATTTTAAGAAAGGGGTCAGAAGGAAGAATTTGTTTGGCAGCACAGTGGCTAAGTGGTTAGCACTTCTGCCTAGCAGCACAGGGGCCATCAGTTCAAATCTCAACCACAGCATTACCTGCACAGAGTTTGCATGTTCTTCATGTCCTTGCATGGTTTTGCTCCCACACGCCAAACACTTTCTAGTAGGTTAAATGGTTCCTGTCTAAATTGGCCCTAATATACATACATACAGTACATATATATATATATATATATATATTCTTGAAAAAGTATTCATATCCTTTGAAATGTTCCACATTTAGTCATGTTACAGCCAAAAATGTAAATAGATTTTATTGGGATTTTATATGATAGACCAACACAAAGTGGCACCAAAGTGAAGTAGAAGAGAAATGATAAATGGTTTTCAATACTTTGTAGAACCACCTTTTGCAATTACAGCTGCAAGTCTTTTTGGGGATGTCTCTACCAGCTTTGCACATCTAGAGAGTGACATTGTTGCCCATTCTTCTTTGCAAAATAGCTCAAGCTCTGTCAGATTGAATGGAGAGCGTCTGTGAACAGCAATTTTCAAGTCTTGGATTTAGGTCTGCACTTTGACTGGGCCATTCTAACACATGAATATGCTTTGATCTAAACCATTCCATTGTAGCTCTGGCTGCATGTTTAGGGTTGCTGTCCTGCTGGATGGTGAACCTCTGCCCCAGTCTCAAGTCTTTTGCAGACACTAAGGCCACTTTCACATTGTGTTTTAGTGGCGCTTTGCCGCTGTTGTAGCAGCGCTTTTAACCCCCCCAGAAGGGGTTAAAAGCGCCCGCATAGCGCTGCTTTCAAATCGCTTTTATGGCATTTTGAAAGCGGCTCCCATTCATGCCAATGGGCAGGGGCGGAGGAGGAGCAGTGTATACACTGCTCCCGCACCGCCCCAAAGATGCTGCTTGCAGGACTTTTTTTCCTGTCCTGCAAGCACACCTCCCCAGTGTGAAAGCACTCAGGCTTTCACACTGGGGCTGCAGAAGAGGCAGTTTTCAGGCACTTTATAGGCGCTATTTTAGCACAAAAATGACTGTTAAGCACCACAGTGTGAAAGTGGCCTAACAGGTTTTCTTCTAAGATTTCCCTGTATTTGGCTCCATCCATCTTCCCATTAACTCTGACCAGCTTCCCTGTCCCTGCTGAAGAAAAGCATCCCCACAACATGATGCTGCCACCACCAGGTTTCACGGTGGGGATGGTGTGTTCAGGGTGATGTGCAGTGTTAGTTTTCCGTTACACATAGCATTTTGATTTTGGGCCAAGAAGTAAAATGTTGGTCTCACCTGACCACATGTTTGTTGTGCTCCCCACGTGGCTTCTCGCAAACTTCAAACAGGACTTTTTATGGCTTTCTTTCAACAATGGCTTTCTTCTTGCCACACTTCCATAAAGGCCAGATTTGTGGAGTGCAAGCTTAATAATAGGATTTTTATAACAGCTTACCTGTAAAATCCTTTTCTTGGAGTACATCACGGGACACAGAGCGACATAGTCATTACTATGTGGGTTATATAGATACCTTCAGGTGCTGGCACTGGCAACTTCCAAAACCGGAAGTACCCTCCCCTATATAAGCCCCTCCCATCTGGGAGTACCTCAGTTTTGTAGCAAAGCAATAAGTGTCCCCCAAAAGAGGGGTGGGAGCTCTGTGTCCCGTGATGTACTCCAAGAAAAGGATTTTACAGGTAAGCTGTTATAAAAATCCTATTTTCTTTCTCGTACATCACGGGACACAGAGCGACATAGTCATTACTATGTGGGACGTCCCAAAGCAATGCCCAATGAGGGGGGGGATACACCATACATAAGCTGAGCGCTATCAGACATGAGGATCTTTTGCGGCCTGCAACACACTGCGCCCAAAGGCGACATCCTCCTGACTTCTAACGTCCACCTGGTAGAACCTAGTAAACGTGTGTACTGAAGACCATGTTGCGGCCTTACAGACCTGAGCCAGGGAGGCCTGGTGATGCACTGCCGATGAAGTTCCAACTGCTCTCGTGGAGTGCGCCCTAACTTTGAACGGAGGCGGTCTCCTTCTCAAGCCATAGGCTTGCATTATGACCTATCGAATCCACTTGGCTAAAGTAGATTTTGACGCTGCCTGACCCTTTCTGGGGCCTTCCGGCAGAATAAACAAAGTATCCATTCTGCGAATCTGAGCAGTGGCTTTTAGATAAGCTTTAACTGCTCTTACTACATCCAAAGAATGCAATAACTTTTCCTCTACCAAACTAGGTTTGGCGAAAAAAGAAGGAAGAACCACATCTTGGTTCAAATGAAACCTCGATACCACCTTAGGAAGAAAGGCTGGATGAGGACGTAACACTACTCTGTCCTTATGGATAACCAGATATGGCTCTTTACAGGACATAGCTGCTAATTCCGACACTCTTTTAGCCGAACAAATGGCTACTAGAAAAATCAATTTCCTGGTGAGAAGAACCAAGGAAATATGCTGTAATGGTTCAAATGGTTGTTTCTGTAGAACCGACAGAACCAGGTTTAGATCCCATGGACATATGGGAATATTAACCGGAGGGCTAATACGCATCACTCCTTGTATAAAGGCTTTGACTAGTGAATGCGAAGCCAAGGGCCTTTAAAAAAATATTGACAAGGCCGAAATCTGACCCTTGATAGTACTCAAGGCAAGCTTCCTATCTACAGCCCACTGTAGGAAGTCCAGAATCCTACCTATTACGTACTTACGTGGATGCCATTTCTTGGCCTCAAACCACGCGATGTACGCCTTCCAGATTCTATAGTAGATCTGCCTGGATACCAGCTTCCTGGCATTGATCATGGTAGATACCACAGGATTAGAGAACCCTCTCTTTTTTAGAATGTGGGCTTCAATAGCCAGGCCGTCAAACCTAGGGCTGGTAAGGAAGGGTGGTATATCGGTCCTTGCGAAAGCAGGTCCGGACGATGTGGGAGAGTCCAAGGACTCCCCACTGACATTTTTACAATCTCCGCGTACCATGCTCTTCGGGGCCACGCTGGAGCCACCAGAATCACTGGTTTCTTTTCTACCCTGATTCTGCAGAGTAATCGAGGTAACAATTGTGGCGGTGGGAATGCATATATCAGCTTGAACTGATCCCAAGGGAACACTAGGGCATCCGAGCCGCAAGCTAGGGGATCCCTTGTCCGAGAGACAAACCTGTCCACCTTTGCGTTGAATCTGGATGCTAGCAGATCTACATCCGGTGTTCCCCACCGCTGACATATTGTCCGGAAAACCTCGGGGTGAAGGGACCATTCCCCTGGGCATAATTGTTGGCGACTTAGAAAGTCCGCCTTCCAATTCTCCACTCCTGGAATGAATACCGCGGATATGGCTGGGACATATCTTTCTGCCCATTTCAGGATGTAATTTACTTCCCTCTGGGCTGCACGACTCCTGGTGCCACCCTGATGATTGATATATGACACTGCTGTGGCATTGTCTGATTGAATTCTGACAGGGGACCCTTGGAGTTTGGATGTCCATGCTACTAGGGCATACCGGGCTGCTCGTATCTCTAAGAGATTGATGGGCAGGGCCTTTTCTGCATCCGACCATCTGCCCTGGAGAGACCATTGCTCCAGTACTGCTCCCCAGCCTATAAGGCTGGCATCTGTAGTGACCACCTTCCAAGAAATCGGACTGAAGGATTTCCCTTTTTCCAGATTCTGGAGAACCAACCACCAACGGAGGCTCTTGCGAACGGAAGGGGACAAGGACATTGGTAAGTCTAGGGCCTGAACTTTTTTGTTCCAGGCTGACAGTATGGCCCTTTGCAAATTCCTTGAATGGAATTGACCGTAGGGTACTGCTTCGAATGATGCCACCATTTTTCCCAGCAGCCTCATGCACAGGCGTATGGACGGCTGTCTTTTTGTACCCACTAGGTGGATCAAATCTCTCAAAGACAACACCTTTTCTCGAGGCAAGAATATTTTTCTCTGGCCTGAATCCAGCCTTAGCCCCAAGTATTCCAGACTTTTGACTGGTTTTAGGGCTGACTTGTCTCGGTTGATAATCCAACCGTGAGATTCCAGATACTTGATTGTCTTGTGAACGACCACTTCTAGTTTTTTCACTGAGTGGTCTATCAGCAACAAGTCGTCTAGATATGCCATTATCGTTACACCTTGTGTTCTTAGATTGGCCAATAATGGGGCCAGAATTTTTGTGAACACTCGTGGTGCTGTGGCCAGACCGAAGGGTAAGGCTCTGAACTGAAAATGGCGCCCTTCTACTGCAAAGCGTAGAACTTTTTGGTGGACTGGAAAGATGGGAATGTGCAAATAAGCATCTTTGATGTCGATCGAGGCTAACCATTCCTCCCCTTGTAGGGCAGTGGCCACCGATCGGATCGACTCCATCCGGAAAGTCCTGATATGCAGGAATTTGTTTAGCCCTTTTAGATTTAATATGGGCCTCACGTCCCCGTTTGGCTTCGGGACTGTAAAGAGGTTTGAGTAAAACCCGAACCCCCATTCTTCCAGGGGAACCTCCATAATTACTCCTTGGAGCAATAGTTGTTCTATAGTGCCAACAGGAGGGACTCTCTCTTCCGGGGATCCCTTGGCACGTTTGACCTCATAAAATGGGAAGGAGGAGAGTCTTTTAACTCCAATCTGTATCCCAGACTTACTGCGGAGAGCACCCATCTGTCTCTGATCGTGTCCCGCCAGGTCTCTGCGAACAACTGGAGTCTTCCCCCCACCCGATTGAGTGGGGGCAACCCTTCATGAATTTGACTCTGGGGGAGGTTTTGTACCTCTCCTGACCCAGGGTTTCTTATTACCCTGCGATTGTCCCTGATTTTTACCCCCGGAATTTGACCGAGGAGGCCGTCGGAACTGTTTCACAGCCGATGCCCCAGGGACTGGAGAAGCAGGCCTCTTAAAAGAGGGACCTCTAACTCTGTTTTTAACCGGCAAGAGTGTACTTTTATCGCTGGAAATTTTCTGGATATATTTGTCCAGGTCTTCCCCGAATAAGCGTTCACCATGAAATGGGAAGCTAACCAGCAATTTTTTACAGGGAGCTTCAGCAGACCAGTTTTTGAGCCATAGAAGCCTGCGCATATGTACTACAGACAGCGTAAGGCGGGAGGCCTGATGGATTGAATCCTTTATGGCGTCAACCGCAAAGCATAAGGCTCTAGGTAGATCAGCTAGGGCAAGGGTCTGCTGATCTGGCAAGTCCCTTAAGACCTGTTTCAACTGATCCTTCACTGCTTGGCAGACCCCAATAGCTGCCACTGCTGGTTGTGTCACCAAGCTTGCTGTAGAAAAAGCAGATTTTAATAAGGACTCCAATTTTTTATCTATTGGGTCCTTGAACATTTGGACATTATCCACTGGACATGTCAGTGATTTATTCACACAAGAGATGGCTGCGTCCACTGTAGGGACCCTCCATTTTTTGATGAACTTATCCTCCATGGGATAGACCACCAGAAATCTCTTGGGGGGAGAAAATATTTTATCAGGATGTTCCCAATCCTGGTAAATGAGCCCTTCCAGTAAAGGGTGAAGTGGAAAGGAACAGACAGTCTGGGGAGCTTTTAGCGACCCCAGCGAGGAGACAGTAGTGGTTGATGGTTCCGCAAGGTGCATTTTAAATGCTGATCGGACCATGTTAGTCAGAGACTGAACCCATAATCTTTCAGCTTGGGATGCTGAGAAAGGTTCCTCCACTGTTGATTCCTCTATAACAGAATCAACCTCATCCTGATCCCCTTCAGGCAGGTCGATCCCTGTATGGGACTGTTGCTCCGCTAACAGGTACTCTGAAGGAGGAGACGGAGATCGGGCGTGCTTTCCCTGTGACAGGGAGGCAGCAATCAATGTTGACAATCTCTCTTCTAATCCTCCCAGAGCTGAGGAAAAAACCTCCTCTGTTACATACACAGGAGCAGGTGAACTGAGGACAGCCACAGTACCAGGTACTCCTGCGGGGTCTCTACGGTCACTAACCTCTGAATCTTCAGGGGAGACTGGTGCAGCAGAAGCATGCCCAAGATCCTCAGAGCCCGATGGAGACCCCCTTCGCTTCCTGGAAGATTTCGTTCCGGAGCTTCTGAACGGCATATTCCTAAGCCCAAAGCTGAGGTATTCCAGCCGTAATACACCACTTTTACTGATAATAGTCTAGCACAATTTGGCTGCTATATAACAGTTGGTGTCTACTAAAGTGCCTTTCTAGGGGATGCCTGCATCAACCGCCTCTGTGTGCCTTATTTCTGTTGCTAGCTCTGTCTGTGCACTTCAATAGCCAGCTGTGATTGTGCTTTTAAACACGCTGGACGCCCGCACATGCGCAGTAGCGCCGCGGCGCACACCGAGCGTCATCCACCAGCTCCGCCCCTTTCTCCAGATCGCCTCTATATATTGAGGCGCGTGCACGTGCACGCGCGCGGGCACGTGCGCCTTCGGCGCTCTTTTTTGAAAAAATAAGGAGCTAGATGGGAACCAGGGTCCCTGCCGCAGGGCCCGGGGATGGATGAGCGCAGCAACAGGGCAGAGAAGACAGCTTCCCAGCAGAGAACTTACCAACTGCCTGGATTTGATTTTGGAAGAAAAAAATCCACATTACAAGAAAAAAGAACCATAGCGGCCTCTAGTGTTTAACATAGGTACCGCGGTCTTACCATTTTTTTTTTTTTTTTTCTTGTCTACTATTAAAATTTTTTACATTTTCTTAGTAGTAACAGGCATGCACAGATATTAGCGGGAATACCTTAGGTAACAGGCAGAAAGACAATTTAGGCTTGGGGGTCCCCCAATAGAACCAAGTTCCTGAGGGCCCCCACTTACCTGTTCCCCGCCGCAGGACTCTGTTTGGTCCACAGAAGCCCAAACTTCACCTATCACGGCAGGCATTGTAATTAAACCTTCAGGGACCGGGTTCCCAAGGATTCCACTCCCCTGGACCTGTATAGCACCCTGCACAGAAAACATCTTGGTCGTGGGTATGACCAGAGCTCTGGATCCCAGGGTCCAGCCCTCCTAAGAGAGGCATTACAGGCAAAACCTTGCTCTTCTCTTGCAAGGCCCGGGTACCGACCGTTTAGCTATGAAGCTTTTTTGGTCGGATCCGGAATAGCTTACTGAGGCCCAAAAGAACCTGTACGCAAGCTCAGTGAAAAACACATGTTACTTCTTGGCCAACACCTTAGACACTGGCAAAAAACTGAGGTACTCCCAGATGGGAGGGGCTTATATAGGGGAGGGTACTTCCGGTTTTGGAAGTTGCCAGTGCCAGCACCTGAAGGTATCTATATAACCCACATAGTAATGACTATGTCGCTCTGTGTCCCGTGATGTACGAGAAAGAAAGTTGTCCTATGGACAAATTCTCCCACTTGAGCTGTGGATCTCTGCAGCTCCACCAGAGTTACCATAGGTCTCTTGGCTGCTTCTCTGATTATTGCTCTCCTTGCCCGGCCTCTCAGTTTAGGTGGACAGCCATGTCTTGGTAGGTTTGAAGTTGTGCTATACACTTTCCATTTTCAGATAATGGACTAACAGTGCTCCGTGACATGTTCAAAGCTTGGGATATTTTTTTTGTATTGGCACATTTGTTAATATAATTTTTACAGAGGTATAAACAGCACGGCACAGTTTATGGATACCTTGAGGTATGAAGCTGAGGTGTTAAGACAGCTATTGGATACCTCTACATACAAGCAGCTGGACTCTTGTCCAGCATTCCAAGTACAGTCTAAAAAAAAAAAAAAAAGTGGTATTACGAGCTCTGAAGGATGGTATTATTGATACCGACACCCAGGCATTTTTGGTATGCGATTATCCCGTTACACCAGTAATGTATATACTGCCAAAGGTTCATAAAGATCTTTTGAATTCCCCTGGACATCCCATGTGCCCCTTTCCCACTGGGGCGGTTTGCAGGCGCTATTTTGCTAAAAATAGCGCCTGCAAACCGAGCCTAAACAGCGGCTCCTGTCTCTCCAATGTGAAAGCCCCGAGGGCTTTCACAGTGGAGCGGTGCGCTAGCAGGACGGTAAAAAAAGTCCTGCTAGCCGCATCTTTGGAGCGGTGAGAGGAGCGGTGTGTTTACCGCTCCTCCACCGCTCCTTCCCATTGAAATGCATGGGATACCACGGTAATACCGCCCGCAAACCGCGGCTGTAGCCGCGGTTTGCGGGTGGTATTAACCCTTTATTGGCCGCTAGCGGGGGTGAAAACCGCACCGCTAGCGGCCGAATAGCTCAACAATCCCGACGGTATAGCGCCGCTAAAAATAGCGGCGCTATACCGCCACCGCCCCCACCGCCCCAGTGTGAAACCAGCCATAGTGTCCTGGAACTGAGTCAGTTACACCACTACTAGCACAATATTTGGATAAATGTTTTACTCCGCTTGTGATAAATACTAGATCATATTTATGTGATACTAGTGATTTTTTATAGAGAGTAAAAATATTAATGTGGGACCTGGCTCTCTTATATGTAGTATATGCAATACAATATCAATTTGGGGTTACTGTATATTGGGGAAACCATTCAGAAAGTCAAAGACCGGATAGTGAGGCATAAATATTCAATCAGAAATAAATTAGTACAGTTGCTTACGGCTTGACATTTTTTGGAGAAGGGACACTTAATCAAAAATAGTAGAGGTGGTGATCGGGAACAAACTCTAAAAATGAGGTACATTGGATTAATTTTCTTGATACTATTGCCT
This sequence comes from Rana muscosa, assembly GCA_029206835.1. Taxonomy (NCBI): domain Eukaryota; kingdom Metazoa; phylum Chordata; class Amphibia; order Anura; family Ranidae; genus Rana; species Rana muscosa. The sequence continues at coordinate 311,088,186 of CM055127.1, read as the reverse complement.
TTAAGGGGTTAAATACAGACTTAGACCTATATTTATTTATTTGAACATGCTTGATCCTATAGGTTAATTGTAAGAAAAGTAAAAACAAATGTTTCTATGTGACTACTAGGTAGTGATATAGTATGTATACATTTCTTTTAACAGACAAACGTTTGGAGGCTTTTGCTGAAATAATGGGAAGGTCATATAGGGGGTTATTTACGAAAGGCAAATCCACTTTGCACTGCAAGTGCACTAAAAGTGCACTTGGAAGTGCAGTTGCTGTAGATCTGAGGGGAAGATCTGAAATGAGGGGAAGCTCTGCTGATTTTATCATCCAATCATGTGCAAGCTAAAATGCTGTTTTTTATTTTCCTTGCATGTCCCCTTCAGATATACAGCAACTTCACTTGAATGTGCACTTTCAGTGCACTTGTAGTGCAAAGTGGATTTGCCTTTCGTAAATAACTCCCATAGTCTGCTAGCCATTTCTGAACCTGTGATATAAAGACGTATAAGAGAAGGATGTATTTTGCATTAATTGACTGATCACATAATTGATTCCAAATGTGTTGTGTGAAGTTGTTTAACCACTTACTTGCTGGGCACTTAAACCCCCCTCCTGCCCAGACCAATTTTCAGCTTTCAGCGCTGATGCAATTTGAATGACAATTGCGCGGTCATACAATGCTGTACCCATATAAATTTGTTATCATTTTTCCCCACAAATACAGCTTTTTTTTGGTGGTATTTGATCACCTCTGCGGTTTTTATTTTTTGCAAAAAAAAAAAATGAAAAAGACAGATAAAAAAAAAATAAAAAAAAAAAATAATATTTTTTTTTTATATTTTGTTATAGAATTTTGCAAACAGGTAATTTTTCTCCTTAATTGATGTGCATTGATGGGCACCGATGGGCTGCATTGATGGGCACTGATAAGGCGGCACTGGTGGGCACTGATAGGTGGCACTGAAGGACATTGATAGGTGGCACTGGTGGGCACTGATAGGTGGCATTGATAGGTGGCACTGATAGCTGGCAGTGATGGGCACTGATAGGTGGCAGTGATGGGCAGTGATGGGCACTGATGGGTGGCAATAATGGGCACTGGTAGGTTACACTGATAGGCAGCATTGCTAGGTGGCACTGATGAGCATCACTTGGGGGCATTGATAGGTGGCACTTGTGGGCAATGATAGGTGGCACTGTGGGCATTGATAGGTGGCACAGTGGGCATTGATAGGTGGCACTGTGGGCACTGGCAGGTAGCAATGGCAGGTGGAACTGGCAGGTAGCAATGACAGGTGGCACTGGCAGGCGGTATTTATGGGCACTGATGAGGCTGATGTGCCTCCTTCCTCTTCGGGACCAATGTCCCTTGTGCACAAGCCGGTGATCGGCTTTTTTTTCTCCTCACGCTGTGAGTGAGCGTGAGGAGAAAATAAAACCGATTACCGATCCTTTCTTTACATCACGTGATCAGCTGTCATTGGCTGACAGCTGATCACGTGGTAAAGGGCTGAGACTGGCCCCTTACACAGATATGTGATCTCCCGAGTCTCAGTGACTCTGTGATCACAGCGCCCGTTGCGCGTGAAAAGGGGAGGACGTCTATTGATGGCCTCCCGGCATTTGGAGTCCACGCTGTAGCCATCATTCGGCTATAGCGCAGATGGTAAGTGGTTAAATGAACATGAGTGTATCTGAAAATTTAGATGTGTTTTTGATCTGATGAAGGGCGTAAGCTTGTGAGCCCGAAACGAAAATTATGGACTTTCACATCATGTAATGCTTGAACAATCGGTTTATTACAAAAGATTTTAAGTGCAGCAATCCTGTGGACTTCATATATATATATATATATATATATATATATGTATATATGTATATATGTATATATATATATATATATATATATATATATATATATGTGTGTGTGTGTGAGTTAGGGACCTTAGATTGTAAGCATGTGAATGTAAAATATGTATGTAAAGCACTGCATAAATTGACGGCGCTATATAAGTACCTGTAATAAATAAATAAATGACATGCTTAATTTAAGGACAATAAAATAAGATGTTTCCTATTTTTTTTACGAAAAGCACATTGTAGGGGAGAATACAGGATTGCGAACCTCCAAGGGATCCTGAGGGTATTTCAATGGTTACTTATTATTTCTTACCATTGACAGCAGAACACAGCAAACAATGGTGAGCTTTATCAATATAGTGTACCAACTCCCCCGCACTTTTTCAAAAATGACACTTTGAAAAAATATTTCATAACACTTTGCTAACAAAAAGACCAAATCATCAAGAAACAAGCAGCAGTGTTACATATCATGAACTCAACACTATATCTACTGTATATGCATAAGGAACAGAAATACAAACCTTTCATAAGAATTAGAAGATTAAATAAGAGCCATAATTCAAAAAGAAATATAAAGCTCAGAGAAATGCTAATATAATTTTTAAAATGTAGGAAATACATGAAATAAGCTTCTTACAAAAGTGTCAGAGGTTAATGCAGTGGGGAGTTATAATATACTTTGAATATGGCTATACTAAAGATAAAATAATGTTCAGGATCAAAGGCAGGCAGGATGTTTCATAGTTAAAGCAGAAATGAGTAGTTACATATTTTATATTTATATTTAGCGCATTCTCTGTAGTATTTTGCAAACCCTGCAACCCCATTCCTACATGTTCCACGGAAAGTCTCAACAGGCAGGGGGCAGGATACAAGCTGTCTTGGCAGGCGGCACACAAAGTGCACCGCCAGTTTTTTCCTATACCAGGGCTGTATATTCCCAATTATTCCATCAGCTATGCCTAGATTGAAAAATGTCTGCAAGACAACAAAAAACGAAAAAAAAAACAAAAAAAAAAATGGATGTTTTGCCCATAGCAAACCAGCTGATTTTCTTTGTTGTGTTTCTAGTACAGTAAATGGAAAATCAAACTGCTTGCTAACGGGAACATACATAAAACACACAAAAGTCTCCATATATGGAATTCAGGAAATATTTAATTCAATAAATAATCATGTTTGATATGTCAATAAGTTTATTCTATTTTCTTTTTCATTAAATTGAAATATTTAAAAACGTGGGTTACTAAAACAAAAACTCAGCTGCGACTCCTGAGGCAGAGATCTGGAAAGACATGTTCTACAAAGAGTGTCTAAATGGATTTGGGAGCTTAATGCAACTAGCCATTCCAGATTTAACAATACTTTGAGTTTTAGCGCTTTTGTGATAAGTTGCAAACAATAGCAAGGATAAAAATAATAAATACTGTATGTAGACTCAAGTGCTCCATAAGAAAACTGTTGTCCTCAGAGTTTGGTAAAGGGGAAATCAGAGGTTTGGAATAAAAATTATATTATAGTTTAATTTTTTTTATTAAGCCTAATTAGCATTGCATAAGGTCAAACAGAAAGAAAGAGATAATGGAACAAGAAAAATTGAATGCATCCAAGGCAACATGGTATTTACACAAGGTGCAGAGGGATGGTATAAACCAGGGCTCTCAAACTGGCGGCCCTCCAGCTGTTGCAAAACTACAAATCCCATGAGGCATTGCAAGGCTGACAGGCACAAGCATGACTCCTACAGGCAGAGGCATGATGGGACTTGTAGTTTTGCAACAGCTGGAGGGCCACCAGTTTGAGACCCCTGGTATAAACAGATGCATGATCTGCAATTTATTGCATCCTGACTGCCTACCCAAAACCTACCATGGATGCCGGAGAAGTTCAAACACATGTCATGAAAACGGCTATTTTAGCTCAGCATGTTGCTTTTGACAGGCGACACAGTCTGTCAATTTCACCCACTGAAGTTAATGGGAGCAAACCGCATATGGCACAGTAATTAAATGCAAAATGCCCCCTCGCCTGTAAAAATCCCCCCACAAAAACACGCATTAAGGAGACCACAGTATCATCTCCTAAATGCCTGGAAGTAACTGCTTTACCACCCTCTGTAAAACGATCCAGCACAGAAATGTTTACATTTGGGACGCATATATGCGTGACTCCAGTGAGTAAGGCAAACCTAATATGCTGACTATGTATACACTTGTTTATTGTAACAGTTTTTGTATGTTCTATGATCTGTATGAAGACATTGGTTCATGTTTATTAATTGAATTCTAGATCTTTTCCCTTTTGAAGTTCTCCTTGAGAAAACATTTCCGCCCCCCAGAACATGCGTCAAGGCTTAAACAAGGCGGATTGGATAAAAATCCCTCCAGTATACCATGTATTGGGTGCAACACTAACAAACTAATGTGGCGTCCACTAGATGAAATGTGGCTTTTAGCCTTATTCTTATCATTTTAACAATTATCTTTATTTGTTTCTTGATTTTAATCCAATGATGAGTAAAATAATTGTTGGTAATATTTTATTGGTTGTCTTTGTGCACCTCAAAAGTTAATTTTCCTCCTCTTTTTTTTTTCTCAATTTGAGTAGGAAGTGGTGCAGTTCAATGCTGACTCTCATTAGATACTAAAATAAACAATCCCACAAGGTGCTGGCAATAGAAAATAATGTCTAACAGGCCAAACAAGATCGTTGTTCTTAAAAGAGCAAGAAAAAGAATAACTGAGAAGGTCCTTACAGGACTTTCCTACCAAGGTCAGCATCCAAAGAGGCCTAAAACAAGTAAACAAGGCGCAGTATGCAAGTACCTCAATATGGATAAAGATATATAATACCGGATAGTCCAAAAGCAGGATGAGTATGAGATGTATATATAGGGACTTATACTCTCAGGTACTTTGGTGGAGATGGGTCAGTCAGGGCAGCCACCAATAGGACCAGAAGCTGGTTTCCAGTGAACTAGAACAAAAACAAGGAGAGGGGCGCCTCTGAGAAAAGTATCAACATAACATTTTATTAATAGCAATATTCACTCACATGTGGAATGGAGTAGTAGTATGCAGCTGGGTAGAAGAGTAGTAGGAGGACTACAGGTCACAGCAGGTCCATGAGGCTGGCACCACAGGAAATCCTGTTAGGGAAATCTTGCGATGACAGACACTGGAGGAGAGTTCCTTCTGTAAGTTTCTTCTAAATCCCAGCAGGTTAGGGCTGTATGCAGAATGTGATGTCCATCTGGCAGTACAGTAGGTTCCAAAACAACAGTGACTGGGGCAGGATGTCAGGGCCGGATGGTCGGCTGTGCTGTGCTGCGGCCCTGTAGAATTGCCTGGCTTCCGGGTGAATCGAAAAACCTGCCGTATGGTCGAATCTCAAAGCGAGGCTTGGGCAGCAAGACAGAGCGCGGCGCCGGGCTGTGACGTCATAGGCATGCGACGCGTGCTGTTGGTCCTTTCTTGCTTGCATCGGCTCTGGGGTCCTGCTTGTAAGGAAATCTGAATGGATGTCTAAATGGGCAGGGGGAGCAAATATAAGGAGGGGGGGTCTCTGATCTCTGGAGGTCTCTAAGGAAGAAGGGGCATTGTCATAAGGGGACTGTGAGCTAATGGGGGTCTCTAAGAGGGGGTACGGACTGTTGATCTAATGGTTGGTGATCAACCATTGGATCAGCAGCACCCCATTAGATCACAGTCCCCTTGTATCAGTGCCCCCCCTTCCTTATCAGTGATGCCTGTCAGTGCCGCCTATCAGTGCCCACCATTGCCGCCTCATCAGCGCACATCACTGCTGCCTTTCAGTGTCGCCTTATCTACACATATCAGTGCAGCCTATCAGCACACATCAGTTCTGCCTCATCAGTGCACATCAGTGCCGCCTCATCAGTGCACATCAGTGCCACCTCATTAGCGCACATCAGTGCCACCTCATTAGCGCACATCAGTGCCACCTCATTAGCGCACATCAGTGCCACCTCATCAGCGCACATCAGTGCCACCTCATCAGCGCACATCTGTGCCGCCTCATCAGCGCACATCAGTGCCGCCTCATCAGCACACATCAGTACCGCCTCATCAGTGCTGCCTCACCAACGCACATCAGTTCTGCCTATCAGTGCCACCTATAAGTGCCCATCAGTGCTGCCTATCAGTGACGCCTCATCAGCGCACATCAGTGACGCCTCATCAGCGCACATCAGTGACGCCTCATCAGCGCACATCAGTGACGCCTCATCAGCGCACATCAGTGGCATGTAGAAAATGGTGCAGCGCTTAAATGGGAACTGAATTACTCATAACAATAAATGTAATTGAACAATAATAAAGTCCATATAAAAGTTCTTGTGGAGATCACTGGTTTGGACACCGCCACCAACACCCAAACACACTGCTTCTTATCAAAAGGAAGATAAAAACTTGCAAGACAATATATCAATAGCGGCTCTTCAACAGCAAAGGGTATATAGAGAAAAGGCAGCAGCTCCTTTAGTTTAAGCCAGCAATCCTGGATGCCTCCCAAGATAGGATCCTCAGCAGCATGAGCATAATCAGGCCCTTACTCGACCTCATTAGCAGAGAACCCAGCAAAAAAAAGAAAACACTTGATAGCACAGACATCCCAAGAAGTAGTTTAATAAAGGATAAAGAAGTTGATACACTCACATTTATGAAGTAAATATCAAGCGGATAAAAAACAGAAGAAACGTCCAGCGCTTCTAACCATAAAGATGGCCACCGTGTCCCAGTACAAGCATTGCGTCACCCGTTACAGGCTCCTCCCTATTAGTTTTGTCATCACTGACATTTTCAGGGGCGTGGCCTGACATGTGGTGCGATGATCATAAATAGGAGATGGCAGGAAATAGGCGGGTCACTCATTGCATTCGAATTACAGGAAGCAGGAAGTAAAAATGTGCTCCAACAACAGGAAACGCCCATAGATACGATCTAGTTCTGTTCAAATGACAGTAACAGAACAAGTAATCGGTATTCCGGTACTAAAATCAGAACACAAACACTAATCTTAACTATTCCATAATAACATAGTGAATAGGTGGATAGTGTTACATTAAAATTCAAATGGCAAGAATAAAAAGTAGCGACCACACTGGGAAACAGCGCCATCTTGTGGTTTGATATAAATATAGCTAGAATAACAACACAAAGGTTACAATCAACACCATTATACAAAAACTGTAAAATTACATATCAAAAAATACATATCAACACATGAAAATACTCAGACTTAAAAAGAGTAGTTAATAACTCATAATTAACTATTGTTGATTAAGGAATTTACATCCCACTCAATATTCATGCCATAGCATTTAACTTGATATATCAGTTTGGTCTCTAAACGTGATTTTGGTCTCTAAACATCAGTGACGCCTCACCAGCGCACATCAGTGACGCTTCACCAGCGCACATCAGTGACGCCTCACCAGCGCACATCAGTGACACCTCACCAGCGCACATCAGTGACGCCTCACCAGCGCACATCAGTGACGCCTCACCAGCGCACATCAGTGACGCCTCACCAGCGCACATCAGTGACGCCTATCAGTGCAGTCTCATCAGCACACATCAGTGAAGGAAAAAAAATTACTTATTTACACAATGTTATAACAGTAACAAAGAAAACAATTCCACAGGTTTCAGTCTTTGTTTTGTTTATAGTGCAAAAGGTAAAAAAAAAAAAACAGTGGTGATTAAATACCAGTAAAAGAAATCTCTATTTGTGTGAATAACAATGATATCAATTTCATATGCGTACATTGTTGCATGACCGCAAAGCATTCAATATTTGACAGCACTGAAAGCTGAAAATTGGCCTGGGCAGGAATTGCCCAGTAGACACGTGGTTATATTCACACCACCCCAAAGACCCCCCCCCCCCATTAGAGCAGAGTCCCCTTATACCAGCAAACCCCCTTAGAGACTAAATGGTCTCCAAGAGATAGAAGGGGGGGGGTTGCTTATATAAGGGGTCTCTAAACTTAAAAAAAAAAAAAAAAACAGTAAATAAATTGCTGATAGCACTGATATGTGTCCCCACCTAAAAAAACTAAACATTGAAAAAATGCAGCACACCCTAGCCCCTATAATTATATTACCTCACATGTGAAAAAATTATTGTGAATTATGGTGGAAATTCCAAGGGTAATCTAAATATGAATACACTCAAATCCAATTACAACATATATACTGTGCTTCATACACATATAATACTGTATGAATAGTGATGTAAGCCTCCAATCTCTTCCAAAATGTCATGTGCTAATATCCAACCTACAAAGTCCTTTGAAGTTGGATATTAGCACAGGACATTTTAGAATGGATTGGAGGTTTCCACCAATATTTATTTACACATATATATATTTACACACACACACACACACACACACATATATATATATATATATATATATATATATATACACACACACTGTATGTATATATATATATATATATATATATATATATATATATATATATACATAAAGATTGCACAGTATACATGTTTGAATAAGATTGGAATATATTAATATTCAGATTACCCTTGGGGGTTTCCACCATTACATATAAATGTATATAATTATAGGGGGAGGGTGTGCTGCATTTTTTTAATTTTTTGTTTTTTGGGTCTCTAGGGAAGCACTGATATAACGGGACTCTGATCTAATGGGGGAGCACTGAAATAGGAAATCTCTGATCTAATGGGGGGTTGCTAAGGAAAGGGGGGTCACTAATTTAAAGTGTTTGGGTTTGGCTAGAAGAAAAGGTGGCAACCCTATTCAGGACGGAACCCTATCTTTCAGCTCATAAGCCAGAGTGATGATTTTTCAAATCCACCTAGCGGTTGTGGATGGAGAAGCAGTTTGTCCCTTCCTGAAGAATTCAGGCAATAAAATCAAGCAGTCAGATTGATAAGTAGAAGCCACTGATGTGAGACAGAGCCCTGTCAAATGAGACTTCAGCTATGCAGTCAAAGCCAGTAAATGTGAAGCAGGATGGAACACGGAACCTTAAGAAAGAAGGTCTACATGGTTCGATAGGGCCCATGTAAAGTGTGCTAGGAGTCTGACTGTTACCATGCCCTCATGGGCCAATGCGGTGCAATATAGACTCCAGAAATGCTTTCCACATTATCCTCCAAAGCTGATGAGTTAGGGGTTTGAGAACACCAAAGGTCAGGCTGAGTTGATTTCTACCTGGATTTTACCTGAACCTGGACACAAACCTGTCTAGTTTGTGGTTGAACTTTGATATCTGGTCTCCCCCACTAAGTCTATATGTGGTAGTGTAGGATTGGACTCAGTTCCTGAAGCAGGGGGATCCAGTGCTGAAGGGCAGGACAAAGCTCCCTAAGCTCCAGAACATTTATCAGCATCTGGGCTTCCTCTGACAACCACGTTCTATGAACAGACAGTGAATATTAGGAGTCCTTCCCCATCTAGCAGGGCTGGCATCCATTGTCAGTCATCACAGGAAGAAAGGATTTGCCCAATTCCAGCACCGGGCTGGATAGACACCATTTCAAGGCTGACCTGGTTTTGGTGCTCAGACACATGGTGTGACCCAAGGACAGAATCCTTTTGTTCCATGCAGTCAGGATGTTGAGGTGCAACAGTCTTAAATTAAACAGATTGTATATGACTGCCTCAAAAGGAGAATACCATTAACGGTCACAACCTAATGCAAAAAAGTGAATAGAGGGGCATTCCAGGGAACTTAATTCCTGTACCTTGGACCGTAGGGTCTGAAACTTTTACGAGGGCAGGAAAATGTAAAGCTGGGCAGAAAAACATGTACCAGGGCCATGTACAGGACAAGGCTCAGATATTCCAGGTGGTACAATGGTTCCAGGGTCAACATCTTGAGGCTGAAAACCCAGCCAAAGTCTTGCACTGTTGGTCCTGCACCCTGCACATTAATCTTGAGGTTGTCCCTTAATTGCTTCTGCAGGAGCAGATTACCTATAAACCCCATTATGGGAATTTCCTGGGCTCGCAGAGGAGCCAACACTAGGATCAGCACCTTGTGAACAAGTTGTAACCATAAGAGTTTTTTTGGTTCTGGAACAAGGGCAATGACTCCCTGAGAGTTCAGCTGGTCCAGGGGGCTGCTCTATTGTAAGAAGCACTGGACATAGTCAATTAAATGAAACAGAGACAAAATGTGAAATGCATAGCCTCTGGACAAAACCCTTCTTGGTTCTAGATGAGGAGTGCTTTTGCTCAGAAGGTTTCTGCTGCTTCTTTGGAGGTGCTCATTCCTTCATGATTTTTGGCATGAAAGTTTTCAGAGTATTGTCAAAGAGGCATTTGCCCTTTACATAGAGCCTGGCTGTTTTGTGCAGGGGAGCTCTGCTGAACAGCATTTTAGACACAGCACCCCTTCATGTTATCTGACATTAGTCCCAGGCAATATAGTTGTCAGAGTGAATCGCCTAACCCATTACACAGAACCGTAATGCTTTAGGGAAATAAGCTCCAAATGCTGCCTAGCTGAGGCCCAAAGTTATTTTACCATGTGCTTTGCCCATATCAACAAGGCTTTACAAACCCCTTTACTCTGGTGAATCTGATACCATCTATTCATCTTTCTGATCTTCTATACCGAGCACAGGCTGGGAGTCCTTGCTGCTATCCTTGAGCCACAAGAGATTCCTAATTAAGCAAGACATATTGTCATATATGATTGATGAGCTCTAACACCATGGAGATCATTTTGGCCACTAGATCTCGTGCTCACCCCTTTCTTTGAGACCGCCTTTAAATTGAGAAACTGTGGCTTTTTGTCACCCTATATCAAGTTTGCCCCATGGCAGAAAAATTTCACCTTATGTGTGTCCATCAGATTGCACTTTATTTCTTGATTCTTGATAGTCTTGGATTTTTTACATTTTGTGAACCACTAAACAGACACATTCTTTTTTTTTATTGTGATATTTTAATGGACAAATCCTGCAAAGGGTTGATTTTATAGAATGTGTAAATTATGTTGTATCTACAGTATCTCACAAAAGTGAGTTCAACCCTCACATTTTGGTAAATATTGTATTATATCTTTTCATGTGACAACACTTTGCTACAATGTAAAGTAGAGAGTGTACAGCTTGTATAACAGTGTACATTTACTGTCCCCTCAAAATGACTCAACACACAGCCATTAATGTCTAAACCACTGGCAACAAAAGTGAGTACACCCCTAGGTGAAAATGTCCAATATTTTGAGTGGACACCATTATTTTACAGCACTGCCTTAAGTCTCCTGGGCATGGAGTTCACCAGAGCTTCACAAGTTGCCACTGTAGTCCTCTTCCACTCCCTCCATGGCAACATCATGGAGCTGGTGGATGTTAGAGACCTTGCGCTCCTCCACCTTCCGTTTGAGGATGCCCCAAAGATGCTCAATAGGATTTAGGCCTGGAGGCATGCTTGGCCAGTCCATCACCTTTACCCTCAGCTTCTTTAGCAAGGCAGTGCTCGTCTTGGAGGTGTGTTTGCAGTCGTTATGTTGGAATACTGCCCTGCGGCCCAGTCTCCAAAGGTAGTGGATTATGCTCTGCTTCAGTATGTCACAGTACATGTTGGCATTCATGGTCCCCTCAATAAACTGTAGCTCCGCAGTGCCGGCAGCACTCATGCAGTCCTAGACCATGACACTCCCACCACCATGCTTGACTGTAGGCAAGACACACTTGTCTTTGTACTCCTCACCTGGTTGCCCCCACACACATTTGACACCATCTGAACCAAATAAGTTTATCTTGGTCTCATCAGACCACATGACATGGTTCCAGTAATCCATGTCCTTAGTCAGCTTGTCTTCAGCAAACGGTTTGCGGGCTTTCTTGTGCATAATCTTATAAGAGGCTTCCTTCTGGGATGAGAGCCATGCAGACCAGAGGATTCACTTTTCTCAGAGAAGTCTGCTTCTTTGGACCATGACTTCTCCTCTTCCATCACAAGAAATAATGAGAGAGGAAAGTCACAAAGTAGCTCCTGTGGAGACAAAGATCAAGTCTGCTTAAGATCGTCCCACTGTGAATCGTTTTGGATATCTGCCAATTGTTCCAGCACAGTGGAAAACACAGCCAAAATTTCCTCTTTGGAAACAAAAATTTCTGAGGAAGTAATCCCTAAAGCAGGGATATGCAATTAGCGGACCTCCAGCTGTTGCAAAACTACAAGTCCCATCACGCCTCTGCCTCTGGGTGTCATGCTGGATGCTGTCAGAGTCTCGCTATGCCTCATGGGACTTGTAGTTTGGCAACAGCTGGAGGTCCGCTAATTGCATATCCCTGCCCTAAAGTAATCCCTAAAGGAGATACCTGAAAGATAGAGCCAGTTTTCTGCCCTGTAAACTAGTTTGTGAAAAAAAGACTGAAATATGGGTGTTTTGTCCTCTTGTTCCAAGTTCCACTAATGCCAGATTCGCCATGCTTTCAAAGTCCACAAAGGACACAATACTCGCAATGCTCTGAGGATCAGCAACAAGGGGGAGAGGGATGACAGGAGCAGGGGGTGGAGTCCATATCTGAATACATTAGTGGAGCCTATTCGCGCTCTATGCTGAGCACCAACACAAATTACTGAAGTGAGAAGAAACCCACAGGCAAGAGCTCCCAAACACTGTGGGGAACCTCCAATTGCACCAAAGTCCCTCCCATAGTCTGGAAATGGTCCCACCCACTTAATAGGCAACTAAATTTGCTGGGGAATCAGCAGTCTCAGTTTTTATCATCTATACATGAGTGCCAAAATCAGGGTCCTGTGCAGTTTTGGGATTTTCTTTCACTCTTGATGACAAATATAAAAAGGACAAATAGAGAGGGATGATCTCCCTAATGGGGCACAGACCACAATAAGGACTTGGCAGGTTTCCTAATCCCTCTCCACTCTATCATAAAGAAAAAAGTTATGCTTTTAGTTACTTTAAGACATCCTCCATGCACCGAATATAAGCAATGCATGTTGGGTGAAGAAGGATTGCACACTAGGGTCGGCACATTTTTTTCCAAATTTTTCCAAATTATTCAGCGTGAACATTGCAACAAAATGCAGAGTCTGCCCCTTAGCTTGTAGGCCTCCAACAGCATGTAAAAAACAAAAACAAATGTATATGCATTTTTTACATGGTGAGTCCACAAAATAAACAAACCTCATTTTGAGCAAGGTTGCTTCACAATTTATGCATTCTGGTGTATTAGATGCAGATAAACTAAAAACTAAACTAAAAACCCCTTTAAAACACTACCTTTACCACAACATTATCCCTACTGTTTATATATCAGAGCTCATTTCAATGACAGTACAAGGAAACTACTTGACAAAGACTGCATATATAACACTTACTAAAATGCAACAATTATTATGCTGTTTTAGATAAGCAATTCCATCCCAATATTAATGATGACTAGTTTACAATTATAGGTTATATAGGCTTTAATACACAACTAAAATAAAATATTACAGCAGAGGGTCGCAGAAGGGATGAAGAAAGAAGCAAAACAAGCTCCTAAGTATCCAATTCTAACCTACATATTGCTGTATATCTTCAGACACTAGACTTGGGCAGCCACTTTACCGAAGAACTTGAGCGTGAAATGAAAATCTCAAAGACAGGGTCACGGAAGTGGAAATCTATATCTCACTTCCAGAGATTTAACCTCCAGCTCCTTCAATAAAAACTGAGAGTGGGACGATTGCTACAATGAAAAATCTTTTTCTTATTCTTATCCATAAATTAAAACGCAATCAGAAAACTCCATCTCTGAATCTAACAAGACAGAAAAGGAAGACATTTTTTTTTTCTAGTTAGTGTATTTTATTCATTCACCTGCTCACTCTAGTCACAAATCCCAACAGTTATTTAAACCTTAGATGCTGTCTCCACTTCCCACTGGTCCACTCTCACTCCAATTTAGAAATCACTAAATACAGTATGTCTATTGATGACAGTGAGTGGTGGAGCATATTACATCTCTGTAATAAAAAGACATTCAAAGAATTTCAAGTGTTGTTCATATTAAGGTTTAAAATGCACTGCCTTTAAAATAGTGAGTCTGGTGTAGGTCAAGTTAAATGATTGCTAGTAATAAAACAAATCAATAAGAAACAGCAATCTGTGGCAGACAGAGCCTGGAAAAACACTCCATCTAAATCCAGTTGCCCCCGAATTAGGCAAGCATAAAATCTTTTGTTTACTGGCTGTGCCCCAGTTTTGTCAATAATTCACAAAAGCTTGAACCCAAGAACTCTAGGACGGAAACAGTGCAACAAACGTTTGTTGATCGTGAGGCAGTTAATATGGACAAAGTCTCTGAGTAATTATGTCTGCTTTAACCTTATCAGGGAAACTACTCGTAGATTTGGAGCCTAGTACAAACATTGTAAACACTCAAAACAGACACAGACTGCAAATTCCTTGGTTACAAAAGACTTTCCAAACACAATCAAATGCTCCACTTCACATTCTCCAGCATTCTTTAGGAACTAAAGAAATTAAAAAGTCTTTAAATTGTTATTTCAATTATCTTGCCATTTTAAGGGTTTGCAAAGCATCTCTAATGAGCATTGAGCGAAGGTCAAATAAAATCTTTACTTACTGATGGATGAAACTATAGTCTGAATTATTCAATGCAGGTGAAAATTAACATTTCAAATAAGATTTGTAAACTATCAAAGAGCAATTGTATAGAAAGCCATAACAAAATGCTGCAATAAATAAATGGATGACCTCTGTTGTACTATTGCAATTGTCAGTGAATAAGCTACAGGTTAAATGATAAACAAGTCCAATTGACTAAGGGGTCTAGTAATATAATTTCCATTGGGTAAATGTCACAAACATTCGTCCATGATGCACAGACGCTCCCCTTATTTTCTATAAGGTCTCATTCATGTGGCCTATAGATCCATATACCAGTGCAAAGAGTCGCCTTCACTGTGCAGGTCTGACGTACGAATCAGAAATCTGACAGACTGCATTCTGATCCATGCATTGGATCCACATGCTATTTTTTAAACCGACGTTTTTCTCGTCGTTTTTTTTCATGTTTCCTCTCAAGCCTGTCTTGCGTACACACGATCATTTAAAAAAACGTTCAAGCAAAGCGCAGTGGCATACAACACGTATGACGGCACTATAAAGGGGAAGTTCCGTTCGGATGGTGCCACCCTTCATGTTAGTAAAGTTTGTTGAGCGACGATTCATGCTTTTCAGCCTCCTGCTTTTCAGTCCGTTACAGCGTGACAAATGTGCTATCTCCATTACAAATGCTAGTTTTACCAGAACGTGTGCTCCCGTCTCATACTTGATTCTGAGTATGCACGTTTTTTTTCACCTCGTCAAAGCATACACACCATCGTTTTTCACGTCGTTAAAAAAAACGACATGAAAAACGACGTGAAAAAATAGAGCATGTTCGAAATTTTTAATGGCCGTTTTTCACGTTGTTAAAAATGCTCTGGAGCATACACACGATCGGTTTTAATGCCCATTTTTAAAAATGGCATTTTTAACGGCATGAAAAACGATCGTGTGTATGGGGCATGAGATGCATTGGAGATTCCTGCAGGTCCATGCAACCAGCTGCCTGTCAATGATTTGAATAGGCTGCCTGCATGAACACCTGCTTCTGGAGGACATTTGCACCTGCAAACATCTATGTGCATGAAGACCCCCCCTTTCACACTGGGGCACTTTTCAGGCATTTTAGCGCTAAAAATAGTGCCTGAAAAGCTCCTCACATGTCTCCCCAGTGTGAAAGCCTGAGTGCTTCCACACTGGGGCGGTGCGCTTGCCGGACTGGAAAAAAAGTCCTGCAATCAGCATCTTTGGGACAGTGCAGCAGGTGCATACACCGCTCCTAAACCTCCCCTGCCATTGAAATCAATGGGCAGCGCTGCCGAAGCGCCTGCAAAGCACTTCAGCAGCGGCACTTTTCTGACGCTTTTAACCATTTCCTCGGCCACTAGCAGGGGTTAAAAGTAGAGGTCGACCGATATATCGGCTGGCCGATATATCGGCCGATATTTAGGCATTTTTGATAAATCGGCTTTGGCCGATTAATATCAAAACTGGCCGATATTATTCACTGGCTGCACTTCCTCCCCCCTCCTCCTCCCTCCTCCACACTTCTCCACACTCAGCAGCATCAAGCGCCGTGCTGTGTGTGTGTGTGTGAGACTGAAAGTAAGAGGAGAGAGAGAGGATGTGTCAGCTTGATGTCGGGGGTGGGCGGGACCCAGCAGATATTACACCAGCCAATGGGATGGTATCTGGGCGGGCCACTACGTCTAAAGCAGCCCAATCATTGGCTGGTGTAATTTAGCTGCTGGCCCGCCCACCCCCACATCGAGCTCAATTCTAACAGCTCTCTCTCTCTCCTCTCTGTCAGTTTCACACATTACACTCGGCTTAGTGTGAAACCTGCCAGTGCCCCAAGCCAGTGCCATCTGTCAGTGCCCCCAGCCAGTGCCATCTGTCAGTGCCCCCAGCCAGTGCCACCCAAATCAGTGCCCCCAGCCAGTGCCATCTGTCAGTGCCCCCAGCCAGTGCCATCTGTCAGTGCCCCCAGCCAGTGCCATCTGTCAGTGCCCAAGCCAGTGCCATCTGTCAGTGCCCAAGCCAGTGCCATCTGTCAGTGCCCAAGCCAGTGCCCCAGCCAGTGCCCCCAGCCAGTGCCATCTGTCAGTGCCCCCAGCCAGTGCCATCTGTCAGTGCCCCCTGTCAGTGCCCCCAGACAGTGCCATCTGTCAGTGCCCCCAGCCAGTGCCATCTGTCAGTGCCACAAGCCAGTGCCAATCAGTGCCACCGCCAATCGGTGCCATCTGTTAGTGCCACCAGCCAGTGCCAATCAGTGTCACCCAAATCAGTGCCCCCAGCCAGTGCCATCTGTCAGTGCCCCCAGCCAGTGCCCCCAGCCAGTGCCATCTGTCAGTGCCCCCAGCCAGTGCCATCTGTCAGTGCCCCCAGCCAGTGTCAATCAGTGCCACCAGCCAGTGTCAGTGTCACCGCCAATCGGTGCCATCTGTCAGTGCCACCAGCCAGTGTCAATCAGGGCCATCTGTCAGTGCCACCCAAATCAGTGCCACCGCCAATCGGTGCCATCTATCAGTGCCACAGCCAGTGCCATCTGTCAGTGCCCCCAGCCAGTGCCACCAGCCAGTGCCATCTGTCAGTGCCACAAGCCAGTGCCAATCGGTGCCATCTGTCAGTGCCACCGCCAATCAGTGCCATCTGTCAGTGCCACCGCCAATCAGTGCCATCTGTCAGTGCCACCAGCCAGTGCCAACCAGTGTCACACGCCAGTGCCACCCAGTTCCAATTGCAAGTGCCACTGCCAATCAGTGCCATCTGTCCCAAACTAGTGCCATCTGTCCGTTCCAAACCAGTGCCCCCTGCTGCCAATCGGTGCCATCTGTCAGTTCCGAACCAGTACCACCTGCCAGTGCCATCTGTCAGTTCCAAACCAGTGCCATCTGTCAGTTCCAAACCAGTGCCACCTGCCAGTGCCAATAGAGCCATCTGTCAGTTCCAAACCAGTACCGCCAGCCAGTGCCACATGCCAGTGCCATCTGTCAGTTCCAAACCAGTGCCACCTGCCAGTGCCATCTGTCAGTTCCAAACCAGTGCCACCTGCCAGTTCCAAACCAGTGCCATCTGTACTGAGGACATCAAGTGTGTGCTAGAGTGACAGGAGTAAGCAGGAAGGAATAGAGTGGGTGAGGGTTTTTTTTTTTTTTTTTTTTAATCGGCCTAAAATATCGGCCACAAAAATCGGCATCATATATCGGCCATCGGCCGCCCCAATTTCAAAATATCGGCATCGGCATCGGCCAGAGAAAAACCCATATCGGTCGACCTCTAGTTAAAAGCGCCCCTCTAGCGGCCGAAAAGCGCAACTATAACAGCGGTGAAGCACCACTAAAACTAGCGGCACTTTACCGCTAGCGCCGCCCCAGTGTGAAAGTAGCCTTAGACATATGAAGAAAAAGCAAGAAAGGAAGAAGAGACAAAGTTGAAAGCAAAATAATGTTCACTATATATGGTATGCAAATAATTGCCCCAACTATAATCAAGACCATGTAGCATTCTGGTGTGTAATTTTAAAAGCCAACACTTTTCCTGTCCCAAGTCTTCCCCGTTTTGGGAGTCATCTACCTTCATTATGTCACCAAAACAAAATGTACTGTTTATCTCCACCATGAATAATGATTCAGCCATCCTTAACCTGGGTATACATATACCGAATTTTGGTCTAACAAATGACTGTCAAACAGTCCTGCTAGAAAATCAACATTCGGGCAGCACTTGCAGCCAATGCATGGCGGCTGTGGGAGTTCCACTGTCAGAATACAATTGACAAATGTTGAGGCAGGGATCTGTGAGTTTTTTTTATTTGACCCACTAGTTGAACATAAAAAAAAAAAAGAAAACAAACGGTGGGTGTAAGCCATGCTTTATTCTAAGTAGTCTACCTGTACACATCACATACTGTATATTACATTACAAACAAGCAACGTTACAATTTATAAAATGTCAAATCAGGAAAATGTTATTAACCCCTTCCAGCCGAGCGTACGCATATATGCAGCCTCGGCTTTATTATACCGGGATGATGCCCGCAGCTGCAGGCATCATCCCCGTACCGTTTTTTAAAGCGGGCGATCGGCTTTCCAGGGATAACAACCGATGCTTCTAAAAGCCGCTTGGTTGTTATCCCAGAGGAGTGGGAGGGGACATCCCCCCTTCCGCCGCTCTGACCGGGCCTCCCGTCCCACCGGGAGACCCGATCCGTGATGCGACACTTTCAGCGCCTAGAGACAGACTGGAACTAAGCCAGTCTACCGAATGTTAACACGGAAGCGACGTCACAACATCACTTCCGGTTTACTCGGCTGTCAATGGTGCCGGATTTTTTTAAAAATACAGTATTCAGAATCGCTGTTTTCGGCGATCTGAATACTTTGAAATGCAAAGGAGGGATTGGAGGTCTTTTAGACCCCTCCATAAAGAGTACCTGTCACCACCTATTACTATCACAAGGGATGTTTACATTCCTTGTGACAGCAATAAAAGTGATCACATTTTTTTTTTTTTAAACACTATTTAATGATATGAAAATAAAAAAAAAATAAAAAAATTAAAGCGCCCCCCTCCCCGCGAGCTCGCACAGCAAAGAAAACACATACAGAAGTTGCGTCCGCATATGTAAACGCTGTTCAAATCA
The DNA here is from genome assembly GCA_029206835.1 of Rana muscosa. Taxonomy (NCBI): domain Eukaryota; kingdom Metazoa; phylum Chordata; class Amphibia; order Anura; family Ranidae; genus Rana; species Rana muscosa. Next base: position 311,069,078 of record CM055127.1, on the reverse strand, counting down.
CACATGTGAGGTTCCATGCACAGAGCCCTGTTAATGAGTGATGCGGCCGGGAGGGCAGAGTTCCACTCAGCCATGTTTTTTTTTTAAATTGTGACAGCTAGCGGGGAGGGAGAAGAACCCCGCTAGCTGTCACAGCAGGGATCAGGGAGATGTGCGGGCCGGTCCGTTCATAACACGTTATATGTTTCACCCTGAATATGGATGTAACATGTAGCATGTTACGAAAGGTGAACTTATCCTTTAAGTTTTTCTTTCATTCAGCCAGTGGACTAAATGACAAAAAACTACTATGAGTTTCCCAACCTACACAAGCAAGATGGATGGGAGAATCCTCCCTGCTGTGCTAAAAGAATATACTAATGCACAAACCAATATCTAATAATAGGGAGTAGCTGCTAACACAAAATATGTTCCCACACAGTGATAAATAAAAATGAATATATGTGGCGCTTTCTCAGTGAAAAAAGTAGTAATGCTATAATAAATCATCAAGTGTAATGATAGCCAAATAACTAATTCAACAATGGAAAATAAAGTGCTAAGTGCAAAAAAAATCCTCAATCCAGAAATAAGAGTAAAAACCTTCACAGTGCAAATTAATAAAATATGATCAAATATACTGTAGTAATACAATAATAGTCAATAATGGATTAATATACCGTAACTTAAAGTGCAATAATACTTTGTGACAAAAAGTCTATAAAGTGCTTGGTGCAGTCAATCTTCAGTGCGCAGGAATAATTCATACACAGTGTCACCAATATATATATTGTGACAGCAGGAAGGTAAAGTCACCTGGTTGCATCCAGGGGGGGTAGATATATTTCGCCCAGATTCAGGCTTTACGCTGACTTATACAGCTAGGTGGAGAGTTGTATAAGCCCAGCTGAGACTAGTGGGCTCATTGATGACTCATACCTCTAGGGAGAGGGCTGGGCGTCGTGCAGACAGGGAGTTGATGAGGCCAGCTGAAGCTTGTCAGCTCATTTAGGCCTCTATAAAAAACTCCCAGATTCATTAGATGTTAGCTCATGCCTGGAACCAGACCTGTGTGGACTGTCTAGGGAGAGTGAACCCCTGTGCGGTGAGACAAAGCCTGTGTGGCTATTTGTTTGGACATTTACTAAACCAGGGACTTAGGGACTAGGACAGCACCAGGCTGATCCCAGTTGTTAGTTAGGGAAACCTGCATGTTTAGTCAGAGGTCAAGCTGACCAGGATTTATTTTGTTTATGTTTCTTTTTGCTTTGCTGTGTTTTGTCACTGTAAATAGAGAAATAAACCGCACCTTTTGATCTTGAAAACCACAACCTCCGTCTGCTGGGCCTGTTTTTGTGTGGGGAGCCCATCCAGGGGGTCACACATACCCGCTGCCGAGCTAGCCCCCTCACAGTTGGTGGAGAATGCGGGCAGTTTTTTTTTAAGCCAGCATGGAGGAGATACTGAAACAGCTGGCTCTAGCAAATGCCAATCAACAGCAGACAAATGCAGGTTTGCAAAGGAGCCTTGCAGCCCAGCAGCAAGCTCATCAACAGAGCCTTGCAACTTTACAACAGAGTCTGGAGGCTCAGCAACAAGCCCAACAGCAATCTGAGGCCCGCTTCATAGACCTGTTGCAGAAGCAAGAGCAGAGACTACAACAACAGATGGAAGCAGTAATGCAGCAACGTCCGCAGACCAGTGAGGAAAGCCGTCCCACTAATACCGCGTCCTTTGGGGTGAGTCGTTTATTGACAAAAATGACTGGAGAGGATGATCCAGAGGTATTTTTGACCACATTTGAAAGGACCGCTGAAAGAGAAAAGTGGCCTGAGGAGCAGTGGGCTGGACTAGTGGCTCCTCTGTTAACTGGTGAATCGCAGAAAGCTTACTATGACCTAGAGCCTAACCAAGCAAAAGACTATGTGATGCTAAAAGCTGAAATATTGGCAAGGCTGGGTGTCACCCTGGCTGTCCGGGCTCAGCGTGTGCATAACTGGACTTTCCAGCTTGGAAAACCCCCCAGGTCTCAAATGTATGATCTCATTCACCTGAGCAGAAAGTGGCTACAGCCAGAGACTTTGTCCGCACCAAAGATTGTGGAACGTGTTGTAATGGATCGGTTTTTGAGAGCTCTTCCTACTGCCATCCAAAAGTGGGTAAGCCATGGAGACCCAGAGACGGCCGATGGTCTTGTGGATCGTGTGGAGAAATACTTGGCTACAGAGAACCTGACGGCCTCTTCCAGAGACACTCGGACTTTCCACCCCAAGACCAGACCATCCCCAGGGGCGGATAAGAGGATTCCAAGGGGTGAGGGTGGAGAGAGTGAGAGGGTGGGAGCTCTACCCCCAGTTTGGCGAGAACAGCCTGGGAAATCAGCGGCTCAAGAGGCGGCAAGAAGGATCATTTGCTACCGCTGCCGGCAAGCGGGACATATTGCAGCAAATTGCCCGGTTGTGGAGGAACCCATGCAGTGTGACTTTCTGACGGGCAGACGTCAGTCGCTGTGTGCGACAGTCGCATGCACTGCCATTCGGGGAACTGAGAAACATTTATGCAAAATGTGTATTAACGGTAGAAATGTTGTGGTATTGCTGGATTCAGGTAGCCTTGTGACCCTGATAAAGGCTGAGTTAGTTAAAACAGAGGTCTCTGGGAATAGCAAGGTAGCCGTTATTTGTGTGCATGGGGACACCCGAGAGTATCCAGTGACTACGGTGTGTTTCGAGACCCCCAAAGGTACCCTCTCTCATCCAGTGGGCTTAGTATCTCAGTTACCGCATGACGCCATTGTGGGAAGGGATTTTCCGAAGTTCTGGGAACTGTGGGATGATCCTGAGCCCCCCACTGGTGCCCCTATGTACCAGGAATGTGATAGCCAGAACTCCCCTGAGAGTGGTGAGGACTCTCCGGAATTTCCCTTGTCAGTATTGGCAGGGGAGACTCAAGAAACTGGAGAGGAGCCCACCTCCTCAGACGAAAACCTACCGTCTGTGGAGTTTTCTGATCTTGAGGTTCACAGGGAAAACTTTGCCACAGAACAGTTGAAAGACCCCGCCCTAATAAAGGCACGGGAAAACGTAGTGAAAATAGATGGCGAGTTAGTGAACCCAGATAATACTGGCACTTACCCATACTTCAGCGTAGAGAAGGACCTACTGTATCGGGTGGCAAAAAGGGCAGAAGAAACCGTTGAGCAGCTTGTGGTGCCCAAACCTTACAGGAAGTTGGTGTTGGAGTTGGCCCATGGGCACATTCTTGGAGGTCATCTGGGGACAGAGAAAACCCGAGAGAGGGTATTACAGAGATTCTATTGGCCTGGGGTGATGAAGGACATAGAAAATTATTGTTCCTCCTGCCCTGTGTGTCAGAGGTCGGCCCCGATGCCACATTTCCGTAGCCCGCTGGTCCCTCTACCCATCATTGAGGTCCCGTTTGAGAGAATCGCAATGGATTTGGTAGGTCCTATAATCAAGTCCGCTAGGGGGCACCAGTACATATTGGTTATAATGGACTATGCCACCCGTTATCCAGAAGCGATCCCTCTCAGAAATACCTCGGCCAAAACCATAGCCAAAGAGCTATCTCTTGTTTTTAGCCGGGTGGGTATTTGTAAAGAACTGCTTACGGACCAAGGTACACCCTTTATGTCCCGGGTTATGAAAGAGCTGTGTAAATTGTTCAAAGTGACGCAATTGCGTACATCTGTGTATCACCCCCAAACCGATGGGCTGGTTGAAAGATTCAACAAAACCCTAAAACAAATGTTGAAGAAAGTGGTGGATAGAGATGGAAGGGATTGGGACTGTCTGCTTCCTTATTTGATGTTTGCTATTAGGGAGGTGCCCCAATCCTCTACGGGATTCTCCCCCTTTGAGTTACTGTATGGGAGACACCCAAGAGGGCTGTTGGATATTGCCAAGGAAACTTGGGAAAGTGAGAGTTCTCCCCACAGGAGTGTGATTGAGCATGTCGCCCTGATGCAAGATCGAATTGCACAGGTAATGCCCATCGTGAAGGAACATTTGGCCCAAGCGCAGTTGGCACAGCAGAGAGTGTACAACCGTGGAGCCAAGACCCGTACCTTTTCCCCGGGGGATAGGATATTGGTACTTGTCCCTACGGTTGAAAGTAAATTCCTTGCCAAATGGCAAGGCCCCTACGAGATAATGGAAAAAGTGAGCGAAGTGAATTACAAGGTCAGACAACCAGGAAGGCGAAAGCCCGAACAGATCTATCACGTTAATCTGTTGAAAGCCTGGAGGGATAGAGAGTCCCTAGTCGCAGACACTTGGTCACCAGCTCAAACTGGTTGCGTGATTCCTGAGGTTGGAATCGCAGCCACCTTGTCACAACCCCAACAACAGGAGGTTAAGGAGTTTGTACTTCGCAACAAGGAGGTATTCTCTGAGCTGCCGGGACAAACATCTGGGGTAGAGCATGACATTATTACCCCGCCCGGTGAAAGGGTGAAGTTAAAACCCTATCGGATCCCAGAGGCCCGACGGGAGGCAATACGGGAGGAAGTACAGAGAATGCTGAACTTAGGGGTGATAGAGGAGTCCCAAAGTGATTGGTCTAGTCCCATTGTGTTGGTGCCTAAACCGGATGGGAGCTGGCGATTTTGTAACGATTTTCGTCAGTTGAACAAAGTTACAAAATTTGACACCTACCCCATGCCACGTATAGATGAGTTGATCGACCGGCTGGGAACAGCCCGATACATGACGACTCTTGACCTCACAAAAGGGTATTGGCAAATCCCCCTGGCCAAGTCGGCCAAAGAGAAAACCGCATTTGTAACCCCAGACGGGGCGTTCCAATATAAAAGAATGCCGTTCGGGTTACAGAATGCGCCGGCCACATTCCAGCGGAAAATGGACCAGATGCTGAGGCCCCATCGGAAGTATGCTGCGGCTTACCTGGATGACATAATTGTCCATAGCACAGATTGGGCCTCACATCTGCCAAAAGTGCAAGCAGTCCTGGACTCTGTTCGGGAAGCAGGGTTTACGGCTAACCCCAAGAAGTGTACCATTGGGCAGGAGGAGGCCAAATATCTTGGGTACACCATTGGGAGGGGAGTAATAAAACCCCAACTCAACAAAGTCGAGGCCATCCAGAGTTGGCCACGTCCCAACAGCAAGAAGCAGGTACGAGCCTTTCTGGGAATCGCTGGGTATTATCGGCGATTCATTCCCCACTTTGCTTCTAAGGCTGTGCCCCTAACCAACCTGACGAAGGGGAAAGGGTCGGTCATGATTAAATGGACCCCCGAGGCTGAGGCAGCATTCCAATTCTTGAAACAAGCCTTATGTAGCCAGCCAGTGTTGTACTCACCCGACTTCTCTAGAGACTTTGTCGTACAAAGTGATGCGTCAGATGTGGGGTTAGGAGCAGTATTGTCCCAGGTCTGGAACGGGGAAGAGCACCCAGTCATTTACCTCAGCAGGAAGTTGAAGTCCCATGAGGTAAATTACGCCACCGTTGAAAAGGAGTGTTTAGCGGTGAAGTGGGCTCTAGATTCCCTTCGGTACTACCTGCTAGGTAGGCACTTTGACATGGTTACGGATCACGCTCCGTTAAAGTGGATGGCTCAAAACAAGGAAACAAATAGAAGAGTGAATAGGTGGTTCCTGGCCCTCCAGGAATTCAACTTCACAGTAAAGCATCGCCCTGGCGTTCAAATGGGGAATGTGGATGCTTTGTCTCGAGTACATGAATGCCTGATTGCTGGTGTTCCAACCCCGAGGTTAAAACAAGAGGGGGGGGTATGTGACAGCAGGAAGGTAAAGTCACCTGGTTGCATCCAGGGGGGTAGATATATTTCGCCCAGATTCAGGCTTTACGCTGACTTATACAGCTAGGTGGAGAGTTGTATAAGCCCAGCTGAGACTAGTGGGCTCATTGATGACTCATACCTCTAGGGAGAGGGCTGGGCGTCGTGCAGACAGGGAGTTGATGAGGCCAGCTGAAGCTTGTCAGCTCATTTAGGCCTCTATAAAAAACTCCCAGATTCATTAGATGTTAGCTCATGCCTGGAACCAGACCTGTGTGGACTGTCTAGGGAGAGTGAACCCCTGTGCGGTGAGACAAAGCCTGTGTGGCTATTTGTTTGGACATTTACTAAACCAGGGACTTAGGGACTAGGACAGCACCAGGCTGATCCCAGTTGTTAGTTAGGGAAACCTGCATGTTTAGTCAGAGGTCAAGCTGACCAGGATTTATTTTGTTTATGTTTCTTTTTGCTTTGCTGTGTTTTGTCACTGTAAATAGAGAAATAAACCGCACCTTTTGATCTTGAAAACCACAACCTCCGTCTGCTGGGCCTGTTTTTGTGTGGGGAGCCCATCCAGGGGGTCACACACACCCGCTACCGAGTTAACCCCCTCACAATATATATACATTCAGGTCCATAAATATTGGGACATCGACACAATTCTAATCTTTTTGGCTCTATACACCACCCCAATGGATTTGAAATGAAACAAACAAGATGTGCTTTAACTGCAGACTTTCAGCTTTAATTTGAGGGTATTTACATCCAAATCAGGTGAACGGTGTAGGAATTACAACAGTTTGTATATGTGCCTCCCACTTTTTAAAGGGACCAAAAGTAACTGGACATATTAACAATCATCAATCAAACTTTCACTTTTTAATACTTTGTTGCAAATCCTTTGCAGTCAATTACAGCCTAAAGTCTGGAATGCATAGACATCACCAGACGCTGGGTTTCATCCCTGGTGATGCTCTGCCAGGCCTCTACTGCAACTGTCTTCAGTTCCTGCTTGTTCTTGGGGCATTTTCCCTTCAGTTTTGTCTTCAGCAAGTGAAATGCATGCTTAAACGGATTCAGGTCAGGTGATTGACTTGGCCATTGCATAACATTCCACTTCTTTCCCTTAAAAAACTCTTTGGTTGCTTTCGCAGTATGCTTCGGGTCATTGTCCAGCTGCACTGTGAAGCGCCGTCCAATGAGTTCTGAAGCATTTGGCTGAATATGAGCCGATAATATTGCCTGAAACACTTCAGAATTCATCCTGCTGCTTTTGTCAGCAGTAACATCATCAATAAATACAAGAGAACCAGTTCCATTGGCAGCCATACATGCCCACGCTATGACACTACCACCATTATGTTTCACTGATGAGGTGGTATGCTTTGGATCATGAGCAGTTCCTTTCTTTCTCCATACTTTTCTCTTCCCATCACTCTGGTACAATTTGATCTTGGTCTCATCTGTCCATAGGATGTTGATCCAGAACTGTGAAGGCTTTTTTAGATGTTGTTTGGCAAACTCCAATCTGGCCTTCCTGTTTTTGAGGCTCACCAATGGTTTACATCTTGTGGTGAAACCTCTGTATTCACTCTGGTGAAGTCTTCTCTTGATTGTGGACTTTGACACACATACACCTACCTCCTGGAGAGTGTTCTTGATCTGGCCTACTGTTGTGAAAGGTGTTTTCTTCACCAGGGAAAGAATTTTTTGGTCATCCACCACAGTTGTTTTCCGTGGTCTTCCGGGTCTTTTGGTGTTGCTGAGCTCACCGATGCATTCTTTCTTTTTAAGGATGTTCCAAACAGTTAATTTGGCCACACCTAATATTTTTGCTCTCTCTTTGATGGGTTTATTTTGTTTTTTCAGCCTAATGATGGCTTGCTTCACTGATAGTGACAGCTCTTTGGATCTCATATTGAGAGTTGACAGCAACAGATTCCAAATGCAAATAGCACACTTGAAATGAACTCTGGACCTTTTATCTGCTCCTTGTAAATGGGATAATGAGGGGATAACACACACCTGGCCATGGAATAGCTGAGCAGCCAATTGTCCCATTACTTTTGGTCCCTTAAAAAGTGGGAGGCACATATACAAACTGTTGTAATTCCTACACCGCTCACCTGATTTGGATGTAAACACCCTCAAATTAAAGCTGAAAGTCTGCAGTTAAAGCACATCTTGTTCGTTTCATTTTAAATCCATTGTGGTGGTGTATAGAGCCAAAAATATTGGAATTGTGTAGATGTCCCAATATTTATGGACCTGACTGTATATATATATATATATATATATATATATATATATATATATATATACACACACACCTTGTGTCTAATTTGCGATGTGCCGAGTAATTGTGATCATTGTTATGGCAACAAATGACTGTATTTAAGCTGGCCTCGTTCACCTGACTCCCTACACTTGATGAAGTCACGTGAGCGGTGACATAACACGTAGGGAGGTGCCGGGTGAACGTCACATCCGGTCGCGGCTGAGACCGCAAGTCCCTAACACATGAGAAAGCTGATGACTGACTTTAGTTGCTACGTTTTTTAATAAATTATCCTATTGGAATACTACACATGGAGACCTATTTTTATTACACGCGAGCCTTGTTTGGTGAAAAGTGGAGGAGATATCTATGCTTTAATGGAAATATCTGCCTGTATCTATGAACACCGCTGCCCTATCTAGTAGAGGACTACAAGGAGAGAACCCAACTGCTGTGGATGCATATGTGAGATTCATCATTGGTGCGACTAGACCCGTAGGGGTCTTCCTTTGAGGTAAAAGCCTGGGGCACACTGTACACACGGATGGTGAAGCACTATTGAGGAATTTTTTATATTGGTCTGCACTGTGATCGGTGACACTGTGTATGAATTATTCCTGTGCACTGGAGATTGACTGCACCAAGCACTCCCTGCTGTGCTAGTGTATTCTGACGGTGGTATTGTAAGAATACAGCCATTGCATTTCAGTTAAAGTGGTTATTAGTGCCTAGATTTTTGTATCTGAACAATTCCTTAAAACTCTTCTAAATTCTTCCACTGGCACTTCTTTTATAGTATATAATGGATGACAACTATTGGTCAATAATACTGAATAGCCACTACACTGTCCTGATGTTAATACTTACCTGTCCAGTCACAAAGGCAGCAAAGAGGTCCAAAAGTAAGAGCACATAATAGTGACCATTGGTTTAAGGGTTAAAAACAAATATCAATTTGACCCCTTTAATTATTAGAAAAATTCTCACCAGTTACCTCAATCCTCATGGAGCGTAAAATCTCCTAAAAATGGTGGTTCCCTGTAAAGCTACTAGTCTCTTAACAGAATCAACAAGTCGCTACACAAACCCACAAAGGTGAAATAAAATAGCTACTTAACTGGGGTCTAATATCTCGCCCACCACCGACATCTCCCAAACCTAACCCACCTCCTACACTCTCCAACCGCTGGGATAAAAGTGATCTGCCTTAAAGTATCAACAACACTCTCTTCTCCCTATGTCTCCAACGTAAGTTTGAACTTGATTGCTGGATGATTCAGGTTTATTTTACTTTAGTTTGTGGAGGAGCAGATGCCACGTTGACTTCACTCCCACACTCCCACACTCCACTGTTACTGTGTGCTAGGCACACAACTCAGGTTCTAATTTCTGTTTTATTTTTGTTTTTGCCATTGTTGCATTATATATCTTACTCGGTTATTGGTTTTCCCTCATTGTGTATAACAGTCTCTTCTGCCTCATTGCCATCACTCAGTTTTTTGTATCCTAATTCACGGTTACTACTTAAATACTTATTGCTAATAGCCTCTGACAGTGTGTTTTGGTTCTTAAAAATGCTCTAACGCTCTCTGCACCCTAGTGGCATCTCCCACTTCTACCTCCTATGTCACTGAAAATTACCTCACTAAACACCAAGAGCCTCAACAGCCCATTTAAACGCCCTCTCCTATGGTACAAAGCAATTTCTCAACACACAGATATTCTGTGTGATCAGGAGACACACTTCTCCAAGGAAAAATCTCCCCAGTGCACTCACAAACTCTTTCCCCACTGTTTCCATGCCCACACTGAGAAGAAAGCGAGTGGTGTAATGATTGCAGTTCGCTCCCAAGGCTCTTTTGTTCTTTCACATGTGAAAAGTGACCCCCTTGGTAGATACCTGATACTCTCAGCTTCTTTCAACAATAGTAATACTCCCCTGATGATTGTTAACATGTATGCCTCAAACATGCAGCAGAAATCTTTCTACAAGTCCGTTATGCAGAAACTACATTATCCTAGAGACCAACTTATCTGTGGGGGACTTCAATGAGGTGGTAGGCCCATCTCTAGATTTGACACGAAAATAAAATGATACACTGCCCTCTCCTCTCTTCTACTACTAGAACACCTCTACGATCCCTGGAGATTACAACATGGTAATGAGAAAGATTACTCTTAGAGCGTTACATATTAAGTTCTCACTAATTTTTATGTAATTCAACACGCATTGCATCATTAAGACTTTTTATATCACTGTAATGCTTCATAGTATTTCAATAAAAATTATATTGAGAAAAAAAAAAAAAGAAAGATTACTCATTCTGCTCTCATGCCCCAAAAAATTACTTGAGGATAGACCTATTCTTGCTCCCCAAGGGATTGCTGCAACACGTATATCTACCTCTTCTGTAGGTGTAATAATGTAGTCGGACCACACACCTGTTTCCACCTCTCTCTATTCTCCCTCTTGAGCTAATAAACCAAGCTTATGGCATATGAATGCCTCGCTCCTCTGTTTCTTGGAGATTTGAGAACACGGCAGGTCTGAGATTACCAACTTTTTTATTTCCAACTCTGGCTCTATCGATAACCTCTCAACCCTTTGGAATGCTCATAAATTTGTCATCTGAGGAATCTTCTTAAAAATAGGTGCCCAGGAAAATAATAAACACACTTCCACTGTTAACTCATTCTTAGATCAGATTCAGAATTTAGAAGTTCGTTATAAATCTGATCCCAAGACGACAAATATTACCGAACTTAGTTAAGCTTAGAGCAGACTTGAGCTCCTATCTGCATAATGGCTTCAATTTCTACCTTAGGAAACTCAAACTTAGGTGGTATTCACAGGGCAACAGAGCAGGTAAATTTTTAGCCCAACAATTCAGATGCAAAGTGGCCCAATAAAAAATCCCCTTTCTCATCGATTCCCAGGGACACAGGCTATCCAACCCGAAGGACATAGCTAACTGTTTTGGCTCCTTTTACAAGAAGCTATATAATCTCAACCTTTCCCCCACTGAGCCCTAACCCTCCCAGACCCTCATTCCCACTTTTCTAGATACTCTTCAACTCCCCTCTTTAATTCCAGTGCACATAGAGGCCTTGTCACTGCCCTTCAGGTGGCAATCAAAACACTCCCCCTACACAAAGCGCCGGGCCCCGGACGGTTTCTGAAATGAGTATTACAAGACATTTTAAGAACAACTCATCCCACACTTATGTAATTCTCTTAACAGGTTCCTAAACTAGAGAGATTCCTGCTGAATCCCTCACAGCTGTTGTCACTACTATACCCAAACGTGGAAAACCTCCTCATGACCCAGCTAATTTCCGCCCCATTTCCCTGGTCAACACAGATCTGAAACTGTATGCCAAGCTCTTGGCAACCTGACTTGCAGAACATATGCCTCGACTATTTCATCCGGACCAAGTAGGGTTTATCCCCCATTGCCAAGCAGCAGATGGAATTAGGCACTTTATTGATCTTATCAGCTGGGCCGAACATCATCAAACACCTTCTATGCTGATCTCCTTAGATGCAGAGAAGGCATTTGACAGAGTCCATTTGATATTCCTAGAAAGAAAAAAAAAATATGTGGTCGTGGCACCATCAGTGATTGGCCTCCATCCCAAATTTGGACAAAAATAAGAGGAGAATTTTGGTCAGGGGGACTTTGAATGAGACCAATCACTATATAGAGTAAGCACATAGGATACAAAGCACAGTATTCCTTGTATGAGTTTATTACATAATATCTGACAAAAAGGGGTGTTTTTGGACTTTAAATGAGAGATGTATACCAAAAAGCAGTCATTGCAAAGAACATTTTATTGTACCTTGTGAGATCATATACAGCATACTCAATGACAGAAAATGCATACACAAAATCACATAAATGCAAGGCATGCTAAAAACCACATATACATATTGACGCCATGGTACATTGGCATATCATGGGATGAAGACAAGTACTACACACAGGGTTCATACACATTTTTACCAATGAAATTCCATGACTTTTCCATGACTTTTCCATGACTTCACGTATAAATATTCATGACCTTATGTTTCATGAAATGTCTATGTATACATGTTAAATAAGAAGAAAATCCATGTCACACCCAGCATATTTTTACTAATATAAATTAGGGCTGTTACTGATTAAAATTTATATGTTCGATTAATCGTTTTTTCTTTTAAATCGATTAAACGACTAATTTTGATTAATTAATTATAACGCACGCACAGATCCAACTACTTTAGCTGATCTCCTTGCATTGCAACTCTGCATTAGTCAGTGGTAAATGTGGTATACACTATATACAATCACCCGACACTAGTTAGTTTCCACAATCCATGACTTAACTTCACAGTTCACACAAATAAATTCAAACTGTAGTACTGACGTCAGTACAGTACAGACACCCCCAGTGCAGACCTCCCAGTACAGACACCCCCAGTAGTACAGCCACCCCCAGTGCAGACCTCTCAGTACAGACACCCCCAGTGCAGACCTCCCAGTACAGACACCCCCAGTGCAGACCTCCCAGTGCAGACACCCCCAGTAGTACAGACACCCCCAGTAGTACAGACACCCCCAGTGCAGACCTCCCAGTGCAGACACCCCCAGTGCAGACCTCCCAGTACAGACCTCCCAGTACAGACACCCCCAGTGCAGACCTCCCAGTACAGACACCCCCAGTAGTACAGCCACCCCCAGTGCAGACACCCCCAGTGCAGACCTCTCAGTACAGACCTCCCAGTACAGACACCCCCAGTGCAGACCTCCCAGTACAGACACCCCCAGTAGTACAGCCACCCCCAGTACAGACCTCCCAGTACAGACCTCCCAGTACAGACACCCCCAGTGCAGACACCCCCAGTACAGACCTCCCAGTGCAGACACCCCCAGTAGTACAGCCACCCCCAGTGCAGACCTCCCAGTGCAGACACCCCCAGTACAGACCTCCCAGTAGTACAGACACCCCCAGTAGTACAGACACCCCCAGTAGTACAGCCACCCCCAGTGCAGACCTTGCAGTGCAGACCTCCCAGTACAGACACCCCCAGTAGTACAGCCACCCCCAGTGCAGACATCCCCAGTGCAGACACCCCCAGTGCAGACACCCCCAGTACAGCCACCCCCAGTGCAGACACCCTCAGTGCAGACACCCTCAGTACAGACACCCTCAGTACAGACACCCCCAGTGCAGACCTCCCAGTACAGACACCCCCAGTAGTACAGCCACCCCCAGTGCAGACACCCCCAGTACAGACCTCCAAGTACAGACACCCCCCAGTAATGCAGGCACCCCCCCACCCCTTACAGACCTCAGAACAGCAATACACGGCGCAGTGTGTGTCCCTCCAGTTCCTGCTGACATCAGCGTGCCGCTAAGCCAATAGGCTGCCGCCGGGTGTACCAAGATGGCCGCGGCTCCGGAGATAGGCCGAAGCCGCGGCCTTTCCTAATGGCCGAGGCCCCGGAGCGCTCCGGGGATCGCGCCGTGTGCCGATCCGAACAGGATGACCTGTTCGGATCACGGATCGCTTACGATCCGTTGCACGACTAGTAGTGACTAAAATATTCCATGACTTTTCCAAAACTTAGTGGATTCAGTCATTTTCCAAAACTTTTCCAGGCCTGGAAAGTGCCATGTCAAAATCCCATGACTTTTCCAGGAATTTAATGACCGTACGAACCCTGTACACAACATAGGCCACTGGAAGGGCTGGATGGTATTTAAAAGTCTTGAGTGGAAGAATGTAAAAGACATAAAAAAAAGTGTCTTGTTGGGGTACACCAACTCTTTAGGGGCGAATGCAATGGTGATCTATAAAGAGACATAACCATATGGTGTAATATTGTATCTAAACAATAGGGGTAAGTAATGGGTTTAAGGGACAGAATGGACATCACTATAAATACTCACGTCAACTGCATAGATGTGAACAGAGGAACGGAGCTGCTCAAGATGTCTGGCATGGAAGCTGAGGTAGAGACACGTGGACAAGCTGGGAGCACTGTGGATTTCCCAAAGACAATGTGCAAATCTAGGTGATAGTGAGCTTACACTTCTGTGGATTAAAATCAGTAGTATATATTGAATGTATAATATTATTGATGAGAAGTGTGAAAAACCCATACACTAGGTCAAGTGAAGGGAAAAAACTAAGCATGAATGAAAGAACATATACTCAAAAAACAACCGAGTATGAGAAAGAAAGAAAGGAAGGAAAGAAACACATCCTGGGTGAGATGATGTAGAAACCAAAAGGGAAAGAAAGTCATAGTGCTAAAAGTATAGGTGAAACCTATGGTGATTTACCTTGTTGGTTCACATAGAACAGGGAACCAAAATCACAAGTGAATTCTTGCAAGTAAGGTGCTGCCAGAAAAACACACAGACATTGTACATTCCTAGAGGCGGTCTTCTTCAAGCCATCTTAGGCCTTTACTCGAAACCTAGCGCCAGGGTATGGACATCAGGCATTCTCTCTGACTCTTTCCCAATCACGAATGGCACATGTCAAGGATGCCCACTATCACCTCTTATTTTTTCTCTAGTAATTAAGCCCCTTGCCCAAGCCATCCGCTCTAACCCTCTTATTACTGGGATATCAGTGGCACAAACGTCACATAAAATCGGCCTATACGCTGATATTATCTCGATTTCAGACCCCCTGAACTCACTTTCTCACCTCTGTCAGGTCTAACAATTCGGGGAAGTCTCCCTATACAAATTAAACCATTCCAAGTCCTCCATGTTAGGGATCTTTTTACCATCCTCACAAAAGAATGCAATTACCAAAATAGCCCCCTTTTCCTGGCCTTTAAACTCTTCAATGACATATTTAGTCATCCAGCTCACTTCCCCTTCTACTATGTTACTACGTATTAACCTTACTACTTTATTCCAGAAACTTCAGAGCATATGTACATTCATGTCCTCCCTCAATGCCTCATGGCCAGAGCGCATTGCCCTGTCTAAAATGTTCCTTTTACCACATTTTTTGTACTTATTTAGGACTCTTGCAATACCCAAGCTACAATCAGACTTATCTGAAAATTCAACACATACTCAACAATTTCATCTGGGCAGGCCAAAAGCCTCGTTTGAAGTCCTCCATGCTGAGTGAGCTTAGAACCTCAGCAGGACTGGGAGCTCCTAATGTCCAGCTTTACTATAAAGCGGCTCTACTGTATCAAGCTGAACATTGGTGGACTTCTCGCCCCAATACTCCCTGGCTTCAGATCGAAGCAGCAGCATTCTCAGAAGATCTAACTCTACTTTTCCCAGCAATCTAGTTATCTTACCAACCACCTCAGTCCTTTCTACCATTAATGCAACCATTAAAGCATGGAAGGCATTACAACAAACCTCTTCAGGACTTCATACTCAAGCGCTACAACAATTGCCGCTCGCTTCTTTAAAACTCTAATCTCCGCACCTTCCACTGAAGCATTGGACCTCAGCAGGCAAACACAAGATTGGAGACATATTCCATCCTCACGGTGTCAAAGCCTTCAAACAACTATCATACACCTATCTCTTACCTACCAAGGACTTTTATATCTACCTACGAGTCCGCCACATATTTTTCTCAGTGTCTCTGACCACTAATGCAATAACAAATAACATGCTTTTGTTCTACAACTCACCAGCAACTAAAACAAAGTGGGTTTTCCATATCTATGATCTGCTATCCTGTCCTGGCCCAAACACAAAACCCTTCCCTGTGACCTTCTGTGAAGCAACACTTCAAATCGACATGCCCCTTAACACTTTGTTATCAAGCTCTACGAGCTCCTTCTCTTTTCTCCAGAAATGTCTTGAACTGGGAGACAGTAATGAAAATTTACTACCAATGGTACAACACGCCAAGTAGATTAGCCCGCATATACCCATCCCATTCCCTGAAATGTTGGCAAAACCGACACTGATGGCAACACATTCCATATATGGTGGGAATGCCCCCACATAGCCTCCTTTTGGAAAAGTATTGCTAATCTACTACTGGTATCTCATGTATACTAACACCTCAGGTGGCTCTCTTTG
This sequence comes from Rana muscosa, assembly GCA_029206835.1. Classification (NCBI taxonomy): domain Eukaryota; kingdom Metazoa; phylum Chordata; class Amphibia; order Anura; family Ranidae; genus Rana; species Rana muscosa. Next base: position 311,052,972 of record CM055127.1, on the reverse strand, counting down.
GTGTAACCTATCATCATGGCCATCTAAATTTCACGCCATTGTTACACATATCTTGATTGCAGCCCATTTAGCAATAGCGTGCTCTTGGAAAAATTCCATTCCCCTACCACTCTCTACTGTTATCTCATCCATTAACGACCACTGCCACATGGAATCTCTCTTTGCCAAAACACATTTAACAATGATCAAATTTACCTTTCTTTGGCTCCCCTGGTTGTCTAACACCAGAAGCACTCCCAATTTGACACCCGCTAAAAATGATTAACCTAAGTGCGGATAACTGGCTCTCCCCATAAGTAATGCTACCATGCCACCTCTAGACCAAACTGAGACACCATTCCTAATTCACCTGTTTTAGGTTCATAATAAGCTATGCAATCACATACACTCAAGCTTTGTGTCCCCCTTCTTTCCTCCTCCTGTCTTTTCCCTTTTCTCTCCCCCCCCCCTTCTGGACACCGCCTGTCCCCTGAGCAGCAGTGTCCTTGCTGACCACCTATATGCTCCCTCATACACTTTTGGCTATGAATGCAACCATCAAGATGCAACTTTACACCTGTTTTCATGTAAGATGTATACTCTTTCATTGAGGGGAAGACTGCCCTCCCCTCCGTCTAAATCGTTTAGTATTTTGTGAACTTTTATTTCCACAAAAAAAAAAAAAAAAAAGACCAGTAAAATCGATGGCTTCACATAAAGATAATCCAACTCCTTTTATTTGTTATGTATTTAGTACAGGCATTTAAAAAGTGACAACAGTTTATGCAGTGCTTTACATACTGTACATCCAATTTAATCCCCGATCTAAAGGAACTTATAATCTAAAGTCCCCATCTCACATGCATACATACCAGGGTAAATTTAGACAAGAGCCACTTAACCCATAAGCATGCCATTTACTTGTGGGAGGAAACCAGAGTACACAGAAGAAACTCACACAAGCACAGAGAGAACATGCAAACTCCATTTTTTTTGTTGTGCTTACATCCAAACACACACCATGCGATGTGAGTTCTGCTAGCTGTCATTGAAATTATTTGAATACTGGCATTTTTTTTACTTATATTACTTTAATTTGGAGAGAAGTTGCTGCTGTGTCTCACTTGCTGTGGTTCAGTCCTAATATTGTACTAGCTAAGTGAGCTGATTACTGCTTTTTTGTATCACAACACATAGGTCTGAAAGAGGCTTTAGACATTTTCTAAAGGGAAAAAAATATTATGCCAAAAAGAATATTATATTTTAAAAATGATGAAACATTAACGACTAACCCAAGACTACATAATAATGAATAGTGTATCAATATGACAGGTCTATTTAGGATATTGTTAAGGAGGTTAAACATAAAGGGAGATGTCTTAAACAATATTGATGCCTTTGACTGATAATCTTTTTTTTTTTTTTCCAGAGTCACTCATGTACTATGAGGGGCATGTTAAAAGTTAAAATGATATGATTAACTCTCTGCATTTTATTACACGTACATGTATTGAACTTTAAATCTGCAGCATATTCCTACATGGACAACATCTAATAGCAGCTGAGTTTCTCATTTCACAACAGATACAGAATACAGAACACAATATATTCTGACTACAGTATATTAAACAAAAAACAAAAAAAAATTAAAGGCAAGCTTTACCATTTTTTTCATGTCTTTTACCTGTCAAGAATTCCATTAAACTTCCTATCAGACACCCTGGTTCTGCCAAGCTACTACAGCCGTTACAAAACCAAGGGATGTTGTCACAATCACCCAATGGAATTGCCATCATATAGAATGCACAGATAGCTGATCTGTAAAGCTGAGAAAGAGCAAAGGTATATCATTGCTTGAGAGAAACAAGGAGAAAGAAGAACATTCAGCTGGGTGGTGCGGATTCAATGACCTGTCTCATGCCAATATATCACTTTTGGGTAAATACTGAAAAGTGGAAAATAATTGTCATCAGGCTGCCCTTGGACAATTCGTTTTTTTTTTTTTTTTTTTATGCAGTCATCGGATTGAACAAAAAAATGAATAAATTAATTCATCCATGAGAACAAGGTGGATGGAAGAATCCCCCCCTCACTGGGAGGTTGTCAGAATACACTGATCAGCAGTTGTTTTCCAACAATATAGAAGTTGATCAAACAATTGATTTATTTCAAACGGGGATAGCCACAACCTGATCAAAATTTGGATGGTCCCTACTGACCCAGACAAATTTTTGGTTCATCTATGGCCAGGCTTAATTTTTAGCTGAAGAGCTCAGGTTTCATATTTTCTTCACTAGCATCTGTGAGGTGTATATAACATACAATAATTTAAAAACAAATCTCACAAATACCCAAGTGGTGCCATCAGGTCAATGTGTAAGTGGTGCATTTATCATTTACATTGTGCCAAAGTGCATGGACAGTGCAGCTCAAAAGTTAACATTTTTATTTAGCCAAGTATGGTTTCTTTCAGAGAAAAACCAAAGTATTTATATATCGCATCATCCAGCAAACATCTTCTACTACATAATAGTGTATATTTAAGCATCCTTGGTTCAATCTCCAGCCGCAGTAAACTGTGGAGTGTCTTACAGGCTCTGCTGATTGTCACCCTGTTTCCCATTTCTCGGTGATGTGCATCTCTCAACAGTCTCTAAATGTGTCCACTCATTTCAACATGTCAACATTCAGCCGTTCTGCTCGAATGTCTCCTGGTGTTTGACCTCAAACCTTTTCTCAAAGCTATAACATTTCATCTGAAAATCACAATTTCCTTTGGCTGGTGATTTGTAATCATCACACCACCAGAGAGCATCGCTTATCACCGGGCATTTGGCTTTTTGTTGCTCGGCATCAAAACATTTGCTTCCTTTTGATGTTTTCACAACATGTGGGTAATTGTAATAATTATTCCTGCTATGATGGGCATATTTTCTTAAGCCTAATGAACGGTAACATAAGCCAATGCCAGAGACCTGGAAAATTATAGCAGAGAGAAATACTTGTACATTTCTAACAAAAAAGTCAAGTGGTATCCCACAATGTCTTTGAAATACACTTGCTAACTTTGACAGTTTCATAGACCTTTTTCCAATAAACATTTTTAAATAGTGTGGTTTTGCACAATGAGTTTCCAAAAGGTTGGAACTATGTGATAAAGGACACACTTTCTCTGCTTTCTCCAAATGTTTGTTCATTTTAGACAGAGTGAGGAGGGATTAGAACCCCTGTCAGCTTTTGTTGCTATGTCCCCAATAAGATGATGTGGCTTTGTGGACATTTTTCCATCGAGACAATGTCCAAATCAGCAGGTGAAAAATAAAGGGAAAAAAAAGAAAACTAAAGCAGCCACCACATCAAAGGAATGGTAAGCTGCGGTATATGAATGTTTATTCTTTTGGGGTTAGATAGGTTTTAAGGCATGCTTACATTGTAACAACCAGGCTATTACTTGGATGGTGAGCTGTATTGGATTTCCGCCAGACATATCATTTGGTGTTGAGGCCAAATAATAGGATTTTTATAACAGCTTACCTGTAAAATCCTTTTCTTGGAGTACATCACGGGACACAGAGCGACATAGTCATTACTATGTGGGTTATATAGATACCTTCAGGTGCTGGCACTGGCAACTTCCAAAACCGGAAGTACCCTCCCCTATATAAGCCCCTCCCATCCGGGAGTACCTCAGTTTTGTAGCAAAGCAATAAGTGTCCCCAAAAGAGGGGTGGGAGCTCTGTGTCCCGTGATGTACTCCAAGAAAAGGATTTTACAGGTAAGCTGTTATAAAAATCCTATTTTCTTTCTCGTACATCACGGGACACAGAGCGACATAGTCATTACTATGTGGGACGTCCCAAAGCAATGCCAAATGAGGGGGGGGATACACCATACATAAGCTGTGCGCTATCAGACATGAGGATCTTTTGCGGCCTGCAACACACTGCGCCCAAAGGCGACATCCTCCTGACTTCTAACGTCCACCTGGTAGAACCTAGTAAACGTGTGTACTGAAGACCATGTTGCGGCCTTACAGATTTGAGCCAGGGAGGCCTGGTGATGCACTGCCCATGAAGTTCCAACTGCTCTCGTGGAGTGCGCCCTAACTTTGAACGGAGGCGGTCTCCTTCTCAAGCCATAGGCTTGTATTATGACCTGTCGAATCCACTTGGCTAAAGTAGATTTTGACGCTGCCTGACCCTTTCTGGGGCCTTCCGGCAGAATAAACAAAGTATCCGTTCTACGAATCTGAGCAGTGGCTTTTAGATAAGCTTTAACTGCTCTTACTACATCCAAAGAATGTAATAACTTTTCCTCTACCGAGCTAGGTTTGGGGAAAAAGGAAGGAAGAACCACATCTTGGTTCAAATGAAACCTCGATACCACCTTGGGAAGAAAGGCTGGATGAGGACGTAACACTACTCTGTCCTTATGGACAACCAGATATGGCTCCTTACAGGACATAGCGGCCAATTCCGACACTCTTTTAGCCGAACATATGGCTACTAAAAAAATCTATTTCCTGGTGAGAAGAACCAAGGAAATGTGCTGTAATGGTTCAAATGGTTGTTTCTGTAGAACCGATAGAACCAGGTTTAGGTCCCATGGACATATGGTAATTTTAACTGGAGGGCTAATACGCATCACTCCTTGTGTAAAAGTTTTGACTAGTGAATGCGAAGCCAGGGGCCTTTGAAAAAATATTGACAAGGCCGAAATCTGACCCTTGATAGTACTCAAGGCAAACTTCCTATCTACAGCCCATTGTAGGAAGTCCAGAATCCTACCTATTACGTACTTACGTGGATGCCATTTCTTGGCCTCACACCACGCGATGTACGCCTTCCAGATTCTATAGTAAATCTGCCTGGATACCGGCTTCCTGGCATTGATCATGGTAGATACCACAGGATTAGAGAGACCTCTCTTTTTTAGAATGTGGGCTTCAATAGCCAGGCTGTCAAACCTAGGGCTAGTAAGGAAGGGTGTTATATCGGTCCTTGCGAAAGCAGGTCCGGACGATGTGGAAGGGTCCAAGGACTCCCCACAGACATTTTTTACAATCTCCGCGTACCATGCTCTTCGGGGCCACGCTGGAGCCACCAGAATCACTGGTTTCTTTTCTACCCTGATTCTGCGGAAGTAATCGAGGCAACAATTGTGGCGGCGGAAATGCATATATCAGCTTGAACTGATCCCAAGGGAACACTAGAGCATCCGAGCCGCAAGCTAGGGGATCCCTTGTCTGAGAGACAAATCTGTCCACCTTTGCGTTGAATCTGGATGCTAGCAGATCTACATCCGGTGCTCCCCACCGCTGACATATTGCCCGGAAAACCTCGGGGTGAAGGGACCATTCCCCTGGGCATAATTGTTGGCGACTTAGAAAGTCCGCCTTCCAATTCTCCACCCCTGGAATGAAGACCGCGGATATGGCTGGGACATATCTTTCTGCCCATTTCAGGATGCGATTTACTTCCCTCTGGGCTGCACGACTCCTGGTGCCCCCCTGATGATTGATATATGCCACTGCCGTGGCATTATCTGATTGAATTCTGACAGGGGACCCTTGGAGCTTGGATGTCCATGCTACTAGGGCATACCGGGCTGCTCGTATCTCTAAGAGATTGATGGGCAGGGCCTTCTCTGCATCCGACCATCTGCCCTGGAGAGACCATTGCTCCAATACTGCCCCCAGCCTATAAGGCTGGCATCTGTAGTGACCACCTTCCAAGAAATCGGACTGAAGGATTTTCCTTTTTTCAGATTCTGGGGAACCAACCACCAACGGAGGCTTTTGCGAACGGAAGGGGACAAGGACATTGGTAAGTCTAGGGCCTGAACTTTTTTGTTCCAGGCTGACAGTATGGCCCTTTGCAAATTCCTTGAATGGAATTGACCATAGGGCACCGCTTCGAATGATGCCACCATTTTTCCCAGCAGCCTCATGCACAGGCGTATGGACGGTTGTCTTTTTGTACCCACCAGGTGGATCAAATCTCTCAGAGAAGACACTTTTTCTTGAGGCAAGAAAATCTTCCTCTGGTCTGAATCCAGCCTTAGCCCCAAGTATTCCAGACTTTTGACTGGTTTTAGGGCGGACTTGTCTCGGTTGATGATCCAACCGTGAGATTCCAGATACTTGATTGTCACGTGAACAACCATTTCTAGTTTTTCCACTGAGTGGTCCATCAGCAACAAGTCGTCTAGATATGCCATTATTGTCACACCTCGTGTTCTTAGATTGGCCAATAGTGGGGCCAGAATTTTTGTGAACACTCGTGGTGCTGTGGCCAGACCGAAGGGTAAGGCTCTGAACTGAAAATGGCGCCCTTCTACTGCAAAGCGTAGAAGATTTTGGTGGACTGGAAAGATGGGAATGTGCAAATAAGCATCTTTGATGCCGATCGAGGCTAACCATTCCTCCCCTTGTAGGGCAGTGGCCACCGATCGGATCGACTCCATCCGGAAAGTCCTGATATGTAGGAATTTGTTTAGCCCTTTTAGATTTAATATGGGCCTTACGTCCCCGTTTGGCTTCGGGACTGTAAAGAGGTTTGAGTAAAACCCGAACCCGCATTCTTCCAGGGGAACCTCCATAATTACTCCTTGGAGCAATAGTTGTTCTAGTGCCGACAGGAGGGATCCTCTCTTCCGGGGATCTCTTGGCACGTTTAACCACATAAAATGGGAAGGAGGAGAGTCTTTTAACTCCAGCTTGTATCCCAGACTTACTGCGGAGAGCACTCATCTGTCTCTGATCGTGTCCCGCCAGGTCTTTGCGAACAACTGAAGTCTTCCCCCCACCCGATTGAGTGGGGGCAACCCTTCATAAATTTGACTTGGGGGGAGGTTTTGTACCTCTCCTGACCCAGGGTTTCTTGTTACCCTGTGATTGTCCCCGATTCTTACCCCCGGGATTTGACCGAGGAGGCCGTCGGAACTGCTTCACAGCAGATGTCCCAGGGACTGGAGAGGCAGGCCTCTTAAAAGAGGGACCTCTAAACCTCTTTTTAACTGGCAAGAGTGTACTTTTACCGCTGGAAATTTTCTGGATATATTTGTCCAGGTCTTCCCCGAATAAGCGTTCACCATGAAATGGGAAGCCAACCAGCAATCTTTTACAGGGAGCTTCAGCAGACCAGTTCTTGAGCCATAGAAGCCTACGCATATGTACTACCGACAGCGTAAGGCGGGAGGCCTGATGGATTGAATCCTTGATGGCGTCAACCGCAAAGCATAAGGCTCTAGGCAGATCAGCTAGGGCAAGGGCCTGCTGATCCGGCAAGTCCCTTAAGACCTGTTTTAACTGATCCTTCACCGCTTGGCAGACCCCAATAGCTGCTACTGCTGGTTGTGTCACCAAGCTTGCTGTAGTAAAAGCAGATTTTAATAAGGACTCCAATTTTTTATCTATTGGGTCCTTGAACATTTGAACATTATCTACTGGACATGTCAGTGATTTGTTCACACAAGAGATGGCTGCGTCCACTGTAGGCACCTTCCATTTTCGGATGAACTTATCCTCCATGGGATAGACCACCGGAAATCTCTTAGGGGGAGTAAATATTTTATCAGGATGTTCCCAATCCTGGTAAATGAGTCCTTCCAGTAAAGGATGGATTGGAAAGGAACGAACAGTCTGGGGAGCTTTTAGCGACCCCAACGAGGAGACAGAAGTGATTGATGGTTCCGCAAGGGGCATTTTAAATGCTGATCGGACCATATCAGTCAGGGACTGAACCCATAATCTTTCAGCATGTGATGCTGAAAATGGCTCTTCCACTGTTGATTCCTCTAGAACAGAATCAACCTCATCCTGATCCCCTTCAGGTAGGTCGATCCCTGCATGGGACTGTTGCTCCGCTAACAGGTACTCTGAGGAAGGAGACGGAGATCGGGCGCGCTTTCCCTCTGACAGGGAAGCAGCGATCAATGTTGTCAATCTCTCTTCCAGTCCTCCCAGAGCTGAGGAAAAAACCTCCTCTGTTACATACACAGGAGCAGGTGAACTGAGGACAGCCACAGTACCAGGTACTCCTGAGGGTTCTCTACGGGCACCAACCTCTGATTTTTCAGGGGAGACTGGTGCAGCCAAAGCATGCCCAAGATCCTCAGAGCCCGACGGAGACCCCCTTTGCTTCCTGGGAGTCTTAGTCCCGGAGACTTTGGACGGCATATTCCTAAGCCCAAAGCTGAGGTATTCCAGCCGTAATACACCACTTACTGAAAATAGTCTAGCACAATTGCTGCTATATAAACAGTTGGTGTCTACTAATGTGCCTTTCTATGGGGATGCCTGCATCAACCGCCTGCTGTATGCCTTTTTTAAATGTTACCAGCTCCGACTCTGCACTCCATAGCCAGCTCACAACAAAAAATTGTGACTTTTGACATGCTGGGACGCCCGCACATGCGTAGAAGCGCTGCAGCGCGCACAGAGCGTCATCCGCCCAAGCTCCGCCCCCTTTTCAGGCTCACCTCTATATATAGAGGCGCGTGCACGCGCACGTGCGCCTTCGGCGCTTCTTTTTAAAAAAAGATTAGGGAGAGGAGCCAGGGTCCCTGTTTGCAGCAGGGCCCGGGGATGGAAGAGCATTTGCAACATGACAGAGGGAGCAGTTTCCCTAAAGAGAACTCACCATCTGCCTGGACTTGACCTCAAAGGAAACAGTCCATAGAAAAAAACGACGTTCCACAGCGTCCTCTAGTGGTTTAACACAGGTACCGCGGTTTGTCATTTTTTTTTTTTTTCTTGACCACTATTAAAAAAAAAAACATTACATTTTCTAGCAGTTTCAGGCATGCACAGATATTTAGCGGGATAACCGCTAGGTAACAGGCAGAAAGACATATTAGGCTTGGGGGTCCCCTCAATAGAACCAAGTTCCTGAGGGGCCCCCACTTACCTTTTCCCCGCCGCAGGACTCTGTTTGGTCCACAGGAGCCCAAACTTCACCTATCACGGCAGGCATTGTACGTAGACCTTCAGGGACCGGGTTCCCAAGGATTCCACTCCCCTGGACCTGTATAGCACCCTGCACAGACAACATCTTGGTCGTGGGTATGACCAGAGCTCTGGATCCCAGGGTCCAGCCCTCCTAAGAGAGGCATTACAGGCAAAACCTTGCTCTTCTCTGCAAGGCCCGGGTACCGACCGTTTAGCTATGAAGCTTTTTTGGTCGGATCCGGATTAGCTTGCTGAGGCCCAAAAGAACCTGTACACAAGCCCAGATGAAAAAACATGTTAACCTTTGGCCAACACCTTAGACACTGGCAAAAAAACTGAGGTACTCCCGGATGGGAGGGGCTTATATAGGGGAGGGTACTTCCGGTTTTGGAAGTTGCCAGTGCCAGCACCTGAAGGTATCTATATAACCCACATAGTAATGACTATGTCGCTCTGTGTCCCGTGATTTACGAGAAAGAAAATTACATTTTAGTCTCATCTGACCATAACACATTTTTCCATGTGACCTCAGAATCTTCAGGATTGAATTTGGCCTTAACACCAAATGATATGTCTGGCGGAAATCCAATACAGCTCACTATCCACATAACACCATTCCTACAGTAAAGCATGGAGGTGGTAATATCCTGTTATGGGGATGTTTCTCTGCAGCAGGGACTGGAGCACTTGTCAGGATAGAAGATAAATGGATGGGGCTTAAAATATCATCAAATCCTTGAGGAAAATCTGCTGCCCTCTGCCTGAAAGTTGGCAATGGGAAAAAAGGTTTACCTTCCAACATGACAGTGACCCAGAGCACCCAGTAAAAATGACTACACCGTGGTTGAAGGAGAAAAAAAGTGAATGTCCTTGCATGGCTTAGTCAGAGCACAGACTTAAACCCCATTGAAAATCTGTGTAATGACTTGAATAATGCAGTCTATGAACGGTCAACATCAAATTTAACTGAACTTCAGCAGTTTTGCAAAGAAGAGTGGGCAAATATTGCAAAGTCTAGATGTACAAAGTTAGTAGAGACATATCCCAACAAACTGAAGGCTGTAATTCAAGCAAAATATGGACTAACAAAATACTGACATAAGGGGGGGTGGATGGATCCTTTTTCCAACTTAGTGATTCTGTTTTTGATTTATTTTTTCTGACATGTTGGTGTTATATTGTTCACTTGGATGTTATAAGTTGTACTAGAAAATAAAAATGGATAAAACAAAAATAGTGTCTGTCCTCATTTCAGGCTGCAAAGCAACAACATGCAATTATTTTAACGGGGGGTGACTCTTTTCTATACCCACTATATATATATATATATATACACACATACACATACACACTGGATATATACACTATATTGTCAAAAGTATAGGACACCTGCTTTTACACACACATTAACTTTAATGGCATCCCAGTCTTAGTCCGTAGGGTTCAATGCTGAGTTAGCCCATGTTTTGCAGCTATAACAGCTTCAACTCTTCTGGGAAGGCTGTCCACAAGGATTAGGAGTGTGTTTATGGGAATGTTTGACCTTTTTTCCAGAAGCACATTTGTGAGGTCAGGCACTGATGTTGGATGAAAAGGTCTGGCTCGCAGTCTCCGCTCTAATTCATCCCAAAGGTGTTCTATCAGGTTGAGGTCAGCACTCTGTGCAGGCCAGTCAATTTCCCTCACCACAAACTCGCTCATTCACACTATATTGCCAAAATCCAAATCATTTAGTTAAGGAGGGATCATGATGTGGGGTTGTTTTTGAGGGGTTTGGCTTGGCCCCTTAGTTCCAGTGAAGGGAACTCTTAAGGCATCAGCATACCGAGGCATTCTAGACAATTTCATGATCCCAACTTTGTGGGGAAAGTTTTGGGATGGCCCCTTCCTGCGCACCAGTGCACAAAGTAAGGTCCATAAAGACATAGATGAGCGAGTTTGGAGTGGAGGAACTTGACTGGCCAGCACAGAGTCCTGACCTCAACCCGATAGAACACCTTTGGAATGAATTAGAGCAGAGACTGCGAGCTAGGGCTTCTCGTCCAACATCAGTGCCTGACCTCACAAATGCGCTTCTGGAAGAATGGTCAAACACTTCCATAGACACACTCCTAAACCTTGTGGACAGCCTTCCCAGAAGAGTTGAAGCTGATATAGGGTGGGCTAACTCAATATTCAACCCTACGAATTAAGATTAGGTTGGCATCAATGTTCATGTGCGTGTAAAGGCAGGTGTCCCAATACTTTTCACATTATAGTGTGTGTGTGTGTGTGTGTGTGTGTGTGTGTTATATATATATATATATATATATATATATATATATATATATATTTTGTGATGGTGGGACCCTGTGCGTCCTTAAAGTGTATTGGTTTACACCAGATTTGGTAGAGAAAGACATGCGGATTGAACAGCTGCGTGTTCGACTATTTAGTTCTGACATGACTATGGATCAGGGCCCCACCCAACAGACAGGAAGTCTGTGTGCCTGGGAGTCAGGTGGACTCCCATCCCTCTGGGGAGTCAGAGGCTATCTTTGCTGCATGGGTGCAGCCAGAGTATGCATGTCTGCAGGAGGCAGATGTCATTGGTGAATTAAGCAAGAAGGTGCTGACCGGGAGTAAGCGAGGAGTGAGCTTATCTCTAGGAAACTCTGTTTGTTCTGAGGAGCAGACTTTAGGCCTAGGCTAAAGGTCTGAGACAGCCGGATCGCTAGAATGAAAGCCAGAAGGTTAAACTGTTGAGTATGCAAGATACAGTAATGGTGGAACCCCCTGTGAGGGCTACTGATGTATTTGTGAACTTTTTGTGCTTTTAAATAAAAGTGGGCTACCATGCCCTTAAATAGAGTTCCTGACTGGCTTGAATCACTGGAAAAAGGCATCTACTACGAGAGCTAATGGTCCCCAACCTCACAAGTGGTGGAGGTATTGCTTCAAGCAGTTTTGGAAGAGTTCCAGATCCTCGCATACCAAAACAGTGAGTAAAAAGAAAATGTGTGTTTTGCAGCAATACTGAGATGAACAGCCAATCTGAAAGAAAAGTAAAAGTTTTCTGCGGTGAACTGCTGTTAGCTGTGTGGGACAGCCAGGCGAACTGCATTGCACACGAATTAATGGACTGTGTTGTATACAGGTGATGTGCCTGTGGAAGTGAGCTCAAGCAGAGAGGGAAGTCTGCATGTGAAAGTGTGCTGTTGGCAAGTCTTGGAGACAATACTTCAAAATGTTCCTGTGTTAAAAGGAACTGTGTTAAAAAAACGTTGTTGGCCTGACTGCAGAGATGGGGCGGTCAAAGCGCAAAAAGGAAGCAATGTTTGCTGTGAGGAGAGACAGAGCTCTGTGGCTGGAGGGGTTGTTACCGCCTGATCGAACCCCCAACATGCCTGAACAGAACTTGCCAAGGAGAAAGAGAGCTGGTGTTGTCCCTAGCAACACAGGTGCAATGAGTGCACAGGTGACTGCAAGTATGGAGAGTTCACCGAAGTCTGAGCCTGCAGTAGATTGGTGCAGGCAACACTTGGCCGCACTGAACCAAGTTAAAGGGGAAGGACATGTTGTTGCCCCTGGCAACGCTGATGCAAGATGGCCAGCTGATAATGTGCAAAGGGTTAAGAACCAAGTGCGCTGTTTGCGGTGCAGTGAGTGGGGGCATGAAGTTTCTAAATGTCCTGTGTCTCAGGCTTCACCAAAGCAAAAGGTATGAGAAGTCTGCTCGGAGTGAGCAGATGTGTGCGGTTGCCCGTGGCAACAAAGCAGAAATCCGTACAGCTGGCTTTGTACGGCCTATGTTACCTTCGGAAAATGTTGAAGATTTTTTGGATGACTTTGCGTTGATTGCTTCCTACAGATGATGGCCCAGAAATCGCTGGGTTGAGTTGGTGCAACCTTTTCTGATGGAGGAGTACCAGGAGGTGTATCGTGGGATGTATAGTAACCGAGATGACTACAACAATTTTCTAAGAGCAATCCAGTTTAGAGAGCGCTGGAAAAGATCAGCGGGGAGAGTGCCGTCTCCCTTAACAACAGGAGAACATCGCCAAGTGCCATGCCTGGAATGTGGTCAACTGGGCCACGGGATCTTTTCTTGTCCAAGCTTGTGGAATACAGCTGCTGATCGTGTTGTTGGGCTTAATGCTTTGCCTGCAAGCCCAGAGAAGAGCGTATCATATCCAGCATCCTGCAAGGGGTATGACCAGGTGTGTGGGTCTGCGGTTACCCCTGGCAACAGGAAATTTGTTTTGCCTGCAGGCGATGTTGGAAAATCCAAGAGAGATGTAATGTTACCCTGTGTCCAGGAGGGGGCGTCTGCTTGTGAGAGCACAGCAAAGAAGGGACAACGCCCTCAATTGAAGTCTTCAACCCCTGCTAAAGAGAATGGTAAGACTGTTCCTGTTAAAATCATGGGAAAGACTGACTGTGTGGTTGCTCACACTGAAGTGGAAGTGACCCCAGAGGGGAGATCCACTGAAGGTATAAAAATGAACTTGCTGCAGTGTGCTACCCTGATCAGTGGGAAGACACAGGTTAAAACCCTGCTTGCAGCGAGGTCAAAAATTGAAAAGGACATATAGACTCTGGGTACACCTAAGGTAATCCAGCACAGTGCTGGGAGAGATGTGTTGGGGTTACCAAAGCAGTTGGTATGCCATGCTCCCTAGTGACAGTGACAGGTGCTGTGCAGTTGCCAAGGGAAACCACCAAGGAGCCTGCAGTGGTGAGGCAAGTGGTTTCCCAGGACAACTGTGAAGACGCCCTAGTGGGCAAAATAATTCCTTTGGAGAGGAAGGGTGGTGTGCTGAGTGGCACGCAGGGTGCAATGCATTGTGACAAAGGACAATTTGATGGGACTTGTAAAACTGCTATGTTTGTGAATGTTGATGACGAAGATATTGCAGATGATACATGTACTTATGGTAATGTGATGCTTAATGAGGTAGGGGTGATCGCTGAGCAGGATATGCGATTCCCCTTAGCAACGGTATATAAGGCTGCAGAGGTGTCCTTGGAAACCTCCAAGGAGCTCTGTGTGTTGGAGCCAAAGGTTGCCTGGGACAACTGTGGTGCCGCTCAAAAAGATAAGAGGGTACTTTTGACCTTGGTGATGAGAAAAATGGTAAAACTCAAATGTTTGAAATTACTTGTAGTAATAATGGGTTTAATGAAGCACCACCTGAGCAAAGTGGTGAAGTTATGTTATTGCAGCCTGTTGTGTTTAAAAATGTTTTGCCACAAGTGCATTTAAACATGGAAGGCTCAGTGGACACAGTTTCTGCTATACTAAATGGAGAGGCTGCAGGGCACGGGTGCGCTGGCTTTTGCAGAAATTAACCCTCTCCAGTTGGAAGTATCTGAAAAGGGCGCATGTATGGCAGAGGTTTTGTCCACGGTAAAAGAGATGAGTAATGTTGAGCGTCAGGTTGATGAGGTAATGGATAGCGACTTGGAAGGGCTCAGTGTTGCTGAAAGTGAAAGGATGAGTGTGACAAATGCGATTTGCAGTGCTCAGGGGGAGCCGCAAATTTTGTCAGTTGCCTCTGAGGTAGAGGTCTCTAAGTGTCCCGGCCTCTCACGCCTTAGCAAATGAGTCCCTCCACATCGTTGGAAAAGGAAAAGTTCCTAGAGTTCTGTGTTTAGATGCAGCATGTCTAGAAATAACTGAGATGTTGTGGGAATTGGTGAAAATCTTTCCAATGTACACCTGCATGTATCCACTACAGAAGGGCGACATAGTATTGCATAGTACCAATCGGTGGACGCAGGTGATACATACGTTGTTAAGCAATGTTGATGAAAATTGGTTGCTGCACTGTTGGTTGCTTTTGTGGAAAGTTGTCTCGCAGTTCTCCTCGAGAGTGCATCCAGCGGCGGTTATGTGCGGAAGGCGCTATGGGGAATTGTTGGAGAAATTAGAGATAATAGACAAAGGGGAAGTCTCTCCGTATGCTGGTGTGATGGGGTGTATTCCTGCTGGTGTGGTCCGAGGTGCGGCTGAGCAGTGGTTGGTACATGATGCGCGTACTGTCTCACCCGCTACACCTCATGTAAAGGAAGCCCGGAACGGACATGGCAGTAGTGGGAATTCAGTCCATCACTCGCAGAGAGGTGCAGTTTGAGGTACCCGGAGACACTTTGACAGGAAATAACAGTGATGGTAACTGTAACGAAAAAGTGTATGAGAGGCACTGTAGAGCACTGTCAGACAACACTGAGCTATTGGTTGAGGTACCAATGGACACATAAATGGTTAAAGAGATTGATGTGGAAAAATGTGGCGAAAAATGTGCATTGATAGGACAATTGCTATTGGAGTGTTGGATAACAGGGGGCGATGTGAAACTGCAGGACTGTCCCATAGGGAGTAACTGCTTGCCTGTAGGTTGTACCTCCATAGATACTGTCCTAGAAAACAAAGGGACAAGAGGTCCCAATGATAATATTGAGGTTAAACGGAAGGATATGGTGTTGATCCTAGATGTTTGGTTGCCAAGAGTAACCACACAGGGATTAGTGAACCTGAGAAACAAATGTTGTTGATTAATGTTGCGTCAGGTAGTGAGAATGGCCAGTCCCTGACAGAGTTCATGAAAGGGGGTCCCCAACAGTCCTGGAAGAGTAGGTCTGTGGGAGAAAAAATGAGGATCCTGAGGCCAGAAGGTAGAAGGAATAGAGAGATTAGTGGGAGCCCACGGTTCAGAAAGAAGTGCTGGTGGAAGCACACCCGGAAGAAGATGTGGGTGGAGTGCCCCTTTAGAGAAAAGGCTGGGCAGATTAGGACTCCTGCTACTGATAGTTGGTACAGAGGCGTCAAAGCGAAGTGTTGGTGGAAACATACCCGGAAGAAGAAATGGGCCTACGCAGCCAATGGCTGGCACAGAGGTGTCCCATTTATGATGATGGTTTATGTGTTTCTCCCTTCGGTTCGAAACAGGGAGGAGGATATGTGATGGTGGGACTGTGTGCGTCCTTAAAGTGTGTTGGTTTACACCAGATTTAGTAGAGAAAGACATGCTGATTGAACAGCTGTGTGTTCGGCTATTTAGTTCTGACATGACTATGGATCAGGGCCCCACCCAACAGACAGGAAGTCTGTGTGCCTGTGAGTCAGGTGGACTCCCATCCCTCTGGGGAGTCGGAGGCTATCTTTGCTGCATGGGTGCAGCCAGAGTATGCATGTCTGCAGGAGGCAGATGTCATTGGCGAATTAAGCAAGAAGGTGCTGACCGGGAGTAAGTGAGGAGTGAGCTTATCTCTAGGAAACTCTGTTTGTTCTGAGGAGCAGACTTCAGGCCTAGGCTAAAGGCCTGAGACAGCCGGATCACTAGAATGAAAGCGAGTAGGTTAAACTGTTGAGTATGCAAGATACAGTAATGGTGGAACCCCCTGTGAGGGCTACTGACGTATTTGTGAACTTTTTGTGCTTTTAAATAAAAGTGGGCTACCATGCCCTTAAACAGAGTTCCTGACTGGCTTGAATCACTGGAAAAACGCATCTACTACGAGAGCTAATGGTCCCCAACCTCACAATATATATATATATATATATATATATATATATATATATATATATATATACATATATATACACACACAGTATCTCACAAAAGTGAGTACACCCCTCGCATTTTTGTAAATATTTTATTATATCTTTTCATGTGACAACACAAAAAAAAAATAACACTTTGCTACAATGTAAAGTAGTGAGTCTACAGCTTTTATAACAGTGTAAATTAGCTGTCCCCTCAAAATTACTCAACACACAACCATTAATGTCTACACTCCCTTTTGTGAAAATGTCCAAATTGAGCCCAATTAGCCATTTTCCCTCTCCGGGGCCATGTGACTCGTTTGTGTTACAAGGTCTCAGGTGTGAATAAAATTGGTGTTATCGCTGTAAGTCTCCCACACTGGTCACTGGAAGTTCAACATAGCACCTCATGGCAAAAAACTCTCTAAGAATCTGAAAAAAAAAGAATTGTTGCGCTACATAAAGATGGCCTAGGCCAGTGGTGGCAAACCTTGGCACCCCAGATGTTTTGGAACTACATTTCCCATAATGATCATGTACTCTGCAGTATAGTTGAGCATCATGGGAAATGTAGTTCCAAAACATCTGGGGTGCCAAGGTTCGCCACCACTGGCCTAGGCTATAAGAAGATTGGCAAGACCCTGAAACTGAGCTGTAGCACGGAGGACAAGACCATACAGTGGTTTAACAGGACAGGTTCCACTCAGAATAGGCCTTGCCATGGTCGACCAAATAAGTTGAGTGCACCTGTTTAGCATCATATCCAAAAGGTTGTCTTTGGGAAATAGATAAATATGAGTGCTGCCAGCATTTCTGCAGAGGTTGAAGGGGTGGGGGGGTTAGCCTGTCAGTGCTCAGACCATACGCAGCACACTGCATCAATTTGGTCTGTATGGCTGTCGTCCCAGAAGGAAGCCTCTTCTAAAGATGATGCACAAGAAAGCCTGCAAACAGTTTGCAGAAGACAAGCAGACTAAGGACATGGATTACTGGAACAATGTCCTGTGGTCTGATGAGACCAAGATAAACGTATTTGGTTCACATGGTGTCAAGCGTGTGTGGCGGAAACCAGGTGAGGAGTACAAAGACAAGTGTGTCTTGCCTACAGTAAAGCATGTTGGTGGGAGTGTTATGGTCTGGGGATGCATGAGTGCTGCCGGCACTGGGGAGCTACAGTTCATTGAGGGAACCATGAATGCCATGTACTGTGACATACTGAAGCAGAGTATGATCCCCTCCCTTCAGAAACTGGGCCGCAGGGCAGTATTCCAACATGATAACGACCCCAAACACACCTCCAAGACGACCACTGCCTTGCTAAAGAAGCTGAGGGTTTTAAAGGTGATGGACTAAAAAAAAAATAGTAGCGCTGTGTACATAAATTATATACAAACAAATCTAAAAACAATTTTTCAAATAATATATAAATGAAACACCACGTGATAGTGAACAAATGACATATATCTTCAAAAAAGTAAAAAAAAATCATGTGCTCCTAAACGTTCATCCGATAAAGCAAAAAGTGGTTGTCAAAATCAAGTCCAATTGGGCGTGGCTGTGCGGCAACTACCTGAGAAGTTTGACGTTCATAACTGCCGGTTGTGAACCACTTCAAGTTAGAGGAGCGAGCAAGCAAGTCAAGGGTGAGATCAACAAGGTTATTTCCTGGGTCCGCCGTGACCGCAACACTCCATGCATACCGCTGCAAAATCTTTGCTCTTAGAAGTTTTACTTGAAGTGCCTTTATATGATTGAAGTGATGTAAGTGCAATGGTTGAAGGGTACGTATGCCTTTTTTAAATAAACAGTTTTACAATACTTCACTATTGGAAGCACTTTTTTCATGTGGAGTTTCCTCTTTTGTTGAGCACAGTTGGAATCGTTTGATGACCCTGGTGGGTGTATTAAGCCTTAATGCCGAGCATGAGAGTGCAAGGCATATTTTTCTGGTGAGTGCAATTCTTAAGGGAGTGGAATCACAATCACAAGCGGTGTGGTGGAGGATGGTTTCAAGTTTCTTTAACCACTTAAGGACCGCATCACGCTGATATACATCGGCAGAATGGCACGGCTGGGCACATCCATGTTGCCCTTTAAGAGCCCAGCCGTGGGTCGCGTTCGCGACCTGGTCCTGAGCTCCGTGACCGCGCCCGCGGGACCCGATCGCCGCCGGTGTCCCGCGATCGGGTCACAGAGCTGAAGAACGGGGAGAGGTGTGTGTAAACAAACCTCTCTCCGTGCTTCCTAGTGAGCCTGTCACTGATCGTCTGTTCCCTGTCATAGGGAACAACGATCAGTGATGTCACATGCCAAGCTTAACCCCTTCAGCGCCCCCTACAGGTTAACCCCTTCACTGCCAGTGTCATTTTCACAGTAAGCAGTGCATTTTTATAGCACTGATCGCTGTAAAAATGACAATGGTCCCAAAATAGCGTCAAAAGTGTCCGATGTGTCCACCATAATGTCGCAGTCATGACAAAAAACGCTGATCGCCGCCATTACTAGTAAAAAATAAAATTATTAATAAAAATGCCATAAAACTATCCCCTATTTTGTAGACACTATAACTTTTGCGCAAACAAATCAATAAACGCTTATTGCAATTTTTTTTACTAAACATACGTAGAAGAATACGTATCGGCCTAAACTGAGGAAAATTTTTTGGGGGATATTTATTATAGCAAAAAGTAAAAAATATTGAATTTTTTTCAAAATTGTCGCTCTATTTTTGTTTATAGCGAAAAAAATAAAAACCGCAGAGGTGATCAAATACCGCCAAAATAAAGCTCTATTTGTGGGAAAAAGGGGACGCCAATTTTGTTTGGGAGCCACATCGCACGACCGCGCATTTGTCAGTTAAAGCGATGTAATGCAGAATTGCAAAAAGGGGCCTGGTCCTTTAGCTGCAAAATGGTCTGGGGCTGAAGTTGTTAAAGAAGATTGATTTGTTTGTTTGAGCTTATTCACCTGAATATACACAATATCTCATGGACTTGATTTTGACAACCACTTTTTGCTTCATCGGATGAACGTTTAGGAGCACATGATTTTTTTGAACTTTTTTGAAGTTATATGTAATTTGTTCACTATCACGTGGTGTTTCATTTATATATTATTTGAAAAATAATTTTTAGATTTGGTTGCATATAATTTATGTACACAGTGCTACTATTTTTTTGACTTAAAATACACTACCATTATCACATATTCTAAGTAGCAGCTTTAGGTTATGTATACACCTGGGCGCAGTGGTGGATTAAGAAGTAAGTTAGAGGGGGCCGCGTGACTTTTTGACCAACATTTACATTTAAAGGTGATGGACTGGCTAAGCATTTCTCCAGACTTAAACCCTATTGAGCATCTGTGGGGCATCCTCAAACGGAAGGTGGAGGAGCACAAGGTCTCTAACATCCACCAGCTCTGTGATGTCGTCATGGAGGAGCGGAAGAGGACTCCAGTGGCAACCTGTGAAGCTCTGGTGAACTCCATGCCCAGAAGGGTTAAGACAGTGCTGGAAAATAATGGTGGCCACACAAAATATTGACACTTTGGGCCCAATTTGGACATTTTCACTTAGGGGTGTTTTCCCTTTTGTTGCCGGTGGTTTAGACATTAATGGCTGTGTGTTGAGTTATTTTGAGGGGACAGCAAATTTACAATGTTATACAAGCTGCACAGTCACTACTTTACATTGTAGCAAAGTGTAATTTCTTTAGTGCTGTCACATGAAAAGATATAATACAATATTTAGATAAATGTGAGGGGTGTACTAACTTATGTGAGATACTGAATATATATATATATATATATATATATATATATATATATATATATATATATATATATACATGTATATATTACATTCACATCAGTTCCTGCTTTCAAGGAGTTTACAATCTAAGGTCTCTAACTCACATTCATAGTAGTTGCTTCCAGCACACATTTACATTGAATTGGGGAAAGGGGGGTGTTGGAGTAGTAGAGGAAACAGCCATCTCTACATTTGCAAGGTAACAGATATGAAAACATGTGTGATGATGTTAAACAATAAACACATTTCAGTTTAGGAGGGTGCATATACATTACAATATCAAAACATATAGCATGAATTTGTTAAATATTGGCAGGTGTTGTTTAATGGCTAACTCCAGAACAAACATAGTCTGACAGACATGACACACTGGAGGACTCAGTGCTCAGACTTTAGTCCTAGCTTCTGTTTGCTAAGCTTGTGATCTCACCTTCTTCTCTTGTACAACACAGGAGATAACATATCTCTTTAGGAAGATTAGCACCTTGGAATCTGTCATTACAGATACTGGTTACACAAAAACTATGCTTGCTTCACCCCAAGATCAGATATCGGCATATTAAGATAATGAACAGCGAGTAAATGAATAATAGGATGGATTAAATTCATGTTTAACTTGTGTTAACTTTTTTTTTTTCCTTTTAAGGCATGGATTAAGGATTCTTATTATAAGTGACCTAAATAGAAGCAAAACACCAATCTGAAAGCTTAATTTTCCCTCCTTTATCTCTGTGTGAAGTTATAAAATAACTACAAAAATACAATGGTATGCAAAAGTCAAGCTCGAAAAATGTTTTAAAGGCTGGACAGTTCATGAGAAATTGATATAATTTAAATGTTCATGCTATCAGTTGCTTGGTTACTGGATCATTTCATGTGTAAGATATAGATATGTACAATATCTCACAAGAGTGCACCCCTCACATTTTTTTACATATTGTATATATTTTCATGTGACAACACTGAAGACATTACACTTTGCTACAATGTAAAGTAGTGAGTGTACAGCTTGTATAACAGTGTAAATTTGTTGTCCCCTCAAAATAACTCAACACACAGCCATTAATGTCTAAACCATTGGCAACAAAAGTGAGTACGCCCCTAAGTGAAAATGTCAAGATTGGGCCCAAAGTGTCAATATTTTGTGTGGCCACTATTATTTTCCAGCACTGCCTTAACTCTCTTGGACATGGAGTTCACCAGAGCTTCACAGGTTGCCACTGGAGTCCTCTTCCACTCCTCCATGAGCAATTTATGGAGCTGGTGGATGTTAGAGACCTTGCGCTCCTTCCATTTGAGGATGCCCCACAGATGCTCAATTGGGTTTAGGTCTGGAGAAATGCTTTGCCAGTCCATCACATTTACCCTCAGCTTATTTAGCAAGGCAGTGGTCGTCTTGGAGGTGTGTTTGGGGTTGTTATGTTTGAATAATGCCCTGTGGCCCAGTCTCCGAAGGGAGGTTATCATGCTCTGCTTCAGTATGTCACAGTACATCAGTAAAAAAGATCAGACAGCGCAAAAACAAATCCTAACAGATGCAACTGAACACTGGAGGTCAATATAAAAAGTCCTTAGATAAAAACGCATATAAAAAGCAGTGCAGCGCTAGAAAAATTAATAAACTAAAATCACATAAACAAGTCCAAAAGTATAGCGTGTTGAGGCCAGAGGGTGTTGCTAGTGAAGGACAACAGAAGAAGAGAACTCCTTAGGCAGTGAACAGGGTGCTTGAAACAATCACTGTGCATCCATATAAGTGTCTCCTTCACCAGAGGAACATGCCGCTCACCTTAACAAATGGACCTCTGAGCAAACAGAAGGTCATTCACGCAGTCCCTTAACTAGGGTAATTGTAAAGATGAGAGGAAATGTCTTCACATATGGTCCTTCACTCAGACTCCTCAATCAGTTAATGGCCTCCAAACTCACTTGTATGTATACATTTGAATACCCCTTCTGTCAGAATGGTGAGTGCAACGGTTCTTCCGGGTGGTCATCATTCTAACCTGCGGAACAAATCTGTCTTTAATCCTCCAAATACTGATTCCAAACACCTTGAGGTTTTCAGTAATATGGTTGCGAAAGACTTGGAATTGTTAAAAGTCCGCAAGGTGAATGATCCGGTTTATATTAAGAATGGCATTCAATCATTGATAGACAGGAAGGATTTGGTCATACAACCTGCTGATAAGGGAGGGGGGCTGGTGGTACTTAGTAAAATCCACTATAAGAATTAAATGGAGAATCTCCTTAGTGACATCAATACTTATAGCATAATGGCTAAGGACCCACTGCTTGAATACAAGGGAGAACTTCACTATTTAGTAGAAAGGGGAAAACATATAAGGGTGCTTGGCCCTAAGGAGGCACTTTATCTAGACCCCCTCTTTTGTCGCACACCCATCATCTACTTCCTCCCGAAGGTCCATAAGGACAGTGTGAACCCACCCGGGAGGCCAATAGTGAACGGAATTGATTTGGTCACATCAAGATTGGGCCAATATATAGACACCTTCCTTCAGCCGTTAGTAACCAATACCAATGCGTTCCTTAAAGACACTAAGCACGTCACACAAATTCTGGAGACCTTGACTATTCCATCCTCCTGCCTCTTGATTACGGCTGATGTCAGTTCATCGTATACAATTATCAGTCATGAGGATGCGTTATCCTTGGTCAAGTGGGCATTGGAGTCCTCCGGACTATCCAGAAGGCACCGGAATTTTTTGATTGATAGCTTGACTTTTTGTTTGTCAAAAAATTATTTTTGGTACGGTAAGCAATTCTTCCTCCAAACGAGAGGGGTGGCAATGGGGGCACGCTTCGCTCCCAGTGTAGCCAATTTATTTATGGCACACTGGGAGGAGGAGGCTGTGTTTAAAAACAAACCCCCGGAACTAATATGCTACCAGAGGTACATAGATGACCTCGTTATGATCTGGGATGGAGACAGAGCCAGTCTGGATGCTTTTGCATCCAAATTAAATGTGAATACCAAAAATATTGTCCTTACATGGAACATCAGTTCAGAAAGATTAGATTTTCTTGACCTGGACCTCACCAGGGATGGGGATCAGATCAAGATGACCACTCACTTTAAGGCCACAGACCATAATTCCTTTATTTCAACTGAGAGCTGTCATCATACCAATTGGTTGTGCAATATACCGAGCGGGGAATTTGTACGCCTGAGGCGTAATTGCACCCAGGTAAGTGATTTCATCTCTCAGTCACGTACCTTATCTTCTAGGTTCATGGAGAAGGGATATGATAAGAGTCTGATGGATATAGAAATTGAAAAAGTCCGTAATCTGGATAGAAGGGTTTTAGTTTCCAATGCACCCAAAGTGGATCAGAATGACCGTTCGGGTATACGGATGATTCTGGATTTCAATATCCAATACCGAAAATTTGAAAGGATTGTGCAGAAACACTGGCCAATCCTCAAACATGATAGGATTTTGGGTCCATTATTATCCGATCGTCCACAGTTTGTCTATAAAAGAGCACCCTCACTTAGGGAAAAACTGGCCCCAGGGGTTATTGACCCCCTATCAGTGTTGAAAATAGGGTTTTCAACTTTCTGACTGGCTTTCATGCAGACAAGCCAAAAAGAATATTAAGAAACGTAAATAATTTGTGGCAGCAACCAATGGGAAGAGTTATACAATTAAGGATTTGATCACTTGCTATACAACTGGAGTGGTTTATGCGCTACAGTGCGAGTGTGGCCTCCAATATATTGGGAGGACCTCCAGACCTCTCCATGTAAGGATTGGCGAACACGTTACCAATATCAAAAAGGGCCTTGTTACGCACAACATTTCAAAACACTTCTAGGTCTTCCATAACCGTAACCCTGCTGAGTTGCAGTTCTGGGCGATCAAGAAGGTTGTGGACCATTGGCGTGGTGGCAATTTCATCAGGCATCTTAGCCGGTGGGAATCTTTTTGGGTTTATGAACTTAAGGTTGGGGTCCCTTTGGGGTTGAACATTGAGTTCGACCTCAATTGTTTTTTTTTCAGACCGTTAAATTATTCTTTTTATCTAGTTGGGTTTTCAGTGTAATTTTATTTTTATTGTTTATGTTCCATGATATGTGTTTGTTGTAAACAGGCTGGGTGGTTGTGCTGACATCCAATTCATTTTACCCATTTGAGGGTCTTTTGCCCTTTAATGGTGTTACTGATTTTTATTTATGAGGACTGTTTGTCCCTGGGTATGGGGTCCTATATTGTACCATATTTATCTGTTGTTGTCCATTGTGCCCATGTTTGGCATTTACCGATCTGTGAGGAGTTCCCCTTAATATTCTTCATTTTTATTTTTATTGCCAGTATGGATTCATCATGTCCTGTCATTCTGGCTGTTCGAGAGGTATTTTTACTTTATTTCATTTTATTTTATTTTGCCTTTAAGCCCAATGAATGTCACTCTTTGAGCACATGCTATGTGCTATATCTTTGTGCCATTTTGTCAGATGTCCCCCAGGAGCTCCCTGTGTCCCATGTAGTCTGTCCCCTGTGTTACGTAGTGTTTACTTCAGGCAGGGGGTGGGCCTCACATCGCCTGGTCTTATAGCATCCTGTCTCCATAGTAGCCGATGCGCCAAGATGTATACTCATTTCCCACCTCCCCCACGTGATGTTTTCTCTGCTGTCTGTATAATGCAGAGGCGGTGGGCGGGACCTTATTGTGCGATGCCGAGGCTTCCTATGGGGACGGCATGTCACGTGACCGCATGTCCATCTCGTCATGTGACGTGCTGACTGCGCCACCCACTGTGATGGGGATGTGGAGGATGGCACCTCTTCCTGTGATCACCGTTATTGTTCTCTCTGCTGTCTGTATGACGCAGAGGCGGTGGGCAGGACCTGACTGTGTGATGCTGATGCTGCCTATAGGGACGGCGGGTAACGTGACTGCACGTCTTTCTCATCATGTGACGTACTGACTACACCGCCCCCTGTGATGGGGCTGTGGAGGACGGCACAGCTTCTCCTCCTGATCACCGCCATTATATTCATTGAGATGATGATGGGGGTGGGTTAGGAATAAGGAAGGTGAGTGCTGGCCAATGATAAGACTTGTCACATTAGTAGCACCTGTGATGGGGAGTCTCTGGCTGGGAGTGGGCAGGACGTTTGTTTGGGGCTTTGTGATGTCAGGACAGCCACCCACCTGGTTCTTTTATGTGCATTTTACATGACTGCAATCCGTGCACTGGGACACAGTGCCGTGCTTGTGAGTAGTTGATCCTTTTAATAAATTAGTGTTGTTTTATGCAAATGGAGAGCACTATATATTTTCTTACCATCTTTACATGATCCAATGTATGCATACAAGTGAGTTTGGAGGCCATTAACTGATTGAGGAGTCTAAGTGAAGGACCATATGTGAAGACATTACCTCTCATCTTTACAATTACCCTAGTTAAGGGACTGCGTGAATGACCTTCTGTTTGCTCAGAGGTCCATTCGTTAAGGTGAGCGTTAAGGTAATTCGTTAAGGTGAGCGGCCTGTACCTCTGGTGAAGGAGACACTTATATGGATGCACAGTGATTGTTTTAAGCACCCGGTTCACTGCCTAAGGAGTTTTCTTCTGTTGTCCTTCACTATCAACACCCTCTGGCCTCAACACGCCACTGTATACTTTTGGACTTGTTTATGTGATTTTAGTTTATTAATTTTTCTAGCGCTGCACTGCTTTTTATATGTCACAGTACATGTTGACATTCATGGTTCTTCAATAAACTGTAGCTCCCCAGCACTTACACAGCCGTGACACTCCCACCACGATGCTTGACTGCAAAACACACTTGTCTTTGTAATCCTCACCTGGTTGCCGCCACACATGCTTGACATCATCTGAACCAATCTCATCAGACCACAGGACATGGTTCCAGTAATCAATGTCCTTATTCTTCTTGTCTTTAGCAAACTGTTTGCAGGCTTTCTTGTGCATCATCTTTAGAAGAGGCTTCATTCTGGGACGACAGCCATAGAGACCAATTTGATGCAGTGTGCAGCATATGGTCTGAGCACTGACAGGCTGAGTCCCCACCCCTTTAACCTCTGCAGCAATGTAGAGCATACGTCTATTTCCCAAAGACAACCTCTGGATATGACGCCGAGCACGTGCACTCAACTTCTTTGGTCGACCATGGCAAGGCCTGCTCTGAGTGGAACCCGTCCTGTTAAACCGCTGTATGGTCTTGGCCACCATACTTTCAAGGTCTTGGCAATCTTCTTATAGCATAGGCCATCTTTATGTAGAGCAACAATTCTTTTTTTTTTCAGATCCTCAGAGTTCTTTGCCATGAGGTGCCATGTTGAACTTCCATTGACCAGTATGAGAGAGTGAGAGCGATAACACCAAATTTAACACACTTGCTCCCCATTCAGACCTGGGACCTTGTAACACCAACAAGTCACATGACACCGGGGAGGAAAAATGGCTAATTGGACCCAATTTGGACATTTTCACTTAGGGGTGTACTCACTTTTGTTGCCAGCGGTTTAGATCTCAACTAGTTAAGGACCGGAAGGATTTCCCCCCTTAACCACTTAAGGACCGCCACACGACAATGTACGTTGACAGAATGGCACGGAGAGACACAAGGGCGTACAGGTACGTCCCTTTTAAGAACCCGTTCGTGGGTCGCGGCAGCGCGCTCACGACCCGGTCCGAAGCTCCATGACCTCGCCCGTGGACCTGATCGCTGCCGGTGTCCCGCGATCGGGTCACAGAGCTGAAGAACGGGGAAAGGTAAGTGTAAACAAACCTTTCCCCGTTCTTCACAGTGGCATGTCAGTGATCGTCTGTTCCCTGTCATAGGGAACAACGATCAGTGACGTCACACGCCAAGCCACGCCCCCAACAGTTAGAATCACTCATTAGGTCACACTTAACCACAACAGCGCCACCTAGAGGTTAAACCCTTCACTGCCAGTGTCATTTTCACAGTAATCAGTGCATATTTATAGCACTGATCGTGATTTTTTTTACCAAAAATATGTAGAAGAATACATATTGGCCTAAACTGAGGAAAAAAACATTTTTTTTATATATTTTTGGGGGATATTTATTGCATTTTTTTTTCAAAATTCTTGCTTTATTTTTGT
This sequence comes from Rana muscosa, assembly GCA_029206835.1. Classification (NCBI taxonomy): domain Eukaryota; kingdom Metazoa; phylum Chordata; class Amphibia; order Anura; family Ranidae; genus Rana; species Rana muscosa. The sequence goes on along the minus strand of CM055127.1, from coordinate 311,025,579 downwards.
TTATAGCACAAAAAATAAAAACCGCAACCATCAAAAGAAAGCTCTATTTGTGGGGAAAAAAGGACGTCAATTTTGTTTGGGAGCCATGTTGCACGACGGCGCAATTGTCAGTTAAAGCAACGCAGTGCCGAATCTCAAAAAGGGGCCTGGTCCTTTAGCTGCAAAATGGTCCGGGGCTTAAGTGCTTAAATGCCTGTAATCTAAATGTTTATTCACAATGAAGGGGTTTAGTGCAACAGTGCAGCACATATCTGTGTACAAAAACTGGTCTATTGTATTCAATAGTTCAAGTGCATGTAAAGGCAATTTTGATAGTGTGTAAGATTCAGTACCTCTTTCAAATGTTTGCGGTTTGTGTTCACGTTGAGATGATCAGGCCATTTTTTGTTATACGGCACTGCGTTAATTTAACTGCCAATTGTGTGGTTGTGCGACGCTGTATCCAAACAAAGATTTTTCACACAAATAAAGCTTTCTTTTGGTGGTATTTGAACACCTCTACGTTTTTTTTTTTTTTTCCATTATTACTGGAATGTATCATTTATAGAAAGTTGATTTTCAGAAAAAAATTACAAGCTAGTTATTACCCTAGACTGTAGAATCCCACTTACACCATAAAGTAAAAAACAAACACAAGCACAATAAAGAAGGGCTAATTTATAAGATCTTCAGAATTCCAACTCAATCACCCAACTGTTTGTACAGAAACTGATCTGCTTATTGAGAAATGAAATGATTCATTGTTTAATCTTTTTTTAAATTATAGACATGTGAAGGTCAGCAACAATTAAGGCAGTTACTACTACAGTGCAGACATAAAAGAAAAATAAGGTGCAGGCTAACTGATCTAACCACAAACCAATATTCCACGTATGTTCTCTAGTCTCCTTTAAACAACCATCCAACATAAGTGTTAGCAATGCTAGACTCTGTTAAACCTCAAATATGTAAAAAAAATACTTAGATAAGGTAAAACAAGACTGGCTTCAGAACCAACAGAAACAAACTTAACCACATGAAAATACAGGTGAAAACTTTTGTTGAATAAATATTTTAAAAATGTTCTGTCCTCTTTACCAAGATAATGTCATAAATAAATAGTTCTACTAATCGGTAGGTAATGTGTATGTGTCTCTTTATGTAAATCTCCTTGATGCCCATTGTATTTATGAATGTATAAGTATATATAGGTATATGATTTTTGAGCAATTCGTTTGATACCAGGCGTGAAAAATAGCTAATGATAGCACTATAGAATATATATTCAATTAGCCTACAAAACGTATTGACATTGTTTTTCCTTTGTAGCTACTGAGTACTTTACTAAACAGGAAGGCCCTTGCTGTTGCAAGTTAACCATAAACTGAATGCTTCCGATACGTCTGCATAAACATTAGAGAACTTAATTAGTCTTCTCATTATATAGATCTGCCCATGTTGTCTAGGGAAGCTAGAGCACTTTTAGTTCAAGCCATCACATAGAGTATGATAAAATTAGAGCTGCCATTGACACTTTTCGTTCCCACAAATCACCAGGTTTAGATGGTTACTCAGTGGAGTGGTACGGACTCTATAAGAAAACATTGGTACTACGCCTGCATCGGGTCCTTAATTCTGCAAGGAAGGCAAGCTGCCTCAATCCATGATGGAGACACTTATCGTATTAATACCAAAACCAGGGAAAGATCCCTTAGAATGTGAATCATATTAGCCCATTTCTCTCAACACGGACATTAAGATTTTGGCAAAAGTGTTGGCAAGGACACTGCAGCAGTTGGTGATAACTAAGGTGGTGGGACCAGATCAGACCGGATTCATGCCAGGCAGATGTGCCCAAATTATTCTTAGAAGGCTGTTAGTAAATCTACAGATAACCCATGATAATACTGCCAGCAGAGTGATAATATCTTTAGATACAAACAAAGCATTTGATTTGGTAAAATAGGGGTACTTCCTTCCACTTTTGGCAAAAATCCTTTTGAGACTATTATTTTTTTATGTCCGAAAACTGAATGTACTAAATTGGATACGGACAGATCACCTTACCCTGTCCGCTTGGAAAGCTTTGGTCAATTCTAATGTAACCCTTTATAGGTTGACATATAAAGCTAGGGGATGTCCTAAAAAATTTACAAGAATTTGGGTGAGATTGGTGGATTCTATCGATACAATGGCGGATTGCCTGTAGAAAGCAATGAAAGATCAAACAGCCTCAGGCTTTTTTTTCTATATGTACTAGATTTTTTTTTTATTGTTTATCTTACAGAGGTGTAACATTATGGCACGGATGAACTTACTGTACAACATATGATGTGAGGAAGAGGTTGGTGGTGCACTCTAATAGGTTTGAAGGGAAGGGTGTTACCTTCCTTGTTCTCTTTTTTTTTCTTTGTCCTTTGTTTCTGGTTTTAGGAGGCTAGACGTATGTCTGGCTCTTCTTTATGTGCTGTCATAGCAACAAAAGAAACATGCTATATGTAGATCGGCTAACCTGTGAACATATATATGGGATATTTCTCCTTTTCCTGAAATGTATGTATTCAACTATGTATTTTTGCATTGGTGAATTGTATTATCCTTATGCATATGGCAATAAAAAACTTGTTTAAAAAATAAAATAAAAAAATAAAAATAACACTTCTGCACATCTAAAGCTATGTTTCCACTAGTGCGACTTGTCATACGACTTGGGACTGAAAAGACGCATGACAAGTCATACCCCATGATTTCCAATGAGCACCATTCATATCCGTGCAACTTCAAGTCGCAGCGACTTCAAAGTAGTCCCTGCACTACTTTGGTCCCACTTTGATGTGACTTGTCACATCAAAATCGCGCAAATGTCAGGTCACAATAGTGGAAACCTAGGCTAAATGAAGCCTTATTCACATTTAGGGCCGCCTGCATTAATTGGCCCCTAAACACATTTGTCCCTGAACACATAGGGCCCTGTCCAGCTGCATAGCCCTGTCCAGCTGCAGCATATTTCAGCCTGCCATAGACTTTGACAGGCTGCAGGGCTAGATGTTGCACCTGTGCCTCCCAGGGGCACTAAAATACAAGAATTGCAAGCACAACAGCTAGAAACAACACATGCAAGGGGCCTAAAGGCTATATTATTATGATCTTAAAATCTATTAATGGATACAATTAGAGTGGGGTGAGGCAGTTCTGATATTTTCTGAAGAAAATCTGGAGGATTTTGGAAAATAATACAATGATAAGAGAGACTTAGGTTTTCAAATTTTTATGCAGACATTTCAGTGGCATTCAGTTTATGGTTAACTTGCAATAACTGATCAGTTCCTAAAACATCTAAGACATTTGTGAATTAGGGGTCCAGAAGATGTGTACTTTGCTCAGAAGCTGCTCACCTTTGGCAAAAAAAGGTGAGGAACAGCCTCTGAAACACATTTGTAATCATACTGTTTGTAGGTAATACTGTAGATTGAACATATATTTAATACAGAGAAAGAAAGAAATTGAGCAATAGGAAGACTATGCATGTTTCAGTTACAGAAATCATGCGACTTACTGACACATTTTTGATGCATCATTTAGGTCGGTTTCACACTGGGGTGGTGGGGGCGGTGGCGGTATAGCGCCGCTATTTTTAGCGGCGCTATACCGTCAGGATTGCAGAGGTATTCGGGCACTAGCGGTGCGGTTTTAACCCCCGCTAGCGGCCGAAAAAGGGTTAATACCACCCGCAAACCGCGGCTACAGCCGCGGTTTGCGGGCGGTATTACCGCGGTATCCCATTCATTTCAATGGGAAGGAGCGGTGTAGGAGCGGTAAACACACCGCTCCTCTCACCGCCCCAAAGATGCGGCTAACAGGACTTTTTTTTAAGTCCTGTTAGCGCACCGCTCCAGTGCGAAAGCCCTCGGGGCTTTCACATTGGAGAGACAGGAGCCGCTGTTTAGGCTCGGTTTGCAGGCGCTATTTTTAGCAAAATAGCGCCTGCAAACCGCCCCAGTGTGAAAGGGGCCTTAGAGATACTGTTGAAAGAAAATCAATAAAGTTAGGAGTAAGAGTTGTGTTTTGCTATAAATACTGCCAAATGGATGGACAATTTCATGATATTTTCGCCGCTGACTAAATATTGCTAATACAGTTGTGTGAAAAAGTATTTGCCCCCTTTCTGATTTTTTATTTTTTTTTGCATATTTGTCACACTTAAATTACTCAGATCATCAAACTAATTTTGTTATTACACAAAGATAACCCGAGTAAAAACAAAATACAGTTTTTAAATGGTGGTTTCATTTTTTAAGACAAAAAAGCAGTCCAAACCTGCCTGGCTTTAAGTGAAAAAGTAATTGCCCCTTAATTCTAATAACAGGTTGTGCCACCCTTGGCGGCAACAATTGCAATCAAGTGTTTGCAATAACTGGCAAGGAGTCTTTCACATTGCTGTGGAGCAATTTTGGCAGAATTGTTTTAATTCATCCACATTGGAGGGTTTTCCAGCATGAACGGCCTGTGTAAGGTCATGATACAGCATATCAATTCAATTTAAGTCCGAGCTTTGACTAGGCCACTCCAAAACCTAAATTTTGCTTTGTTTGAACCATCTGGGGGTGGCTGTTGTGTTTCGGATCATTGTCCTGCTGCATAATCCAAGTGCACTTGAGCTTCAGGTCACAAACTGATGGCCGGACATTCTCCTTTAGGATTTTCTGTTAGAGCTCAGAATTCATGATTCCATCAATTATGGTAAGTCGTCCAGGTCCCAAAGCTGAAAAGCAGCCCCAGACCATCACACTATCATGTCTGACTGTTGGTATGATGTTCTTGTTATAAAATGTTGTATTCGTTTTATGCCAGATGTAACAGGACGCACACCTTCCAAAAAGTACAATTTTTGTCTCATCAGTGCACAGAATATTTGCCTAAATGTTTTGGGGATAATCAAGATGTTTTTTTGGTAAATGCGAGATGAGCCTTTGTGTTCTTTTTGGTCAGCAGTGGCTTTGGCCTTGGAACTCTCCCATGGATGCCATTTTTGCCCAGTCGCTTTCTTATTGTTGAATCATGAACACTGATCTTACCTGAGGCAAGTGAGGCCTGCAAGTTCTTTAGATGTTGTTCTGGGTTCTTTTATGACCTCCTGGATGAGTCGTTGTCATGCTCTTGGAGTAATTTTTGTAGGCCGGACCACTCCTGGGAAAGTTCACCACTGTTATCTCCATTTGTGGATATGACTCTCCCCATGGTTCACTGGAGTTCCAAAGCCTTAGAAATGGCTTTAAAACCCTTCCTAGACAAATACATGTACATTAGTTTGTTTCTTATCTGTTCTTGAATTTTTTTAGATTGTGGCATGATGTGTGGCTTTTTTTGTGATCTGTTAGCATGCTTCATTTGTCACTATTTATGTGATTTCTCGGTTCAACAGGTCTGGCAGTAATCAGGCCTGGGTGTGGCAAGTGAAAGTTAACTCTGCTTTCCAATTAATTGTGGTTAATCACAGTTCATTCATGATTCAGCATGGGAGGGGGCAATTACTTTTTCACATAGGGCCAGGCAGGTTTGAACAGCTTTTTTCCCTGGCCCTGTGCTCCATTTTGTACACTCAGGTGGCCAGACCATTTTTGCCATTTTTACTTTGCTTTTTTTTTTTTTTTTACTTATAGCTTTCAGAGTTTGTCAAAGACCCCACAAAATATATTTTCTGAAAGCACATGATCAGTAGAATAAGAAGATGGTGCTACTGATTTTTTTAGACCCTGCGGTATTAGCGCAAATGTTTATCAAACCAATATATTTGCAAAAAAATACACTAAAACCATTATTAGCAGATAAAAAATTGTAAATGTTACAAAATTCCTACTAAATAAAAAAGCTTAACCTGTATTGCGTTAATAAATAAAAAATATTTGTAACTTTTAAATTGCGCCTTTTTGCGAAATGGTAAAAATTGAACAGATGCAAAAGTGTAAATATAAATTTCTGAAAGCACATGATCAGTAGAATAAAAAGAAGGTGCTACAGATTTTTTAGACCCTGCAGTATTTGCGCAAATGTTTATTAAACCATTATATTCACAAAAAATCAACTGAAACCAGTATTAGCAGATTAAAACAGCTAATTTTACACAATTCCTGCTGAATCCCCACTAAATATAAAAGCTTAACCTGTATGGAGTTAATAAAAAATAAATATTTGTTTAAATTGCACCTTTTTGAGAAACAGTAAAAATCGGAGGTACGCAAAAGATTTAAAAAAAAATCTAGGTGGTTTTCCTTTTTCACTTACAGCTTTTAGAATTTGTAAAAGACCCCCCAAACCATACATTTTCTGAAAACACATGGCCAGTAGAATAAAAAGAAGAAGGTGCTACTGATTTTTAAGGTAGCACGATATTTGCGCAAAAGTTTATCAAAACAATATTTTCGTAAAAAATACACTAAAATCATTAATAGTGCACATAAGCACAACATAACTTACAAAATTCCTGGTAAATTAGTAGTAAAGGATCATTCACATGTGGCATGCTAAAGTGTATGCCATGGAGGGCCATGTTTACCCACACAGGGATGCACAGTTGTTCTGTGCATTCTCGTACAGGCAGTCCCATTTCTGTCAATTGGGAATGCAACAGCTGCACAGGCATAGCTGCTGTTCCCAATCTGACATCCATGTGGGTACATGACCCCAAATGCAGACAGTGTGAGCTCAGGGACATGCATGCGGAACTACATGGATGTAAAATTGGGAGCAACGGCTCTGTTCGTGCAGGTACTACATCCCAAATTACATCACTGGGACTCCCTGCACAGAGCACTTGTACCCTGTAAAGGTATGCTGTGTATGCCCTGTGTAAATAATGCATTAGGCCCCTTTCACACAAGCAGACTGATCGGGTCTGCCTGTCCGTTTTTTAGGCGGGCCCAATCGGACTACCCATTGTTCTGTATGGAGATGCTGATGTAAATAGACATGTTTCCGTTTACAACCGCCTGCATCCGATCAAGTCCAATCCGCTAAAAACAGACAGATGGGGATCCCATTCTCCATCCATTAGCAGTTTGGATGGTATCCAATGGAACTGGACAGGCAGTCTGTTTCCATCCAACCACCCCATAGAGAATAGCGAGCTGTGTCCGTGTCTGCTCTGCATCAGCGGAGCGAGTATGGACCTGTCATCTGCCTGCTCAGCGGGGACCAGAAGACAGATTCCCCGCTGAGCAGGCAAATCTGCTTGACAGAGTCCGCTCCATGTGAAATGGGTCTTACCAGGAGCTGCCTGTCCATTGGAGGTGCTGGGGCGCCCCCCCCTGCAGAATGCCAGACTCGTACGTTTGCATGAGGTTTTTTTTTTTTTCAAGCCACATAATTAGAGCCAGAGGCTCTAATTGGCTTGAAAAAGGTTGGGCTCAGTGCGGATTAATATTTGCTATTGTCTCTTCTGGCTTTTCCTCCTGGCCAATCAGGATGGATAGGGTTGGCTGGGAGGAGAAGCTGAGGAGGCCGTGGATGGGCGAGTGTGGTGGGGGGGACTGCACCGTGGAGGGGTGAGCGTGGGGGGGCATCACTGTGGAGGGGTAAGTGTGGGAGGACCTGGGAAGTCTTACTATTTTTGTGTTTTTTTTAAATAATTACTTTTTACTTTTTTTTTTTCAGTTATTTTTTACTTGTTTCTATTATTATTATTATTTGTGGGGAGGGGGGTCTTTGGTGTGATATCAGAGGTCTAAAACAGACCCCCATAGCTCTATTTCTGAGACAGAAAAAGGGACTGAAGATAGTCCCTTTCTCTGTAGCACTTTACATGAATAATTGGAATCTGTATAGAGATTTCATTCATTCATAAAAGGACAGTCTGATACATTGTAACACACTCGCGGTTACAATGATCAGCTGTCAGTGGATATAGCAGTGATCGCTGCCTATATCCATTGTACAGGGGAGGTTGGCAAACACATGTTTATCAAGCCCCCCAAGCCTCAACTTCACCCCCACTCGCCACGATCCCCAGCCTGATAGATTACGGAGATCCATGCAGGGAGAGGATACAAGCGGCAGGAGGGGAAGGAGAGATGCTGCTCAGAGCGGCCTTGGATCGGGGGCAGTTGGAGGCTGATCTTACCGGTGGGGGGGGGCACATATGGGCCCCCCAAACCCCATGCAGCACCTGAAGTCAGCTGGAGCGGCAGAGGAGGGATGCTGGCTAATGATGGTGGCAGCGGGGGATCCGGTTTGTCGGGGGGTCTGATCGGGTGGAGGGGGGATCAGTTCTGGGGGGAAGGGGGTGAAGGGGATAGTAAAGAAGAGGGGGGAGTTTAAGGTAGAAGGGAGCGCCGGTAGGTGGAGTTGCAGGGGACAGGGAAGCGGCAGCATGGGTGGGGGGGCAGTCACATTTAGGATTAATAACTCTGATCAGCGGGTTATAATCTGCTGATCAGAGTTATATAACTGTTCAGCTGAGTCTGCTGAACAATTCCGATATAAGCTAAGGGTTATTGAAGTGACCATAAGCTTATAGGAGAGGGAGAAATGAGGTCCGTACGGACTTGGCCACCTGCAGGCACTTTTGTAGGTCCGTACAGCTTACGGACTTGGCAGTGAAAGGGTTAATAAACAAAATAATAAATAAAAAACTGCATCTTGGATTTACTTATCTTTGTGTAATATTAAAATTCGTTTGATGATCTAAATCGTTTAAGTGTGACAAATATTTAAAAAATAAAAAGGGGGCAAAAACTTTTTCACACAACTGTATATGTACATCTTTAAGCGCTTGCCGACCAGCGCACAACGATATACGTCGGCACAATGGTATGGCTGCACAAATGGGCGTACAGGTACGTCCCCTTCAAATTGTGTGCTCTGTGCCGTGCCCGCAGGAACCGCGGACTCGATTTGTCAAATACCACCAAAAGAAAGCTCTATTTGTGGGAAAAAAAGAATGTCAATTTTGTTTGGGTGCAACGTCGCACGAGAGCACAATTGTCAGTTAAATCAACGCAGTGCCGTATCGCAAAAAGTGCTCTGGTCAGGAAGAGGGGGTAAATTCTTCCGGGGCTGAAGTGGTTAAAGGATAAGTTCACCTTTTGACAAAAATTTATAAATGCCCATTTTTTTGCAGGTAAAAAAAAAAAATGCATTTTTTTTTTTGCTCCAGGAGCCTGGAAAGCATTGCACCAGCGATCAGCAAATCGCTGATGTCACGCAGGGCTCCTGCAGATCTGTCAAAGTATCGGCTTGCTCGTACCTTGTATGAGCAAGCTGATGCACTCTGACAGGAAGAATCAATGAACTACCACAGCACTATGGTAGTTCATTGAGAACTGTATGCCGACAGCCGCTAAGGCTGTCGAGACTTGCAGTTTTCTATTCACATAGGACTGTGAATGAGTGACAAGGATGGGCAGGTGGGGTTTTTAGAATTTTTTTATAACTAGCAGGGGGGGGAAGATCCCCCGCTAGCTGTCAAAGCTGGGGAGCCCGTTCTTTCATAACATGTTACACCCTGAATATGGGTGTAACATGTAACATGTTATGAAAGGTGAACTTATCCTTTAAAACACAACTCTAGGTACAGGTGTGAACTTGTTAATGTACTGCCACTTGAATTTGCATCTCTGTGTCTGCATTTTACCTATAGGAAATGTAGCGGAGTGCTAAATTTAGGGGAAGTGTTTGGGTGGTAGTTGTACCCAAACACCCTAATTGTTAGAGTTCTTGAAGCCATTTTTGTTCACAGGTGGAGTATTGGTGTGTAGTTCCCTGTGGCCTCTAGGTGGCGCTGCCATGGTCGGCCAGGGTTGAACCGCTGATATAGTGCTGTGCCTTGTGTGTCCCCTCTCGGCAGCCATTCAGTGGGTGTGGTCTACCTGCTGGGCTTGCTGGGAGAGGATATAAAAGGGGCAGACGCTGCCTGTTGAGGGTTCGTTGTCGGGGGGTCCTACCCCAGGGTTCTTGTTCCTGTCCGCCCTGGGCACCTTTGGCCCAGGGGCGGGTCTGCGGTTCGTGGTCGGTGGATCAGTCCCAGGCACCTTTAGTCCTGGGGCTGCAACAGAGGCCTGGGCCCAGCACCTTCGCCTGGAGCCCACCGGGGATCGAGGAGTCTCAGGGTGCCGCCTTGCGAGAAGACCCGTATCTTGGAGGAGGAGGCCGGGGGAGGAACCGTTCCGAGGGACTGCTGCGTTAGTCACAGTGAAAGAAGGGTCCCGGTAACTCTCCGGAAGGACGTCTTCTCCCTAAACGAAGGCCGAGTTCACTAGGTCTGTGGCAGAGACCGAGTTCACCAGGTCTGTAGCAGAGACCGAGTTCACCAGGTCTGTGGCAGAGGCCTTGGGTAGAGTTGGAGTGTCATTTGGCTGCTAGTCTTGTCTAAAGTAGACTATCCATTTGAGGCTGAGTCTGTTCGAGAAGCTGAACAGTGAAGTGATTGAGATTGTGCCTGGACCTCTCCCATATCTTATGCTGTCCTGTCTTTACTTCAACCTCTTTCCTATCAGAGACTGTTGTTTTACTAAAAGAGAAAATAAACTCTGTGTTGGAGTTGCAGCGAGTGTGGACATTTCAGTTACTGGGGGAAAAAGGGACTTATCTCTGTTATTCACAGAGGTGAGAGACATTTTCTGGTTATCTGACTGTGGAAGACCCATGAACAACACCGCTCAACCTCTTATTACAGGAGGGTACGGGCTTGTGGCATGGTGTGCCCCTTCTTCCTGAGAGGAGCCGAAGCAGGCAGGTAAAAGGGGGTCTGTGTGCTACAGAAATATTTTTACAAACAAAGTTTTAAAGAAATGTAGACAGTATGAGCAGTGCATGAATGGATAGACACTGCGTAACGTTACGTTACCTACTGCCTTCCTTTCCTAAAGAAACAGCCAAATATGATTTTGATTAAATGTAATTACAGCATAGGAACAGGTAAATACACTTGCAGAAAATAATTTTAGCTTTTCATTCATGATTAGGCCTTATATTTTTCTGTGTGATTTTTAATACACCTCTCTCTTGTACCAAACAGATAACTATCAAGGACAAACGCAATGCCTTGATATTTCAGTTTCAGTATTTCTGAAAGGAAAACAGGTCATCAAACCATGAAATATATGCTCAGCTGACCCGATATTAAAGGGGTGAATGGGAGGTCATGTCTTCAATACTGATCCAGCAGAGATCACATATTGGTTTGTTCTCTGCTTAGGTTCATTGGGTCAAGTGAATACTAAGCAACGCTATATAGATAGATCCAGACAGGTGTTTAGGGGAAAATTAAAATTGGAAAAGAAGAAGGAAAAAATATAGAACTTTTTTTTCTCCATTTTGCTAATTAATATGTCAGGGCTCATAAAGAAGAAAGTCGTCAGCTTTTCTTGGGCACTGCATCATTTTAAAAGAGCAATGTCAGCACAGCCTCGGCAGACAGTCAATACATATTAAAAAGAGTTCCAAGAGCTAAATCAAAATGAAACGAGAAAAGGGAAAAGGATAGGAAAGGAGATGGCTAATAAATAATAACACCGGGAACAAAAGCAACTCTATTTTATAAAATTATTACATTGCACTCCCTAAGAAAGGAACAGAGAAAAATAGAGGAAAGTAATGAGATGATGAGAACAATAAATACAGTACATATAGAAAATACTGTATACAGGTTATACATACAATACAGCTACAGTATACTATATATTAAAGTACCACATTTTAAACTATGTTATTTAAACACAGGGGACACCACATGTATTGACTATAGGGTTAAAGGTGTGTGCACCCAGAACTCATATTTCAGTTATGGGTAAGCACTAGCAGAGTGAGAAGACCAAAGACCCCTTGAACTTTATAGCTATCATGGGGTCATTGGCCGCTGTTACTACAACATTTTAAATTTATTTGGCATATTTCATTTCATTTAGCTTTGAAATAGCCAAACAATGGATTGAGGGAAAACAATCATGTGCTCTTAGTTTGGACATGATGGAGTAAAAAAAATAATCATCTGCATTGGTTACACACATAGTTTCGGCAACATCTAATGTTAAAGTTTAATCTACAACCCATAAATATACTCCTCAGAATCACAGTCCAGTTGAATTTGACACACGTGGCTAAATTTGCTAAGATCTGTTGGTATTCAGCTTGATAGATTAGCTACCGTATATACTCTAGTATAAACCGAGATTTTCAGCCCTTTTTTTGGGGCTGAAAGTCCCCCCCTCGGCTTATACTCGAGTCATCGAAATTTTTACATTGTAAATATTACCTGTAAAGAAGTTGTGGCTGCAGCGTCCATCGTTCAAATTCTGCGGCGTCCATCGTTCAAATTCCGCGGTCTCTTCCTGTTCCTTCCTTGATAGGCGAGTCTCAGCAGACACTCTCCGCCTATCACGATCATTCTCTCATCCTCAGTTTTCCAGCAGACGTCTGTGATTGGCGGAACACCCAACACAGTGTCTGCTGGGAAAACTGAGGATGAGAGAATGATCGTGATAGGCGGAGAGTGTCTGCTGAGACTCGCCTATCAAGGAAGGAACAGGAAGAGACCGTGGAATTTGAACGATGGACGCCACAGCCGCAACTTCTTTACAGGTAATATTTACAATGTAAAATAGGGAACAGCGAGCTAGGGAACAGTGGGGCATCGGCTTATACTCGAGTCAGTAAGGTTTCCCAGTTTTTTTGGCAACATTAGGTACCTCAGCTTATACTCGAGTCGGCTTATACTCGAGTATATACAGTAGTTCTTTCTGGTAAATGTAATCTATTCACAAAGACAATAACAACACAGGTACCATTTATGACTGATGCTTTGTCCAATAATCCTCCTACTCATCTTGATAGTATATTGTTTGAATATAAGGATAGTTTTGGAGTCATAATGCTTCATTCACACTTGCAATTAGAGGCAGGAAACCCAGCTACTGTTATCTTTGATCAGATGCAGGTGGTAAGCCCCATTAAAAACAATGGGAGGCTGACAGCTTCCACAGCGACTTATAGCCACTTGCATGTAATCACTTATGGAGAAAATACCTGCAAATGATAGGCCCTGGGCACAGACTGTCTGTATCCAGCTCTTGGGATCTGGGAGGGAGCCTCTCCTTACAAGGTCATGGAGAGGTGTCCTGGAACAGGAGCTAGGAGAGACAGTTGGCCACACGTCCAGAGTAAGTCCTTCAGGAAGGATCCAGGGCAGGTGTCGGTGAGTGAAAGCACAGTGGAGAGATCTGAAAGAGGCATGCCAGGGGAGCTGGGTGCAGAGCCAGAGGGAGAGACTGTGAAATATGTGTCAAATCGATGCAGCCATGAGGGCAGGGAGGATTTGCAAGTTGGACTTGCTGGGATCAGTAGTCCATCACCATTAAATCTTCTCAATTAACCAGTTGCTGTCATGAGGGGGTACTGCAGGCCCCGGCCTACAACGGTTTTATCTTCTAAAATTACCTGGGACTTATTCAAAGTGAGGCCTAGTCATTACTGATGGTGGGACATGATTACTAAGACTGTGACAGGAATGTGTTCTGAGGTAAAAGTCAGTCAAGCAGTGTGTTGGAGGAAGAGATGTTCTGAGATAAAAGTTTGTCAAGTTTAGGGTCAGCCATCTTGTCCTTTCTAAGAAGTGTGATGCAGTTATTATACTCTTTGAAGTATTAATCTGTTCTATAGGCATCCCATTTCTCTTTCCCCAACCAAGTTCAATCCCCTAATAAAATAACAAAAACAAGCAAGAGACTTTTCATTGACTAAAGGAGTGTGTCTAATGGATGTCTGGCAGCAGGGCGAAAGGTGTGGATGTTGTAACTAGTAGCAACCAACCGCTACATATGCATTTAAGGATATTGTTTAGAACTTTAAGGTATGGGGTCATAAAGCAGAGTTCCACCCATAATTTCACCTTTGCTGCAGTGGCTACAGTCCAGCACCATGAACAACATGTGGCTTTTTTTTTCCCTAGCTCTGTGTACCTCGTTAATAGGGTGTCTTGTTTTTTCTTCCTTTCCTGTGGCGCCTTTGCTCCTGGAAGATGTGTGTCAACATTCCCAGGAGTCAGTGGGCATCGCCGCCTGTTTGTATCACGGTATGCCCAGTGTGTAATGCGCATGCACGAGATTGAGAGGTGCATACTGGGTAGCCAGCAGCAGCTTATCCTAGTTCATGCCCACAATCAAGATGGAAGCGTTTAAGAAGGAGAAAACAAAGGTTAGTTTAAAAAAAAAAAAAAAGATGCACTAAAACGGCGGATTTTGTAACAACATGCTTTGTAATTAATAACAGAACGGGTGCCTTAAAAAAACTCTATGAGAGTCTGATAGCTCCTTTAGCTGGACAGGGCATATAGCAGTACCAACATTCAGGACAGCATGTGTCCAGGGACAAATACCTGGAACATAAAAAGTCTGTGTTTTGGGCATTGGTCCATGGGCACATACTGCCCTAAACATTTGTACTGTTAGGTTACAGCCCCGCCCAGTCACATAAGTTGTCAGCCTCTCAGAGGCAGCAGGGCTGGAGGGGGCACCTGTACCCTCCACCTGCAGCTAAACACCTGAATCTTAAAGGGCAGTGTGCATGGGGCCTTACAATGGATTCTCTTATATTGCATTTGGTAGCTCTCACACAGTCACTCTCAAAGCAGTCTCGCTGTCAGAGCAGTTCCTGACTTCACCGTTACTCAGTTTTAAGTATGGCAGATTCTTTATAACAGTTCAAATCCCAAGATGACAGTTCATCTCTCTCTAAAACCTAGTAAACATGGGCCAAATGTTGGACGGCATCGACCAGTTTAATAGAAACCAGCCAACATTCAGCCCATGTGTACTGCAGCCGGTCTGACAGAAGCCAGATTCTGTTGAAGGATCATGACTGAAAAAGGACTGCCGATTGGCTCCCGATCAGCAATCTCAGCCAGTAGATGAGAGCGCTGATTGGAGTGTTTTGGTGGTGGTGGGAGGGGAGTTCCTCTTTCAGAACACAATAACACAGCAGGGGAGATCACTGTACTAACATTGGATAGTTAATACAGCAGCTTCTCTTAAGCTGTCCGTTTTTTTTGGTTTGGCAGCCCTGCTGGGTTGAACGAAAAAAAAAAAAAAAGCTAGTAGTGTACACCCGGCATAAGAGTTCATCAATACATTGTACCATCAATCTATAGAACTACTGAGATCCACAGCAGCTGAAAACTAATATGGTTAAACATTGGAAAACGTTGAACAACCCAGGCTTAAAGCCTCTGTAAAGGCCACATCAACATGCTGAAGTAGCACTGACATCAGCAGATTCAAACTGCACTATACAAATCAGGTTAAGTTGCTTACATAATATATGGGACTTCAATGGTTTTATACTTGCCAGCATGGGATGAGTGAACTAAGTGAACCAAACACTACTGCATTCCCAAAATATATTAACGTGTTCTTTTAAAAAAAAATTAATAAGTTAAATAAATCACTAAGACATTGTAATGACACTGTAATATTGTCATGAGTTTGGTCAGTGCCATGTGTGCCATCCTATTACAATTCTGTTTTTCTCTATAATCTTTGATAATTCCTTAAAATAAGTACATGGTCACTGCTACTTTTGCAGTCAACCTGTCCTACAAATAAGATAGCTTGACTTGTTAACAACATTCAAACCAAATCAGCACTTACTATGTGACTTAAGAAATCCTTGACAATGAGAAGGTTGAAACCTCCTGCTATACATGACTATCCCTTTGTTCTACATCAAGGATCTCCAAACTACGGCCCTCCAGCTGTTGCAGAACTACATGTCCCATGAGGCATTGAAAAACTTTGACATTCACAGACATGCCTAGGCATGATGGGAATTGTAGTGCCTGAACAACTGCAGGGCCATAGTTTGGAGACCCCTGCTCTACATCATGAGACTGATGCAAGGTGTTCTTACACTGACAAGATGTTGAAGGCAAGGCTGTATGCAATATTTATTACCGGACTTACTACAGTACATACTGTATATAACACTTTCGAACTCTCCAGGTTGAGAGGGTGAAAGTCACAAAAATAAACAATGCACCTTCCAAGTTAGAACATGAGAGTGGGCAACTTTTTTAAATTTTTGGTACTAATTATAAAGTGTGCATTTAAA
The DNA here is from genome assembly GCA_029206835.1 of Rana muscosa. Lineage (NCBI taxonomy): Eukaryota > Metazoa > Chordata > Amphibia > Anura > Ranidae > Rana > Rana muscosa. Next base: position 311,009,505 of record CM055127.1, on the reverse strand, counting down.
ATAAATAATTCTTATGCAGCATAAAGGGCATAGAGCAACATTTCTAGAGAAGGACATAAGCAATCTGTGGATGTGACACAAATAATGTGACCTCGTAGACACATGAGAATGTGTTTCTAAATATACTTTAGGCTCATGCTGGATAGAAAGTAAATCTCAAGAGATTGTACTGTGGCATTCATATTTAGAAGAAACTATTAACTGTATATTGGGACTATTTCTAAGAACCATTAGTTGCATTAATCAGGTCAGAATATCTAATAACATATAGGTAAGACTTTGGTATGGTTTCAAATATCTTTAAAATTAACACTACCAATTAAAGTAAGCATCAAAAGCTAACGAGCATCAATCAATGGTTTTATTATTGTAGTATTAGGTTTCCGAAGACAGAAAGCCAGGCAAATTTGAAAAGATGACTTCTTCCGATTTAAAAGGTTGTGACTTGCACACTGCATGATATCAGAGAAATAGGGGCCCCTCTACTGGGTTACTATTGTTTTTAAGAGCATATAATGTCTAGACATTTATAGACTCCAGTGACATTTTTTGTATCGTGAGGGTCAAATATCATTTTTGCTGAGGTGACCGTGTTCCTGTAGCTTTCAACTTTTCCTTGCAAGTGGAACTTTATTTTAGCATTTTCCCATTTAAACCAATGTATCTGAGTAAATGCAATGACATTGCAAAGGTCACCAGATTTGAGAAATTATTGAAACATGCACTATTAAAACAGTATTAAACCTAAAACAATTTTTTTTAAATACTGCAGCTTACCAATCATTAGAATTGGTAGCTGCATTCGTTTTATTTTTTAGGTTTTGTTCCCTCTGTTTTCATCTGGTGATATGACCAATAACACAGCTCCTGGATTACAGTGTCCCCACTCTGGATGAAGAAGCACAGGGGCAACTTTGAACAGCAAAAATTATCAGTTTGGGGGAGGGAGTATTAAATACACTAGCACATCTAAATACACTAACACACTGAAGTCAAACTCCAGTTAATACTTTATAAGCAGTTACCACTAAGTTTTTTTGGGGATACAGGTTTTACATAAATAAATAAAAATTGATCATGGTAAGCTCCCCTGACAGTGTTTAATGGGTTGTCTCATCTCTGTGACTGCTACATATGTGGGAGATCTTGTTCTTTTGAAAAACAACAGCCTTACTAGCTGGGTCACAAGGTGAAAATAGAAGAAAGCCTAAAAAAGAAAACAAATGTAACCATCACATCTAAGAATTGCTAAGCTGAAATATAATACGATTGCTTTTGGGTTTATTACCACATTAAAATTAATATGTTTTTTATCATATTTACTGAAAAATATATGTATCCTAATTACTGAGAAATGGGAGCATGATACTGACATAAGTGTGTATTACCAAAAAAACATGAAACTTTGTCATTAACCACTTAACGACCGCTCACTGTACATATACGTCGGCACAATGGCACCGACAGGCACAATCACGTACAGTGTACGTGATTGCCTTTGTACAGTTGGGGGGTCCAATCGGACCCCCCTTCTGTACAGTGAGCGGTCGGAATTTGTCTGGGAGCGATCCGAGATGGGGGGGGTGGCCATTCGATTCCGGCCACCCCCCGCGATCGCTCCCGGCGAATGAGAATGCCCCCTCTGCCTGTGTAATGTAAACACAGGCAGAGGAAGCAGGAGGAAGTGATGTCATCTCTTGTGTGGCGCTCACATATACCGAGCGCCGTACAAGAGAAGACATCAAGGTTAGTGCACAAACACTACACTAACACCAGCACACATAGGCACATAAATCGCCCCCCCAGATCACCCCCAGCCCCCAGTCACAGTGTCACTGATTGCAGTGACCATTTATTTACTGATCACTGCAATCAGTGACATTTGTGACTGTAAAAGTGTCACTACAGTTTAGTTTTAGGTCCAGTGTAGCCCCCTAACCCCCCTAATAAAGGTTTAACCCCTTGATCACCCCCCAGATAACCCTTTCACCCCCTAGCACCGCCGTCGCTAAGCGATCATTTTTCTGATCGCTGTCTTAGCGTCGGTGATGCAGATCGGTAGCCAGTAATTTTTTTTTTAGGTTCGCCGCAGGTTTTTATAGCGTCAGGTACCCCCATAAATTATCTAATAAAGGTTTAACCCCCTTGATCGCCCCCCAGGTATCCCTTTCACCCCCTATCACCACTGTCGCTAAGCGATCATTTTTCTGATCGCTGTCTTAGCGTCGGTGATGCAGATCGGTAGCCAGTATTTTTTTTTTAGGTTCGCCGCAGGTTTTTATAGCGTCAGGTACCCCCATAAATTATCGAATAAAGGTTTAACCCCCTTGATCGCCCCCCAGGTAACCCTTTCACCCCCTATCACCACTGTCGCTAAGCGATCATTTTTCTGATCGCTGTCTTAGCGTCGGTGATGCAGATCGGTAGCCAGTAATTTTTTTTTAGGTTCACCACAGGTTTTTATAGCGTCAGGTACCCCCATAAATTATCTAATAAAGGTTTAACCCCCTTGATCGCCCCCCAGGTAATCCTTTCACCCCCTATCACCACTGTCGCTAAGCGATCATTTTTCTGATCGCTGTCTTAGCGTCGGTGATGCAGATCGGTAGCCAGTAATTTTTTTTAGGTTCGCCGCAGGTTTTTATAGCGTCAGGTACCCCCATAAATTATCTAATAAAGGTTTAACCCCCTTGATCGCCCCCCAGGTAACCCTTTCACCCCCTATCACCACTGTCGCTAAGCGATCATTTTTCTGATCGCTGTTTTAGCGTCGGTGATGCAGATCGGTAGCCAGTATTTTTTTTTTAGGTTCGCCGCAGGTTTTTATAGCGTCAGGTACCCCCATAAATTATCGAATAAAGGTTTAACCCCCTTGATCGCCCCCCAGGTAACCCTTTCACCCCCTATCACCACTGTCGCTAAGCGATCATTTTTCTGATCGCTGTCTTAGCATCGGTGATGCAGATCGGTAGCCAGTAATTCTTTTTAGGTTCGCCGCAGGTTTTTATAGCGTCAGGTACCCCCATAAATTATCTAATAAAGGTTTAACCCCCTTGATCGCCCCCCAGGTAACCCTTTCACCCCCTATCACCACTGTCGCTAAGCGATCATTTTTCTGATCGCTGTCTTAGCGTCGGTGATACAGATCGGTAGCCAGTAATTTTTTTTAGGTTCGCCGCAGGTTTTTATAGCGTCAGGTACCCCCATATATTATCTAATAAAGGTTTTAACCCCGTAATTGCCCCTAGTTAACCCTTTCACCAGTGATCATCATATAAGTGTTACGGGTGACGCTGGTTAGTTAGTTTGCTTTTTATAGTGTCAGGGCACCCGCCGTATATAACCCAATAAAGGTTTAACCCCCTGATCGCCCGGCGGGTGATATCAATTAGGTTTTAGCGTCAGAGAGGGTCTGCGCCACACCCCAGGCAGCGTCAGGTTAGTGCCAGTAACGCTAACACCCACGCGTGAAGCATACACCCTCCTTAGTGGTATAGTATCTGAACAGATCAATATCTGATCTGATCAGATCTATACTAGCGTCCCTAGCAGTTTAGGGTTCCCAAAAACGCAGTGTTAGCGGGATCAGCCCAGATACCTGCTAGCACCTGCGTTTTGCCCCTCCGTCCAGCCCAGGCCACCCAAGTGCAGTATCGATCGATCACTGTCACTTGCAAAACACAACACACATAACTGCAGCGTTCGCAGAGACAGGCCTGATCCCTGCGACTCCAGTGCTGTAGGAGGTGATTTCACCACCACAGTTAAAAAAAAAAAAAAGCAAATATGCCGAAGCATGGGGGTAGCAGGGGCGGAGGAGTGATTTTGCTCCTAATGCCGCGTACATACGGTCGAAATTCCGACGGAGGCTTGCCCGTGGAAAAGTCCGACCATGTGTGTGTGCGGCATAACTTTTTTGCGGGAGGATGCCCCCATGCTGCGGCATATATAAATGGTGCATGTATGCCCATCATTAGAAGTGGGTGGATGAAGGGCGGTATTCTAATGGTGGGCATACCCACCCGATCAATCTCTTTTTTCATTCAGCCAACTGGCTGCATGAAAAAAAAAAAGATTACAATACATGTCCAACAAGGACCAGCAACCTACTGGTATGTTGCTGGACTTTGAATGGTTATACCAGATTGATGCCTGCGGGTTCAGGTATCATCTTGGTATCATTCTTTTCAGCCAGCGGCCAGCTTTCATGTAAAAGCAATCCTAGTGGCTAATTAGCCTCTGGACTGCTTTTACAAGCAGTGGGAGGGAATGTCCCCCCCGGATATAAAAGCGCCATTGGGAAATTGGGAAAGCATTTTATCACACCGATCTTGGTGTGGTCAGATGCTTTGAGGGCAGAGGGAAGATCTAGGGTCTAGACCCCAGTTTTTTTTTTAAAAAAAGAGTACCTGTCACTACCTATTGCTATCATAGGGGATATTTACATTCCCTGAGATAACAATAAAAATGATAAAAAAAAAAAATATGGAAGGAACAATTTAAAAATAAAATAAAAAAGCAAAATTAATAATAAAAAAAAAAGCACCCCTGTCCTGCCCTGCTCTTGCCCAATGGCGAACGCAAGCGTCGGTCTGGCGTCATATGTAAACAGCAATTGCACCATGCATGTGAGGTATCACCACGAAGGTCAGATCGAGGGCAGTAATTTTAGCAGTAGACCTCCTCTGTAAATCTAACGGGGTAACATGTAAAGGCTTTTAAATGCTTTTAAAAATGTATGTAGTTTGTCGCCAATGCGCGTTTGTGCGAAATTTTAAAGCATGTCGTGTTTGGTATCTATGTACTCGGCCTAAGATCATCTTTTTTATTTCATCAAACATTTGGGCAATATAGTGTGTTTTAGTGCATTAACATTAAAAAAGTGTATTTTTTCCCCAAAAAATGCGTTTGAAAAATCGCTGCGCAAATACTGTGTAGAAAAAAAAATGCAACACCCACCATTTTATTCTGTAGGGCCTTTGCTTTAAAAATCTATATAATGTTTGGGGGTTCAACATAATTTTCTTGCAAAAAAAAAATGTTTTCATGTAAACAAAAAGTGTCAAAAAGGGCTTTGTCTTCAAGTGGTTAGAAGAGTGGATGTAAGCTTCCTAATGTTGTGTATAAAATGCCAGAACAGTTCAAACCCCCCCCCAAATGACCCCATTTTGGAAAGTAGACACCCCAAGCTATATACTGAGAGGCACGTAGAGTCCATGGAATATTTTATATGTTGACACAAGTTGCGGAAAAAAGACAATATTTTTATTTATTTTTTGCACAAAGTTGTCACTAAATGATATATTGCTCAAACATGCCATGGGCATATGTGGAATTACACCCCAAAATACATTCTGTTGCTTCTCCTGAGTACGGGGATACCACATGTGTGAGACTTTTTGGGAGCCTAGCCGCGTACGGGACCCCAAAAACCAATCACCACCTTCAGGCTTTCTAAGGGTGTAAATTTTTGATTTCACTTCTCACTGCCTATCACAGTTTTGGAGGCCATGGAATGCCCAGATGACACAAAACCCCCCCAAATGACCCCATTTTGGAAGGTATTGTGAGTATTTTGCAGATCTCGCTTTTTGTCACAAAGTTTTGAAAATTGAAATTGAAAAATAAAAAAAAAAAAAAAAAAATTCTTTCTTCATTTTCAAAAACAAATGAGAGCTGTAAAATACTCACCATGCCTCTCAGCAAACAGCTTGGGGTGTCTACTTTCCAAAATTGGGTCATTTGGGGTTTTTTTGTGCTATGTTGGCATTTTATGGCCTTCGAAACTGTGATAGGTAGTGAGGAGTCAAATCAAAAATTTGTGCCTAGAAATCCTGAAGGCGGTGCTTGGATTCGGGGTCCCGTACGCGGCTAGGCTCCTATAAAAGTCCCACACATGTGGTATCCCCGTACTCAGGAGAAGCAGCAAAATGTATTTTGGGGTGCAATTCCACATATAACCATGGCATGTGTGAGCAATATATCATTTAGTGACAACTTTTTGTAATTTTTTATTTTTTTTGTCATTATTCAATCACTTGGGACAAAAAAAAAAAAAAAATATTCAATGGGCTCAACAGGCCTCTCAGCAATTTCCTTGGGGTGTCTACTTTCTAAAATGGGGTCATTTGGGGGGGGGGTTTGTGCTATCTTGGCATTTTATGGCCTTCAAAACTGTGATAGGTAGTGAGGAGTGAAATCAAAAATTTGCGCCCTTAGAAATCCTGAAGGCGGTGCTTGGTTTCCGGGGTCCCGTACGTGGCTAGGCTCCTAAAAAGTCCCACACATGTGGTATCCCCGTACTCAGGAGAAGCAGCAGAATGTATTTTGGGGTGCAATTCCACATATAACCATGGCATGTGTGAGCAATATATCATTTAGTGACAACTTTTTGTAATTTTTTTTTTTTTGTCATTATTCAATCACTTGGGACAAAAAAAAAAATTCAATGGGCTCAACATGCCTCTCAGCAATTTCCTTGGGGTGTCTACTTTCCAAAATGGGGTCATTTGGGGGGGTTTTGTACTGCCCTGCCATTTTAGCACCTCAAGAAATGAGATAGGCAGTCATAAATTTAAAGCTGTGTAAATTCCAGAAAATGTACCCTAGTGTGTAAACGCTATAACTTTTGCGCAAACCAATAAATATACGCTTATTGACATTTTTTTTGCTAAAGACATGTGTCTGAATACATTTTGGCCTAAATGTATGACGAAAATTGAGTTTATTCGATTTTTCTTATAACAAAAAGTAGAAAATATCATTTTTTTTCAAAATTTTCGGTCTTTTTCCATTTATATCGCAAAAAATAAAAATCGCAGAGGCAATCAAATACCATTAAAAGAAAGCTCTATTTGTGGGAAGAAAAGGACGCAAATTTCGTTTCGGTACAACATTGCATGTCCGCACAATTTACAGTTAAAGCAGCGCAGTGCAAAATTCTGAAATCACCTTTGGTCCTTTAGCTACCAAATGGTCCGGGGCTTAAGTGGTTAAGTAGTGATTTAAAAGAAAAAAAATCAAGAAAGTTTGTCTGCACCATTTGGAGAGTTGACTTGACTGTATTGTAGGAACAAGGTACTTTACAAAAAAAAACACTCAAGTTAACCTATACATTATGATGAAAGGATCAAAATTAACCCCACAAGTAAAATATTGTGAAGTGCAGCATTATTTTCCTAAAACACCAGTTTTTCAACTACTATTACTTGCATCACAAATCCCAAAAAAAGGGGGAACAATCCTCATTTCATGACAGACAGGATCACCACCTACAGAGGTCTGAGCACATCACCTTCCAAACAGTTTGTGAATATTAGCTGCTCATGGATGTGGATATATAAAGACCAAAGCTGTCCAAGTATGTAACTTCAACGTGACTGCTTATATCTTGGACTGAACAACCTAAACATTCACCCTGGGTACAGAACAGCAGTTTTCAGATAAGTCTATGTATGTACCTACACAATTTTTGTGTGCAGAACTGTACCACCTTCTGATTGGTAATATAGGATACTGTTATTTACCTCTGCTGTGCTTGGCTAGCCTAAGGAATTGGCCTAGAGAATGGACGTGAGGGGAGCTGTTTTAAGCTCCCCGAGCCCTTGGGAATGTTGCAGAAGGAGTTTCAAGGCTCCCCTATTCACACACCTGTTAGGTAATAGCATTATTATTCCTGGGCAGAGGGTCTTTCCCCTCCGCCTCCTTTAAGGTAACTAATAAAAAGGCACAGGGACTGTCACATGTAGGTCAGGAATGTTCTAGAAGGTAAAAAAAAAAACTAATTTAGGTAGGCTCAGCAACCCTCTCTGTGACCAGAATTCCTGAAGACCTTACCTGGAAACTCCTGTGTGCTGTCTGCGCTATGAAGAGCCTGGTTCGCCGCCTGTTGGAGAGGACTGGGGCTAAGGATGGTGAGGCCTGGATGCAGCATTGTTTGTCCCTGTCCCAGGAGCCGTTACTTACTCCCGCAGAGGAATGAGCGGTTGCCTCTACCTCCACCCCCTCAGTTGACTATTCCTCCGTCTCTGCCTCCGCCCCGCCATCTTCCCCCTTGGTCATTCCCCTCCCTCTGATGGAAGAGTCTCCCTACCCAGGGGGTATTCATATGGGCTTGTCTTCTCCTTTGGGCAGCTCTGCCATTGGAGGGCGGGCAGAGGAGGTGGCCCCCATTCTCTCCGCGCCTGAAGCTAAACTGGGCAGTATTCCTCTGACCAGGAGGAGGTCTCAGAGGCGCAGACCATCTCCTTCAGCCTGTTATCCCCTGCCGGGGGCCAAGAGACTGCCTCCTACTACCAGAAGTAGCCAGTGAGGAGCGTCTGACGGCGGACACCACGTGATACGTGGCGGCGCTTCTATGGCACCCCCCAGCGGTCTGTCCTCTCTCTCTGTTTTGTCTCTTCCACAGGTTCCAGCGTCAGCAGCACACATCCGCTCAGGTGAATCACCGCTGCTGGCTGGTCATAGCGGCAGCTCAAGAAGGTTTGACAGCGGTTCAGGATCCAGGGACTGCGTTCAGAGCTCCAGCATTCCTTCACCATTAGAGGCGCAGCAGATTCCTGTTGTGTGCTCTCAACTGCCAGCTGTACATAGTCCAGGTACCGATAACTTAGCTCAGCTGCAATTACTAACATCTCTAACTTCTAACGTAGACCAGTGTTCAAGAATTTCAATAATTGGTTACAGGCCTTTTTAAGATACTCTAGTGTTATTTGTGAGAAATGCCCTGAAAATAGTGTAGGTCTGCTGCAACACTTAGACATTGTTCTAGAGGCCTACAAGAATATTGGTGGGGTTTCTTGGTTCACGTATGATGAATCATTCCGGCAGAAGATGTCTGTGCATCCCACTCTGACATGGGGTACGAAGGACATCAGATTGTGGCTTAATCTTTTTCTCCCTCAGAGAGTTTTCAACCCAAAATCACAGCCCCCCACGTCTGCCTCTGGTATTACCTACAAAAAAGGGTTTGTTTCTCATTTAATGAGACCCAGTGCAAGTTCCCAGGTACATGCAGATACAGACATGAATGTGCATTTTGTGGAGGAGCGCATCCTGTTGCAAAATGTTTCAAAAAAATGGCAGCCTCCAACCAGCCTCCGAATAGGGACTCCTTTTCAAAAGGCCCTATCTCCGGTGAGGTTGGAAAAAATGCTTCCGTGGCTGCAATGGTACACAGACAGACAGATGGCCCTATTGCTCTTTGAAGGGTTTAATGAGGGGTTTTTACCTCCCCCTTTTGAAGGTCAAGGTTGCATAGTTAGGAAGAACTTAAGATCAGGGCTGGAATTTCCAGAGGTTGTTAGGGAAAAAATATTTAAGGAGCTACAAGAAGGTAGAATCATGGGCCCCTTTTTTCAACCCCCCTTTGCCAATTTCAGAATTTCCCCTCTGGGGGGTGGTTCCAAAAAAAGAGAAAGGGTCTTTTTGTTTAATACATCACCTTTCTGCTCCAAAAGGGGATTCCCTTAACGATCAGATTAGTGAGGAAATGGCATCTGTGCATTATTCCACATTTGAGGATGCTTTGGTCAAACTCCGGCTGTTGGGACAGGGGGCTCTCATGGCAAAGGCGGATATCCAATTAGCCTTCAGTTTATTTCCCATTAATCCTTTATCATTTAACTCCCTAGGTTTTGTTTTTGAAGATTATTTTTTCTTTGATAGGTGCCTCCCAATGGGTTGCTCGCTCTCCTGTATGTATTTTGAGGCGTTTGCTACGTTCCTTGAATGGGTGGTGAGAGAGCACTCCGGTTCAACCTTCTTACTACACTACTTAGATGATTTCCTTTTCTTGGGTAGTTCTGTTGGGGATTGTTCGAAGGTCATGAATTATTTTCTTTAAATTTGTGCATCCTTCAATATTCCTTTGGCCAAGGAGAAGACTATAGCCCCCACCAGGCGGTTGGTTTCCTTGGGAATCAATATTAACACCTCAGCTATGGAGTTTGAACTGCCGGCTGAGAAAATTATTCAATTGAAAGAGAATCTATATGTCATAGTTAGGAGAAAGAAAGCTATTTTGAAAGAAATACAACAATTATTAGGGCTGCTGGCATTTGCATCCAGAGTCCTTCCTGTTGGTCGGATATTCTTCAGACGTCTCTACTTGCCGATTTTTGGTTTTAAAAGTCCCACCTCTCATATTAGGATCACCTCAGTGATTTGGGAGGATTCATGGGTATGGTCAAAATTTCTGGAAGACTTTAACAGTAGAGCTATTTTTTAAGCTGATTTTGTGGCTGACCGCGATTTTTCCCTATTCACTGACGCAGCAGGCTCAGTAGGTTTTTTCAGCGTTATGGAGAACCCATTGGTGCACTTTGCTGTGGCATTCGAGTTGGCGACAAAAAGGCCATCTAAAAAACATTGTAATTCTGGAGCTATTCCCTATTGTGGTTGCTTTTGAGATATGGGGGGAGTATTTTGAAAATAAAATAATTATTTTCAGTACGGATAACATGGAAGTCCTTTTTGCGATAAACTGCTTATCGTCTAAATCACCTCCTGTTATTTCACTAATCCGGTATATTGTTTTTAAATGTTTAAGCCTCAATGTTTAGATCAAGGCCCTCTATTTACCTGGGAAGTTGAATGACATAGCAGACTCTCTCTCACGTTTGCAGATGAAGAGATTCAAGTTACTATTCCCAGCTGCAGACGAGGAAGGGATCCAGTGTCTTTCGCATCTATGGGATTTGATTTAGAACTGGTCCAGTCAAACATTGGAAAAGTCATCGCCCCTGCTACTCTGGCAGCTTACTTTTCAGCTTGGTTGCTGTCGTTATCACATTTAGATTTTCTGGATGAGCAGCACTCTGCCTTTTCTGAACAGTTAGTATTGTCCTTTTTAAACAGATTAATTGTTTAGTCCCTGTCTTGGTCTCAGGTTAGTAAAACTTTGTTTAATTTACTAAAAAAGGAAATGTCTGCCAATCAACCTCCTTGCTCTGCTTTCTTTTAAGTCCGCCAGGCTCTGAAGGGTTACAGGAAGGGGACAAAACACCCAGATACCAGATCGGCTATTACCCCAGCTATCCTTACCAAGCTTTGTTCAGTGGTTAATTTGGGCTGCTTTTCAACCTATGAGGCTTCTCTGTTCAGAGCTGTTTTTTCGCTATTATTTTTCGGAGCATTTCGAATTTCCGAAATAGTTTCTCCAAATAAAAAAATTGGGTCTGGTCTTAGGCTGTCACAGGTTTTTCTTGAAGAATCCAGCCTTTCAATATTTATCCCGAGATCAAAGACGGATCAACTGGGTAAGGGTACCTGGGTTAAATTTAATTATCGTATTTATCTTTAAACCTTAAAATCAGGGGAAAATCGTGGGTGCGTGTTATACGCCGATACCCACCTATCCCCCGTCGATTTCCGCTGACTGTGAGCGGAGCGGGGGGATTGGCCGCCGAGATACACATAGCCGAGTGTACTCGGCTCTACTCGGCTTTTCTCGACTCCGCTCACAGTCACGCCCAGTCCCGCCATTGGACCTGTGTTATGTCCATCATAGGGCGGGACTCGGCGTGACTGTGAGTGGGGCCGAGAAGAGCCGAGTAGAGCCGAGTACACTCGGCAATGTGTATCTCGGCTGCGTTCTCGGCGGCGTTCGCCCTGCTCCACGCAGTCTCGGCGGCGCCAATTTTAAATTGGCAAGGCTGCAATAAACACTGGGGGCAAGGCGACACTGTGGCAAGGCTGCACGGTGACAAGACTGCACGGCTGCACTGTGACAAGGCTCCAGTGGACACTGGGGCAAGGCTGCAATGGACGCTGTGACAAGGCTGCAATGGACACTGGCAAGGCTGCAATGGACGCTGTGACAAGGCTGCAATGGACACTGACAAGGCTGCAATGGACGCTGCGACAAGGCTGCAATGGACGCTGACAAGGCTGCAATGGACGCTGACAAGGCTGCAATGGACGCTGACAAGGCTGCAATGGATGCTGACAAGGCTGCAATGGACGCTGGGGCAAGGCTGCACTGTGACAAGGCTGCAATGGACACTGATAAGGCTGCATTTAAATGTAAGTTATTTTTCCTTAAACTTCCCTCCTAAAAGTTTTTTTCCCTAAAATTCCCTCCTAAACTTGGGGTGCGTGTTATACGCCGGCGCGTGTTATATGCCGATAAATACGGTAATTTCCGAATTTGCCTATTTTCCCCGTCAACCTTGTTAGTAAATATCTACAGGTCAGGGTTTTTGGGGGAGATCTTTGTTTTAGCCACAATGATGGCACCCCCTTGTCCACTTATCAATTTAATGCAGTTTTCCAAAAATGCTTGGTTTTGTTGAACTTGGATAAGTTGTCTCTCTCATCCCATTCCTTCCATATAAGGGCCGCTACCGAGGCTGCCAGGATAGGTTTAGACGTAGGTAACATTAAACGGATTGGTTGATGGCGGTCAGATGAGTATAAATTGTATATCCGTCCTCATTGTTTGATTTAATTTCAGGTCAGGCATTGTCTGTTTGGATCGTGGGACACTCGTTCATTTTCTGGGCCGAAAGGAGAGCTTTGCGACAAATATATTCCGGAAGCTTGAATTTTGACCCCTCTTTGGTAACTATTACCTGGCATGGCAGAAGGGGTATGCTATGGCAGAATTTGTTTGATGATTTGAGTTACATGTTTCAGTCCTTACCAATTCCAGATGTATTGATTCTCTATCTTGGTGGGAATGATATAGGGCCGATTAAGACCCTTGATTTAGTTTTTCAGATTAAGCATGATTAGCTTCAGTTTTCCTTATCCTTCCCGGGGCTAAGTTTGATTTTCTCGGAAATTACGCCAAGGTTGGTATGGTTGAACTCCCCTTTCGAGAAGGTTAGAAAGAGGATAATTGGAACTATAGCAAAGTTCATGCCCATTATTATAGGCCTATCCTTTTGCCACGTAGACTTGGAGGGTGGAAGGGAGGGCCTTTTTAGAGCAGATGGTGTCTATCTCTCTGAAATCAGCCTGAACATTTTTAATAATGACCTTTAAACTATGGTAGAGTTGGCCGCGAGGAGGGGTGGTTGGGCCGGTCTTGTTTAAAAAAAAAAAAAAAAACAAGCCCAGCTAGTGGGGGTTAGTTAATAAGGAGTTAATTCCAACCCAAATCATAGTGGCTGGGTTGATGTATGTATATATAGTGTCTCTGTATAAATATTATGAATTATAAACTTTAATGGCTTCATTTAGGCTTCATGTAGTTTTCCCCAGCATGAAGGAAGGAAGTAGCAGAAATTTTACTTTTTGCCCTAGTTTTTATGTTTTATGTATATGTGTACCTCAGTTTATGCACTTTCATTAACATACTGTACATGTACACCAGTAATTTGCATCAAGGCCTATTCACATCTATACAAACTGGCACGTGCAAGAGTTTGGAACATGTTGTGAAAGGTCACATAGTAAAATCCCAGACTTGTGTTTGTGTAAAGCCAAAACTTTTTTTTTTCTTTTCAAAATGTAAACGCTTATTTCATTTTTTATTTTTTTTTGCTGCCTGTGTCCCACTGCACAGATTTTTATTTGTTTTCCTGTCACGGATATGTCAACAGAAAATGAGAGAAAATCCATCCAAAGTGATTTATATAAAAAATAAATAAAAAATAGCATGGCCAAAGCTTTTTTGGTCATACTTCTCTTTTTGGTCACAAGAGTGCATTTACTTGAGCACTCATGTGACCCAGAATCAGCTGACAGTGGGCTGACACCACGGGGCCACTCCAAACCTTAGAGGGATCCCAACAATAATGTTGGGATCCACTCAGACACCTTAAAGGCAGATGGGCTCAGCCTCTCGGGGTTCCATTGTGAGCCTGAGCCAACTACTCCCGTCCCCTCTCCTGCTCCAGTGAGCACTGGAGGGGCGGGGCAGAGCAGAGAGCGGTGACTGGCAGTCATCGCTCTCTGCTCAGAGAGGACCCAGGAACTGAGAGATCAGCGGTCATGTGAATCCTCAGTTCCTGAGCTTAGAGATGAGGGACAGCTTCAGCATCTGGCCAATGCTACAGAAGGTAGGTAAGCATGTATATTTACGTATTTATTTATTTTTAACATTCCCACACTTCTTTAAAATCTTAGACAGTTATTACAGGAACAAGTGTCTCGAGTGGATGATTTATCCACACATCTTGCTTTAGTGAGAATTCTAAAAAAATTTAGGTCTCCATTCAGTTTATTGTCTTGGCAACAGTAGTCATGAGGACGATTTGAGGGCTGAATCATCTCAACGTGAACACAAACCGCAAACATTTGAAAGAGGTACTGAATCTTACACACTATCAAAATTGCCTTTACATGCACTTGAACTATTGAATACAATAGACCAGTTTTTGTACACAGATATGTGCTGCACTGTTGCACTAAACCCCTTCATTGTGAATAAACATTTAGATTACAGGCATTTAAGCACTTAAGCCCCAGACCATTTGGCTGCCAAATGACCAGGCCACTTTTTGCGATTCGGCACTGCATCGCTTTAACGGACAATTGCGCATCGTGCGATGTGGCTCCCAAACAAAATTGACATCCTTTTTCTCCCACAAATAGAGCTTTGTTTTGGTGGTATTTGAGCACCTCTGCGGTTTTTATTTTTTGTGCTATAAACAAAAATAGAGCAACAATTTTGAAAAAAAAAATTCTATATTTTGTAATTTTTGCTATAATAAATATACCCAATTTGTTTTTAAAAAGCACATTTTTTCTCAGTTTAGGCCGATATGTATTCATCTACATATTTTTGGTAAAAAAAAAAAAATAATCGCAATAAGCGTATATTGGTTTGCGCAAAAGTTATAGCATCTACAAAATAGTGGATAGTTTTATGGCATTTTTATTATGAATATTTTTTTTTACTAGTAATGTCGGCGATCTGCGATTTTTACCGTGACTGACTTTATGGCGAACACATTGGACACTTTTGACACATTTTTGTGACCATTGTCATTTTTACAGCGATCAGTGCTATAAAAATGCACTGCTACTGTAAAAAAGACACTGGCAGTGAATGGGGTTAACCACTAGGGGGCGCTTAAGGGGTTAAGTGTGTCCTAGGGAGTGATTCTAACTGTTAGGGGGAGAAACTACCAGTGACACGTCAGCGATCACTGTTCCCGATAACAGGAAACAGTAGAACCCTGACGTGTCACTAGGCAGAACAGGGGAATGCCTTGTTTACAAAGGTATCCCCCTATTCTGCCTTTGCCGCCCGCAATCACATAGAGTTCCCAGGAACCCGAGGGCGCACTCACGAGGCATGCAGCGGGCACGCGCCCCCTGGGTGGCAAATTTAAAGGGACGTACAGGTACGCCCATTTGCCTGCCCGTGCCATTCTGTCGACGTATATCGTCGTGCGGCGGTCGGCAAGTGGTTAAAGGATAAGTTCACCTTTTGTAACATGTTACATCCATATTCATATCCATATTCACAAATGCACTGGCTGCAGCACCCCCCCCCACCCCCTATTTTGACAGCAAGCATCATTCATTCACAGTGTTCTGTGAATTGGAAAACTACAAGTACCGACAGCCTTTGTGGCTGTCGGCTTGCAGTTTTCAATAACTGATGATTGCTCTAGGTCATGGGACCTCCAGCTGTTGCGAAACTACAATTCCCATCATGCCTCCGCCTTTGAGAGTCAAGCTTGTAACTCAGCGGCTTGCAATGCCTCATGGGACTTGTAGTTCCGCAACAGCTAGTGGGCCACAGGTTGAGCATCCATGCTCTAGTTTACTGAACTTTCCGTGTAACTGCCTGCCTGTATTGGAGTCTGTATCAGAGTCTGCAGGCTTGTGGTTTTACACCCACAATCTGCAGATCGTGGGTGCAGTGCTTTACCGGTTCCTAACAAAAACAATAATAAATGCATATTTTATTACCTGCAGAAAATTGTGCATTTATTTATTTTTTTAAAGGTCAACTTTTCCTTTAAATGTTTATATCTACATATACATCCGTCAAAATACAATTCCTACAGGACAATCTGAGCAAAAATGCTTGTGCTTATTTCCATGTACAAAACTGGTAAACACATTACACATAGTAGCATGACATTGTTAACTATTTGAACCGCATCTATTCCAAAAAATACACCTATTTTAGAAATATTCCACATTAAAACAGGTTTTTGCCTATCACCAGCAAAAATATACTTCAAGAAGGAAACATGGTGCACTTCAATATCTTCCACTTAGTAGATTATTTCAAAGAAGTCACATCACCTGCTCAAGCTCCTCCCTCTAACATGATTCCCCTTCTGTTGGGCTTGATGCAAAGTCTGCAGATATGCATGTGGTCAAAAGCTTATGCTAATATGTGATTTTATATTATACAATACTGATCTATGAATCCCCTTATAAATAAATTTTGCATAGCTCGAATGTACTTCACTGTCAAATACTAGCAAATGCTTTTTCATAAATAGTGGATGCACGCTATGCCTTCTGCAGAATTTAACTTTAGGCATAAATGGACCAGCATGGTTATGATTGGCAGTCTAAATGGACTATGAGTTACTTTTGTCTGAGTTACAATTTCAGGAATGCAGTTTGGCAGAAAGAAAAATAATTACCAAGTATGAGACAGGTATACAAACTGCTGCCATGCAACGTGTGCCTGGAGAGTTTGTGTCTGTGTCACAGGCAATTTGAATCATCAAAATCAAAATAAAGTTAAATATCCGTGGAAAACACCTAGGGGGTGTAAAGAAAATAATAATGCTGCCAACCAATAGAAAATATAAATTAAGTTTGATCAGGGGTTAAATAAACTAAGAAACTGCGAATGGTGAAACTACAGAACGTTGTAACCAAAAGGCAACCCTTATGTAAGTTAAATAAACAAAACAATGTGCTAGGCTTAATTACTTTTAACAGGTTTTCCTGCTTCTGTCACTGCTGTTTTGCTATAGGCATGAGTTTAAATCTACTGAAATACATTTCCACATTAACTGCAACTTTTTATGTTTTAGCCAAATACTCTAGGACTGATTGAAAATTGTAACCCGTGCTGTAAAATGATGCTGCTCAAGTAAAGCACACATTTTCGTTACTCTGTTCTTATGTTATTATGGTCAAACCCCATCCACTCACCCCCTGGTGTGAACTGGATCTCCATTTCCACAAATGTCTGTTAGCAGAAAAAATTGCAATTTCAAAGTTCTCTGAGCTTTTTGTTTTAAAAGCATAGTAAACAGGCATGTTAAAAATGATAGTAATTTTTTTACTTCAATGTGCATTGTGGTCCATTGCCCATTTATTTTTGGGGGCCCTTAATGTGCATCTATGGGCCAAAGTATGCACATGCCTCATTTAATTCAAATGCAACGCATGTCTTCTTTATATGTGTTGAGGTGCGCAGAGTAGCAAATGTATTTCTTTTATTCCACATGTGTGTGCTGAGATGCCAATTAAGCTGAACACATTGACATGCACACATCATACACTACTGTTTCCGGAATTAAGGCTCATGATAAAAATGTTATTACATGCACAAAACTGAATACATAAATGTGAATGGGACCTACATGGATATACAGGATTTATAAACGTCACATTCCATATCATGCACATAAATTGTCATATTTGATATATAAAAATAAAAAAAAATATTAACTTATAACTGGAAATCCCCTTACAAACCTTTTCTACCTGCCTTTGCCATTATTGCACACATTTCTGTACCTTATTTTTCACCTTTTTTCATAGAACAGAATAAAAGCACAATGTATGGTCTGAATAACCAAGATTCCTGCTAGTGCAGAAAGTCATGAAGTCAAGTACTTTGAACGAAGAGAAAAGTTCAAAGACAGATCTCTGATTACAGCAACATGCATGTTCTACCTCTGCCCAAATTCTTACCATACATATCCTTGCACTGAGAATCCCAACAAGTCCCAGCTGCTGCTACCTAGTATAACACCACCTTACCAAGCATCCAGTCTAGTCCCCTAAGTCAGTACTCAGCTGTCCGCAAACATCAACACCTAGACTTGATATCAAAGTCTAACTGAAAGGACTTATGGACTACGTGAAGAAATAGAAGCTGGATAACCTGGTGAAAGCCAGGGAAGAAGCTTTAATCCATCCTAGCAAGCATTGTCTGCTATACAAATGAATAATATGCTGAAATCCATACCCTAGATAATTTGATATGTCAGTTCCTGACTCTAGAGTATAAAAGAATAGAGTTAGTATACTCAGTATAGCATATGTAAATATGGCAGTAAGATAAGCAAGAGAGTCAGGGTTCATCTTCTGAAACTATACTCTATGTCATGAATTCCCATCATAAAGATGGATGCAGAACTGCAGACTGCTTCAATACCTGATCAGTCATATCCTGTAAACAGATGTTAATGCAGTAATGTAAAACTTTTGAGGCATAAAGAAAAGTAAAAAAACAAACAAACACCCTGCCACCAACCATTAAAAAAACAAATAAATAACAAACACATAATACTTACCTGCTCTGTGCAGTGGATACAGGGCAGCCCGACCCCTCCTCTTCTCGGGTCCCTCTCCGCTGCTTCTGGCCCCTCCCCTCCTGTTGAGTGTCCCCACAGCAAGCAGCTAACTATGGGGGGACACCCAAGCTGAGTCACAGCTCTCTGTGTCCATTCAGACATGGAGCTGCTGTTCGGCCCACCCCCTCTCTCTCTCCTGGTTGGCTGACATTGATTGAAAGTTGTGGGAGCCAATGGCACCACTGTTGTGTCTCAGACTGTCCCAGACTTCCAAGGGACTTGTGGACATCGCTGGACAGAGATGGGGCTCAGGTAAATATTAGGGGGTGCTGGGGAGGCTGCTACACACAGAAGGTTTTTTATCTTAATGCATTGAATGCATTATTATAAAAAAACTTCTGCCTTTACTACAACTTTAAATTGCTGGAAGGAACCATTTTCCTAGTAGTCACTATTCCCTCTATCTCCTGGCATGTCATAGTCCTCTTCTGTTCTGGAAATGTTTATTACTGTCTTTGGTGACCCGAGCCCACTCCTCTTCTTCTCCCCTCAGCTCCCTACATACTGTAAACTTTAATGTAGCTGTCAGGTAAGGGATGATGGAGACTACAGTGTTTTGCTTGAGTGAGCTCGGAGACTGGTGAGGCTACTGACGTCACATCCAAGATGGTGGTGCCCTGCAATAACATGTCTAAAATATGTTAAATGCACATATAATCTTATGATAAGATTGTTGTTGAAATGGTCTGGCAATAGAGTCTCTTTAATCATTACCGTCTACAGTACATAGATATATGGATTTTACCAATATCAAGCTATTTATGTAGGTGAGATTTTTGGCTAGGGAAACACGCCAACTGAGACATTTTCTATTGCCCAATGCCACCAATAAAACCAACAATGCACAATCATAGTGTCAATTATTAGACATGTGCAGAACGAAAAAAAAATGTTGTCGGGATTCATTTTTTTTTATTAGTTTTCGAATCAATTTCAAATAGTTTTCAAATTTGAAAAGTTTTCAAATCAATTTTGAATAGTTTTTGAATTAGAAAAGTTTTCGAATTCAAATAGTTTTCCAATTTCCCCAAAAAATAAAATAGATAACAAAGGAATAGAATAGAAAAAAAGATATATTCTGCTTTTCTAATCTATTTTATTCTCTTTGGAAATTGGAACTATTCAAAAAGTTTTCAAATTTGAAAACAATTTGAATTAGAAAACTATTCCAATTCAAATTTCATTCAAATTTCGTTATTTTCGGATTTGTTTAAATTTGGTACTATTCTAATTCGGATATATCCGAATTTCCGAATAATGAAAATGATTCCGAATTTTAATTTGGAACAAAATGAACCACACATGTCTATCAAATATACTGTACATAGTTTTTCAAGCCTGTGGGGTGTTGTGGGACTCTCAAACCACCCTATCATCTCCTATCCTTGTAAGTATTCCAAAATAAGTGCACCTGTCTTGCTTGAGACACTCATGCCTAGGCTAAACAGCAAACAAGTAGATATTGCTATTTTGCCATTTCACTGATAGTACTTGCAGAAGGCTATAAATGGCAGTTAAAAATACATTTGTTTAATTTAATTGGGAAGTACATAGGAAGGAATGTATGTAATGTGCTATTATTTCTAATATATACCCAGGAATTCCATTCCGATTCTAAACAAGGGAATTAGGAAACTATGCAGCCAAACATGGCAGATCTTTCATGCCTGAACTGAACTTCAAAGTTAGCTTAGTGGACATTGCACGTATGTAGTTATAGTATGTGGTGACCATCAATGTTAACTGGTGTTATTATATACACAAAAAAGCTACTGTTTTCTACTTTATTTATCCTATAGCCAGTGTATTTCATAAAAGCTTGAGCGATTTAGAAAAATATTAGCAAGATAGACTGAATATCCATTGCCTGAGAATGTCAACAATCTTGGGGAATGTCTGGGCTTTTTAAAACTTGTACAGATGAAAGGGCTGTGCAGCAGGGGAGAACGTATCAAAACTGCCAGAATCTGAAGCAGTTATACATGACAACCAATCAACTTTTATCTTCAGCTTGCTTAAGTTAGGCTTTGAAAATGAAAAATAGAAGTTGATTGGTTTTAAGGCTGGGTTCACACTGAAGCATGGAGCGGCTCACAGCAGGGGTCTGGTGCGTCCCTGTTCACCGTTTCAGGTCTGATTTCAGTCAGAATTTTTGGCTGAATTCGGACCTGAAATGGACCAGAAGATGTATAGGATTCCTGTGCAATTCGCACCGGAGCTGCTCCGGAGATGTGTGAACCAGCTCCATAGAGAGCTGGTCACAATCTGCTGACATGCAAATTGGATGCATCCAATTTGCAATAGTGTGAACCCAGCCTAAATTTCAATGGACTGGAGAGAACTGCCACTTTAAAAAAAAAAAAAAAAAAAATATATCCTTATCCTGGTGTGTTAGCTGAGCCTATTATTTTTAAATTGGAATCCAAAATTACACAACATATTATTGCATCCTATATTTATTATTCATTCTTATTCGCAATAGTTAAGCTGTTATGGTAGAATATAATTCTAAAAATTACAACAATGTAGTATTATTAAATTGCATAATCCGGGTATAAAACTGTATCCAGGAGCTAGGTAGTACAAAACAGACCGTGTCTAAACCCAGCCTAGCCTAAAGTAGGTTTCCTAGCATGGTGGCCAATGTGTTAGCATTTTTACTTTACAGCTTTGAATCTTGGGTTCACAGCAATGAGGCACTCTATCTGCATAGAGATTGTATGCCCCCTTGTATTTTAACATCTTTTTTCTTGGTAATTTAAATTCCTCTTGCAACCCAAAAACATAGTTGCCATTCAAAATAGATGTTAACCCTAACTTAAGTATACTTAGATTGCAAATCCGATTCAATTTGAGAGTGAGTAGGAGGTGTCACAAATCATACACAGTTAATTCCATCCCTAAGATTTTGTTAATGCAACAAATCAAAGTACAGTAGTTGCCGCCGATATTGTGTCAATCTCGCCGCTTCTAGCGGCGAGATTGACACCCTATGAGCTCCGTCGCGAGAGCCAGCGCCGAGCTGTCTCGTCATCAGGAAAGGAAAAATGTTCCTTTCACGATGAGCGACACGCATTGCTGATAGACGGAGATCTGACGTGGATTCCCGCCAATACCAGGCACTGCGTTTGGTATGAATCCTGAGCGGGAACTCCACGACAATTTTTAAAGAAAAAAACGGCGTGGGTTCCCCCTCCAGGAGCATACCAGGCCCTTAAAAACGGCGTGGGGGTCCCCCTCAAGATCCAAACCAGACCCTTATCTGAGCACGCAACCTGGCAGGCCGCAGGGGAAGAGGGGGGGTCGAGAGAGCGGCCCTCCCTCCTGAACCGTACCAGGCCGCATGCCCTCAACATAGGGGGTTTGGTGCTCTGGGGCAGGGGGGTGACCTGCGGCCCCCCACCCCAGAGCACCCTGCCCCCATGTTGATGAGGACAGGGCCTCTTCCCGACAACCCTGGCTGTTGGTTGTCGGGGTCTGCGGGCGGGGGGGCTTATCAAAATCCGGGAGACCCCTTTAATAAGGGGGCCCCAGATCGCGGCCCCCCCACCCTATGTGAATGAGTATGGGGTACATCGTACCCCTACCCATTCACCTGGTGGAAAAAAAAATGGCAATAAAAACACAACACAGTTTTTTAAAGTATTTTATTGCACAGCTCCGGGGGTCTCTTCTGTCTTCGGGGGTCTCCGGTGTCTTCGCCGCGCTCTCCGGTTCTTTCTTCTGCCGGGCCTCCGCTATCTTCTTCCAGCTCTTTTGCTAGCGGGGCCCGGTCTTCTCCGTCGCCTTCTTCTCCCGCTCTCCGGTTCTTCTCCCGCCGGGCCTCCGCTATCTTCTTGCAGCTCTTTTGCTAGCGGAGGCCCGGTCTTCCCCGTCGTCTCGTCCGGCTCTCCATTGTCCTTCTGCCGGCCCCTCCACTATCTTCTTGCAGCTCTTTTGCTAGTGGAGGGGCCGGTCTTCCCGTCCTCGCCGTCGGCGTCTTCTTTCCTCTTCTCCCCCTCGATGTTGACTCGTCGCTTCCTCTCGCAGTAATGCTAAATCTTCGGTCCGCAGAGATTTATATAGGCTTCTCATGACGTCACAGTCACATGTTCCCATGACGTCACAGTCACATGCTCCGGGGCCACCCGGAGCATGTGACTGTGACGTCATGAGAAGCCTATATAAATCTCTGCGGACCGAAGATTTAGCATTACTGTGGAGGGGCCGGCAGAAGGACAATGGAGAGTCGGACGAGACGACGGGGAAGACCGGGCCTCCGCTAGCAAAAGAGCTGCAAGAAGATAACGGAGGCCCGGCGGAAGAAAGAACCGGAGAGCGGGAGAAGAACCGGAGAGCGGGAGAAGAAGAAGGCGACGGAGAAGACCGGGCCCCGCTAGCAAAAGAGCTGGAAGAAGATAGCGGAGGCCCGGCAGAAGAAAGAACCGGAGAGCATGGCGACGACACAGGAGACCCCCGAAGACGGAAGAGACCCCCGGAGCTGTGCAATAAAATACTTTAAAAAACTGTGTTGGGTTTTTATTGCCATTTTTTTTCCCACCAGGTGAATGGGTAGGGGTACGATGTACCCCATACTCATTCACATAGGGTGGGGGGGCCGGGATATGGGGGCTCCCTTATTAAAGGGGGCTCCCGGATTCCGATAAGCCCCCCGCCCGCAGACCCCGACAACCAACGTCCAGGGTTGTCGGGAAGAGGCCCTGTCCTCATCAACATGGGGGCAGGGTGCTCTGGGGTGGGGGGGCCGCAGGTCGCCCCCCTGCCCCAGAGCACCAAACCCCCCATGTTGAGGGCATGCGGCCTGGTACGGTTCAGGAGGGAGAGGGGACGCTCTCTCGTCCTCTCCTCTTCCCCTGCGGCCTGCCAGGTTGCATGCTCGAATAAGGGTCTGGTTTGTATTTTGAGGGGGACCCCCATGCCGTTTTTTCAGCAGAGGGTTCCCCTTCAAATCCAGACCAGACCCAAGGGCCTGGTAGGCTCCTGGAGGGGGAACCCACACCGTTTTTTTCTTTAAAAATTGGCGTGGAGTTCCCGCTCAGGATTCATACCAAACGCAGTGCCTGGTATTGGCGGGAATCCACGTCGGATCCCCGTTCAATACAGTGCCGCGTCTCCTCGCTATTGCAGTGAGCGCGACATGTGTCGCCACCCTGTCACCGAGATGTCGGCACCCCTGTCGCCGAGAATCTCCGCGATAGGATCGCGATGAATATACAATGTCGGCGGCACCTACTGTACATGCACAAGATCTCCTCACAGTTCCTCTGTCTAGACAAAGTTAAACTCTCAGCTACAAGTAACATACATTTTCATTATAACAGGGAGGAGGTTAAAGATAATAGGATTTTTATAACAGCTTACCTGTAAAATCCTTTTCTTGGAGTACATCACGGGACACAGAGCGACATAGTCATTACTAATGGGTTATATAGTTACCGTCAGGTGCTGGCACTGGCAACTTCCAAAACCGGAAGTACCCTCCCCTATATAAGCCCCTCCCATCCGGGAGCACCTCAGTTTTGTAGCAAAGCAATAAGTGTCCCCAAAAGAGGGGTGGGAGCTCTGTGTCCCGTGATGTACTCCAAGAAAAGGATTTTACAGGTAAGCTGTTATAAAAATCCTATTTTCTTTTTCGTACATCACGGGACACAGAGCGACATAGTCATTACTAATGGGATGTCCTAAAGCAATGCCAAATGAGGGGGGGGGATACACCATATATAAGCTGAGCGCTATCAGACATGAGGATCTTTTGCGGCCTGCAACACACTGCGCCCAAAGGCGACATCCTCCTGACTTCTAACGTCCACCTGGTAGAACCTAGTAAACGTGTGTACCGAAGACCATGTTGCGGCCTTACAGATTTGAGCCAGGGAGGCCTGGTGATGCACTGCCCATGAAGTTCCAACTGCTCTCGTGGAGTGCGCCCTAACTTTGAACGGAGGCGGTCTACTTCTCAAGCTATAGGCTTGTATTATGACCTGTCGAATCCACTTGGCTAAAGTAGATTTTGACGCTGCCTGACCCTTTCTGGGGCCTTCCGGCAGAATAAACAAAGTATCCGTTCTGCGAATCTGAGCAGTGGCTTTTAGATAAGGTTTAACTGCTCCTACTACATCCAAAGAATGCAATAACTTTTCCTCTACCGAAGTAGGTTTGGGGAAAAAAGAAGGAAGAACCACATCTTGGTTCAAATGAAACCTCGATACCACCTTAGGAAGAAAGGCTGGATGAGGACGTAACACTACTCTGTCCTTATGGATAACCAGATATGGCTCCTTACAGGACATAGCTGCTAATTCCGATACTCTTTTAGCCGAACAAATGGCTACTAGAAAAATCAATTTCCTGGTGAGAAGCACCAAGGAAATATGCTGTAATGGTTCAAATGGTTGTTTCTGTAGAACCGACAGAACCAAGTTTAGATCCCATGGACATATGGGAATATTAACCGGAGGACTAATACGCATCACTCCTTGTATAAAGGCTTTGACTAGTGAATGCGAAGCCAAGGGCCTTTGAAAAAATATTGACAAGGCCGAAATCTGACCCTTGATAGTACTCAAGGCAAGCTTCCTATCTACAGCCCACTGTAGGAAGTCCAGAAACCTACCTATTACGTACTTATGTGGATGCCATTTCTTGGCCTCACACCACGCGATGTACGCCTTCCAGATTCTATAGTAGATCTGCCTGGATACCGGCTTCCTGGCATTGATCATGGTAGATACCACAGCATTAGAGAGCCCTCTCTTTTTTAGAATGTGGGCTTCAATAGCCAGGCCGTCAAACCTAGGGCTGGTAAGGAAGGGTGGTATATTGGTCCTTGCGAAAGCAGGTCCGGACGACGTGGGAGAGTCCAAGGACTCCCCACTGACATTTTGCAATCTCCGCGTACCACGCTCTTCGGGGCCACGCTGGAGCCACCGGAATCACTGGTTTCTTTTCTACCCTGATTCTGCGGAGTAATCGAGGTAACCATTGTGGCGGTGTGAATGCATATATCAGCTTGAACTGATCCCCAGGGAACACTAGGGCATCCGAGCCGCAAGCTAGGGGATCCCTTGTCCGAGAGACAAACCTATCCCCCTTTGCGTTGAATCTGGATGCTAGAAGATCTACATCCGATGTTCCCCACCGCTGACATATTGTCCAGAAAACCTCGGGGTGAAGGGACCCTTCCTCTGGGCCTAATTGCTGGCGACTTAGAAAGTCCGCCTTCCAATTCTCCACTCCTGGAATGAATACCGCAGATATGGCTGGGACATATTTTTCCTGCCCATTTCAGGATGTAATTTACTTCCCTCTGGGCTGCACGACTCCTGGTGCCCCCCTGATGATTGAATTCTGACAGGGGACCCTTGGAGTTTGGATGTCCATGCTACTAGGGCATACCGGGCTGCTCGTATCTCTAAGAGATTGATGGGCAGGGCCTTTTCTGCATCCGACCATCTGCCCTGGAGAGACTATTGCTCCAGTACTGCTCCCCAGCCTATAAGGCTGGCATCTGTAGTGACCACCTTCCAAGAAATCGGACTGAAGGATTTCCTTTTTTCCAGATTCTGGGGAACCCACCACCAACGGAGGCTCTTGCGAACGGAAGGGGACAAGGACATTGTAAGTCTAGGGCCTGAACTTTTTTGTTCCAGGCTGACAGTATGGCCCCTTGCAAATTCCTTGAATGGAATTGACCGTAGGGTACTGCTTCGAATGATGCCACCATTTTTCCCAGCAGCCTCATATACAGGCGTATGGACGGCTGTCTTTTTTGTACCCACTAAGTGGATCAAATCTTTCAAAGACAACACCTTTCCTCGAGGCAAGAATATTTTTCTCTGGCCTGAATCCAACCTTAGCCCCAAGTATTCCAGACTTTTGACTGGTTTTTAGGGCTGACTTGTCTCGGTTGATAATCCAACCGTGAGATTCCAGATACTTGATCGTCTTGTGAACGACCACGTCTAGTTTTTTCACTGAGTGGTCTATCAGCAACAAGTCATCCAGATATGCCATTATCATTACACCTTGTGTTCTTAGATTGGCCAATAAAGGGCCAGAATTTTTGTAAACACTCGTGGTGCTGTGGCCAAACCGAAGGGTAAGGCTCTGAACTGAAAATGGCGCCCTTCTACTGCAAAGCGTAGAAATTTTTGGTGGACTGGAAAGATGGGAATGTGCAAATAAGCATCTTTGATGTCGATCGTGGCTAACCAATCCTCCCCTTGTAGGGCAGTGGCCACCGATCGGATCGACTCCATCGGAAAGTCCTGATATACAGGAATTTGTATAGCCCTTTTTGAATTAATATGGGCCTCCCGTCCGCGTTTGCTTCGGGACTGTAAAGAGGTTTGAGTAAAACCCGAACCCTCATTCTTCCAGGGGAACTTCCATAATTACTCCTTGGAGCAATAGTTGTTCTAGTGCCAACAGGAGGGACTCTCTCTTCCGGGGATCCCTTGGCACGTTTGACCTTAAAAATGGGAAGGAGGAGAGTCTTTTAACTCCAAACTGTATCCCAAACCTACTGCGGAGAGCACCTATCTGTCTTGATCGTGTCCCGCCAGGTCTCCTTGCGAACAACTGGAGTCCTCCCCCCACCCGACTGAGTGGGGGCTTCAATGAATTTAACTTTGGGGGAGGTTTTGTACCTCCCCTGACCCAGGGTTTCTCATTACCCTGCTACTGTCCCTGTTTTTTACCCCCGGGATTTGACCGAGGAGGCCGTCGGAACTGTTACACAGCCGATGCCCCAGGGACTGGAGAAGCAGGCCCCTTAAAGAGGGACCTCTAACTCTGCTTTTAACCGGCAAGAGCGTATTTTTACCGCTGGAAATTTTCTGGATATATTTGTCCAGGTTTTCCCTGAATAAGCGTTCACCATGAAATGGGACGCTAACCAGCCATTCTTTACAGGGAGCTTCAGCAGACCAGTTTCTGAGCCATAGGAGCCTACGCATATGTCTATAGACAGCGTAAGGCGGGAGGCCTGATGGACTGAATCCTCTATGGCGTCAACCGCAAAGCCTAAGGCTCTAGGTAGATCAGCTAGGGCAAAGCCTGCTGATCTGTCAAGTCCCTCAAGACCTGTTTCAACTGATCCTTCACTGCTTAGCAGACCCCAATAGCTGCTACTGCTGGTTGTATCACCAAGCAGATTTTCATAAGGACTCCAATCTTTTATCTATTGGGTTCTTGAACATTTGGACATTATCCACTGGACATGTCAGTGATTTATACATACAAGAGATGGCTGCGTCCACTGTAGGGACCTTCCATTTTTTTTTTTTGATGAACTTATCCTCCATGGGATAGACCACCGGAAATCTCTTGGGGGAATAAATATTTTCTCAGGACGTTCCCAATCCTGGTAAATGAGCCCTTTCAGTAAAGGGTGAAGTGGAAAAGAACAAACAGTCTGGGGGCTTCTAGCGACCCCAACGAGGATACAGTAGTGGTTGATGGTTCCGCAAGGTGCATTTTTAAATGCTGATCGGACCATGTTAGTCAGAGACTGAACCCATAATCTTTCAGCTTGAGATGCTGAGAAAAGGTTCCCCCACTGTTGATTCCTCTATAACAGAATCAACCTTATCCTGATCCCCTTCAGGCAGGTCGATCCCTGTATGGGACTGTTGCTCTGCTAACAGGCACTCTGAAGGAGGAGACGGAGATCGGGCGTGCTTTCCCTGACAGGGAGGCAGCGATAAATTTTGACAATCTCTCTCTAATCCTCCCAGAGCTGAGGAAAAAACCTCCTCTGTTACATACACAGGAGCAGGTGAACTGAGGACAGCCACAGTACCAAGTACCCCTGCGGGGTCTCTACGGTCACTTACCTCTGAACTTCAGGGGAGACTGGTGCAGCAAGAGTATGCCCAAGATCCTCAGAGCCCGATGAGACCCCCTTCGCTTCCTGGAAGATTCAGTTCCGGAGCTACTGGACGGCATATTCCTAAGCCTAAAGCTGAGGTATTCCAGCCGTAATACACCACTTTTACTGAGAATAGTCTAGCACAATTGCTGCTATATCACAGTTGGTGTCTACTAATGTGCCCTTCTAGGGGATGCCTGTATCAACCGCTTGCTGTATGCCTTTAAATGTTGCCAGCTCTGTCTCTGTACTTCATAGCCAGCTTACTGCAATAATGTGGCTTTTTAAAAACCTGCTGGGACGCCCGCACATGCGCAGAAGCGCTGCGGCGCGCACAGAGCGTCATCCCCCAGGCCCCGCCCCTTTTTCCGGCCACCTCTATATATAGAGGCGCGTGCACGCGCACGCGCGCGGCCACGTGCGCCTCGGCGCTAATTTTCAAACATGGAAACCAGGGACAGGAGCCAGGGCCCCCTTTGCCGCAGGCCGGGGGATAGACGAACACTGCAACATGGCAGAGGAAACAGTTTCCTGTAGGAGAACTCACCAGCTGCCTGGACTTTGCTCTCTGAGAAGAAACTAGTCCATATGACAAGAAAAACATTCCACAGCGGCCTCTAGTGGACAAACACAGGTACCGCAGTTTAATATACTAAACATATATAAAAAAACATTCCTTTTTTTTTTTTTTTTTTTTCTTGACCACCATTAAAAATTATTACATTTTTTTAGTAGTTACAGGCATGCACAGATATTAGCGGGAATACCGTTAGGTAACAGACAGAAAGACAAATTAGGCTTGGGGGTCCCCCAATAGAACCAAGTTCCTGGGGGCCCCCACTTACCTGTTCCCCGCCGCAGGACTTTGTTTGGTCCACAAAAGCCCAAACTTCACCTATCACGGCAGGCATTGTAATCAAACCTTCAGGGACCGGGTTCCCAAGGATTCCACTCCCCTGGACCTGTATAGCACCCTGCACAGAAAACATCTTGGTCGTGGGTATGACCAGAGCTCTGGATCCCAGGGTCCAGCTCTCCTAAGAGAAGCATTACAGGCAGAACCTTGCTCTTCTCTGCAAGGCCCGGGTACCGACCGTTTAGCTATGAAGCTTTTTTGGTCGGATCCGGAATAGCTTACTGAGGCCCAAAAGAACCTGTACGCAAGCTCAGTGAAAAACACATGTTTCTTCTTGGCCAACACCTTAGACACTGGCAAAAAACTGAGGTGCTCCCGGATGGGAGGGGCTTATATAGGGGAGGGTACTTCCGGTTTTGGAAGTTGCCAGTGCCAGCACCTGACGGTAACTATATAACCCATTAGTAATGACTATGTCGCTCTGTGTCCCGTGATGTACGAAAAAGAAACATCAATTAACAACATCAATACACATGGATAGATACCAGAAACCAACTTTTTCTGGCATGCGGATGCTCAGGATCTGGTGAAGGTGGGAATCACAACATTTTGAAGTAGAAAACCCTTTCCCTGTAGGGAGATCCTGAGCATGTACTGAACTTTGATTTACTGTTATGTCTTTATATGAGACTTCCTTTCATTAATATATGAAACCCTAAATTGTGGCTGTTTGGAGTGCTGCCTATTATTTCTGGGTCTTGAGGAAACCCATTCTATGGTTTCAGCACCCTTATTTTTATAATTAACCCTTTATGCACTGATATTGTGATTTTAGTGTGCATTAGCTTACTTTTTGTTTTACTAATGTTTCATTGTAGTCTCCTGTAGGGTACATTTGGGAAAACTATGGTAGCCAGACATTTTATTTCAAGACCATGAAAGCATAGTAGACCCTATGCATAATCTTGAACTGGGTCTCCTACCACTAATTCAAAAGTAACCTTTCTGTGGGAAAGTATTTTTCCCATTTTTAGATGTTGATTTTGTGAAGTAATGTTACAAAAGCCTTCCTGCCATGCCTATAGCAGATTTATGGGCGGGCGGGACTTTTCTCCCTCGGACTTGACATACAACGTTCTCTCAGAAGGTGCCGCACAGTGGTGCAATCTGTCACCAGCTGTGTACCCTGAACACATCTGATGACTGATTACTACACCGGCCCGCTGCCAGTGTCATGTGAACGCTGTGATCAATCACAGCAGATCACATGACAGTTGTAAAGAATGGATGGCTTTCTTTCATGCCATATATTCTAGACTGTAAGCTCTAATGAGCAGGGCCCTCTGATCCCTCCTGTATTGAATTGTATTGTGACTGTACTGTCTTCCCCGATGTAATGTGCTGTGCAAACTGTTGGCGCTATATAAATCCTGTATAATAATAATAATATATTGTATACAATTGTGTTGCTAGCTGTGATTGGTCACAGTGATCACATAGTACAGACAGGCCCAATCACAGCTCATATGTACCTTGTGATTAGCTTTGGCCAATCACAGCTAATCACAACAAAAGACACTGAATGAATCAGTTTCATTCAGTAAAAACGGTTGAATTTCATTGGTATAAGAGATCATAATGTGTAAAAAAACTAAAATATAAATCATGATCACTTCCCCAGAGTAGCACAGTGTTACTATGGTAACACAATATTGCTCTGGTCACAGTGTGTTAAGAAACAAAAAAATGTAATAAGAAAATAAAAGATAATTGAAAAAAATATAAAAATATTTTTTAACATACTGTCACCAGTCAGTGTCCCTAATCACTGCCAGTTATATAATAATGCTGTATTGCACTGGTGACAATATTTTTTATTTTACAAAATTGTGACACATTTAAAGGAGAGTAAAAGTGCCTGGTATTGAAGTGGTTAAGATAAGGGCGTAAAGCTGAGGTCAAGTACAATCTTTGTTGTACAAACCAAAAATAAACATAAAAGAGCCCAAAATTCAGTGTGATGGACACACAATAATGTCCTCAATAAAGTCCTATACTAGGTAGAGTGACATTACCTAGTATAGGTAGCATCACACTAGTCAAAAAACTTCATATATATATATATATATATAAAAAAAGAAGGGGTTTTGTCCCCACCAAGACAGTGGGGAACCAGAGGACCAAATGAGTGACACAGCATACAATGTAGGGATAAGTGAAAAAATATATAAAATTTATTGATTACCGGTAGTTAAAAATTCAATAAACTCCCCTATGGGAGGTAATAGTTAAGACACATGAACATGCAATATATCCGAAGGCCACTGCATCAAATAGTCACCGGATATGGCAACACACAGCACAGGAAAAAAAAAAAAAAACATATAAACAATTGTCCGGATGCCAGATATCTATGCACCGATGTCCATGCCACAACTAATACGTTGTTTCCAATTTTTTTTTTATAAAAAGTGTAAATATATGGCATGAACATCTGTGCAGAGGTGGGGGGGGGGGGGGGGCTCGAGCCTACAAGGTACAGTCTTTGTTGTATTATAGAATCCCAAATTTTTTACCTCAACAAAGTGCTCCTTAGTTTCACATATCCATTAGCGAGTTACTTGAAAGTAATATATAAAGAACCTTGTTGCCAAACAGTATGTGAGCACACAGATTCACAAATGACAGGGAACGCTAATGCCGCGTACACACGACCGTTTTTAATGTCATTGAAAAAAAACTGCATTTTTCTCAACGTGATTCTTCTCAAGCCTGCCTTGCCTACACACTATCGTGGAAAAAAATGCTTGAGTAAAGCGCGGTGACGTACAACACGTACGACGGCACTATAAAGGGGAAGTTCCATTCGGATGGCGCCACCCTTCATGTTAGTAAAGTTTGTTGAGCGACGATTCACGCTTTTCAGCCTTGTGCTTTTCAGTCCGTTACAGCGTGACAAATGTGCTATCTCCATTATGAACGCTAGTTTTACCAGAACGAGTACTCCCGTCTCATACTTGATTCTGAGCATGCGCATTTTTTTTCACATCGTTAAAGCCCACACACGGCCGTTTTTTATGACGAGACAAACGACGATGTAAAAAACGACATGAAAAATTAGAGCATGTTCCAATTTTTTGATGGCCATTTTTCACGTCGTGAAAAATGCTCTGAAGCCCACACACAATCATTTTTAATGACCATTTTAAAAAATTAAATTTTTCTCGTCATTAAAAACGGTCGTGTGTACACGGCATGAGGGTGTCTGAGTAAACAAAGTCTGTAATTTGGTGTATTCCCCATTTTGCCCCCCCCCCCCCCTTCCATGCACGTATGCCTCATGCTTCTGACCTTGAGAAAATTGGGAAGGATACCTTAAAATTTAAGCATGTTTTTTCAAGATCATCTCCATGCTAAAATTGTATTCACATTCAAGGATGGCTGAAGCTTTATGATAGGGGAATGCAAACCAATCGAGATTACAAGCAAGGATAGCAGCTGCATAAAGTTAAAAGTCCTGAAGACCTAATCCGTCTGCTAGTTTAGGTATACATATATATATATATTTGGGGAAAACATGTTAAACTAAAAAAAAAAAAGTAAAATGAACAATACATTTTTTTTAAAGTGTGCCTGTCCCCGTGTGCTCACATACAGAAGCAAACGCATATGTAAGTCCCGCCCACATATGAAAACGGTGTTCAAACCACACATGTGAGGTATCGCTGCGAACGTTAGAGCGAGAGCAATAATTTTGTCCCTAGACCTCCTCTGTAACTAAAAACATGTAACCAGTAAAAATATTTGAAGAGTCGCCTATGGGGATTTTTAAGTAGCGAAGTTTGGCGCCATTTTACGAGCGTGTGCAATTTTGAAGGGTGACATGTTAGGTATCTATTTACTTGGCGTAACTTCATATTTCACATTATGCAAAAACATTGGGCTAAGTTTACTGTTTTGTTTTTTTTTAAAGCACAAAACATTTTTTTTCCCAAAAAAATCGCGTTCGAAAAATTGCTGCGCAAATACAGTGCGAGATAAATAGTTGCAACGACCGCCATTGTATTCTCTAGGGTCTTTGCTAAAAAAACATATATAATGTTTTGGGGTTCTATGTAATTTTCTAGCAAATAAATGATGATTTTTACATGTAGGAGAGAAATGTCAGAATTGGCCTGGGTGCTCCAGAACGCCTGATGGAGCTCCCTGCATGTTGGGCCTCTGTATGTGGCCACGCTGTGTAAAAGTCTCACATGTGGTATCGCCATACTCGGGAGTAATAGCAGAATGTGTTTTGTGGTGTAATTTGTGGTATGTATGAGGTGTGTGAGAAATAACCTGCTAATATGACAATTTTGTGAAAAAAAAATCTTGATTTTGCAAAGAATTGTGGGAAAAAATTACAACTTCAAAAAACTCACTATGCCTCTTTCTAAATACATTGGAATGTCTTATTTCCAAAAAGGGGTAATTTGGGGGGTATTTGTACTTTTCTGGCATGTTAGGGTCTCAAGAACTGAGGCCGTCAGTACTTCAGGTGTGATCAATTTTCAGATATTGGCACCATAGCTTGTGGACTCTATACCTTTCACAAAGACCAAATAATATACACCAATTTGTACTTATTTTTACCAAAGATATGTAGCAGTATAAATTTTGGCCAAAATTTATGAAGAAAAATTACTAATTTGCTAAATTTTATAACAGAAACAAAGAAAATTATTTATTTATTTTTACAGAATTTACAGTCTATTTTCTTTTATAGCGCAAAAAATAAAAAACCCAACAGTGATTAAATACCACCAAAAGAAAGCTCTATTTGTCTGAAAAAAGGACAACATTTTCATATGGGTACAGTGTTGCATGACTGACTAATTGTCATTCAAAATGTGAGCGCACCGAAAGCTGAAAATTGGTCTGGTTATTAACCACTTAACGACCGCCCACTGTAAATATACGTTGGCAGAATGGCACCGACAGGCAGAATCACGTATATCTACGTGATTGCCTTTGTATAGTTGGGGGGTCAGATCGGACCCCCCTTCTTTACAGTGAGCGGTGGTTAAGTGTTCGGGAGCGATCCGGGATGAGGGGACGACCGTTCGATTCCGGCCACCCCCTCGCGATCGCTCCCGGCGAATGAGAAAGCTTCCCTGCCTGTGTAATGTTTACACAGGCAGAGGAAGTGATGTCATCTCTCCTGCGGCGCTCACATATACCGAGCGCCGCACAAGAGAAGATGCCAGGTTAGTGCACAAAACACTACACTGACACCAGGACACATAGGCACATAAATTGCCCCCCCAGGCCCCCTAGATCACCCCCCAGCCCCCAGTCACAGTGTCACTGATTGCAGTGACCATTTATTTACTGATCACTGCAATCAGTGACATTTGTGACTGTAAAAGTGTCACTAAAGTTAGTTTTAGGTCCAGTGTAGCCCCCTAACCCCCCCTAATAAAGGTTTAACCCCCTGATCGCCCCCCAGATAACCCTTTCACCCCCTATCACCACTGTCGCTAAGCGATCATTTTTCTGATCGCTGTCTTAGTGTCGGTGATGCCGATCGGTAGCCAGTAGTTTTTTTTAGGTTCGCCGCAGGTTTTTATAGCGTCAGGTACCCCCATATATTACCTAATAAAGGTTTAACCCCCTTGATCGCCCCCCAAGGTAACCCTTTCACCCCCTATCACCACTGTCGCTAAGCGATCGTTTTTCTGATCGCTGTCTTAGCGTCGGTGATGCCGATCGGTAGCCAGTATTTTTTTTTAGGTTCGCCGCAGGTTTTTATAGCGTCGGGTACCCCCATATATTACCTAATAAAGGTTTAACCCCCTTGATCGCCCCCCAGGTAACCCTTTCACCCCCTATCACCACTGTCGCTAAGCGATAGTTTTTCTGATCGCTGTCTTAGTGTCGGTGATGCCGATCAGCCCAGATACCTGCTAGCACCTGCGTTTTGCCCCTCCGTCCAGCCCAAGCCACCCAAGTGCAGCATTGATCGATCACTGTCACTTACAAAACACAACACACATAACTGCAGCGTTCGCAGAGACAGGCCTGATCCCTGCGACTCCAGTGCTGTAGGAGGTGATTTCACAGCCACAGTTAAAAAAAAAAAGCATATATGCCGAAGCATGGGGGCAGCAGGGGCGGAGGAGCGGAGGAGCGATTTTGCTCCTAATGCCGCGTACATACGGTCGAAATTCCGACGGAGGCTTGCCCGTGGAAAAGTCTGACCATGTGTACGCGGAATAACTTTTGCGGGAAGATGCCCCCATGCTTCGGCATATATAAATGGTGCATGTATGCCCATCATTAGAAGTGGGTGGATGAAGGGCGGTATTCTAATGGTGGGCATACCCACCGATCAATCTCTTTTTTCGTTCAGCCAACTGGCTGCATGAAAAAAAAAGATTACAATACATGTCCAACAAGGACCAGCAACGTACTGGTATGTTGCTGGACTTTGAATGTTTATACCAGAATGATGCCTGCGGGTTTAGGTATCATCTTGGTATCATTCTTTTCAGCCAGCGGCCGGCTTTCATGTAAAAGCAATCCTAGTGGCTAATTAGCCTCTGGACTGCTTTTACAAGCAGTGGGAGGGAATGTCCCCCCCCGGATATAAAAAGCGCCATTGGGAAATTGGGAAAGCATTTTATCACACCGATCTTGGTGTGGTCAGATGCTTTGAGGGCAGAGGAAAGATCTAGGGTCCAATAGACCCCAGTTTTTTCAAAAAAAGAGTACCTGTCACTACCTATTGCTATCATATGGGATATTTACATTCCCTGAGATAACAATAAAAATGATAAAAAAAATAAAAAATATGGAAGAAACAGTTTAAAAATAAAATAAAAAAGCAAAATTAATAATAAAATAATAATAAAAAAAAAACCACCCCTGTCCTGCCCTGCTCTTGCCCAATGGCGAACGCAAGCGTCGGTCTGGCGTCATATGTAAACAGCAATTGCACCATGCATGTGAGGTATCACCACGAAGGTCAGATCGAGGGCAGTAATTTTAGCAGTAGACCTCCTCTGTAAATCTAACGGCGTAACCTGTAAAGGCTTTTAAAAATGTATGTAGTTTGTCACCAATGCGCGTTTGTGTGAAATTTTAAAGCATGTCGTGTTTGGTATCTATGTACTCGGCCTAAGATCATCTTTTTTATTTCATCAAACATTTGGGCAATATAGTGTGTTTTAGTGCATTAAAATTAAAAAAGTGTATTTTTTCCCCAAAAAATGCGTTTGAAAAAATATGATTTTTATAACAGCTTACCTGTAAAATCCTTTTCTTGGAGTACATCACGGGACACAGAGCGACATAGTCATTACTAATGGGTTATATAGATACCGTCAGGTGCTGGCACTGGCAACTTCCAAAACCGGAAGTACCCTCCCCTATATAAGCCCCTCCCATCCGGGAGCACCTCAGTTTTGTAGCAAAGCAATAAGTGTCCCCAAAGAGGGGCGGGAGCTCTGTGTCCCGTGATGTACTCCAAGAAAAGGATTTTACAGGTAAGCTGTTATAAAAATCCTATTTTCTTTCTCGTACATCACGGGACACAGAGCGACATAGTCATTACTAATGGGATGTCCTAAAGCAATGCCAAATGAGGGGGGGGATACACCATATATAAGCTGAGCGCTATCAGACATGAGGATCTTTTGCGGCCTGCAACACACTGCGCCCAAAGGCGACATCCTCCTGACTTCTAACGTCCACCTGGTAGAACCTAGTAAACGTGTGTACTGAAGACCATGTTGCGGCCTTACAGATTTGAGCCAGGGAGGCCTGGTGATGCACTGCCCATGAAGTTCCAACTGCTCTCGTGGAGTGCGCTCTAACTTTGAACGGAGGCGGTCCCCTTCTCAAGCCATAAGCTTGCATAATGACCTGTCGAATCCACTTGGCTAAAGTAGATTTTGACGCTGCCTGACCCTTTCTGGGGCCTTCCGGCAGAATAAACAAAGTATCCGTTCTGCGAATCTGAGCAGTGGCTTTTAGATAAGCTTTAACTGCTCTTACTACATCCAAAGAATGAAATAACTTTTCCTCTACCGAAGTAGGTTTGGGGAAAAAAGAAGGAAGAACCACATCTTGGTTCAAATGAAACCTTGATACCACCTTAGGAAGAAAGGCTGGATGAGGACGTAACACTACTCTGTCCTTATGGACAACCAGATATGGCTCCTTACAGGACAAGGCGGCTAATTCCGACACTCTTTTAGCCGAACAAATGGCTACTAGAAAAATCAATTTCCTGGTGAGAAGCACCAAGGAAATATGCTGTAATGGTTCAAATGGTTGTTTCTGTAGAACTGACAGAACCAAGTTTAGATCCCATGGACATATGGGAATATTAACCGGAGGACTAATACGCATCACTCCTTGTATAAAGGCTTTGACTAGTGAATGCGAAGCCAAGGGCCTTTGAAAAAATATTGACAAGGCCGAAATCTGACCCTTGATAGTACTCAAGGCAAGCTTCCTATCTACAGCCCATTGTAGGAAGTCCAGAATCCTACCTATTAAGTATTTACGTGGATGCCATTTTCTGGCCTCACACCAGGCGATGTACGCCTTCCAGATTCTATAGTAGATCTGCCTGGATACCGGTTTCCTGGCATTGATCATGGTAGACACCACAGCATTAGAGAGCCCTCTCTTTTTTAGAATGTGGGCTTCAATAGCCAGGCCGTCAAACCTAGGGCTGGTAAGGAAGGGTGGTATATCGGTCCCTGCGAAAGCAGGTCCGGACGATGTGGGAGGGTCCAAGGACTCCCCACAGACATTTTTACAATCTCCGCGTACCATGCTCTTCGGGGCCACGCTGGAGCCACCAGAATCACTGGTTTCTTTTCTACCCTGATTCTGCGGAGTAATCGAGGTAACAATTGTGGCGGTGGGAATGCATATATCAGCTTGAACTGATCCCAAGGGAACACTAGGGCATCCGAGCCGCAAGCTAGGGGATCCCTTGTCCAAGAGACAAACCTGTCCACTTTTGTGTTGAATCTGGATGCTAGAAGATCTACATCCGGTGTTCCCCACCGCTGACATATTGTCCGGAAAACCTCGGGATGAAGGGACCATTCCCCTGGGCATAATTGTTGGCGACTTAGAAAGTCCGCCTTCCAATTCTCCACTCCTGGAATGAATACCGCAGATATGGCTGGGACATATTTTTCTGCCCATCCCAGGATGTAATTTACTTCCCTTTGGGCTGCACGACTCCTGGTGCCCCCCTGATGATTGATATATGCCACTGCTGTGGCATTGTCTGATTGAATTCTGACAGGGGACCCTTGGAGTTTGGATGTCCATGCTACTAGGGCATACCGGGCTGCTCGTATCTCTAAGAGATTGATGGGCAGGGCCTTTTCTGCATCCGACCATCTGCCCTGGAGAGACTATTGCTCCAGTACTGCTCCCCAGCCTATAAGGCTGGCATCTGTAGTGACCACCTTCCAAGAAATCGGACTGAAGGATTTCCTTTTTTCCAGATTCTGGGGAACCAACCACCAACGGAGGCTCTTGCGAACGGAAGGGGACAAGGACATTGTAAGTCTAGGGCCTGAACTTTTTTGTTCCAGGCTGACAGTATGGCCCCTTGCAAATTCCTTGAATGGAATTGACCGTAGGGTACTGCTTCGAATGATGCCACCATTTTTCCCAGCAGCCTCATATACAGGCGTATGGACGGCTGGCTTTTTTGTACCCACTAAGTGGATCAAATCTTTCAAAGACAACACCTTTCCTCGAGGCAAGAATATTTTTCTCTGGCCTGAATCCAACCTTAGCCCCAAGTATTCCAGACTTTTGACTGGTTTTTAGGGCTGACTTGTCTCGGTTGATAATCCAACCGTGAGATTCCAGATACTTGATTGTCTTGTGAACGACCACGTCTAGTTTTTTCACTGAGTGGTCTATCAGCAATAAGTCATCCAGATATGCCATTATCATTACACCTTGTGTTCTTAGATTGGCCAATAAAGGGCCAGAATTTTTGTAAACACTCGTGGTGCTGTGGCCAAACCGAAGGGTAAGGCTCTGAACTGAAAATGGCGCCCTTCTACTGCAAAGCGTAGAAATTTTTGGTGGACTGGAAAGATGGGAATGTGCAAATAAGCATCTTTGATGTCGATCGCGGCTAACCAATCCTCCCCTTGTAGGGCAGTGGCCACCGATCGGATCGACTCCATCGGAAAGTCCTGATATACAGGAATTTGTATAGCCCTTTTAGAATTAATATGGGCCTCCCGTCCGCGTTTGCTTCGGGACTGTAAAGAGGTTTGAGTAAAACCCGAACCCTCATTCTTCCAGGGGAACCTCCATAATTACTCCTTGGAGCAATAGTTGTTCTAGTGCCAACAGGAGGGACTCTCTCTTCCGGGGATCCCTTGGCACGTTTGACCTCAAAAATGGGAAGGAGGAGAGTCTTTTAACTCCAAACTGTATCCCAAACCTACTGCGGAGAGCACCTATCTGTCTTGATCGTGTCCCGCCAGGTCTCTTGCGAACA
Source organism: Rana muscosa (assembly GCA_029206835.1). Taxonomy (NCBI): domain Eukaryota; kingdom Metazoa; phylum Chordata; class Amphibia; order Anura; family Ranidae; genus Rana; species Rana muscosa. The sequence continues at coordinate 310,969,729 of CM055127.1, read as the reverse complement.
ACTGGAGTCCTCCCCCCACCCGACTGAGTGGGGGCTTCAATGAATTTAACTTTGGGGGAGGTTTTGTACCTCCCCTGACCCAGGGTTTCTCATTACCCTGCTACTGTCCCTGTTTTTTACCCCCGGGATTTGACCGAGGAGGCCGTCGGAACTGTTACACAGCCGATGCCCCAGGGACTGGAGAAGCAGGCCTCTTAAAGAGGGACCTCTAACTCTGTTTTTAAACGGCAAGAGCGTATTTTTACCGCTGGAAATTTTCTGGATATATTTGTCCAGGTTTTCCCTGAATAAGCGTTCACCATGAAACGGGACGCTAACCAGCCATTTTTTACAGGGAGCTTCAGCAGACCAGTTTTTGAGCCATAGGAGCCTACGCATATGTACTATAGACAGCGTAAGGCGGGAGGCCTGATGGACTGAATCCTCTATGGCGTCAACCGCAAAGCCTAAGGCTCTAGGTAGATCAGCTAGGGCAAAGCCTGCTGATCTGTCAAGTCCCTCAAGACCTGTTTCAACTGATCCTTCACTGCTTAGCAGACCCCAATAGCTGCTACTGCTGGTTGTATCACCAAGCAGATTTTCATAAGGACTCCAATCTTATATCTATTGGGTTCTTGATCATTTGGACATTATCCACTGGACATGTCAGTGATTTATACATACAAGAGATGGCTGCGTCCACTGTAGGGACCTTCCATTTTTTTTTTTGATGAACTTATCCTCCATGGGATAGACCACCGGAAATCTCTTGGGGGAATAAATATTTTCTCAGGACGTTCCCAATCCTGGTAAATGAGCCCTTTCAGTAAAGGGTGAAGTGGAAAAAAACAAACAGTCTGGGGGCTTCCAGCGACCCCAACGAGGATACAGTAGTGGTTGATGGTTCCGCAAGGTGCATTTTTAAATGCTGATTGGACCATGTTAGTCAGAGACTGAACCCATAATCTTTCAGCTTGAGATGCTGAGAAAAGGTTCCCCCACTGTTGATTCCTCTATAACAGAATCAACCTCATCCTGATCCCCTTCAGGCAGGTTGATCCCTGTATGGGACTGTTGCTCTGCTAACAGGCACTCTGAAGGAGGAGACGGAGATCGGGCGTGCTTTCCCTGACAGGGAGGCAGCCTCTCTAATCCTCCCAGAGCTGAGGAAAAAACCTCCTCTGTTACATACACAGGAGCAGGTGAACTGAGGACAGCCACAGTACCAAGTACCCCTGCGGGGTCTCTACGGTCACTTACCTCTGAACTTCAGGGGAGACTGGTGCAGCAGAAGTATGCCCAAGATCCTCCGAGCCCGATGAGACCCCCTTCGCTTCCTGGAAGATTCAGTTCCGGAGCTTCTGGACGGCATATTCCTAAGCCTAAAGCTGAGGTATTCCAGCCGTAATACACCACTTTTACTGAGAATAGTCTAGCACAATTGCTGCTATATCACAGTTGGTGTCTACTAATGTGCCTTTCTAGGGGATGCCTGTATCAACCGCTTGCTGTATGCCTTTAAATGTTGCCAGCTCTGTCTCTGTACTTCATAGCCAGCTCACTACAATATTGTGGTTTTTTTAAACTGCTGGGACGCCCGCACATGCGCAGAAGCGCTGCGGCGCGCACAGAGCGTCATCCCCCAGGCTCCGCCCCCTTTCCCGGCTCACCTCTATATATAGAGGCGCGTGCACGCGCGCGGCCACGTGCACCTTCGGCGCTAATTTCAAATTATGGTAACAAGGGACAGGAGCCAGGGCCCCTCTTTGCCGCAGGCCGGGGGATGGACGAGCACTGCAACATGGCAGAGGAAGCAGTTTCCTATAAGAGAACTCACCATCTGCCTGGACTTTGCTCTGCTGAGAAGAAGCTAGTCCACATGACAAGAAAACATTCCACAGCGGCCTCTAGTGGACAAACACAGGTACCGCAGTCTAATATATTAAATATATATAAAAAAAAATTTTTTTTTTTTTTTTTTCTTGACCACCATTAAAAATTATTACATTTTTTTAGTAGTTACAGGCATGCACAGAATTTTGCGGGAATACCATTAGGTAACAGACAGAAAGACAAATTAGGCTTGGGGGTCCCCCAATAGAACCAAGTTCCTGGGGGCCCCCACTTACCTGTTCCCCGCTGCAGGACTTTGTTTGGTCCACAAAAGCCCAAACTTCACCTATCACGGCAGGCATTGTAATCAAACCTTCAGGGACCGGGTTCCCAAGGATTCCACTCCCCTGGACCTGTATAGCACCCTGCACAGAAAACATCTTGGTCGTGGGTATGACCAGAGCTCTGGATCCCAGGGTCCAGCTCTCCTAAGAGAAGCATTACAGGCAAAACCTTGCTCTTCTCTGCAAGGCCCGGGTACCGACCGTTTAGCTATGAAGCTTTTTTGGTCGGATCCGGAATAGCTTACTGAGGCCCAAAAGAACCTGTACGCAAGCTCAGTGAAAAACACATGTTTCTTCTTGGCCAACACCTTAGACACTGGCAAAAAACTGAGGTGCTCCCGGATGGGAGGGGCTTATATAGGGGAGGGTACTTCCGGTTTTGGAAGTTGCCAGTGCCAGCACCTGACGGTATCTATATAACCCATTAGTAATGACTATGTCGCTCTGTGTCCCGTGATGTACGAGAAAGAAATCGCTGCGCAAATACTGTGTAGAAAAAAAAAAATGCAACACCCACCATTTTAATCTGTAGGGCCTTTGCTTTAAAAATATATATAATGTTTGGGGGTTCAACATAATTTTCTTGCAAAAAATAAATATGTTTTCATGTAAACAAAAAGTGTCAAAAAGGGCTGTGTCTTCAAGTGGTTAGAAGAGTGGATGTAAGCTTCCTAATGTTGTGTATAAAATGCCAGAACAGTTCAAAACCCCCCAAATTACCCCATTTTGGAAAGTAGACACCCCAAGCTATATACTGAGAGGCATGTCAAGTCCATGGAATATTTTATATGTTGACACAAGTTGCGGAAAAAATATATATTTTTTTTTTTTGCACAAAGTTGTCACTAAATGATATATTGCTCAAACATGCCATGGGCATATGTGGAATTACACCCCGAAATACATTCTGTTGCTTCTCCTGAGTACGGGGATACCACATGTGTGAGACTTTTTGGGAGCATAGCCGCGTACGGGACCCCAAAACCAAGCACCGCCTTCAGGCTTTCTAAGGGTGTAAATTTTTGATTTCACTTCTCACTGCCTATCACAGTTTCGGAGGCCATGGAATGCCCAGATGGCACAAACCCCCCCAAATGACCCCATTTTGGAAAGTAGACACCCCAAGCTATTTGCTGAGAGGTATGGTGAGTATTTTGCAGATCTCGCTTTTTGTCACAAAGTTTTGAAAATTGAAAAAAAAATATATATATATTTTCTTTCTTCATTTTCAAAAACAAATGAGAGCTGTAAAATACTCACCATGCCTCTCAGCAAATAGCTTGGGGTGTCTACTTTCCAAAATGGGGTCATTTGGGGGGGTTTTGTGCTATTTTGGCATTTCATGGCCTTCGAAACTGTGATAGGTAGTGAGGAGTGAAATCAAAAATTTGCGCCCTTAGAAATCCTGAAGGCGGTGCTTGGTTTTCGGGGTCCCGTACGCGGCTAGGCTCCTAAAAAGTCCCACACATGTGGTATCCCCGTACTCAGGAGAAGCAGCAAAATGTATTTTGGGGTGTAATTCCACATATAACCATGGCATGTGTGAGCAATATATCATTTAGTGACAACTTTTTGTATTTTTTTTTTTGTCATTATTCAATCACTTGGGACAAAAAATAAAAATATTCAATGGGCTCAACAGGCCTCTCAGCAATTTCCTTGGGATGTCTACTTTCCAAAATGGGGTCATTTGGGGGGGGGGTTTGTACTGCCCTGCCATTTTAGCACCTCAAGAAATGAGATAGGCAGTCATAAATTAAAAGCTGTGTAAATTCCAGAAAATGCACCCTAGTTTGTAGACGCTATAACTTTTGCGCAAACCAATAAATATACGCTTATTGACATTTTTTTACTAAAGACATGTGGCTGAATACATTTTGGCCTAAATGTATGACTAAAATTGAGTTTATTCGATTTTTCTTATAACAAAAAGTAGAAAATATCATTTTTTTTTCTAAATTTTCGGTCTTTTTCCGTTTATATCGCAAACAATTTAAATCGCAGAGGCAATCAAATACCATTAAAAGAAAGCTCTATTTGTGGGAAGAAAAGGACGCAAATTTTGTTTGGGTACAACATCGCATGTCCGCACAATTTACAGTTAAAGCAGCGCAGTGCAAAATTCTGAAATCACCTCTGGTCCTTTAGCTACCAAATGGTCCGGGGCTTAAGTGGTTAAGTGCCCAGTTGTCAAGTGGTTAAAGTGTTGATTCTACCAAATCAAGGGATTAGCTTAGAATGCCATGAATCTAAATCTCTGCATATTTTGGATAATAAGGGTTCATAATTGGGAGAGTATATGTCAAAAAGGCAAGCAGGGATGGTGGTACTCGGGTAAATTATTTATGCAACCATTAAAAGGAGAAACTGGCGCTGAGTATGAAGAAATCTGGAGTTTGGGAAACATTAAGAGCTTCAGTCTAAGAAATATTGATTTTAAAATGACTAAGCTTACCAAAGCATTTGCATTTTAATAATAGGGAGGGCAAGCTTTTGTGGGGTTGTTGAATGTAAAATAAAAAAATTGTCCACATATAGTGAAAGCTTGTAATTGGCTGAGCCTGTGGGTATACCAAGGATAGAGTCATTATTTCTATGAGCCTGAGCTAAGTGTTCTATGACTATAACAAAAGGGGGGGGGCAGTGGGAAGCCCTGCCTGGTACTGTTGGAGATAATGAATGGTTTTGAGGATCTACTATTGGTAAGTACTGAGGGAGAGGAGTGAAGTAACCTGATCTTAGTTATGAAAGTAGGACCCAAACCAATTAGTTTGAGTGAAATATATGGTGTCAGGACTTGGATCACCTGCTGGTGGCACTGTGATTCACAGAGTGGAAGGTTGTAGTTCCACTGTCCACCATTGGTTGTCTCCCAACAGCCAGCAGATACAGGAATTAGTCTCCACCAGATACTGACTGCTGGGAGGGTATTTAGTACCTCTACTATAACCTCTTTCTTCAGTGTTTTGCCTGATAGACAGATTCATGCTTGCAGAGTTATCTTGAGTCTATTTCCTGCCTAATCTTGCTCCTGCCTTGCATACTGATCTGGCTCCTGTCTTGTACCTGTATCCAGTACCCTGCTGCTGCCTGCCTCTTATCTGCTGCCCTTGTTTCTGATCCCAGTTCTAATTCCTCTTACTGACTGTTCCTTGCACCTCCAGAAGCTCCAGCACCCCCCATGGTGAGGGCATGTGGCCTGGTATGGTTCAGGAGGGGGGGTGCATGCACGTCCCCCCCTTTTCCTGACCTGCCAGGCTGCATGCCCGGATAATGGACTGGTATGGATTTTGGAGGGACCTCACACCGTTTCTTTTCTTTATTTTTTCAATAGCCAGGTGCCAGCAATTGAAACCATAAGTCAATTTAAATGGGATTAGGCTAGCTTTTTTTTTTTCTTCTTTAGAGATTTCATTTTTGCTGCAGCATGTTTTATGCATGCTACAGATGCGCCACTTTACAGGCACATAAAGGGGTCACCCCCCCCCCCCCCAGGCACTATAAGGAATTTTTAGTGTTGATTATTGTTTATTGTTATTGTTTATTGTTGTTCATTGTTGCAAAAAAACGATTGTTTTAAATATAAATATATATATATATATATATATTTTTTTTTTTGGATACTTGTCCGCCAGGGCAGTACCAGGCCCCCATTCCCCTTTTATGGCCAATTGCTTGCATATAAGCCTTCGAAATTGGCACTTTTGATTTTTCCTGTTCAGCTTCCACAGACTTTAATGGGGTTCGCTGTATAGGTAAGAACATTTCCCCTGTTTGGTAATTCTGCTGCGAACCGAACGGGGGGGGGGGGTGTTCGGCCCATCTTTACTAGCAGGGCTCAATGGGAGGTTACCAAAATGCTAGCAGAGGGAACCAGGAAGAAACTGAGTTGTGCAAGAGACATCCAGGGGAGGAGGGATGCAAGGCTTGAACAGTGTCCACCAGTGAGAGTGGAATGAAATGCAAGCCAGCAGCAGGGCCAGAACAGGAAGTGACATCAGTAGGATGTGGATGGGAACATGTTTCAGGGCTCCACAATTCTCCTTTGTCAAACCATTTGGTTTATAAGGAAAATATGACAAAAAAATTAAAAGACGGGTGCTAGTCTCTTTTAGTGCATAGTTGTATACAATCTCTGGGATTCCTGAGGATGCGCATTGTGCAAAATGCATAGAAGCTGAGCTGCCGATGTCATATCCATGCTTCAACCTATGTCATATCCGGTCTTTTGGAAGGCATGCCGGCTCTGGCATTACGAGCGGCAGTGCAGGATATAATAGCAGTCGAGCTGGTAGTTTTGGTGCCCTAATTGGCACCCATAAAATGTGAGTGCATTAGAATTGTTTCATTTGACTCCCCTTTTTAAATGAAATGTACTGCACTATGATCAATTTCTGGGTTCTTATTTACACTTGTGAGTGAATAAGAGGTTATAACAGTGACATCTTTAAGCTGGGTGGCGTTCTTCATGGAAAAGATCTAACATCAGACACACAGAATTTAATGCATCAGGCTTGTAGGCTGCTTATTGGCCCCAGCCATCTGGTGAGTGTATATTTCACTTGGATGGGTGGAGACTTTTTTAATAAAGAAGAAATAATAATTTCACATTTATTTCATGTGGTTGGGGACTCTTTCTTGATAAAGATCTTGGCCTTCACATTTCTTTTTACCACTTGTTACATTTTATAATCACAGAGATTGTATACAACTATGCACTAAAAAGTCAACACCTGTCTTTAAAAAAAAAAATGGAAGTGTCTTTACACTTCAAGGGGCACCTGGGTCTATTTTATTCACAGTTTACTTATGTGTAACTATTGGTTAATGCAGCTATATCTTAAAGACAACACCTTTATATTTATTTTTATAAGGAGAATATGCTTGCTCAGTGTAGCCTTGTGTGAATATAGACCTCTACAGCATTCCTCAGAAGCTTGCTCTAGGTCCTCCATTCTGGCTTCCATATCTTTTTTTTTCAAATCAGCTATCTCGTGTTTATATGTATGCCCCAACCGAATGAGAAAAGACTCAAAGTCCTGCTTGGTGGGCAGAGATTTTTTATAGCTTTTCATATCCCAGCCTTCTTTGGAGCTTAAGGAGGCTTGGGATACACGTTTGGAGCAGTATGAGAGCCTTTCTAAACCAGCGGGAGGAGAGTGGTGCTCAACTGCAGAGCAGTGCCAAGGCTGGTTCACACAGGACTAGACAACTGCCAAAGCACTTCATCTCTCCAGCAGCAGTCCATTTCCAACCGCGGTAGGGGGCAGTGCGGTGCGCGATTCAGTGCATCATGCACATCTCTCTTTTTTGTTGTTTTTGTACAAACTTTATTTGAAGTGTCCAAAAGTACACTTCATTCATGTTGCTGTACAGTGCACTGCAATTCTGTACAATGCACTGCGATAAAATGAAGCATGTTTGCATTATAGGGCAGAACTTCGCACTGCACATTGCAGTATGAATGAGACACAAAAAAAATCATTTTCTGTGTGTCCTTGCCGTGACAGTCGTTTTACAATGCACTAAAAAGCCTGTCACTGCACCATGTGCGAATATATTATAAGAGCATTAGTGTATTTAGGTTTTGTGCTGCCCTAGGCCTGACTAAACTCATGCACCCCCTAATTTAAATATGACCCACCCTTTCCTGTCAAGGCCACACCCATTTCTGTTTAAGACACGCCCTGAAATTTTCGAGTGGGGACACTAGTCCTTAGGGCCTGGGGGGCATTGGATTTCATTCATTTGCATAGATTTCGTCTCACTTCCTGTTTGGCTATAGGGCAGGAAGTGAAGGGAAATCTCTGCAATGGGACAGGGATGGTAAAAAATAAACTGACAGGGGCTATAACCCTCCCTTACTCTATCCAAAATGAAAAAAAAAAAAAGTGCACAAATTTCTGATAATTTTATGGAGAAAACATATAGCACAGTGAGGAAGGTTTGTGGTCCAGGATGATAGGACCGTCAAAATTAGAAGCAGCTTGTGTTACACTAACAGTGTAGCGCATGCCGGTGGGGACTCTTTTCGTGCTGCCCCCCTACAAAGTGCTTCCCTAGGCCTGGGCCTTGTTGGCCTATGCCAGGATACAGCGTTGCCTAAGAGCATGTTAGGGAAGATGAAGCCGATGCCATTTTTGCCATGAGATGAGGAGACAGAGCAGGTGAGGAACCTGTTGATCTGATCCGAACGGCTGCTTTTCTTATCTTACCTGGTGCCTGTTTTAACCCATCTGTGCAGTCTGCTGTGAATTCAGATGGTTGGGAGCTTTGAGGGGGCTGCTAATTGCCCTGTGTGAGTGGAAGCCACTGGCCAGAGAATTTCATCTCTCCATTGGCCAAGCCACACCCCCAGATCTACTTGAATACCAGGCAGTTTAGAGGTATATAGAAAACACTGACTAGCAAAGGTGCCAGGTATATTTCACTCTACACAGAACAAACACTTTAGTGGCTTTGTGAGCATGAACACTCTGTTATATAGCATGTCCTGAGAGTTTTTTTTCATAGTCTGGGTTTAATGACAATCTACGATTGGCTGTCCTGTCCGCCATGAGTTTGGATTAGATCCTGGTTCTTACATTAAATAATGAGATCAGCCTATTAGAGCACCAGAAATAATTTTAAAGAAAGCTGCAGATCTAACAATATTGAAAATGACCTATTAGAATCAATTTAACAAGGTAAATTGTATGTGAGATTTTACAAGTTGCATGTACATATAACAATAACAATTGTGACTAGTTTTCTAAGCTACCTCATCTATTACCACCCACCCCTAAAAGGCGGCTAACTGGCAGTGGCATATGGAGTGACCTGTAAACTTGAGATCACCCACCATCCAGCTGTCATCTCATATCTACAAGTATATGGTTTCAGTATTTTAACACATATTTACCATTTAAACAGACCTTTCGAGAAATGTACTACTTGTTTTTCCCTTCTTCATTAACATTTTTGATTGCAAAGATATATTTTTAAAGAGCAGTATAAGACTTACAACATTACTATCTGTAAATGCAAACCTTTCCAGGGCCAAAAAAGTAATATTCCTGTCATCTATTCTAAGAAATGCTGTTCTCCAGAACACATTATGTAAAATAAATCTTCCCTTGGTGAAGCTGGAATAAAAATTAGTGTGAGGAAAGCAAGTTCCAGAAGATCATATTTAAAAAAAAAAAACTTACTGCAGTTTGTGGAAGGCAGAAGAAAAATAATAGGGAATTTATTTGCTATGCAGTATTTTAATAAAAAGATATTCTTTTATTATGTTGTTATTAGTGGTTTTGAGCAGTGTGCTCATTTTTAATGTACTAGTAGTTATGGATTTTCACTGGCAGAAATGAATTTCAAGTTGACAGACCATAATAATAAATGTATTTGTGAATTCTTATCCTTGGTGTTTCTTGCACTGAGAGAAAATAAAGCTGACATAAGTGTGATATGTGCCTGCTATATGGGCCGACATAACTATATTTTAATTAACCTGTGATAATTACATTGAGAAATGAAGCAGTGAATTGTAGTTAATGTTTCTGTCTCAGCTGTAAGATTCTGTTTCTTCCTGGATCATTACCTATAATATGTAAAATATTGTATTGCTACTTGGATAGTAGAGGTCATTCAGTTTTAAAGTGCCGTCTGTTATCTGGGAAGCAAGAGAGTGAACAATGTTCACTTTTTAGTGGTCCATTTATTACCTGTATACATAGTATAATGAAGTATTTAAAGCTACTGACAAAAAACAGCAAAGTGCACAAGCACAGTTAAAATCATACTGTTTTGCAGGTAATTTTAATAGCCAATCCTATTCAGTCAGTGTTGTGATCCAGGTAGCCGTCAGACAGCACAATGAAACCTTACATCTGCCTGTAGAATACACTGCAAGCAATATAGCCTTGTCCAGGACCTATGCCAGGTTTTAGCTGTGACAATAAAGAACCCAAAGCACACAAATTAGGTCATCCCTCTGCTCTCTCCTTCAGTTGGCATGTTCACAGAGTTACATCAAAGAAGTGAAATCCCAATTGGGTCGGAGTGCTACTGTGTACAACATAAAGATGGTCATGTCAAGACAGGTTCAAATATGTGTGCCAGCTGTATACACAGAGGCAGCTCTAAGCTTTGTGAGGCCTTAAGCAAAATTTAGACACGGGGGCCCCACTCATGCCCATAATGGGTAAAATAATTCAAGCAAATAAAAATGGCTGCAGAAAGTTGCATGGATCTAGCACACAGTGATTGAGCAGAGGCAAATTAGACGGCCGCGAGGCCCCTGTAAGTGCAAGGCCTTAGGCGACCACCTGATTTGCCCAATTAAAGAGCCGCCTCTGTGTATGCAAGACAACATTTTTAATAATGCATAACTTATTTCATATCTGTCTAAAGTTCAGTTTAGAAACGAGTTCACAGCTAAATCAAAGCGTAAAGTAAAAAAAAAAAAAAGTGTCCAGTCTGGGGGATTTTTCGCTAACCTTTTGATGGACCAACAAAAGTTACTTACACAGGTTGTATGGCTTTGGTTTAAAAAAAAAAAAACATGTTATACTTACCTTTACTGTGCAGTTCGTTTTGCACAGATTGGCCCGATCCTGGTCTTCTTGGGTCCCTCGCGGCTGTCTCGGCTCCTCCCCGCAAGCTCTAACCCCCTTCATGGGAAGCTCTCTTTAGCCGCCAACTGTATCACTCGACCCCGCCCCTGGCGTGCCGCGTCATTGGATGTGATTGACAGCAACACAAGCCAATGGCTGCGCTGCCATCAATCTCAAATGACGGGCCACCTCAAGCAGGGGGAAACCATCGCGGGAACGAGCCCAGGAGTTTTGTGGCTTAAGTAAGTAAAACGGGGGCTGGGGGCCAGAGAGTGCAAGGTATTTTTTCACCTTAATGCATAGGATGCATTAAGGTGAAAAAACACGAAGCTTTACAACCCCTTTAACTTTACTCACAACAATATGTATTTAGCCTTAATTTTATAAAGCAAAGTATAATGAGTGGTAACCAGCTGCAACCAATCCAAAAGGTAAGCAGTTAACACACTTCTCGAAACTGGCTGGATCGTGTGTACCACTCTCTGTTCAACAGAAGCAGATCGCACGGTCAAAAGGTCCTGCTGGAAAACTGTTGGCTGCAGTGCTGATCTGTGTATTCTAACTCTTGCCATCAGATTACAAGCTTTTATTAGTACTAAAATGTGATAAACAATTTTAATGTTTTTTGTGTCAAATAGATGCTACCCATCAATTATTCTTCCTCAGTGCCCATTATGGTAACATTACTGATTACTTTTCAATAAGCTACAGTATACTGGCTCTAAACATTTTAAACAATGTCCATACTCTCACAGCTATTCCTAAAATTCTTATTGGTTCATCCTATTTTTTTTTTATTTTTTTTTATGTATATGTGGATTCTTATATTGATTTTATATTCCTATGCATGTTTTTTTAAACATTTAAATAAAGGAGACACACAAATAATAAATATAAAAACATTTTAAACAGTGTTTTATCATGTCCTCTGTCATGGTTGTCCTTTTCTTAGTTAGCCAATATAGGATACATAACAGTACGATGGGTTGAAATATGTTAACCACCTCCCTACTGTGCACGAAAACCCCCTTCCTGCCCAAGCCATTTTTCAGCTTTCAGCGCTGTCACACTTTGAATGACAATTGTGCGGTCGTGCGACGTGACTCCCAAACAAAATTTGTGTCCTTTTTTTCCCACAAATAGAGCTTTCTTTTGGTGGTATTTGATCACCTCTGCGGTTTTTATTTTTTGCGCTATAAACAAAAGAAGAGCGTCCAGTTTGGAAAAAAAACACTATTTTTAACTTTTTGCTATAATAAATACCCATTTTTTTTTTTTTAAATAAAATTTTCCTCAGTTTAGGCCGATACGTATTCTTCTACATATTTTTGGTAAAAAAAAAAAAAAATCGCAATAAGCGCGTATTGATTGGTTTGCGCAAAAGTTATAGCGTGTACAAAATAGGGGATAGATTTATAGCATTTTTATTTTTTTATTAGTAATGGCGGCGATCTGCGATTTTTTATTGTGACTGCGATATTGCGGCGGACACATCGGACACTTTTGACACATTTTTGGGACCATTCACGTTTATAAAGCGATCCCTGCTATAAAAATGCATTGATTACTGTATAAATGTGATTGGCAGGGAAGGGGTTAACCACTAGGGGGCGGGAAGGGGTTAAATATGTTCCCTCAATGTGTTCTTACTGTGTGGGGAGGGGACTGACTGGGGGAGGTGACCGATGGTTGTCCCTATGTACAAGGGACACAGCATCATTCCCCTCTCCCTCACAGGACGTGGATCTCTGTGTTTACACACAGAGACCCACTTTCCTGCTCGTTTCCCGGGCAATCGCGGGTGCCCGGCGGCAATCGCGGCCGCCGGGCACGCGCACCGGGGCCTTGTGAACGCGGCGGGCGAGCGCGCGCCTTCTAGCTCGTTTTAAAGGGAGGACGTCATATGACGTCCTCCCAGAACGAGAGTATCCTCGGCCCGCCGTCAATTGACAGTGGGCGGTGGACAAGTGGTTAATGGCTGCCTAACTACCCAATTGTTTTGGAATGTAAAGTTTATCTAAAGCCATTTTTTTTTTTTTTAATAAAGAACGGTAAGCAAAGGTTACAACCCCTGACAAGTTTTAGCTTTGTTTTGTTTTTTTTTGAGGCATAATAGGCAGTCCGAGGATTTTTCTTTTCATGATAAACAATAAGGAGGGAGAAGAAATCTCTGCAAAGAAAAGAACATTCTCTCTTAGACAGCTGTCATTGGAATAAGTGTTTGCATTGGCACATTTCCCCCTCTATACCTGACTCCATTACTGCTCAAAAGGTTATACTTTCCCTCACTTTCAATCCTGCTGACAAATGTTACCAGGACAGAGTGAATCCTCCTATAAAGAACACAGACAGCAATAAAAACCTGACAGAGGTTCTAACCCTTCTCTTTATCCGCTAAAACAAAAAAAAAAATACTTTAATGGTCAGCCTTTTTCCCCCAAAAAAAGACCTGGTTCAGACAGCTACAAAGTACCCGATCACTGCTACATTCTGGGAACCTGAGACACCCACTAGTCTTTTTTGTCCAGTATGTCACCTCAACCTTTGTAACATGGAGGAAGCCTTGAAAGAACACTTAGTTCTCCGGGAACCTGAGTACAGCTCACAAGAAATTGACAGTATGTTGTAGATCTAAGAATGAATAAAGTAATAAAGTCTAGTACACACTATGACAAAATCGTACAAAAAATATCACTTCAAAAGTGATCGTATGATAGTCTGATCGTTACCACACAGTTTTCGAAAGCTGATCACAACAGTTTATGTGAATTATCCAAAGGGATGAACGCAAGCCCTTTTCTTTTACGCCACCAAAACAAATGGTATTTTTTTAATCAGTACAGTATTTGTCTGAAAAAAAACAGAAGCCCAAGACCATGCATGCTCGGAAACTACAGAATACATTACAATACAAAACATTACATCACTTCCGAAGTTGTATTCTGTCATACAATTTTTTTTAGAACCGTAGCAAGCTATTGGTTTTCAATATCAGACTAGCATGCAAAAAAAAACAGACAATCCTTTGTCCAATATTCTCACCGTGTGTACGAGGCTTAAGAAATGTGCCATACTTGCCCGTTTACTTCCAGGGCTGCTCTATATGAAAATATAAATTTTAACAATTGTATTTTTATTTTTTTTCTAAATGGGACACAAAATAAATGCAAATACGGAGCACTGCAGTACTACCAAATATTGGTGGGCAGGCAAACAAATTACCCCTAAAGCCCCGTACACACAATCGTTTTTACTGATGAAAACAGTCCGATGGACTTTTTTCATCGGACAAACCGATCGTGTATGAGCCCCATCGGTCTTTTTTCCATTTTTTTTCCATTTTTTGTTAAAAAATAGAACATGTTTTAAATTTATCCGATGGAAAAAAAATTATAGCAAATTACTATCGTCTGTGGGGAACTACATCGGATAAAAAACCCATGCATGCTCAGAATCAAGTCGACGCATGCTCAGAAGCATAGAACTTAATTTTTCTTGGCTCGTCTGAGTGTTTTACGTCACGGCGTTTGGGACGATCGGTTTTTTGACTGATGGTGTGTAGGCAAGACTGATGGAAGTCAGCTTCATTGGATTTCTAATGGAAAAATCCATCGGTTTAAAATCCATAGGAAATCCGATCGTGTGTACAGGACTTTACACTGATGGTCAGTGATAGAAGGTATTAGTAAACTGGTGGTCAGTGGGAAGCATGTCCCCAATAGGGATGAGCTCCGGCGTGTTCGCATTGAACACGTGCAGAGCCCGCCAGGAAGTCGGCACCGCGCTGCACTAATGACAGGCAGGGAGACATTTCCCGCGATGCTCGGCTGCAGAGATCGGGAAATGCCTCCCTAGCTGTGATTAGCGCAGCGCTGGTGCCGACTTCCTGGCGGGCTCTGCACGTGTTCAATGCAAACATGCTGGAGCTCATCCCTAGTCCCCAACAGATAGCAGAAAATATCACTGGTTTTAGTGGTAGCTTATCTGAGACACACATCCTTGAGCTCAATGCTCAAGAAAACCATAGCAACCTCTGGAGGAACCCTGGTTGAGATAGGTTAAGTCCTTATGCTTTGATATTCTGAGCTTTATTCACTGCCAAGAAGCCCAGAGCCTAACAAGTTTGGTATACCACTCCTTCTAGCTCCTGAATAGTTCTTCAGCCTTTGTATTATATTATGTTGCAGTCCAACAGGCCATGTACTACGCTCAGAGTTTGGAGTTTCAAGCTTACAGTAATGGCCAGCAGCACATGCTCTGAGGTCTGTTTAGACACCTAAATGTCTCTTTAAATGGGAGAGAACAGATAAACTTCAATGGGCATTAGGGAGACATAAAGCTTTTTAATGAGTGCCCGTGCATTTTTTTTCCCCCACACAGAGGGTTGTAAGCCCCATTGAGACCATGCTTAATGTTGTTAAACAGACAAAATTAAAACATAAACTAAATACTGGATTTCAATAAAGTATTTTAACATAAAACAAAGTTAAATTAAAAAAAAATAAAAACATTGTTGTTCACACACATAATTTAACTTGGTATCTCATTTGGAGGGACTATCCCTCTTTTGGAAACATGTTCCTCTGTCCCTCCTAAATAAATGCAACATCAAGTGGTTTAAATTACACTAAACATTTAATCCATACTTCAGATTCTTGCATTGGCCATTTTTTATACTAGTAAAGAAAAGATGTGTTAAAAATCATCCAGTGAGTTAAAGTGATAATTTTATACTATAATTTGTCATGGTATGCATAATCAGGGGGTATAGCAAGGGGGGTCCATTGCCTAAATACTCCGTGCTAAAAGGTGTCCCTTTCTGCCACATTAGCATATTTGCCAATGCAAAGGAAAGACAAAATGTTCTGTGAATGAACCACTGTTCAATGCAAATTTATCAAAAACTGTATAGTGTATGAGACTACCAATAGATTCCCATTATGTAGACCTTCAGACCAAATAGTTACTAAAAATATTGCATGTATACCAAGGAAAATTCTTACCTGACTTGATCATATTTAAGGAGGCAAGCTTGCTTTCATCAGGCACTGAAAAACAAAACAAAACCTATATATCAATAATATATATATATATATATAGATATATATCTATATATATATATATATATATATATATATAGAGAGAGAGAGATATATATATATCTCATGATCCAATGCCACATCCACACACCTTAAAACATATTATTCTTCATGCTTAATAGCATCCACCCTATACTGTATTTGTGTAAATTAGTAATTATTCCTTGCAACTTTAAATCTCTTTCCACATAAACGAATTGACACCTCGAGGCAGTTTATGCATAAAATAACACAAGATGTAGAAAGTCTGACTAACTTTGAAAGCAGAATAAAGCAGCTTTTTGTGCTTTTGCAGTCTACCATTTGCTGGAAATTGGAAGATATTTTGCAAGGACGTGTGCTGATTTTCACATAAATCATTGCTAGATCTTTGTAAGTTTATTTCATGAAAGGACAGCGGTGGGTTTTTCTGCAATTGCTGTGGCTCTAAGCCATGTATAAGAGTTCTTTAAAGCATGAAAATAAGTCAGGCAAGGCATATCAATACGTCACAGTCACTGAACCATAATCCACAGTCTTGAATCTGGACATGCTGCTCCTATTATTTATAGGCACAGCTAAAAGTTTGACACTGGTGCACTTGGACCAGCCATGGTCATACAGAAAAACAATATAAATTCTGGAAAGCACAGTTTCAGCATGTCTAAGCGAGAACTTTGAACAACAGCATGTCTCCTGTAAATCAGACTTTCATCACTATGACTGAGTTGGGATGCTGTAACAAACCCAAATTGCTTTAAACTGCATCTTAAGAAGACCAGGCTTTGTGAAAATTGTTACAATAGAACCTACAGACTATTTACTGCAGCATGGCAAAATAGCGCTATTAAAAACTGCTTCATTCAGACAATATCAATTAACATTACACAATATATTTTTTCAATAGAATTTTCTAAATAAGTGTTGCCTTATGAGTTTATGTGAAATCTTCATTAATAGCTGTAAAATATTGTAATTATGAATATATTTAATTTAGCTTGTGGGGCGCAACATTTTATCTTCACAGAAATAATAATGTTGTTATTGTGTTAAAGCTTTCACTCTTGGTCAAATGACTCTCATTTAACCCACATCGTATCTTTGAGATATTAAAGTGGTTGTAAACCCACTTTTTCAACTTGCACCTACAGGTAAGCCTAGATTAAGGCTTACCTGTAGGTGCAAGAAATATCTCCTAAACCTACACGGTTTAGGAGATATTTACAGAAAATTACAGGCGCCGCTGTATACGGTGCATGCGCGCCCTAGACAACGGCGCATTCATGGGGTTAATCCCATTCACAAAATCAGCTACTTCCCAGCAATCGCTGGATGTAGCCGAATGTGACGGCTCCCGCGCGCATGCACGGAGTCACATCTTCGCCGCTCCGGCCAATCACAGCGCCGGAGCGGCGCTGTGATTGGCTGGTGCGGCGATACCCGGAAGTAACATTCCGGCTATCGTCGCAGTGATGGCTGCGTCTGGAGTGAGGGACGCGGACTGCTTCGGGGGCCCCGATCTAAGGTAAGTGGTACATAATGAGCTAGTATGCTAGTCATACTAGCTCATTATGCCTTTCTCTTGCAGGTTGGCTCAAAAAAAAAAAAAAAACAATTGGTGGGTTTACAACCACTTTAAATCTTAAATATAATAAACGGGTAACACAAGGTAACCTTAAGGCCCCTTTCACACTTGTGCGACTTCAAAGTTGTGTGATTTTGATGCAGTTTCAGGGAGACTTGAGGTCTCTGAACCTGAACTTGCATCAAAGTCGGGGCAAAGTAATGCAGGGACTACTTTGAAGTCGGCACGACATGAAGTCGTACTAATATGAATGGTTGTCATTGGAAATGATGGGGAACGACTTGACATGCTACTTTGCAGTCCCAAATCGTGGGACAAGTCGTACAAGTGTGAAAGGGGCCTAAAGAGAACATATCAGCAATTTACTTATATTTCTCAATTAAAAAATACTTAAACTCCAAAACGTAAATGTAATATATTGCAGCATACCAGCCCTTATATATACATGATGCATTAGTTTTTCTTTTTCAATATGTTTCTCTCTTTTAATCTACAGTAGTGATACTGGCAATACCCCATGTCCTATCCTAGGGTTACAATGTTCAATCACAGCATTGTCATCCTGCAGTGCTCTCCTGTTTTGGAATACAGACTACATTTGGACTTGTCATGCAATCGACAATATGTATAAAATTTATTTTTAACGTTTATTTATCTACAGTTCATATGCCTTAACCAAGATACAAAGATGTTTAGACAAAGCTATTTGTGTTTCTGTTCAAAAGTGTACTTAATACTTAACAAAGCTTGGCTAATCTTTTCAGTATTATCACAAAGGAAAAACTAATACACATTATACACAATACATCTCTCTTATGATTAAACAAAATAACAGATGCAAGGTGTATAAAACAGTATTCAGAAAATATAGTAAATTGAGTGTATTTTTAATGGAGGAAAATACAAGACCCTCCACACAGCGGAAAGAAAAATACATTGTTGAATTACCATAGGAAAAATATACCAGTGAAGTTTTACACAAAAGATACCTTTATTCATATCTGGATATATTTCTGCTATTGGAGTTTTGTTCTGATTACTATTTATTTATTTTATTTATATATTTCAGGTACTTAAAATAGCGCTGTCAATTTATGCAGCGCTTTACATATACATTGTACATTCACATCAGTCCCAGCCCTCAAGGAGCTTACAATCTAAGGTCCCTAATTTACATTCATACATACTAGGGCCAATTTAGACAGAATCCAATTAACCTACCAGCATGTCTTTGGAGCGTGGAAGTTAACCAGAGTACCCGGAGGAAACCTGCGCAGGCACAGGGAGAACATGCAAACGCTAGGCAGGTAGTGTCATGGGCGTCGAAACCAGCAACCCTTTTGCTGCTAGGTGAAAGTGCTAACCACTACACACCACTGTGCTGCCCACTACGACTAAACCTTAAGTATTTACTAGGAGCAATAATTAAATGCAGTCTGCTTCTAACTGTTAACCACTTGAGAAAGGGATATACATTAAAAAAGTAAAGAAACAGAGAAAAAGTACAAATAAAATAATAATAAATAAAAAAGTAAAGAAATTAACTATGAAATGAGAATACAAAATGTTCCTATTGTGACAGCAGGAAGGTAAAGTCACCTGGTTGCATCCAGGGGGGTAGATATATTTCGCCCAGATTCAGGCTTTACGCCGACTTATACAACTAGGTGGAGAGTTGTATAAGGCTAGTGGGCTCATGGATGACTCATACCTCTAGGGAGAGGGCTGGGCGTCGTGCAGACAGGGAGTTGATGAGACCAGCTGAAGCTTGTCAGCTCATTTAGGCCTCTATAAGAACTCCCAGCTTCATTAGATGTTAGCTCATGCCTGGAACCAGACCTGTGTGGACTGTCTAGGGAGAGTGAACCCCTGTGCGGTGAGAAAAAGCCTGTGTGGCTATTTGCTTGGACATTTAAAACCAGGGACTTAGGGACTAGGACAGCACTAGGCTGATCCCAGTTGTTAGTTAGGAAACCTGTATGTTTAGTCAGAGGTCAACTTGACCAGGATTTATTTTGGTTATGTTTCTTTTGCTTTGCTGTGTTTTGTCACTGTAAATAGAAAATAAACCGCACCTTTTTTTGATTTTGAAAACCACAACCTCCGTTTGCTGGGCCTGTTTTGTGTGGGGAGCCCATCCCGGGGGTCACACACACCCGCTGCCGAGCTAACCCCCTCACAGTTGGTGGAGAACCAGTGGCAGTTTTTTTTAAGCCAGCATGGAGGAGATACTGAAACAGCTGGCTCTAGCAAATGCCAATCAACAGCAGACAAATGAAGGTTTGCAAAGGAGCCTTGCAGCCCAGCAGCAAGCTCATCAACAAGCCCAGCAGCAATCTGAGGCCCGCTTCATAGACCTGTTACAGAAGCAAGAGCAGAGACTACAACAAATGGAAGCAGTAATGCAGCAACGTCCGCAGACCAGTGAGGAAAGCCGTCTCACTAATACCGCGTCCTTTGGGGTGAGTCGTTTATTGACAAAAATGACTGGAGAGGATGATCCAGAGGTATTTTTGACCACATTTGAAAGGACTGCTGAAAGAGAAAAGTGGCCTGAGGAGCAGTGGGCTGGACTGGTGGCTCCTCTGTTAACTGGTGAATCGCAGAAGGCTTACTATGACCTAGAGCCTGACCAAGCAAAAGACTATGTGATGCTAAAAGCTGAAATATTGGCAAGGCTGGGTGTCACCCAGGCTGTCCGGGCTCAGCGTGTGCATAACTGGACTTTCCAGCTTGGAAAACCCCCCAGGTCTCAAATGTATGATCTCATTCACCTGAGCAGAAAGTGGCTACAGCCAGAGACTTTGTCCGCACCAAAGATTGTGGAACGTGTTGTAATGGATCGGTTTTTGAGAGCTCTTCCTACTGCCATCCAAAAGTGGGTAAGCCATGGAGACCCAGAGACGGCCGATGGTCTTGTGGATCGTGTGGAGAAATACTTGGCTACAGAGAACCTGACGGCCTCTTCCAGAGACACTCGGACTTTCCACCCTAAGACCAGACCATCCCCAGGGGCGGATAAGAGGATTCCAAGGGGTAAGGGTGGAGAGAGTGAGAGGGTGGGAGCTCTACCCCAAGTTTGGCGAGAACAGCCTGGGAAATCAGCGGCTCAAGAGGCGGCAAGAAGGATCGTTTGCTACCGCTGCCGGCAAGCGGGACATATTGCAGCCAATTGCCCGGTTGTGGAGGAACCCATGCAATGTGACTTTCTGACGGACAGACGTCAGTCGCTGTGTGCGACAGTCGCATGCACTGCCATTCGAGGAACTGAGAAACATTTATGCAAAATGTGTGTTAATGGTAGAAATGTTGTGGTATTGCTGGATTCAGGTAGCCTTGTGACCCTGATAAAGGCTGAGTTAGTTAAAATAGAGGTCTCTGGGAATAGCAAGGTAGCTGTTATTTGTGTGCATGGGGACACCCGAGAGTATCCAGTGACTACAGTGTGTTTCGAGACCCCCAAAGGTACCCTCTCTCATCCAGTGGGCTTAGTATCTCAGTTACCGTATGACGCCATTGTGGGAAGGGATTTTCCGAAGTTCTGGGAACTGTGGGATGATCCTGAGCCCCTCACTGGTGCCCCTATGTACCAGGAATGTGATAGCCAGAACTCCCCTGAGAGTGGTGAGGACTCTCCGGAATTTCCCTTATCCGTATTGGCAGGGGAGACTCAAGAAACTGGAGAGGAGCCCACCTCCTCAGACGAAAACCTACCGTCTGTGGAGTTTTCTGATCTTGAGGTTCACAGGGAAAACTTTGCCACAGAACAGTTGAAAGACCCCGCCCTAATAAAGGCACGGGAAAACGTAGTGGAAATAGATGGCGAGTTAGTGAACCCAGATAATACCTGCACTTACCCATACTTCAGCGTAGAGAAGGACCTACTGTATCGGGTGGCAAAAAGGGCAGAAGAAACCGTTGAGCAGCTTGTGGTGCCCAAACCTTACAGGAAGTTGGTGTTGGAGTTGGCCCATGGGCACATTCTTGGAGGTCATCTGGGGACAGAGAAAACCCGAGAGAGGGTATTACAGAGATTCTATTGGCCGGGGGTGATGAAGGACGTAGAAAATTATTGTTCCTCCTGCCCTGTGTGTCAGAGGTTGGCCCCGATGCCACATTTCCGTAGCCCGCTGGTCCCTCTACCCATCATTGAGGTCCCGTTTGAGAGGATCGCCATGGATTTGGTAGGTCCTATAATCAAGTCCGCTAGGGGGCACCAGTACATATTAGTTATAATGGACTATGCCACCCGTTATCCAGAAGCGATCCCTCTCCGAAATACCTCGGCCAAAACCATAGCCAAAGAGCTATCTCTTGTTTTTAGCCGGGTGGGTATTTGTAAAGAACTGCTTACGGACCAAGGTACACCCTTTATGTCCCGGGTTATGAAAGAGCTGTGTAAATTGTTCAAAGTGACGCAATTGCGTACGTCTGTGTATCACCCCCAAACCGATGGGCTGGTTGAAAGATTCAACAAAACCCTAAAACAAATGTTGAAGAAAGTGGTGGATAGAGATGGAAAGGATTGGGACTGTTTACTTCCTTATTTGATGTTTGCTATTAGGGAGGTGCCCCAATCCTCTACGGGATTCTCCCCCTTTGAGTTACTGTATGGGAGACACCCAAGAGGGCTGTTGGATATTGCCAAGGAAACTTGGGAAAGTGAGAGTTCTCCCCACAGGAGTGTGATTGAGCATGTCGCCCTGATGCAAGATCGAATTGCACAGGTAATGCCCATCGTGAAGGAACATTTGGCCCAAGCGCAGTTGGCACAGCAGAGAGTGTACAACCGTGGAGCCAAGACCCGTACCTTTTCCCCGGGGGATAGGATATTGGTACTTGTCCCTACGGTTGAAAGTAAATTCCTTGCCAAATGGCAAGGCCCCTACGAGATAATGGAAAAAGTGAGCGAAGTGAATTACAAGGTCAGACAACCAGGAAGGCGAAAGCCCGAACAGATCTATCACGTTAATCTGTTGAAAGCCTGGAGGGATAGAGAGTCCCTAGTCGCAGACACTTGGTCACCAGCTCAAACTGGTTGCGTGATTCCTGAGGTTGGAATAGCAGCCACCTTGTCACAACCCCAACAACAGGAGGTTAAGGAGTTTGTGCTTCGCAACAAGGAGGTATTCTCTGAGCTGCCGGGACAAACATCTGGGGTAGAGCATGACATCATTACCCCGCCCGGTGAAAGGGTGAAGTTAAAACCCTATCGGATCCCAGAGGCTCGACGGGAGGCAATACGGGAGGAAGTACAGAAAATGCTGAACTTAGGGGTGATAGAGGAGTCCCAAAGTGATTGGTCTAGTCCCATCGTGTTGGTGCCTAAACCGGATGGGAGCTGGCGATTTTGTAACGATTTTCGTCAGTTGAACAAAGTTACAAAATTTGACACCTACCCCATGCCACGTATAGATGAGTTGATCGACCGGCTGGGAACAGCCCGATACATGACGACTCTTGACCTCACAAAAGGGTATTGGCAAATCCCCCTGGCCAAGTCGGCCAAAGAGAAAACCGCATTTGTAACCCCAGACGGGGCGTTCCAATATAAAAGAGTGCCGTTCGGGTTTCAGAATGCGCCGGCCACATTCCAGCGGAAAATGGACCAGATGATGAGGCCCCATCGGAAGTATGCTGCGGCTTACCTGGATGACGTAATTGTCCATAGCACAGATTGGGCCTCACATCTGCCAAAAGTGCAAGCAGTCCTGGACTCTGTTCGGGAAGCGGGGTTTACGGCTAACCCCAAGAAGTGTACCATTGGGCAGGAGGAGGCCAAATATCTTGGGTACACCATTGGGAGGGGAGTAATAAAACCCCAACTCAACAAAGTCGAGGCCATCCAGAGTTGGCCACGTCCCAACAGCAAGAAGCAGGTACGAGCCTTTCTGGGAATCGCTGGGTATTATCGGCGATTCATTCCCCACTTTGCTTCTAAGGCTGTGCCCCTAACCAACCTGACGAAGGGGAAAGGGTCGGTCATGATTAAATGGACCTCCGAGGCTGAGGCAGCATTCCAATTCTTGAAACAAGCCTTATGTAGCCAGCCAGTGTTGTACTCACCCGACTTCTCTAAAGACTTTGTCGTACAAAGTGATGCGTCAGATGTGGGGTTAGGAGCAGTATTGTCCCAGGTCTGGAACGGGGAAGAGCACCCAGTCATTTACCTCAGCAGGAAGTTGAAGTCCCATGAGGTAAATTACGCCACCGTTGAAAAGGAGTGTTTAGCGGTGAAGTGGGCTCTAGATTCCCTTCGGTACTACCTGCTAGGTAGGCACTTTGACATGGTTACGGATCACGCTCCGTTAAAGTGGATGGCTCAAAACAAGGAAACAAATAGAAGAGTGAATAGGTGGTTCCTGGCCCTCCAGGAATTCAACTTCACAGTAAAGCATCGCCCTGGCGTTCAAATGGGGAATGTGGATGCTTTGTCTCGAGTACATGAATGCCTGATTGCTGGTGTTCCAACCCCGAGGTTAAAACAAGAGGGGGGGGTATGTGACAGCAGGAAGGTAAAGTCACCTGGTTGCATCCAGGGGGGTAGATATATTTCGCCCAGATTCAGGCTTTACGCCGACTTATACAACTAGGTGGAGAGTTGTATAAGGCTAGTGGGCTCATGGATGACTCATACCTCTAGGGAGAGGGCTGGGCGTCGTGCAGACAGGGAGTTGATGAGACCAGCTGAAGCTTGTCAGCTCATTTAGGCCTCTATAAGAACTCCCAGCTTCATTAGATGTTAGCTCATGCCTGGAACCAGACCTGTGTGGACTGTCTAGGGAGAGTGAACCCCTGTGCGGTGAGAAAAAGCCTGTGTGGCTATTTGCTTGGACATTTAAAACCAGGGACTTAGGGACTAGGACAGCACTAGGCTGATCCCAGTTGTTAGTTAGGAAACCTGTATGTTTAGTCAGAGGTCAACTTGACCAGGATTTATTTTGGTTATGTTTCTTTTGCTTTGCTGTGTTTTGTCACTGTAAATAGAAAATAAACCGCACCTTTTTTTGATTTTGAAAACCACAACCTCCGTTTGCTGGGCCTGTTTTGTGTGGGGAGCCCATCCCGGGGGTCACACACACCCGCTGCCGAGCTAACCCCCTCACACTATATTGATTCTAATCAATTGTTTTAATTCATTTTAATTCATGGCACAGTTGCAGCTGCCACAAACATCATTGTATACATGAATCCACCACAAAAAACACTGTAAAACTGAATCTGCCATGAACATCACTGTACAATTGCACCTGCCATAGACTGATTCTGATTCATTTGGAAAAATGTCTGGACTTTAGTCTACACTAGGGGTAGATCATGGGTGCTTTGAGCTGAGGTGGGGCCAGTCCTTCCCTCTTCTAATTAAGAAGAGAAAAGGAAGTACTACACTGTGCAGGAGCAGCAAGTCAAGTATGCAATATAGTTCACCCAAGGCCTAGTCTAATCAAAGATGACAGATGTCTACTCCTTAGTTGTTCTTGTGAAGTCATCCATCTTTGCCTACCCTATTACTTCTATTACTAAAACAAATATTTCAGGTACGTTTATCCTGTTTTAGTTAAATGCATCAATTTCTAAACCTTTAGGAAAATAAACTTTGAATGATGATCATCATAACTCTCTAGAAAGTAAAAATAGCCATTACATATATTCTATCCCAGGCATGCATGTATGAAAATAATCACTAACCTTTGAGAAGGTTAGTGATTATTATAGAATGTATCTACTATTTTTAGTCGTGAACAATTTATTTTGAAAATTAACTTGGCTTACCAGAAACAAAATTTGCATCGTATTAGAATAAATAGTCATCACATCTGAAGGAGTCCAGAAAGAAAATGAAGTGATGGAAAAAACCCTTCAGTATTAATTTACAGATTTCTATCTTAGGTATTGTTTTTTCAGCAGTGAGAGCAAAAATCTTAGAAGAAAAAGCTAACAGTTTGGCAAAGTTCTATTTTTAGATAATAAGCAATTGTTTATGAAATTTGATGAGGTTGTTCAATTTCCTGTAAGTAAGGACTTGGAACAAAGGAAAACATTAGCGTGCAACAGCAAGAACCTATTTCACCGTAAAATAATCAATTCCATAGTACATGGCATTTGCAAGCCTCACTCAGTCACGTCTATGACGGGGATCATAATAATGAACACTTATAAGAGCAAACCATTTTACACATCTAGATATTTATTCTGGGTTGAAACTTTGTTGAAATTGAAGACCTAATGCTATTAGGAACTACTGCAAACAAATAATACAATTCATTTTATGGTTTCACTTGATTTAACCATTTTCTGGTATCCCTACATGTCTCTTTTAACCACATCAATACTGGCCACTTAAACCCCCTTCCTTCCCAGACCAATTTTCAGCTTTCAGTGCTCTCGCACTTTGAATGACAATTATTCAGTCATGCTACACTGTACCCAAATGAAATTTTTATCATTTTGTTCACACAAATAGAGCTTTCTTTTGGTGGTATTTGTTCACAATTTAATTTTAAATTGTTTGCGATAAAAGCGAAAAAAAGCGAATATTGTGAAAAAAAACAACATTTTCTACATTCTGTTTTAAAAGAAATCCAAACAAATCAAATTTCGGCAAAAATTTAGGCCAAAATGTATTCTGCTACATGTCTTTGGTAAAAAAAATCCTGATAAGTGTATGATAATTGGTTTGTGTGAAAGTTATAGAGTCTACAAACTAAGCTACGCATTATTGCAAATTGATCAATCCTAATGCACTGATGGCCTATCTCATTTCTTGAGGCCCTAAAATGTCAGGACAGTACAAATACCCCCCAAATGACCACTTTTTGGAAAGAAGACAGTCGGAGGTATTTAGTAAGAGGCATCGTGAATTTTTTGAAGTTGCAATTTTTTTCCCACAATGCCTTGGAAAAATTAAGAAATATATATATATTTTTTTTTTCTTCACAAAGTTGTCAATTTAGAAGATCTTTCTAACACATAGTATGTACATAGCAAAAATAACACCCCAAAATACATTCTGCTACTCATCCTGAGTATGGCGATACCCAGTGTGTGAGACTTTTCCACATCCTGGCCACATACGGAGGCCAAACATCCAAGTAGCACCATCAGGCGCTCTAAAGGCATAAATTACACATTTCATTTCCTGAGTACCTATCACATTTTTGAAGGCCCTGGAGAACAAGGACAATGGAATTACCCACAAAATGACCCCATTTTGGAAAGAAAACAACCCAATGTATATTCTATGAGGCATAATAAGTCTTTTGAACATGTCATTTCTTTCCAAAAGTTTTGGGAATATGTGGAAAAAAAATTAAAACATATATTTTTTTCACAAAGTTGTCAATTTAGAAGATCTTTCTAACACATAGTATGTACATAGCAAAAATAACACCCCAAAATACATTCTGCTACTCATCCTGAGTATGGCGATACCCAGTGTGTGAGACTTTTCCACATCCTGGCCACATACGGAGGCCAAACATCCAAGTAGCACCATCAGGCGCTCTAAAGGCATAAATTACACATTTCATTTCCTGAGTACCTATCACATTTTTGAAGGCCCTGGAGAACAAGGACAATGGAATTACCCACAAAATGACCCCATTTTGGAAAGAAAACAACCCAACGTATTTTCTATGAGGCATAATAAGTCTTTTGAACATGTAATTTCTTTCCAAAAGTTTTTGGAAAGTGTGGAAAAAAAATTAAAACATTTTTTTTCACAAAGTTGTCAATTCAGAAGATCTTTCTAACACATAGTATGTACACAGCAAAAATAACACCCCAAAATACATTCTGCTACTCGTCCTGAGTATAGTGATACCCCATGTGTGAGACTTTTCCACAGCCTGGCCACATACAGAGGCCCAACATGCAAGTAGCACCTTCAGGCTTCTAACACATAGCATGTACACACCAAGAATTACACCCCAAAATACATTCTGCTGAGCAAAAGGTAATAAAAAAAAGGCTCACCTATGGTTTTAGCAGGCAGGAATACCGTTCCAGAGCAGTCAAAGCATTGGTCCAGACAGCCATAGGAAATGTCCAGGAATTGTCCAGCAGGGAAACAGAGATATGGAAACCTATGAACATGGTCCATGGTTTAGCAGGCAGTTCAGGTGGCAGGCAGAGGCATGGCCAGTTCAGGTGGCAGGCAGAGGCATGGCCAGTTCAGGTGGCAGGCAGAGGCATGGCCAGTTCAGGTGGCAGGCAGAGGCATGGCCAGTTCAGGTGGCAGGCAGAGGCACGGCCAGTTCAGGTGGCAGCACTATAACATTTAGGCCTTGGTCAGGAAAGACCTAAGAACAGGGGTAGAGGCTTCTTCCCACCCAAATCTCTACGAAGCCTCCGAGTCTCCAGACCCTAATCCGAGAAAAACAAAACCTGGAGAAAAACATTTTCTCCACTCGGAAACTCTTTTCTGGAGCCCCTCAAATATGTGAGACCCCTGTGCTGTACTCAAATGATCAGTTTAGGAGGCAGGCAAAAAGCATGGTCATTTAACAGGCCGAGGTCAATTCACGTTGAAGGCAGAAACATGGTTGGCAGAGGCATAGTCGAAAACAGTCCGGGTCATTCACAGAAATGGCAGATGGTGGAAACTGGAAAAAAAATCATCTTCACTTTACTAATAGTTTAGTAAAGTATGATAGCTCTGAAAGCACTTTCCAATACAAAGGCCTGGCTGGGAGGGACATTGGGGACAGTAGTATCGGGTGTCACGACAAATTCCTCTACTTGAACACACACGACATTTTTTTTGGGGTTTGCGACCTGTTTCGGTAAGAGGGAGGATTTCGGAGAAGTGCCTTTCGTGGAGTCTGGCTATTAGTTGAGGGGCTTGGCCATGGGGATAGAGAATGGCTTCGATCACGTCTTCTTGGAATTTTAGATAGGTTAGGGAACTTTGGGTGCACTTAGAAAAAATGATATAAGAATTGAAAAGGGCTAGTTGCATCAAATAAATGGCAACTTTTTTGTACCAAAACAGTGATTTCCTGGTGGCCAAGTAGGGCTGCATCATCTGGTCGTTCATATCCACCCCCCCCCATGTAAAGATTATAGTCATGCACACATTTTGGCTTCTGGACGGGGCCTCTTCTTCTCTGCAGTTCCACCAAGGTGTCATCATGCATTGTGGAAAGGATGTAGACATCTCTTTTTTTATCTCTCCACTTCAATGCTAGGACCTCTTCAGTCCGCATACTGGCCATTTCCCCCTGTTTCAGTTTCTTGGCAACCAATCTCTGTGGGAAGCCTTTACGGTTGGTCTGTGCTGTCCCACAGGCCACAGTTTTCTTTTGGTACAGATGGCGAAAAAGTGGGAGACTTGTATAGAAATTGTCTACGTATAGGTGGTAACCTTTCCCAAGCAATGGTTCAATCAGCTGCCAGACAATTTTGCCACTTGTTCCCATGTAGGTAGGGCATCCAGGGGGGTTTAGCTGTCTGTCTTTTCCCTCATAAATTATAAAATCATATGTGTAACCCGTGGCCCTGTCACATGCCTTATAAAATTTTACCCCACGTCTGGCTCTTTTACTGGGGAGGTATTGCTTTATTCCAAGTCTTCCTGTGAAGTGTACTAATGATTCATCTACACATATATTTACATCAGGGGTAAACGTCTGCTTGAAGCTGGCGCAAAAAAAATTGATTAGTGGCCAAATTTTAAATAATTTATCATAATTGGGATGATTTCGAGGGAGGCATTGTCGTTGAGGTGTAGAAACCTCATTATCATCTCGTAACGGGTTATTTTCATAAAAGATGAATAGATTGGCATGTGGTAGATAGGTCGGGTAGACCAGTAGGAATGGAGTTCATTTTTTTTTGTCAGCCCCATGTTGAGGGTTAGGCCAAGGAAAATTTTAAATTCTTCCACGGTGAGGGGTTTCCAAACAAAATGACGGGCATAGGAAGAATTTGGATTGTTGGCTATATATTGACTGGCGTATAGATTACACTGCTCCACAATGTAGGTTAGGATATCATCAGTAAAAAATAATTCAAAATAATAAATCGGGGTAGCAATTTCCGACTGTATCTGATGGCCTGGCTGGGCTGTAAAAGGGGGAATGATAGGTTCTACTGACGTATCGGGCAGCCATGTTGGATACAGTAGAAGATCAGGGAGGCTAGTATGGGCCCTGCCTCGTTGTTGATGGGACGCCCCATTGCTAGCATTTGGCCTATCCTCTAGAAAAGTTGCAGAACTGCTGGCGGATGCCTGCCTATCCTGGCGTGATGCACTGCTGGCGGATGCCTGCCTATCCTGGCGTGATGCGCTGCTGGCGGATGCCTGCCTATCCTGGCGTGATGCGCTGCTGGCGGATGCCTGCCTATAATGGCGTGATGCGCTGCTGGTGGATGCCTGCATATCATCATGGAGTCCTGCGCTGCTGGTGGATGCCTGCTGGTGGATGTCCTGGAGTGCTGCGCTGCTGGTGGATGTCTGTGGCGCCTGCTCATAACTCCTGATCTCACTTGTTACGATTCTATCCTCAGTTTCTATTTCAGAGCCACTACTTTCCTCTGGATAATATTCACTATCCGATTCTGACAGAGAGAGTTCCTCGCTACTCTCGTCCGACATACCCTGGAGTATCTGGAGAGCCTCCTCGCTGCTGTAGAATCGTTTAGCCATGTGGGCAGATGTGCCAGATGTTGGCGGTCAGATGTGCCAGATGTTGGCGGTCAGATGTGCCAGATGTTGGCAGGGCAGATGTTGGCGGGCAGCTGTTGGCGGTCAGATGTGTCAGATGTTGGCGGGCAGATGTGCCAGATGTTGGCAGGGCAGCTGTTGGCGGTCAGATGTTGGCGGGCATATGTCAGATGTTGGTGGCCAGATGTTGGCGGGCAGATGTGGCAGCTGTTGGCGGGCAGATGTGGCAGCTGTTGGCGGGCAGATGTTTACTGCCAGATGTTGGGAGTCAGATGTGCCAGATGTTGGCAGGGCATATGTTGGCGGGCAGATGTGCCAGCTGTTGGCGGGCAGCTGTTGGTGGTCAGATGCTGGCGATCAGATGTTGGCGGGCAGCTGTGCCAGATGTTGGCGGGCAGATGGCGGGCAGATGTGGCAGCTGTTGGCAGGCAGATGTGGCAGCTGTTGGCGGGCAGATGTTTACTGCCAGATGTTGGGAGTCAGATGTGCCAGATGTTGGCAGGGCAGATGTTGGCGGGCAGATGTGCCAGCTGTTGGTGGGCAGCTGTTGGCGGTCAGATGCTGGCGATCAGATGTTGGCGGGCAAATGTGCCAGATGTTGGTGGGCAGCTGTTGGTGGCCAGATGTTGGCGGGCAGCTGTGCCAGATGTTGGCGGGCAGCTGCGAAAGATGTTGGCGGGCAGATGCACAAGATGTTGGCGGGCAGATGCGCCAGATGTTGGTGGGCAGCTGTTGGCGGGCAGCTGTGCCAAATGTTGGCGGGCAGCTGTGCCAGATGTTGGCGGGCAGATGCGCGCGATGTTGGCGGGCAGATGCGCGCGATGTTGGCGGGCAGATGCACAAGATCTTGGCGGGCAGATGATTTCACTGTTTTATGGACACTGTGTTTTGGGGACACTGTGTTTTGGGGACACTAGCTGGGTGATCAGTGAGTAAACAGCAGACAAACAGCTAAAAACTCACTGATCTCCCGGCTGCAGCACAGATTGTCTCTTCCTCTCCTCACTGACAGGCTCTGTGTGAGGAGAGGAAGAGATCAGAGCAGTTACAACTGCTCTGTGTTTACATTACATGACGGCCGTCATTGGACAGCCGTCATGTCATCAGGAGGGCCAATCACATGGCCCTCCTGTTTGCACACACCTTCTATCTCTGGGGGGTACAGGCAGATCGGGATTGCGCCGCTGCGCGTGCACGTGGCGGCGCGATCCCATCACAAGTGCCAGCCCCCCCTCTCTGTGTTTACATCACGATGGCTGTGATTACACACAGCCATCGTGCCGATCAGGAGGGCGAATCACAGTGCCCTCCTGCTGTTCCGAGATGCGGCGTGTCCGCGGGACACGCGCGCATCGGGATCGCGCGCGCGATCACGCTCCTTCTGAAGGACGTTCAGGAACGTCCAATCAGAAGGAGAGAGCACCCACCCAGCCGTATATATACAGTGGCCGGTTGGGAAGTGGTTAAACAAATATAAAGAACCACTCTACCCAGAACAATTTTTCCATTTTAAATGGAGTGGGACAGGGTTTAATTCAATATAAGGTCTTTACTTCTTTACAGATCTCTCATCCTCCCTAGTATGGCTGTGACATTCAGAATTAAAGTGTAGCTTTAGTAAAAATAAAAAACATGGGAGCAGTAAGGTTTTTATGGAAGAACAGCAGGCAATTGATACCTGTCAGGGCTGGGTTCTCAGCAGCTCTCCTCTCTGTGCTCAGGTTGTTCAGCTGTCGAATAATTGTCAGCACTTATCTCCACAGTGGCTCACCTGGTGATCTTTACCTGCTTGTCAGTCCCGCCTACAGCCAGCCCCTTCTGGTTATTTAAACTGCATTGTTCATTCCTTTCGCGCCTTCGCCTTGGTCAACATATCAGGGGATTGCCAAGTATATGGGATGGAACCATCGCTACCTTAAACGATTATCTGATGAATGCACAGAGGTGATTTGGAGACAAGACTCATCCCTGGATATTGCCCCTGTGGGGAAGGTTCATTTGGTCTTCTGTTGGCTCAGAGACCCAGGTATTGAGGTGAGCGGCCTGCATATTTGGTGATGGAAGCACTATAAGGATACACTATCAGCTTGTATCTACAAGCACTCTGATCACCTTTGAGGAATCTCTCCCTGTGTTGTGACATTTTCTTCTCTCTGTCATCTGACTTAAATTTTGGAATTAAAATTGGCTGTGGAACTTTCTACATGTTGTGCTTTTTAGCAGCTTGATTGGACATTTATTTGATTTATTTTAGATGA
Source organism: Rana muscosa (assembly GCA_029206835.1). Classification (NCBI taxonomy): domain Eukaryota; kingdom Metazoa; phylum Chordata; class Amphibia; order Anura; family Ranidae; genus Rana; species Rana muscosa. The sequence goes on along the minus strand of CM055127.1, from coordinate 310,937,391 downwards.
GTTTTGAATTAGCGCTGCACTATCTATTTTATATAGGCCAGTAACACGATTGGGTATGAAATAAGCATCTTAGAGAGTGAGATTTTCTTAAGATGGGCAGAGAGTCACAAATCTGTAAAAAGCTGCATCTAAAAATTGTTGAACAATTTCAAAACTATGTTCCTCAATGTAAAATTGCAAAGACTTTAAATACATCATAATCTACTGTACATAAAATCATTAAAAGATTCTAAGAATCTGGAGAAATCTCTGTGCGCAAAGGACAAGGCTGAAACACAATATAGGATGCCTGTGATCTTCAGGCCCTCAGGCGGCACTGCATTAATAACAGGCATGATTCTGTGATGGACATAACTGTATGGGCTCAGGAATACTTCCAAAAATCTCTGTCTGTGAACACAGTTTGCAGTGCCATCCAAAAATGCAAGGTAAAGCTCTATCATGCAAAGAAGAAGCCATATCTGAACATGATCCAGAAACGCCACCGCTTCTCTGGGCCAAAGCTCATTTAAAATGGTTTGTTGCAAAGTGGAAAACTGTCCTGTGGTCAGACTAATCAAATGATGACATTCTTTTTGGCAACCATGGGCACCATGTCCTGTGGACTACAGAGGAAAAGGACCTTCCAGTTTGTTATGAGCACTCAGTTCAAAAGCCTGCATCTCTGACGGTATGGGGTTTATTACTGAAAACAGAATGAGCAGCTTGCATCTCTGGAAAACAACATCAATGCTGAAAGATTTATCCAGGCTTTAGAGCAGGATATGCTCAGGCAAGAATGGGACAACATTCCTCCTCCAAAACCCCAGCAACTGGTCTCCCCAGTTTCCAGACGTTTACAGAGTGCATTAAAACCTTGGATTGCGAGTAACCTGGTTTGAGAGTGTTTTGCAAGACAAGCAACATTTTTTTAAATAAATTTTGACTTGATAAACGAACGATGCCTTCATATACAAGTAGAGTCATGTCAAAACTGAGTATAAAAGAGAAGAGAGGCACCTCAAAGAGTAGCAATATGGTTACGTTTAATGAAAGTACAACATTTAGCAACCCACATGGTTGATGATTAAAACAGGCACATCGATGTATGCATGCATCCGGGGTAAAGCTGTCCACATAGACCAACCTCTGCATCACCATCATCCCTTCCGCGCTGTGCTCTGCGAGTGCTTCAAGCCTCGCTTTCAGATTGCTCTACTGCAGGGTAGTCTTCCGGGACACGGTTGCAGACTGACAGTGGTGAGAGCCGGCAGTGTGAAAGATGGTATATGTGGACAGCTTTACCCCGGATCCCTGCATACTTAGATGTGCCCGTTTTAATCATTAACCATGTGTGTTGCTAAATGTTGTACCTTCATTAAATGTAACCATATTGCTACACTTAGAGGTGCCTCTCCTCTTTTATACTCTGTAGCTCCTGCTGGATTTTGCTTCTAATCCCCTTGTGGAGGCTGTAATTTGTGGATGGACATTTTATGCTTACACAACTTGGTCACATTGCTATAATCTTTTTATATGGACTATAAACTGAAGGACTTATGAATAAATGGTTGTGGAATGAATCATCTGAGCTTTAATTACTTTTTATGGGAAAATTGGCTTTGATATACAAGTGCTTTGGATTACAAGTATGTTTCCGGAACAAATTATGCATGCAATCCAAGGTTTTACTGTATTGTTAAAAGAAGAGGTGATGCAATACCCATGGTAAACATGGCCCTGTCCCAACACTATTCTGAAACTGAAATTTCACAGACTGGTGAAACTCCTGCCATCTTTACTTCGGAGACACTCTGACTCTCTCAGATGCTCTTTTTATACCCAGTCATGTTACTGACCTGTTGCCGATTAACCTAATTAGTTGCAAAATATTCTTCCAACTCTTTCTTGTTATTACCACTTACTTTGCCAGCTTTTTGTTGCCCTGTCCAAACTTTGAGACATGTTGATGCCATCAATTTCAGAATTACCTTATTTTTTTCCTAAAATGGCACATTAAACATATAATATGTTTTCTATCTTCTATTGTAAATAAAATATAGTTTTGTGAGATTTGCAGACCATTGCATTCTGTTTTTATGTAGATTTTCCACAGCGTCCCAGCTTTTTCGGAATTGGGGTTGTACAATGGGGTATAGAAAATTTGGAAAAACAAGAAAAAGCAAATAAACTAGATACATGGGTGCCTGGATAAAGCTGAAGTATGAGCATTCAAGCTTAACCTCCCTGGCGGTATGATTCTGTCAGATTTTAGGTGCTGAAAGCGGTACAAATATTTTGCATGGAAATTTGGCGTTTTATATTATAAGCCTGTAATTCTTAGAAATAACTCACTTAAATCTGTCCAAACAAGAGTCTAGTAGACATCCCGGGTATGGTAAAGTTTGAAACACGAAATCATTAAGTATAATATAATAAATAACTATAAATAATTATAACAGATAATAATACAATAATAATAAAAATGATTCAATAATGTAATCAAATCAAAAACACTGAAATTTGCTCAGTTGCAGAATTGTCGCTGTCATTTGATTTAGTGTTTGATGACGAATTTCCCCACAAATCGCTATCGCTCAATCGTGCAAGTGATTTTAATTTATTATCGCTGTTTTCTAGCTGGTCTAAAAACACTTTTGACATAAAGGAACACTTTTTGGTTGCTATGGACAATCTCCAGTTTCCAGGCAGAAAAAAAACAGCATTTTTGCTTGCACATGACTGGATGATGAAAGTCAGCAGAGTTTTCAGCTCATTTATTAGGCTCGGGAGTAACCACACCTGCAAAGTGCACAGTCTATTTGCCTTTATCAAATAAACCCCATAGCCTTTGTGTGGAGAGAGTTGCGTGTTCCTGTCAAGAGATTGCACCCTATGTTGAGGGGGATTACTTGCCCACAGGACTGGGAAAGTTGGAAAATGTAGATTGGGGCTTTCTCTACAAATACCTGTTACAGAAATGTTACTAAAGGCCAGTTTAATCTTGTTTTCACTTGTGGCCATAGATACAAGGACAGACAGGCCTGACTGAAGCACATTTATTGACCAGCAGTTCCTTAAAGTGGTTCTAAAGGCTGAAGGATTTGTAACTTCATGCATTCTATGCATGAAGGTAAAAACCTTTTGTGTGCAGTAACCCCCCCCCCACCCCCCACTACTCACCTGAGCTCCATCATGATCCAGTGATGCACACAAGTGTCTCAGCTCTCCCATTATTCTCCCTTCTCATTGGCTAAGACAGAAGCAGGAGCCATCGTTGTCAATAATGGCCAGTGAGCCAATGAGGAGAGAGAGGCGGTGGGCCGAGCCGCGGCTCTGTGTCTGCAAGGACACACAGAGCTGCGGCTCGGGAGCACACCTGCTTGGGTTCCCCCCATTGCAAGCTGCTTGCTCTGGGGGCACTTGACAGAAGGGGCCAGGAGCACCGGCAGGGGACCCAAGAAGAGGCAGATTGGGGCTGCTCTGTGCAAAACCGCTGCAGATGTAGTTAAGTATGACATGCTTGTTTTTTTTAAACTTGTGTCTTTCATATCACTTTAAATATTTACACTAAAAGTGATTGTAATGTCTTGTTTAAAAAAAATAAACATGTTATACTTACCTGTTCTGTGCTGAGGATTTTGACAGCGCAGCCTGGATCCTCCTCTTCTTGGGTCCCTCTTCGCTGCTTCTGGCTCCTCCCTCCTGTTGAGTGCCCCCACAGCAAGCAGCTTGCTATGGGGGCACCCAAACCGAGCTGCAGCTCTGTGTATTCATTCAGACACGGAGCTGTCATTTGGCCCCACCCACTTTATCTCCTGATTGGCTAAATTACTTTGATTGACAGCCACGGAAGCCAATGGCACCGCTACTGTGTCTCTGCCAATTAGGAGGGAGAGTCCCAGATGGATGAGGGATTTGTGGACATCGCTGGACAGAGATGGGACTCTGGTAAGTATTAGGGTGTGCTGGAGAAGCTGCTACACACAGAAGGTTTTTTATCTTAATGCATAGAATGCGTTAAGATGAAAAACCTTCTGCCTTTAGAACTCCTTCAACATGCTGGATTTTTCATGTTTAACTAACTAGAGTAGCAAGGGAGGAGAAATTAGAAATAAGGAGTTCCCAGAGCTGCTTCTGTCCGACTAATCTTTACCTGTGCAGGCCAAAGGCTGTCTATTTCTTCCATAGGCACGACATTCTGTTCTGGTCTCTTAAAGCGGGATTCCACCCGCAATTTTTCTTTTTTTTAAAGTCAGCAGCTACTAATACTGTAGCTGCTGACTTTTAATAAGGACACTTACCTGTCCAACTGTCCCGCGATGTCGGGCCCCCGACGGCAATCGCTCGGTCCTGGCAGGTCCCGGCACCTCCATCCTGACTATGGGAAACAGGCAGCGAAGCCTTATGGATTCACTGCCCATTTCCTACTGCGCATGCACGACTCGCACGGTGCTTGTGCAGCTGCCTCCTGGGATACACACAGTTCCCAGAAGGCAGCGTGCCCTATTTACAAAAAGAATCCGAGTGTAGGACGAGGAAGAAGATCCACCGCTGAGAATGAGGAGGCAGATTAAAGACTTCTGCATAGCAACCGCTATTTCTGGTAAGTATTTTATTTATTTTTTTCAGGGTGGAACTCCACTTTAAGACCAGATCAGGTTACAGTCATTGAGTGTCTACAGCCACCTGTAACCTTAAAGTGGAAAATCAACAAATGTCTCATTCTTTTTGAATGTTCCCTTTTATTATCTGCATTCTAACCTTAATTTTTTTGCCTATTGTTCTTAAATTTTGTCTTTCAAAATTAGAATACCTCCGTGTTTAATGATGTCTGTGCAGGTGTTTAATAAAGCTACTGCCTTAAATAATATGCAGCACATTTCAGCTATGGGAGTTGTCTTTTGCTGAACAATTCAAACAATTCCTTTAGAAATCCAATTTTGAAAGAGTTTCTTTTATTCTGCATTGACCATTGTCCTGCTTATTGATTGAAATAATGACACTTTTTCCCCACAGATGTTTGATATTTTTCACGTATTGACTTTGGTTTATCGCTGTGCATGTTATCTGCAGTTTTCATTTTTTTCTTTTAATCTTTCTATTGCCTGCATAGTTTGTCTGAGCATTGTGTGTGTCAGTCATTCGACATAAAAAGTCTGAATGTCTAAAAAGTCTAAATCTTTTACCCAACTCTATGACATCTAGTCTATTAAAAAAGTAATTTTCAGATTTTTACTTTGAATTCCATGGAAAAAACAACAGCAATTATAAGACATGTATTCTACAAAGCCTAGTGTTAAATATGTCTCATTGATCCACCTAAAGACAACCTAAAGAAAATAAAATAATGCCATGGAAATGGAAAATTGTGTATAAGCTATATTTATAGTGGAGGATACTGCATTGTATTGCTGAAACATGGAGGATACTGCATTGTAAAGCTGAAACATAAAATCCAGTCAAGCAGAATCTCCTCCAGTCATTTATTTACTTTTGACCACAACACAGATGCCCATCTACATTGAACCTTTACATAAAAAGGACTATAGCAGGAAAGCCCTAAGTAGCACCAAGCTGTCTCTTGCCAATGAGAAGTACTAAGGGGAAATAAAGGTAAACTGACCAAAGTTTTATAACTGAGGGTTTACATACTGTATGTGTGAGGTAGCAAAGCTCTTTTTTTCTGATTGGGGTACCCACATCTAAACATTTACTTTTTTAAACCATTTAGCAAAATTGTTTGACATATACAATCAGAGACTGATTAAAGCCCCGTACACACGAGCCGAATGTCGGGAGACATCGGCCTGTTAAAAAAAAAAACGTCTGATATTCGGCCCATGTGTTTGGCCAGCTTCTGTCGGACGAGCATGCTGGAAAACAGAAAAAAGTCAGCTGTCAGCGCTTGAGTGGTCTCGAAAAAGCAGCATGCAATATGTGTAAATATACAAACACAAAAAGTACATAAAAAAAAAAGGAGCGCTGCTTTTTTCTTTTTTTTTATGCTGGAAAACCATTAGCGGCTCATCTCCCAAGCAACGCTCTCAGTCAATGGCGGAGACCGCTGACCAGAGTGTTCTAGCAGAGGGGCCGTCCCCCTGTCATAACACAACAGCTCAGCAGGAGAGATCGCTGTACAAACGAATAGTTAGTACAGTGGCTCCAACCGTAGCTGAACATTTTTTTTCTATACAACCCGCTGGGTTGAACGAAAAAAAAAAAAAAAACTCATAGTGCGTACCAGGCTTAAGGCAGAATGGAACCCTAGACAAGGCAGCAACTTTGGTTCCCCTCAATCCCTTTGATTGACATTGACAAAGACTGTAATAAACCAAGAGAGGCTAATTGATTTGCATTTTCTGTTCCAGCATACAGAATCTCACCTCCTCAGAGACCAACAACCTACACACCTTTGCACATCTTTGACCAAAGAGCACCCTGGTTTACTGCAGGACCATGAAGGTTGACGCTGGGTCCTTTGAACATCCACTGGGCTTTTGCATAAGTTGCGCTGAAGATAATCTGTCTCTATATACAGTAAACATACTGCATCTCTAAGAATCATCTTTTATTGTATTCTCAGTTGGGGAACTGCTTGCCATCCTCTGATCTGCACATTAACAATTAAGAATCTTGTTAGCAGCAGTGCAACTAAGGTTTGCCATATATAATACAATTCTATTATTCAATTTCCTTTAGATTTACCTTCAACTATGTAGTGCAATGGCCTGCCTGATTGCAAACAAATTGAAAGTGTTTAGGTCTGGCCTCATATTATATGGTTTTGGTAAATCTAAAGGAATACTGAATAAGAAAACTGTATAACGTATGGCCAGCCTAAGTAGCATTCCTCACTATTGCAGAGTTCACAAACTGTCATGTGACCTGCACACTGCTTATTTCTTCTGGCATCTTCATACAGACAGAGAGTTTGCCAGAGACAGAGACTTACTTGAATAATCTCCTCAAGCACATACTTGAACCTCTGAGGACAGGGTGGTCCTCTTTGTGAACCCCCAGCAAATTTCTTAAAATTTACCACTGATGACAATTATTACAAGTCCTCTTATCCACTGTTAAGCATCATTTAAATTCATAAAGCTTAACATAAAAGAAAATCATTTATATTTAGATTTAAATTACACCTCAATTTACAGGATTCTGGTTGCTGAAATAATGGAATGAGGGTGGCATTTGCTTTAAAAGCCCTTGCAGATTGAACATCAGTAATATAGAATAATTGCAGCAACATTATCTGCTAATAGTAAAAAGGGTATGGTTACATGCACTAATCACTTTTAATAAAAATATCCATCAACTAGAGTCAGAACTACAGAAAGAAAAAAAAAATGAAAAGCTGATTTTAAGTCAAAGAGGGGGGGGGGGGATATGGTTGAAAAAAAAATCTATGTCAGATTTCAAAAGAGAGGACACCAGTGAAAACAGACTTCAACTTGTGACCCACAGATTGGGTTGGGTACCTCTAATGTATTGGCTATCCCAAAAAATATCCAGCTAAATATAATTTAAACACTGCATTCAGACACTCTAGTAAAAAGCAGAATATTATATATTTTATGTAATTATAACACAAACAAAAACAATATCTTGCAAAACAAAACAACCCTTATCACTTTGTATATCTTATTATGAATCATCATTTTCTCAATATCTTTGAGAAAATTTACTTAACCACTTGCCATCCCGGCTATTGTAGAATGACGACCACAAGGTGGCTCTACAATGCCGGGAGGCCGTCAATTGACATCCTCGGCTCCTCCCAGCCGCTGGGGGGCGCGTTGCGTCCCTCAGGTGCCGATGCGCATGCCTGGTGGCCACGATGTCGGCCAGGTACCCGCGATCGGCAGTTACAGAGCCAGGGACGTGGATCTCTGTGTGTAAACACAGAGATCCACGTCCTGTCAGGGAGAGAAGACCGATGGTGTGTCCCTTGTACATAGGGACAACGATCGGTCACCTCTCCCAGTCAGTCTCCTCCCCCCACAGTAAGAATCACTCCCAGGGAACACATTTAACCCCTTGATCGCCCCCTAGTGTTAACCCCTTCCCTGCCAGTCACATTTATAAATATAATATAAATGTGAATGGTCCCAAAAATGTGTCAAAAGTGTCCGATGTGTCCGCTGTAAAATCGCAGTCCTGACAAAAATCACAGATAACCGCCATTACTAGTAAAAAAATAAAAATGAAATAAAAGTCACAATTCTATCCCCTATTTTGTAGGCGCTATAACTTTTGCGCAAACCAATCAATCATTATACGCTTATTGTGGTTTTTTTTTAACCGAAAATATGCAGAAGAATACATATCGGCCTAAACTGAGAAAAAAAATAGGATTTTTTACTCACCGTAAAATCCTTTTCTCGGAGTTCATGAACCGGCACAGCTTCTCTATTGACAAAGTGGGTATTATCCGTTATTTAGGAGTGACTAGGCAGAAAAAACTTGAAAAAAGTGTTGCATCAGTACCGCACAGGGGGCGGACCCCCTGGGTATATCCCCTCACTCTGCATCTCGCAGATCAGATTGTCAAAAAGCCGTACAAACTTAAAAGGAGGGGTGGGTGCTGTGTCGGTCCATGAACTCAGAGAAAAGGATTTTACGGTGAGTAAAAAATCCTATTTACTCTTTCGTTCATGGACCAACACAGCTCCTCTATTGACAAAGTAGGACATCCCAAAGCAGTGTCAAAACGAGGGGTGGTAACAGCATAAAGTAAACTTCACCCCAAACACAAAACAGCACTCTTCCAACGGAGGAGTTGCAACTCTAAACAGCCGCCTGCAAAACTTTGCGGCCGAAAGAGGCATCCGAAGATGCACCTACATCAACCTTGTAGAATTTTGTGAAAGTGTGAGCGGACGACCAAGTCACCGCTTTACATAATTGGGAAACAGACGCTTGATGTCGGAAAGCCCAAGAGGCACCTATTGCCCTGGTCGAATGCGCCATGACAGAAAAGGGGGCGCTTGATCCTTTAAGGCGTAGGCCTGGATTACTATCTGTCGGATCCATCTAGAGATGGTGGCCGATGAGACTGCTAGGCCCTTCTTGGGACCAGCCACCGAAACAGACAGTAAGTCTGACTTCCGGAACAGGGAAGTAGCAGATAGGTATACTCTCAAAGCTCGGACAACGTCCAAGGAATGCAACGCCGACTCTTTAGGATTCGACGGATGGGGACACAAGGATAGAAGTACAATGTGCTCTTTGAGATGAAAAGCCGAAACGACCTTAGGAAGGAAGGAAGGAAGGCTGCGGCCGCAGCACCACCTTATCCTTGTGGAAGATCAGATAGGGAGCCTTGCAGGACAAGGCTGCCAGCTCAGAAACTCGTCTAACTGATGTAACAGCCACCAAAAAGACCACTTTCTGAGAAAGTGTCAATAAGGGAATATGCCTAATATTCTCAAACAGTGGTTTCTGAAGCACCGCGAGGACCAGGTTCAAGTCCCACGGAGGTAGTGGGGGACGGACCAGAGGGGCCACATGTTGAACCCCCTGCACGAAAGTACTCACGAGATAGTGAGTCGCCAGGGGTCACTGAAAAAAGACAGCCAGGGCAGATATCTGCCCCTTAATAGTACTTAAGGCAAGCCTTTGGTCCACCCCATGCTGTAAAAACAGCAGGATTCTGGAAACCAAATAAATACGCGGATGCCACTTCATTTCCTCACACATGGAAATGTAGGCCTTCCAAGTGCAATGATAAACTTTCCTAGAGGATGGCTTCCGAGCACTTCTCATAGTAGAGATTACTGAATCTGACAGGCCCCTGTCTCTCAGTACCTGGTTCTCAATAGCCCTGCCATTAAAGCCAGAGACTGTAAAGCAGGACGGAGTATGGGACCTTGCGCTAGCAGGTCCTTCCGTAGAGATAGACACCAGGGGACGTCTGCTACCAGACATACTAGGTCGGTGTACCAAGGACGCTGAGGCCAATCTGGGGCAATCAGAATCCTTGTAATTCTCGCTGCCTCTGTTCTGCAAAGCAGAAATACCTCCCGATTGAGTCGGGACGCCAAAAGATTTATGTGTGGCAATCCCCTTCTTTAGCAGAGGAGCTGGAACCCATCCGGGTGTAAGGACCATTCTCCCTGGTCCAGCATTTGGAGACTCAGGTAGTTCGCCTGCCAATAATTCACACCCGGAATGTACACGGCCGACAGTGCCGGTACGCTCCTTTCTGCTCATCTCAGGCTGCAGCTGAGCTTCTTGTTCTTGCCTGATGATTGACATCTGCCACCGCTGTGGCGTTGTCTGACTGGATCCTGACTGGACGTCCTTGCAGCCTCTGAAATCATCTGAAGAGGCGCCGCCTGATCGTCCAGAGTTCCAGGACCTTGATCGGCAGGCGGGCTCCTGTAAGGCTGGCGTCCGTCGTGATCACAACCCAATGAACAGGGAGGAATGACCTCCCGGCCAAGAGAGCCAGTGAGGTCAGCCACCCTATCAGGGATCTCCTGACTAGGTGGCTTACCCGGATTAGATAATCCAGAGATGATGGGCATCTTTTCCATCTGGACAGAACCTGATTCTGTAACACTCGAGAGTGAGCTTGAGCATATGGGACCGTCTCGAAGGAGGCTACCTCTGAGGAATCCAGAATCAACCCCAGATACACTAGGCGTTGAGTCGGCACCAATACTGACCTTTGCATGTTTTATACCCAACCACAGTCTCGGAGAGTCTGATAGGTTATGGACACGCTTATCTCTAATTCTGAGCTTGAATGGGCCTTCAGAAGAAGGTCGTCCTAGTAGCCCATGATAGCGATGCCCCTCTGTCTTAGAAGGGGCAGACACGGGTCAAGCTCTGGAACTGGCTTGTAGCCTGAGGAGATCACTTCGCAAACCCACTGGTCGGAGATCAGATTTGTCCACTGAGTCGCAATCTTGCGAAGACGTCCCCCCACCCGAGAACTGGGTGGGGGCAGACCTTCATGCAGACGCAGATTTGTCCACAGGCTTGTTGGGCTTGCGGGACCAAGAACGTCTGTGTCCTTGCGCAGGCGCCTTGTCGGCCTGGGGTCTTTTTTCTTTTGCCCTAGGCGGACGAAAAAAACGCTTGCGTGCAGTAAAGGAGGGCCCCTGCCCTGGTCACTTAACCTTTATGGTTTGAGGAAGCAATGTGCTTTTACCTCCTGTGGCATCCTTGATGATGTCATCAAGAGAGGCTCCAAAAAGATTGTCGCCCTTAAAGGGCAGATCCAACAGGGCCTTCTTGGAAGCTTGGTCCGCAGACCAGCCCTTTAGCCAGATCAGGCGGCGTATAGCTACTGCATAAACCAAAGCTTTGGACAGCAAGGGGATAGTGTCCATGTCTGACTAGCAGAAAAACTTAAGGCCTTGTATCAACTGGTCGGCCAAAGTTATATCATTAGGAGGAGCATCTCACTCTTTTAACCCCTGGAGCAGTAATTTTGCCCACTCAGTAAGTGTCTGAGACACTAAGGCCGCAGCCAATGCCGGGCGCACCGCTGAGCCTACCACTGTGTATAGGTAGCGAGTGAGTGCTTCAACTTTCTTATCCACAGGGTCCTTGAAAACAGGAGCCCCTTCCACTGGAATTGTGGTAGCTTTATTAAGTCCGGACACTGAAGGGTCCACTATCGGGGGAGAGATCCATTTCTTCAGAAAACTCTCCTCAAAGGGGTACCGTACCACAAGATTCCTTGGGGGCATAAAAACCCTTGATGGGTTCTCCCACTCCTTGTATAAGAGCTTATCAAAATAAGACACACAAGGAAACACCTTAGTAGTGCGGGTAGGTTTACGGAACCCAAAGGCGATCGGAGTCTCTGCTGCTTCTGCAGTATTCTCCAACTTTAGCGTATCCCGCACTGCAGTAATAAGGTCAGATACCAAAGCCTTTTTGCGTACTGACCTGGACTTGGAGTCATTCTCACTGTCCATTTGGTCATGGTCTGCAGTCTCTGATGCATCAGAATCCGGGACCTGAGCCATAGCTGGGCCTGGTTCTGCATCAGAATTATCCCCAGAAGATTGCAGGGGATGGGAGCGTTTACTACCCCCCATGTTCCCGTGTGCTGCTTCCACCCTGGCAGCAAAAGCCTCTAGGATTGCCGACATAGCGTCCATAGGAACATCAGGGGCACCAGCCACCAAATCAGGTGTTTTAGGGGAAGAAACGTTTGCTTCAGACGCCATGCTGACCCACGCGCTGACACCCACAGGGCTCCAGGCAAGGTATCAATAGGCCACCCTCCTAGCTGATTCAGAGATGCAGGGTCTCCCGGAGGACTCACCACCCTTGGAACGGTACTGTTATGCTGCCGTTTGCTGCGCCTGTGATCCTATCCCACCGCTATCTGTGTCAGTCTGATTCTTATCAGCGTCTTCTGTGAAAATTTGCGCCACAGAAATGCACCCTAGAGGCCGGAGACTACTGCAAAATGGCCGCCAAGCGGCTGTATATAACAATGTAGGCTCTAAGAAAATGGCCGTCGAGGCTAAATATAGAGGCAAAAAGCGGCCGTGGACCACCAAAAAATGGCCGCTAAGCGGCAGTATATACATACAGGCGAGAATCCTAAGAAACATGGCCGCCGAACAGTCGGTAGAGGCCAAAGCGGGCACGGACTACAAGAAAATGGCCGCCGGGCGGCAATTTTAAAGCTATTGGTGCGAAACTACAAGAAAATGGCATGGACCATCACAAAATGGCCGCCAACAGCACGGAGCGAGAAGCACACACAGGTAAGCAAAATTACATTATTTTTTAAATGACAAACACAGCGCAGCCCCCCCCCATGGTGACCAGCAACCTTAGCTCAGAGCCCAGGGAGGAGGGAAGGCAGGGGAGAGAGGAAAGAAAGGGATCATAACCACTTACTTGATCTCTCCGGGAATGTCCAGCCAATGTCACCCTGCTGAAGCGGGGGAGCTACTTACCCTTCCTGCGTGTCTCATGCTGGAAGATATTCCGGACAAATCATCATCCGCACACGGAGGTGACTGTTGGCCAGGCATGCTGTGATTGAACCCTGGGGAACAATCCTATGCATTCCCTGGAGCGTTAGCTCACCGGACAGGCTGCTGCGACTCGGCCGTAAGGTCAGTCGAAGCTGAGCGGCCCGATGCAAGCCTAGGAGCATAAGCTCACCGGACAGGCTACTGCGATTCGGCCGTAAGGTCAGCAGAATCTGAGCGGTCCGATGCAGGCCCTGGAGCATAGGCTCACCGGCCACCCGTAGATCAACGGGTATGTCGTGGAAAACCCAGCGCATAGCTAGGGTCAGCACACGCTCGATGGCCGAAACTGGGGGGACTACAAGGATCGAGGACCCAGCCTGTCACCCAGTCGGCAGTTGATCGAAGATCGCAGGAACCAAAAAAGCAAAAAATAAAAAAAAATCTTTTTCCCTGGACCAATGGGCCTGAAGGGAGCTATGTCCTACTCCTTGCTAGACAGAAAAATCTGATCTGTGTGATGCAGAGTGAGGGGATATACCCGGGGGGTCCGCCCCCTGGGCGGTACTGTAGAAGGTGTGATGCAACACTTTTTACAAGTTTTTTCTGCCTAGTGACTCCTAAATAATGGATAATACCCACTTTGTCATTAGAGAAGCTGTGTCGGTCCATGAACGAAAGAGTAAATTGTTATTTTTTTTTGTTTTAAATTGGGATATTTATTATAGCAAAAAGTGAAAAATATTGTGTTTTTTTCAAAATTGTCAGTCGTTTTTTGTTTATAGCCCAAAAAATAAAAACCGCAGAGATGATCAAATACCACCAAAAGAGAGCTCTATTTGTGGGGAAAAAAGGACGTCAATTTTGTTTGGGAGCCACATTGCACGACCGCACAATTGTCATTCAAAGCGTGACAGTGCTGAAAGCTGAAATTTCGCCTGGGCAGGAAGGGGGTACATGTGCCCAGTAAGAAAGTGGTTAAACCTTGGCAAAACATAAAGCCTGAACCAGAACGACATCTGATAAGAGTGAGAGTTTGAAACTGTCAGAGAGGAAGTCTTTGTATGAACAGATCAGTAAGTCTGATGGCCCGTACACACGATCCGAATATCGTACAGAAAATGTTGTCCGAGGAAGAATCGTACGATAATCGGATCGTTAGTACAGAGCTTTCGAGAGCAGATCATGACAGTTCATCCGATATTTTATCGGACATGCACAAAAAATTTCCTCGTACGATACCAGATCGTACCATTTTAGTTTAGTGAGTACAGTTGTCGTCCGAAAATACAACACAAATACATTACAACACATGACATCACTTCCGATTTTTTTTTCCTGTCGTGCGAGAATTTTCGTGACTTTAATAACCTAATTTCTACTTGCGACTATTAAGCGAAAAAAGTCGTACGATATTCGGATCGTGTTTACGGGGCATAAGCAAGCATGAGTCTGTGTGTGGGCAGATTGAAGGTTTAATTTAAACATTGGGATTGATTTCCTAAAGGCAAATAGACTGCTGATCATGGGTAAAATGCTTTTCAGGCTCTTGTATTAAAAAAAAATAATTTTTTAACTTAACCTTAAGTTCACTTTAATTAAAAAAAAATCATTTTTTTTGCAGGTAAAATAAATGTACATTTTTTTTTTTTCTTAGGAGCCTGCAGAGCATTGCACTCACAAACAGCAGATCACGGCTGCAATATCAGGCTCCTGCAGACTCAGTACAGCTGGCTGGCCATACATCCGACACTGGCAAACAGTTACTGAAGAGTCAATGAACTTTGAGGACGCTCACCAGCGCCACTGCAGTTCACTGAGAACAACAAGCCGTCTGCTGCAGTGGCAGATGGGATTTGTAATTCATTCATTCAGAGATAGCTGTGAATGAATGACATGGCTGTTTGGGCAGAGCCACACACAGCTGCACTGTTTATAAATTGTGACAGCATGTTCAGGGAGAGGATCCCACACCCACTGTTAAAATGGGGGATCGTGGCTGCAGGGCTGCTGCAATAGTAACATAGTACATGTTACACCCTGGATACATATGTAACATGTTACTAAAGGTGAACTTATCCTTTAATAAAACTGAGAAGACAAGTCAGTACAAGAATATATACAAAAAAGTGGTCAAATATTTTTTTTTTTTTTTTAGCAATTTAAAAATGTGGATTGCATGCTCATTTCTTGACACAATGAAGATGATAAAAAATAACTGCACATATTTCCACTGCACATAGATTTATTCAACACTGCAATTACTGAATGGCCTGGGAAAATAAGATGTGCCATTTCCAAAAGGTTTAAGCCTGTGAAGCAGAAACTAGAGGCATTTTAATGTTTGATCAAGCATGTCAGACTCAAATGGTGCTGAGGGTCAAACTGTTTGGACAGACACAAACAAGGTCATGCCAATACTTTCTACAGGTTCTAAAAGGCCCCCATATACCAATGAAATGTGGGCAAAAAAATTACTACAGCAAGTTATTGTGGTGCTAGGGCCATTTTTAGATTTGTTATCATACTTATCAAAAATGATATTTAAGACCCATTTCACAATGTGCGGACCGTTCAGATCCGCCTGTCAGTTTTTTCAGGTGAATCTGAACGGGCGCTCCATGTACCTCTATGGAGTCTCGCATGTCAGCCGTGACATGTCCGCTGACACCTGATCAGCCCCGATCTGATTCTCTTCGCTAAAGTGTGAGGGATGCAAACCCTATTTTGCATCCGCCTGGCGGATCGGATTGGGTGAAAATGGACTCTACGGTCCGTCTTCATCCGATACCCCATAGAGGAGAGTGGTGCTCTGACAGGTCGGTGC
Organism: Rana muscosa; assembly: GCA_029206835.1. Classification (NCBI taxonomy): domain Eukaryota; kingdom Metazoa; phylum Chordata; class Amphibia; order Anura; family Ranidae; genus Rana; species Rana muscosa. The sequence continues at coordinate 310,921,629 of CM055127.1, read as the reverse complement.
CTGCACAGTGTGCGGAGACAGGCCTGTCATCTGCCGGCTCAGCGGGGATCAATGGAGTGATCCTTGCTGAGCAAGCAGATGTCTAAAAACGGATGCTTATGTGTGAAAGGGGCCTAACACTAAATATTATTGTCTTAATGGACCTTGCTGCTTTGCGCACTGGTCCAAATCATTTGGTGGGAGATTATGATGTGGGGTTGTTTCTTAGGGGTTGGGCTTGGCCCCTTAGTTTCAGTGAAGTGAACTTTTAAGGTGTCAGCATACCAAGACATTTTGGACAATTTCATGCTCCCAACTTTATGGGAACAGTTTGGGGATGGCCCCTTCCTGTTCCAACATGACTTCGCACCAGTGCACAAAGCAACGTCCATAAAGACATGGATAAGCAAGTTTGGGGTGTAGGAACTTGACTGGCCTGCACAGAGTCCTGACCATAACCCAACAGAACACATTTGGGATGAATTAGAGTGGAGAGTGCGAGCCAGGCCTTCTCGTCCAGCATCCATGCTTGACCTCACAAATGCGCTTCTGGAAGAATGGTCAAACATTCCCATAGACACACTCCTAAACCTTGTGGGCAGCCTTCCCAGAACAGTTGAAGCTGTTATAGCCGCAAAGGGTGGGCCAACTCAATATTGAAGCCTACGGACTAAGACTGGGATACTATTAAAGTTCATGTGCGTGTAAAAGCAATACTTTTGGTAATATAGTGTACATAGAGTCATCTATGTCACAAAGATTTTCCAGAGAAGACCAAGACAAAAAAGAAAAAAGAAAAAGAGAAATAAGAGCATTGTAGCTTTAAATGCCTAACGCTGGGAACATACCTTCAGGTTTTTTCATTCAACCCAGTGGGCTGAACAAAAATATCCTGACAGATCACCCTACCAACACAAGCAATGTTGGTTTGGCAATCTCCCCCCGCTGTGCCTTGGTATTCTGACAGGGGGATTGACCTCCCGCCAGAACACATTGATCAGCTGCTAGTTGGATACTGGTTTTCCAGCAAGACCGTTTTACAGAAGCCAGTTGTGAGACCAGGTTCTGTCGGACAGGCAGCTGTACACACTGACCGAACGTCAGCCAGTTCCTGCTAATCCAGCCATAATTCGTATCGTTTAACGCTTAACACTGGATAACAAGATATACAGTCAGGTCCATAAATATTGGGACATGGACACAATTCTAATCTTTTTGGCTCTATACACCACCACAATGGATTTGAAATGTTTTAACTGCAGACTTTCAGCTTTAATTTGAGGGTATTTACATCCAAATCAGGTGAACGGTGTAGGATTTACAACAGTTTGTATATGTGCCTCCCACTTTTTAAGGGACCAAAAGTAATGGGACAATTGGCTGCTCAGCTGTTCCATGGCCAGGTGTGTGTTATTCCCTCATTATCCCATTTACAAGGAGCAGATAAAAGGTCCAGAGTTCATTTCAAGTGTGCTATTTGCATTTGGAATTTGTTGCTGTCAACTCTCAATATGAGATCCAAAGAGCTGTCACTATCAGTAAAGCAAGCCATCATTAGGCTAAAAAAACAAAACAAACCCATCAGAGAGATAGCAAAAACATTAGGTGTGGCCAAATCAACTGTTTGGAACATCCTTAAAAAGAAAGAAGGCGGGGGGCGTGGCCTGACGGTACATGGAGTAGGACGCTTGCCGAGGAGCTCCGGCCATTGATCCTACAGTCCACTACATCCTTCAATCCACAGACTGAATTTTTGCATCACACTCACCTATCTGGATGCCCTGAACCCCGGCCGACATGTCACCATCGAAATCTCAGAAATCCGTGGCGGCGAAGCTGGCACAATTCCAACATCAAGATTCAGATGAGCCTGTGGAAATGGCGGCGCGGCGCCGGAGGGGAGTGGAAGGCCGGCAGGAGATACAGCTCAGCTCTTAGAAGCTATTACCCTATGCCGCACATCCCTGACGACACAGATTGAGGAGGTGAGGGTAGATATATCTCACATCCGACAGGACTTGCAAAACCTGCGTGAGCGGGTGAAAACCGCGGAGACCCGCCTGAGCGATGTGGAGGATGCACTCCCGCCATTGCAGGCGGGTGCTGGCCACATGCAACAACAGATCTTGCACTTGTTCTCCAAGCAAGATGAGATGGAGAACAGGCTCAGGAGGTGCAACCTGCGCTTGATTGGTCTGCCTGAGGGTTCCAAGGGTAAGGACCCCACCACATTCTTGTTACAGCTACTCATCACCACCTATGGGAGGGAGCCCTTCTCCCCCTTGCTGGCAGTTGAGAGGGCCCACCACATGCCGGCCAAGCCACCGCCGCAGGGAGCTCCGCCGCGCACGTTCATAGCTAAAATGCTGAATTACAAGGACCGAGATGCCGCCCTCAGACTGGCCAGATTGAAGGGGAATATTGCTTTCGGGAGTGTTACAATGGCTGTGTTTCCTGACTTCTCGGCGGAGGTTCAACGCCGCCGTCATAATTTCATGGAGGTCAAGCGCAGGCTCAGGATCCATAACTATAAAATACGCCATGCTGTTCCTGCCCGACTCAGAGTGGAACATGATGGCAAGGTGCTCTTTTTTGATAACCCTGAAGAAACCATCACCTGGCTGGAACGCCGCACTCGCCCTGGCCCGGAGAAATAAGTAACTTTGCGAGTATGATGCTTGCTATTCTGCACCTGCCCAAACTTTTCATTATTTCCCTGCTGCTGAGATACGTGGCCTGACTGTTTACTCGCGCCCTAACCCTTTATCCCCAGGGTTACACCTGTTGTTCGGTTGGTGGAACTCATTGGGATTGCTATTCTGCAGCCATGCATATACACTTGTTAGTGGCTGGCAATACGCCTGCATACTTCAGAACTTGTGGTATACTACTTAACTATATTACTGACTGTACTCCTTGAGCCCAGCTCTGGGCTCCCACATATCCTTAGCTGCGGAGGCAGCGGGAGCCCCAGGACAGTAGGAGTTCTGTTCTCAACGTGTACAGTGCAGCAAGACTTTCCCCCATGCCCATCCAGGATACATGGACAAAGTGCCCGGGGCCGTAGTGGTGACCCCTGGGTGGCTTCACACATGTGCAGAGGGAGCTCTGGAACATTACTATTTGTTTTATACTGCTGTATACCCGTTATGACTCCCTGCTGCGTGTTGCTGCTACTGGGGCCCCATGGGCTTTCGCTCCTGGTATCTAATACAATTGTTTTTTTCTGGATGGCAGCTACAGTTTTGTTTTGGGATGATGCCCGCATCAGTTTGATAAGCTTGTATGCGGATGACACGCTACTATACCTAGCAGACTCAGGCCCCTCCCTTCACAAAGCCCTCCAAATCATTGAACAGTTTGGAATCTTCTCCGGTCTCAAGATTAATTGGGACAAGTCACAGATATTACCACTTGATAGTTTTCCTCCCCCCGAGTCCCAAGCCAATCTACCGCTTCAAAGGGTCGGGGTCATAAAGTACCTGGGGATACATATATCTAGGACCCCTTCAGACTAACTTGCCCTTAACATTGAACCCCTTTTTGCCCTGGTCAGGACCAAAATACGCACATGGGCCCGGTTGCCCCTCGGGGTGTGGGGCCGTATTAACCTTATAAAGATGGTCCTCTTACCAAAGCTTTTATATATTCTTTGGCACTCCCCTATATATCTCCAGCTAAAATACTTTAAGTCTTTGGAAGCCCTACTTAGACCCTTTGTTTGGGGACCTAGTCATCATAAACTCTCCTGGCAATCACTTAAAAACCCGACGGATATGGGAGGTACGGCCTTGCCGGACTTCAACCTATATTACATTGCGGCCCAGCTGTCCCAGTTCTATCATATTGATAAGACAGACAGCGAGCAATTTCGAATTTTATTATGTCCAAAATGGGCGCAACAAACCCAAGACCCTCTCTATCCTGTGGCCCTGGGGACAGGTAGTGCAGATCCAGAAGGGGATACTAAATCCCTTTTATACCACTATAAGCGCGCGTGGAACCTGGCTTCCACCAAACTAAAAATACCGCCTCACAATGACTACGCGCCACTGTGGCATAACAAATCCCTGCCAGAATATGGACACATATTAGATCCGGGGGTCTGGAGTTCTCGAGGCATATATTACCTACATCATATACTGTCTGACGGTAATCTTAAACCCTTTGACGTGCTAAAAGAACACTATATGCTCCATAACCACATGCTCTTCTGCTACCTCCAGATTCGCCACGCGACTCAGGCCCAGTTCCCGCAGTCTCCCCCAAAGCCCACGCCTAATCAGATCATGGCTGTTGCTAGGAGAACAGACCCGAAAGGCCTAATCTCATACTTCTATAACATGCTCTACGCCCCTGTCTCCAGTAAACTGGCATATGCTCTGAAGCCCCGATGGGAGAGGGAGGTGGGCCCACTGGAAAATGAGGAATGGGAGGAGGCCCTTGAGACCTGCAGGGAGGTGTCCCCTAAGCTGTCAGATAGGTTGTCCCAGGTTTATATTTTACATAGAGCATATCTTACCCCACTTAGGGTGGCCAGGTATAAGAAGGGGCAGTCTACCCTCTGTCCACTTTGTGGCTCCGAGACAGGCACCTTCTTTCACCTGTTGTGGACTTGTGTTAAAATTCAGGATCTGTGGAAACAGGTGGTGGATTTCCTACATGATGATATGGGCTCACCTCTTACCTTAGATCCGAAGCAGTGCCTTCTGGGGATCTTCCCAGTGGGTTTAGACAAATATTTGAAAATATTCCTTCAGGAGACCCTGTTCTCGGCCAGAAAAATCATTGCCAGGAAGTGGATGAGGCCATTGCCTCCCACCCTAGCGGAGTGGAAGGCAGAAGTTAATGTCACTATGCCCTACAAAAAATGCATTTATATAAACAGGGGGTGCCCGACCAAATACGAGAAAATTTGGGACCGTTGGTTACAGAACTCTGATACCTGTATTTGATTGTGAGATACTCGCTTTCCATATGAAGTGTAGACTGCTCAACGTGCTATACAATGCCCTGATGATCTGTGTTTTTTTTTGTGCCCTGTACATATCCAATAGGAACACTCGCACCTTATGTTGTATTTTCCACTGTATTATATGGTCAATGTCATTGATATGGTATTATTGGACTTGCTCCATATGTTCCTGTGCTTCGTATGTATACACTGTGCCTACTTCAATAAAAACCTTTGTTAGTAAAAAATAAAAAAAGAAAGAAGGCACTGGTGAGCTCAGCAACACCAAAAGACCCGGAAAGACCACGGAAAAAAACTGTGGTGGATGAGCGAAGAAAACACCCTTCACAACAGTTGGCCAGATGAAGAACACTGTCCAGGAGGTAGGTGTACGTGTGTCAAAGTCACCAATCAAGAGAAGACTTCACCAGAGTGAATACAGAGGGTTCACCACAAGATGGAAACCATTGGTGAGCCTCAAAAACAGGAAGGCCAGATTAGAGTTTGCCAAACAACATCTAAAAAAGCCTTCAGAGTTCTGGAACAACATCCTATGGACAGATGAGACCAAGATCAACTTGTACCAGAGTGATGGGAAGAGAAGACTATGGAGAAGGAAAGGAACTGCTCATGATCCAAAGCATACCACCCCATCAGTGAAGCATGGTGGTGGTAGTGTCATGGCGTGGGCATGTATGGCTGCCAATGGAACTGCTTCTCTTGTATTTATTGATGATGTGACTGCTGACAAAAGCAGCAGGATGAATTCTGAAGTGTTCTGGGCAATATTATCTGCTCATATTCAGCCAAATGCTTCAGAACTCATTGGACGGTGCTTCACAGTGCAGATGGACAATGACCCGAAGCATACTGCGAAAGCAACCAAAGAGCTTCTTAAGGGAAAGAAGTGGAATGTTATGCAATGGCCAAGTCAATCACCTGACCTGAATCCGATTGAGCATGCATTTCACTTGCTGAAGACAAAACTGAAGGGAAAATGCCCCAGAACAAGCAGGAACTGAAGACAGTTGCAGTAGAGGCCTGGCAGAGCATCACCGGGGATGAAACCCAACGTCTGGTTATGTCTATGCGTTCCAGACTTCAGGCTGTAATTGATTGCAAAGGATTTGCAACCAAGTATTGAATAGTGAATGTTTGATTGATGAGTGTTAATCTGTCCCATTACTTTTGGTCCCTTAAAAAGTGGGCGGCACATATACAAACTGTTGTAATTCCTACACCGTTCATCTGATTTGGATGTAAATACCCTCAAACTAAAGCTGAAAGTCTGCAGTTAAAGAACATCTTGTTTGTTTCATGTCAAATCCATTGTGGTGGTGTATAGAGCCAAAAAGATTAGAATTGTGTCGATGTCCCAATATTTATGGACCTGACTGTATTTTTCAAATTTTGTTCATGCAAGTACACTTTGCAATGAAAAGACGCTCACATTATGCAGAAAAGGGTTTCTAATATAACTGTTCTCCCAATATAATCCAGGCTTTAACAGATTTTTGTGTCAGTGTCCATCATCTTATCAGGTAATTACTGCCATTCTCCATTATCTCCATCAAGTAATCATGTTGTTATTACTAGCCTCAAGACAGTACAATGGGTAAATAAACCTACAATTCCCTTAAGAAAACACTACCTCATTTAAAAACAAAAAACACAGGGATAATTTAGCACAGCAAGAGGATTAAACTCCCAAAGAGCACTTAGGACCTGATCCACCAAGCTGTCTTACTAGGTGTGACATGAACAGAGACAATACAGATTATTGACCCTACTTCCATACCACATAAGTAAACTAGGTACAGATGATCATTAGGCACTTTGTTTATAAGCACATGATATCTTCTCTAATTCAAGGCTGTAAGAATATAAATTATCCTGAAAGGGGACACTATTTGGATGTCACATAGACTCTACAAATCAGTGCAATTACACCTGGAAAACGGCAATGGAACTTCCCCTTTGGCAGTTTACTAACAATGTAGCAAGTCTTTCCTTTGCCCTGCTCTGCTATAGACTGGGGTTTCCAGTCAAGTGAACAACAGTTATCTGAAATGCTTGAAGTCATCGTGCCATGCTGTAGTCAATTTTCTAGCCAATGGCCCTTCCTCCAATACATAATCAGCATTCAGCAGGGCTGAACAAGTAAACAGATTACTTTACGCCTCACTTTATTTATATATTGCTGTTACACTGGCCCTGGGAAAAAATTACTTGCAAAACAGGGAGAGAAATAGGCAGTTATATTTCAATTCCAGAAAAAATAAAAATGTACATATTTCAGAGAGATTTTCTTAAGGCAGTAATAGCCAAAGGTAAATCAGGATAATAGGTGAGCACAACTGACAAAACAATAACAAAATTCACATACACAATGTGGATTTGTAGACAGGATGCCAATCAATTCTCCAAAACTGCATTAAGACAAGTTCAACACATGTACTGTGCTTAAGAGCAGAAATAACATATGGAGACATGGAGAAGCCTCTTACTAGAGGTGACAACACATTTATTTGGGGGAAAAAACAAAACAAAACAAGAATTAGTAATAAAACTTATTGTAAAAATTTTGTATTTAGTTAATAGCATAAACGTAAGACTGTACACAGGACACTGCAAAATGCAAATTTGAAGGGACCATCCTTCAGGTCTTGAATAGACAAAACATTAGATATGTAATGAATGGTAATATATTGCATATTAAAAGAGAATTATGGGTTTTCTTTTTATTTTAGAATCCTACTTACCTAGGTCCCCGACGCCTCTAATGCCGCGTACACAAGATCGTTTTTAATGTCATTTTCAAAAACAACATTTTTCTCGACGTGATTTTTCTTGTTTCCTCTCAAGCCTGTCTTGCATACACACGTTCATTAAAAAAAACGCTCGAGCAAAGCGCAGTGACGTAGAACACGTACAACGGCACTATAAAGGTGAAGTTCCGTTCAAATGGTGCCACCCTTCATGTTAGTAAAGTTTGTTGAGCGACGATTGGCGCTTTTCAGCCTCGTACTTTTCAGTCCGTTACAGCGTGACAAATGTGCCATCTCCATTACGAACGCTAGTTTTACCAGAACGAGCGCTCCCGTCTCATACTTGATTCTGAGCATGCGTGTTTTTTTTCCCTCGTAAAAGCATACACACTACCGTTTTTCACGTCGTTAAAAAAAACGATGTGAAAAACGACGTGAAAAAATAGAGCAGGTTCTCGTTTTTTTTAGGCCATTTTTCACGTCGTTAAAAATGCTCTGGAGCCTACACACGATCGTTTTTAATGCCCAATTTAAAAAATGGCATTTTTAACGTCGTGAAAAACGGTTGTGTGTATGCGACATTAGACTGAGAACCGAGTAATCAAACATCGCCAATCGTTCAGTTCTCAGAGCTGGAGGGGGCAGAAGAGGCTGAGCTGGTTGCCGGTCCAGGCATGTGGGTGGATCCCGACCATATGATTGCAATCCTTCCCGAGCCTGGACAGGTTCTGTGTAGTCAGCCAACAGCGGGCTTTAGCCTGCGGTCTGCTGAAAACGGGTCATAGGATTGCATAACGAACTGGAATCCTGTAATTTACAGGAGAAGTACAGCCAAACTATTTTTGGTTGTACTTCTCCTTTAATATCATGCAGGAATATATTCAGGCAGCAGGTGAATGTCTCATTAGTAAATATGTAGCACAGAATAATTTTCAACAATGTTAAAAAAAGCCTATTGTTTAAAGTACTCAATAAGTCATCAGACCGGTGACCTATTCCTTATCAGATGGCCAAGGTTTTAGACAAAAAGAGCTGCAAAGCAAGCTGTTCTGACATGCTTCCACTTTAGAGAACCCTAGGGAACCAGATAACTTCCTTCTAAGGTGGTTTATACAAGGTCCAGGTGGCTGCTGGGGATGCTAAAAATCCTAGCTTTAATAATGGCAAAAACTACTCTCAATAAACTCCAAACTATAGTGACTCCACCTTGCACTCAGTAGTGACGTATAGTCACATAAAGAAGAAAGGATGTAGTCATTATAATTTGGAGGTTATTTTGAGCAGCACAGCACTAACATTTACAACATTTTTTTTATTTTATTTTTATGTAGGAACACATAACAATGTTTGCTGGCACCTCATGAGAAGAAAGAGCTATATATAGGCAGTTTTTAACCAATTAACAACCGCCCCATATACATATATGTCGGCAGAATGGCACGGACAGGCACAATCACGTACCTGTACGTGCCTGCCTTTGCACGGATGGGGGGTCTGATCGGACCCTGTCCCGGTACATGGGGCAGTCGGTATCACTTCAGGAGCGATCCGTGATGAGGGGGCAGCCATTGGTTTCTGGCCACCCCCTCGCGATCGCTCCCGGCGAATGAGATGCTTCCCCTGCCTGTGTAATGTAAACACAGGCAGGAGGAAGTGATGTCATCTCTCCATGCAGCGCTCTATTCGTCCGGAGCGCCGAGGAGAGAAGACATCAAGTAAGTGCACCAACAGCCCACTGACACCAGCACACATAGGCACATAGATCACCCCCCCAGTCACCCCCAGTCACAGTGTCACGGATTGCAGTGATCATTTATTTACTGATCACTGCAATCAGTGACATTTGTGATCGTAAAAGTGTCAGGGCAGTTGGTGTTAGGTCCCTTTAGGTCCAGGGTAGCCCCCTAACCCCCCCCCTAATAAAGGTTTAACCCCTTGATCGCCCCCCCAGGTAACCCTTTCACCCCCTATCACCAGTGTCACTAAGCAATTGTTTTTCTGATCGCTGTACTAGTGTCGCTGGTGCCGCTAGGTAGCCAGTTATTTTTTTGGGTTCGCTGCCAGGTTTTTATAGCGTCAGGTACCCCCATATATTATATAATAAAGGTTTTACCCCCTGATTGCCCCTAGAGTTAACCCTTTCACCAGTGATCAATGTATAAGTGTCACTGGTGACACTGGTTAGCCAGTTAGTTATTTAGGTTCCCGTCAGGTTTTTATATAGCGCCAGGTACCCCCATATATTATCTAATAAAAATTGAACCCCCTTCTTTGCAGATGATATCTTACTTTCCTTACAATCCCCCCGAACCTCCCTGCCCAACTTACTGAAGGACATACAACACTTTGGCGAGATTTCAAATCTCAAAATTAACTACTCAAAGTCTCATGCGTTAAATATTTCCCTACCCCCGCAGGAAGTAGAACACTGCCAACAATTCTTCCCATTTCAGTGGAAGACTGTAGCCCTTACATATTTAGGTGTCCAAATTACGAGGAAAACTGTTGATCTCTATGGTCATAACTTCTTAGCTGCCCTTTCAAAAATACAGACCCACCTTAAAGAATGGACTAATATGAATGTATCCTGGTTCGGCCGTGCAGCCATAATAAAAATGGTGGTACTTCCCCGCTTGTTATACCTGATGCAGACAATCCCAATCCATTTACCCCCTTCCTTCTTTGCTACTTATAGGAAAGCCTGCACAACTTTCCTATGGAAGAACTCCCTCCCGCGCATTAAATACTCTCGCCTGACCCTCTCAAAGACCATGGGTGGCATTGGCCTACCAGACCTCCAAAAATATTATCTTGCGTGTCACCTGACTAGAATCGTGGATTGGAGGGTTCACTACCGGGGATAGACTTGGGTGACCTTAGAAAAACATTTCATACAGACACCTACTCATGTACTCCCATGGCTCCCACCCCGTCTATGGCCCCTCGCAGTTAAGACACACCCGCTAATATACCCCTCCTTAATGGCCCTCGACAAAGCAATTTCGATCCACAAACTTTCCTCATACCTAGGACCAATGACCCCCCTGAGAGGGAACCCGGATTTCCCTCCTGGAGACCCTACGTTCCTCCAGAAAGAATGGCCCCACGATGAAATACGAGTGCAACATTTTTTCAGGGGAGGTGTTATCAGAGCATTTGAGGACTTATTGTCCGAATCGCGCACAAACTCGTTCCCTTTTTGGTCTTACAGACAACTGAGACATTTCTTCACATCCAAAACACCACATGTGATGTGGCCCAGACAACCTACTCCATATGAAGCCCTCTGTTTACGCAGCACACCACAAAGACATCTCATATCCTACATATACTCTCTTCTCCAGGAGGACTCCCTCCATCCAGCGACTAAACCCGCGCGTACCTCGTGGGAAAAAGACCTAAACCTGACTCTGACTGACGGGGAGTGGAAAACAATTTTTACACACGCCCACAAGGGATCGATGAATATAGCAATCCAAGAAAATGGGTATAAGATCATAACCAAATGGTACAGAACTCCCTCACGCCTACACAAATTCACATCCTCAATCTCGAACATCTGCTGGAGATGCAAGGCAGCAATAGGCTCCATGATCCATATTTGGTGGGAGTGCAGCTTCATTCAACCTTTTTGGACTGAGGTCCACGCCATTATCAAACACGTGACCACTTATGAGTTGGATTACAATCCTGCACAATACCTCTTACATCACACAACCCTTGCTAAACGTACCTACTTTAAATCACTGGCCATGCACATGGTTAATGCAGCTCGACTATGCATACCTGTTCACTGGCGCTCATCACAGGCACCTACCATCAGAGAATGGCTGCTTAGGATAGCCAAGATAGAAGAAATGGAGGAACTGATATTCTCCTCTCAGGAACACGTACAGGAATTTACGCAAACATGGGCATGCTGGTATCACTTCAAATCGTCAGACCTCTATAAAGCCTACCTACCGCAGTAAACTCCTGGAGGAGCTCCCTGCCTTGAATTCGGTTTGGCCTGCGATTTAAGGAGACCCGGGGGGGCGGGGGCGAGGATCGGCTCCTGTCTCTCTTCCTTTCTCTTACCTCTTTGTCTTTCTTTTTCTTTCACCCCTTCTTATCTTAACACTCTCACTTTCCCCCCAAACTCCCAATTTCTCATTAATTACCTTCCCTTTTCACCCCCATTTCCCCCCCTTCCCCTTAAACCACACAGCGACATTGAATCTCTCTCTAAATGGAAGCCCCGACATAATCACCAAGTTATTCCCATCCCATTCGGGAATCCAGTCTACTTGCCCGCATCTAAGTACCACGATTAGGCCTGTAGAGGTTGGTCTACGTGGTAATGCCTACAAATATGATATGACTTGACATGAATGGGGTACTCTTCCCTAAAATGGCTGATATGCGCGTTGTTCTTGCGCAACCTATATGCTGCATAGATCTCCATGACAATACATTTACCCAAATGTGTTAGTCTCTGCATCATTTGTTTGTTCTAACACATTATGCAATATTTCAAACGTTGTTATTTGCCAAAAAGAAGACCCTAGTCTTCCGCATTTCTGTTCATGACAACCTTGTAAAACGTATTGAAATGTAACCCTGTTTTTACCTTAATAAAATATACTTTTGTGGAAAAAAAAAAAAATTGAACCCCTTGACCGCCTCCTCGCCAGGTACCCCTTTCACCCTCTATCGCCAGTGTCACTAAGCAATCGTTTTTCTGATCGCTGTATTAGTGTTACTGGTGCCGCTAGGTAGTCAGTTAGTTTTTTAGGTTCGCCGCCAGGTTTTTATAGCATCATGCAGCCCTCAAAATTTCCACTCGCCTGCTCGCATTTTGCGAGTGGATTTTGAGGGCTGGGCAAGTGTGGGCTGCCTCGGAGCCGTCGTGGGGCAAGGGAGAGAGAGGAGATGCTGCCACTGCCGCATTGATCAGCGCGTGGGGAACATAACAGCTTTCATTTCAATAGCTGTGTGTTCCCAGTCTTCATATATAGCCCCTCCCCCTTGTCCAGGCACTTTGATAGACAGATCACCCGCCCCAGGATTGGGCAGGTGATCTGTCTATTAAAGCGCTGGGAAAAGGGGGAGGGGCTGTGACGGCACGCGCGGCGCGGAACACACAGCTATTAAAATGAAAGCTGTTACGTTCCCCCGCACGCTGATCAATGCGGCGGCAGCAGCAGCAGCTCCTCCTCTCCTCTCTCTTGCCCCACGACCGCCCCCCCCGCGCTGATCAACCAGACATCGGTGGCAGTGGCAGGGGGGCTCTCTCTTACACAGGTAGGCCACTGGGAAGCTACACATGGCCGCATTTCAGGACATCTGGCTGCATTTGGGGACATATGGCTGCATTTCAGGACATATGGCTGCATTTCGGGACATATGGCTGCATTTCGGAACATATGGCTGCATTTCGGGACATATGGCTGCATTTCGGGACATATGGCTGCATTTGGGGACATGGCTGCATTTGGGGACATATGGCTGCATTTGGGGACATATGGCTGCATTTGGGGACATGGCTGCATTTCGGGAGATATGGTTGCATTTCGAGACATATGGCTGCATTTCGGGACACATGGCTGCATTTCGGGAAACATGGCTACACATGGCTGTATTTGTGGACACACGGCTGCATTTGGGGACACATGGCTACACAAGGCTGCATTTTGGGACAGATGGCTGTATTTGTGGACACATAGCTACACAAGGCTGCATTTGGGGACAGATGGCTGCATTGGCGCCACAGGCTGCACTGGCGGACACAGGCTGCACTGGCGGACACGGGCTGTATTGGCGGACACGGGCAGGCTGCAGTTTTGGACAAGTTGTTGTTAATATTTATTTTTATAACTTAATTCTGCATAAAACATTTAAGTGTCATTTCATGAGATAATTTGAGGGCGTGTTTAGGGGCGGGATTAGGGGCGGGGCATTGTAGGGTCGGGCCCAGCAACTGGTGGCGAGTAACCCTTGAGGTCTAGCTAGTAGCTCAGGATTTGAAATTTTGAGCCCTGCATCAGGTACCTCCATATATTATCTAATAAAGGTTTAACCCCTTGATCGCCCCCCCAGGTAACCATTTCACCCCCTATCACCAGTGTCACTAAGCGATCGTTTTTCTGATCGCTGTATTAGTGTCGCTGGTGCCGCTAGGTAGCCAGTTATTTTTTTTAGGTACGCCAACAGGTTTGTATAGCATCAGGTACCCCCATATACAACCTAATAGAGGTTTTAACCCCCTGATTGCCCCTAGAGTTAACCCTTTCACCAGTGATCACTGTATAAGTGTCACTGGTGACACTGGTTAGCCAGTTAGTTATTTTGTTATTTAGGTTCCCCGTCAGGTTTTTATATAGCGTCAGGTACCCCCATATATTACCTAATAAAGGTTTTAACCCCCTGATTGCCCCTAGTATCCCATTCACCAGTGATCACCATATAAGTGTTACGGGTGACGCTGGTTAGTTTGCTTTTTATAGCATCAGTGCACCCGCCGTATATAACACAATAAAGGTTTAACCCACTGATCGCCCGGCGGGTGATATCAATTAGGTTTTAGGGTCAGATAGGGTCTGCGTCGCCCCAGGCAGCGTCAGGTTAGTGTCAGTAGCGCTAACACCCACGCACAAAGTATACACCTCCCATAGTGGTATAGTATCTGAACAGATCAATACCTGATCAGATCTATACTAGCGTCCCCAGCAGTTTAGGGTTCCCAAAAACACAGTGTTAGCGGGATCAGCCCAGATACCTGCTAGCACCTGCGTTTTGCCCCTCCGTGCAGCCCAGCCCACCCAAGTGCAGTATCGATCGATCACTGTCACTTACAAAACACAACACACATAACTGCAGCGTTCGCAGAGACAGGCCTGATCCCTGCGACTCGAGTGCTGTAGGAGGTGATTTCACCACCACGGTTAAAAAAAAGACCATATATGCCGAAGCATGGGGGCAGCAGGGGCGGAGGAGCGATTTTGCTCCTAATGCCGCGTACATACGGTCGAAATTCCGACGGAGGCTTGCCCGTGGAAAAGTCTGACCATGTGTACGCGGCATAACTTTTGGGGGAGGATGCCCCCATGCTTGGGCATATATAAATGGTGCATGTATGCCCATCATTAGAAGTGGGTGGATGAAGGGAGGTATTCTAATCGTGGGCATACCCACCGATCAATCTCTTTTTTCGTTCAGCCAACAGACAATGCATGTCCAACAAGGACCAGCAATGTACTGGTATGTTGCTGGACTTTGAATGGTTATACCAGAAAGATGCCTGCGGGTTTAGGTATCATCTTGGTATCATTCTTTTCAGCCAGCGGCCGGCTTTCATGTAAAAGCAATCCTAGCGGCTAATTAGCCTCTGGACTGCTTTTACAAGCAGTGGAAGGGAATGCCCCCCCCCCAGATCTAAAAAGCGCCATTGGGAAATTGGGAAAGCATTTTATCACACCGATCTTGGTGTGGTCAGATGCTTTGAGGGCAGAGGAAAGATCTAGGGTCATTTTTTTCAAAAAAAGGAGCACCTGTCACTACCTATTGCTATCATAGGGGATATTTACATTCCCTGAGATAACAAAAAAATAATAAAAAAAAAAAAAAAAAAAAAATGGAAGGAACAGTTTAAAAATAAAATAAAAAAGCAAAATAAATAATAATAAAAAAAAACACCCCTGTCCCACCCTGCTCTTGCGCAAAGGCGAGCGCAAGTGTCGGTCTTGCGTCATATGTAAACAGCAATTGCATCATGCATGTGAGGTATCACCGCGAAGGTCAGATCGAGGGCAGTAATTTTTGCAGTAGACCTCCTCTGAAATTCTAATGTGGTAACCTGTAAAGGCTTTTAAAAATGTATGTAGTTTGTCGCCACTGCGCGTTTGTGCGAAATTTTAAAGCATGTCGTGTTTGGTATCCATGTACTCGGCCCAAGATCATCTTTTTTATTGCATCAAACATTTGGGCAATATAGTGTGTTTTAGTGCATTAAAATGAAAAAAAAGTGTATTTTTTCCCCAAAAAATGGGTTTGAAAAATTGCTGCGCAAATACTGTGTGGAAAAAAATGCAACACCCACCATTTTAATCTGTAGGGCCTTTGCTTTAAAAATATATATAATGTTTGGGGGTTCAACGTAATTTTCTTGCAAAAAAAATATGTTTTCATGTAAACAAAAAGTGTCAGAAAGGGCTTTGTCTTCAAGTGGTTAGAAGAGTGGATGTAAGCTTCCTAATGTTGTGTATAAAATGCCAGGACAGTTCAAACCCCCCCCCAAATGACCCCATTTTGGAAAGTAGGCACCCCAAGCTATTTGCTGAGAGGCATGTCGAGTCCATGGAATATTTTATATCTTGACACAAGTTGCGAAAAACAGACAATTTTTTTTTTTTTTGCACAAAGTTGTCACTAAATTATATATTGCTCAAACATGCCATGGGCATATGTGGAATTACACCCCAAAATACATTCTGTTGCTTCTCCTGAGTATGGGGATACCACATGTGTGAGACTTTTTGGGAGCCTAGCCGCGTACGGGACCCCAAAAACAAAGCACCGCCTTCAGCCTATCACAGTTTCGGAGGCCATGGAATGCCCAGATGGCACAAAATCCCCCCCAAATGACCCCATTTTGGAAAGTAGACACCCCAAGCTATTTTCTGAGAGGTATGGTGAAAATTTTGCAGATCTCACTTTTTGTCACAAAGTTTTGAAAATTGAAAAAAGAAAAAAAAAAAAGTTTTTTATTTTCTTTCTTCATTTTCAAAAACAAATGAGAGCTGTAAAATACTCACCATGCCTCTCAGCAAATAGCTTGGAGTGTCTATTTTCCAAAATGGGGCCATTTGGGGGGGTTTTGTGATATCTTGGCATTTTATGGCCTTGAAAACTGTGATGGGTAGTGAGGAATGAAATCAAAAATTTGCGCCCTTAGAAATCCTGAAGACGGTGATTGGTTTTCGGGGCCCCGTACGCGGCTAGGCTCCCAAAAAGTCCCACACATGTGGTATCCCCGTACTCAGGAGAAGCAGCAAAATGTATTTTGGAGTGTAATTCCACATATGCCCATGGCATGTGTGAAAAATATATAATTTAGTGACAACTTTTAGTCATTATTCAATCAAAAAACAATGGGCTCAACATGCCTCTCAGCAATTTCCTTGGGGTGTCTCCTTTCCAAAATGGGGTCATTTGGGGGGGGGGGGGGTTTGTACTGCCCTGCCATTTTAGCACCTCAAGAAATGAAATAGGCAGTCATAAATGAAAAGCTGTGTAAATTCCAGAAAATGTACCCTAGTTTGTAGACGCTATAACTTTTGCGCAAACCAATAAATATATGCTTATTGACATTTTTTTTTACTAAAGACATGTGGCTGAATACATTTTGGCCTAAATGTATGACTAAAATTGAGTTTATTCGATTTTTCTTATAACAAAAAGTAGAAAATATAATTTTTTTCCAAATTTTTGGTCTTTTTCCGTTTATATCGCAAAAAAATTAAAATAGCAGAGACAATCAAATATCATTAAAAGACAGCTCTATTTGTGTGAAGAAAAGGACGCAAATTTCGTTTGGGTACAACATTGCATGACCGTGCAAATACCAGTTAAAGCAGCGCAGTGCCAAATTGTAAAAACACCTCTTGTCTTTATGCTGCGTATTGGTCCGGGGCTTAAGTGGTTAAAAATGACTCTCGCTTGTGATCTTTGGGCGCTGCGACTAAAGCCTCGTACACACGACCGAGTTTCTCGTCGTTAAAAACACGTCGTTTTTCTCGACGAGATTCTTGTTAACCTTGACGAGTTTCTCGTCAAGCTTTCCATGCGTACACACTGACAATTCCAAATCTCGTCGTTGTTCTGCGCGGTCACGTCCAGCACGTATGACGGCAGTATAAAGGGGAAGATCGATTTCCCTGGCGCCACCCCTTGGGCTGCTTTTGCTGATCTCGTGTTACCGCGTGTGAAGTAAAAGTTTGGGAAGAGACGATTCACGCTTTCAGCCTCGTGCTTTTCAGTCCGTTACAGCGTGACAAATGTGCTATCTCAATTACGAAGGCTTGTTTTACCAGAAGATGCGCTCCCATCTCATACTTGATTCTGAGCATGTGCGCTTTTTGAAGAGTCGTAAAAGCATACACACAAACCATTTTCTCGTCGCAAAACAGGCCGACGAGAAACACGACGAGAAAATCTAGAATCCGGACGAGAAAATAGAGAGCAGGTTTTCACTGCAGTTTTCTCGTCGTAAAACCATACACACGAACGGTTTTCTCGACAATAAAGCTCTCTCTGCACTTTTCTTGTCGGTTTTGTACAAGAAACTTGGTTGTGTGTACGAGGCTTCACAGTTCTGGCTGGTGTACAGGATTGTATCATTCACTCTTCACTCTCCCCTTTCTGTCCCCTTGTACAATCACAAAAAAGCCTTGTATACTTTTTGCAAAATGCAAGGCATTATGTGCATGGACAGGGGGAGAGAGGAGGAGTTGAAAAATGGCAGGATCCTCCTTTTTAAATTCACTGAGCGCTGTGTATTTTGTGAAAAGAATACACGGCTTTTTGTAAATAGACTAGGGAAGAGTGAAGGACACAATCCTATTCTGTAATATAGTTGGAAGCAGTAGCAGTGCTAGAAGATCATCATTGACAGTAGTATCCTGCATGAAAAAAAATAGGATTTTTGGCATCCCCAACATCTGAGCCTAGTATAAACAGCGCTAAAAGTAATATATCTGGACCAAGCAAAATATAAAAAGAAAAAAAAAAGTTTTTTTTTCCACTTGAAATGTGTAAAACAGATATTAACCACTTAAGCCCCGAACCATTTGGCTGGCCAAAGACCAAAACACTTTTTGCGATTCGGCATTTTAACTGACAATTGCACGCTTATGCAACGTGGCTCCCAAACAAAATTGACATCCTTTTTTTCCCACACATAGAGCTTTCCTTTGGTGGTATTTGATCACCTCTGCGGTTTTAATTTTTTGCGCTATAAACAAAAATAGAGCGACAATTTTGAAAAAAATGCAATATTTTTTTACTTTTTGCTATAATAAATATCCCCAAAAAATATATTAAAAAAAAACAAATGTTTTCCTCAGTTTAGGCCGATACGTGTTGTTCTATATATTTTTGGTAAAAAAATCTAAAAATCGCAATAAGCGAAAATAGGTCGTTTTATGGCATTTTTATATATATTTTTTTTTTTTACTAGTAATGGCGGCGATCAGCGATTTTTATTGTGACTGAAACATTATGGCAGACACGCCGGACACTTTTGCCGCTATTTTGGGACCATTCACATTTATACAGCGATCAGTGCTATAAAAATGCACTGATTACTGTGTAAATGTAACTGGCAGTGAATGGGTTAACCACTAGGGGGCTAGGAAGGGGTTAAGTGTGTCCTAGGGAGTGATTCTAACTGTTAAGGGGCGTAGCTACGAGTCACTGATCGCTGCTCCCGATGAGAGGGAGCATACGATCAGTGACATGTCACTAGGAAGAACGGGGAGATGTTGCGTTTACACTGACATCTCCCTGTTCTTTAGCTCCATGACACGATCACGGGACACCGGCGGACATTTAAAGAGACGTACCTGTATGCCCATTTGCCTGTCCGTGCCATTCTGTCGACTAAATGTTTGTGCGGCGGTCGGCAAGTGGTTAACATATTTTTAAATGTATAAACTTAAATAAAAAAATAAAAAAAGACCCAAAACACTTAATGTTTCACTTGGAGTTGAACACTAACCAATTTTTTTTTTTGCTTTAGATGAAGTGAGAAAGGATTTGGCCCTTCTGTGTTTTCACTGCTGTCCAATTCTCCACTGGGAAGTTTTCTGCTTATTTCATGTCCCTGTGACATTACCAGCACTGTAGTGTATTGTTCATATATTACTTTGGAGAATGTACTAGGGGCTGGTAACAATATTGCTGGTTCAAGAAGCTTCCATAAGAGCCCATTCACACAGGGGCGACTTTGGATCCGACTTGAAGTAGCCCCATGTCGCCTCAAGTCGCGAGGCATGAGAAAATCAATGTAAGTGAATGAGAGCTGACTTAATGCACACTACTCAAGTCTCTCCGACTTCAAAAAAGATTCCTGTACGACTTCAATCTGACTTCTAGGCGACTTGTAGGCAACTTGTACCCATAGATTTCAATGGAAGTTGCCTCCAAGTCGGATCCCCTGTCTTAACTGAAGCAACTTTCCAGGAAGTAAAAATAGTTTTCCAGGCAAACCCCTCCCCCTCCCTCCCACAGAGCTGATTATTGTTTGATTGGCCACTGGAAAGTAGCCTGTCCTGTTGCCTTGTAAGTTGCCTGAAGTCGTGCTGTGATTCATGCTCAAGTCGTGTCCAAGTTGCCTCCCAAAGTCGCACTGGAAGTCGTGTTGCCCCTGTGTGAATAGCTCTTAAGCTTAAATCTAAGCAAGCCACTCAATGCACAGCTGAAATACATACTGTATAAGTGAACTTTCTTACCTATGAACCAAAAGATCCTGGACCTCTCTGCAGCCTGCACTGCATTTAAAGGGAATCCATTATGAGAGAACTGGGGGCCATTGCTGAACCTCTTCTGAGAAAGCTAGTTGTCTGGTTGTATCTGGATTCACTGGCCTTGGACAAGCATGCTTATAAAGAAGTGTATTTTTTTTGTTGACCTGTTACCTAAAGTGCAAAATCTGAGGTGTGTATTGTTCCTTACTACTATGTTAGGCAATGACGCAGAATAAATATGTGCATATTAGGGGGAAAAAAAAACACAACTGGATTAAATTATGTTTTAATATCTGCCTGGAGTTTGGCCTTAATCTCTGCTGAAGGAAAGAATATGCTGGTAACTTTCTCAACATAAATAAATGGTGAGTCAAAATTCCCAATGAGTATACAGTACTAAAGAAAAACTGTGATGTTATGGCTGGTAGATGTACCTCTTTCAGACAGTGGCAGGGGCAAAATGAGGTGATTTAAACTCTTCCAGCTGTTGGGAGCAGTTCTTTGTTTTCTCCCCTATAGGAGTCAACATTTTCTGGACACCCAGTAGCAGATTGTAAATGAAAGCTGTGGCCTCAGCAGAGAGCTCAGCTGGTCTTGAATCATCAGACAGAGAGAGAACAGCGGGATGGATCATAACTTCACCAGTTCATTGCTGGAGGCACTTGGCAAGAATTACACAGCAGTATGTGTCAGGTCCCTCCAGGAATGAAAGGTTTAAAGAAAATGAGCCAGCAGTGTTAGGAACACGAGGAAATGGAATAAACCATTCATACTTGTAATATTCACTGACAGCAGTAAAACGTCCAAGCAGGTTTTTCGCTACGAACATAATATGGGCTTCAAATATTATCTAGCAAGATGTCAGATGTTTGTTGGCATTTTACAATATACCCTGCTAGTAAATGTCTGTGACTTGGACTTTTATTATGAATGATTTATATTTGCTGGCAATAATCACAAAAAGTGAACAGAATACTATGAAAAAATTATCATAGAAATACTGAGAAGTTGTCATAGAAATACAACATTCTATTGCATAATTTCTGGGTATTTTTTGCATTACTATGAATAATATAGTATAATAAAAGGTAACTGTCACATCAATTTAGAAGAAAGCAAAATACATTTTGAAAGTGAAAGACCAATAATATGAGGTGCTTCACAAATCTATACATGGAAGAGCTATATGAAACCATACTCAAACTTTTTTTTTTCTTTGCAAAATCCAGGTCTGTTCTCTGTATGGTGAAAAATTACAACTCGCATAGCACCATAGAGTAGAACCTCAAGGAGGGGACAATGTATAAGCTATGCAAATGTTGTGCTGTAGTCTATAGCAACCAACACGATTTCATGTACATTTTCCCCAGAGAATGAAAGATGGACTACAATTTCAGCAACTCCAATTTTGCACTAGTATTTACAAATCTACCCCCACAATATTCAAATTGTTAATAAACAATATACTAACAAATCAGAGGTATTTGGTCAAACATATTGGTGAAATTGCTTTGGTCCTATAGCAATTCTGCAGAAAAAAAAAAACACTAAGTTTTAAATACTGTATTTATCGGCGTATAACATGCACCCTAACTTTAAGAGGGAAGTTTCAGGAAAAAAACTTTCCACAGCCCCCTGCGTATAACACTTTTCACATTTTCTGGGTAAAAAAGTGAGTGTTATACGCCAATAAATACAGTACTTTTTCTTATATGAAAAAAAAATAAAAACTTTTAAACACAGCTGAACACATATAAACCCCATGAAACAGTTTTTTTGTTTTTCTACTTTTCACATTTCAATCAACAACATAGATCTTTACAGAGTAGGACAGAAGAAAAAACATCCCTGGTCTTGTTCTATTTTCTATAGATGTTGTAATATAATGATAGAGCCCCCTTTGTACAGAATGAACAGAGACCTTAATTAAACCTTACTTTTCCCAGCTCCCCTCTATAAATGGGTACCTTGCAAATTACCAGAGTACAAATAACACTTATCATTAAGTGTAACTATGGTTGTTAAAATGTTCCATGTGCTCTGTGGAAATGGCAGATAGGAGACTAAGAGACAAAATGATTCCATAACCAGATAAAACAAAAGTCATATTTTGTTTGACACAGAAAATTATATTTCTCGGTACAAATTGTACTTTGAAAAATGCCATTAAAGTGCTCCAAATAGACTTGAACACTGTAAGATTTTAGGATTGTAACACCAAATCATGGTACATGTGTGTTTTTACTAGTACCACTATTTTACCAAATGTAAAAAGCAGACATATAAACCTGATGGCCAAATAGCCATTGCACCTAAAAAGCACTGTTCAATTTTAAGCAACCCTTTACACCTGCCCATTCTGCCTGAATTGAACAATACCACATCCACATTAATGTGCAGTATTTCATGTGCAAATCTGTTGTGTTAAGGGAGCCCATTTATTTAGAAGGAAACCCAGATATGTACCCTTTTTAAACATAGCACACAAGAACGTGCATCATGTGCATTCTGTCAGCACCTACTGTACTTACACATTGAGGTGTCATTCTAAATTAATGGAACTGCAATTGACCCTGAATTATGCTTACACAAAATATTGAAATGCAATACTGTAAACCCACACTAAGTTGTTAAATTGTGACTCCAAGCACACATAAATTACATTTTAGGTACATTCTTCTTAAAAAACAAAACAAAAAAAAAACACTAAACTGGGCCATACAACACCAATGGCCCTCAGAGAAAAGGGGTATGTTGAGTAGAGGACACAACCAAAAAAAAGGGGGAGGGGGGCTTTCCAGATCTAAAGTCCTCTTGGATGCTTCTTAAAAGTATCCTTGATGTGTCCTGATTGCAGGTATATCAGAATGGGGGTCACATGATTAAATGTGGCAGGCAGGTCCCCTCCAAAGATTTTGTTTAAATGATAAGTCCACCTTTGGGAACATGTTACATGTTCCATCCATTTTTAGAGTGGAACGTGTTACATGATCCCACTACTGCAACCTCTCCCCCACCCCCCGCCTCTAGTGATAGTGAGCCGGGCATCTTCCCCCCGAACTCACTGTCACGAAACTCACCCACCCATCCGCATCATTCATTGCAGTCTTTGCGGCTGTCGGCTTTTAGCTCTCAATAAACTGTGCTCTAGATAGTTAATTGTTTATTCCCGTCATTGTGTAACTGCCTGCTCGTATGAGCAGACAAATATACTGACAGTCTGCAGGAGTCCTGCATTGTAGCTGTGATCTATTGATCGTGGATGCAGTGCTTTACAGGCTCCTAGTAAAAAAATAATAATAAATGCATATATTTCTACCTGCAATAAGATGTGCATTTATTTATTTTTTTACAAAGGTGAACTTATCCTTTAACTGAAACTCAATTTCTGTGTTTTACACCATCAGAAGTGGACCGGTATCTGTTTCTTGGATACATCAATGAAAACATTTTAACTACTGGATGACATCACAACAGCCTTCCAAATTCTGCATCATTTTGTACACCGATAAAACAATTTGTATATCAATGTTATTATAAATGATCTTTATGCTTTATTTTCTAAAAGTAACAAAAACTTAAATTGGCACTTTTGGTGCAACATGGCAACTAAGAAGTGTTCTGTACACAAGTAGTATACAGAATGCTACATGTTACATCCATATTTAGGCTGGGTTCACACTGGAGAATGAGGCGGCTCACAGCAGGAGTCTGGTGCGTCTCCATTCATCATTTCAGCCTGAATTTTGGGCTGAATTAGGACCCAAAACAGACCAAAAGACACACAGGACTCCTGTGCAATACGCTGCAGAGATGCGTGAACTGGCTGAGAGTCGGTCACAATCTTGTGCTATGCAAATTGGATGCGGGAAACCCACATGCAATTCGCAATAGCGTGAACCCAGCCTCAGGGTGTAACATGTTGTTAAGCACCCCAACTACCACTCCATGAGACCCCTCCCCCCAAGGAGGGGGTTCCTCATTTAAAATCAGCACGACTGCAATCAAAGGTGTGTGGAGAGCATTAATGGAAGAATTACAAAAAATACTTTTGTTTTTGCATTTGCTCTGAGAAGATTGTTATTTAACTCTAGGAAGATAAAAAAAAAAATATATATATCCATTTTAGTGGGGCTGCAAATGCACTGCAAGGGTTAATCACTTGTTTTGTTCAGGGGAGAGGAGAAACACATTTACTGTTATTGAATTAAGTTTCAGTACATTAAATTAAAGGAGATATGCTATTTTTTTTTGCTTTGTTTTTTGTAATAATGCAAATTTGGGTGGTGTTACACTCTTCCAAAGCAGCATTTGAAAGAGGAAAATGAAAAAAAACAGCACAGATTATTGTAAATATATATTTCACTAGCAGACCACACCAGAAGGGGCCCATAGATAAGTGATTTTGATCATCTGACCACTGACACTTTTTTTTTTACCTAGCACATTTGTTTATGGTGTAGAACAGCTTGGATAGCATCAGAAACTTGTTCTGTCATTTGTACTAAAAGATAGCCAAAGAATGCAGATTAGTTCAGAACTTCTGGCTGTCAGCCTGAGATAAATTAATGTAGAAGCACCAATGGTGATGAACATATCAAAAGCCAGGCATACTGGTCATGGGACCCACAGGGAGGCTTATTGGGAGGGCACTGTCAGCAAATGTAGTTCCTATTTCAAATGCAAATCCTGACTGATCTACTTACTAAATATGTTGGACACACATAGCGTTGAATATACAGATGGTAATAAAATGCAGCAGAAGTTGCTTTGTTTAACAGGGTCCATATACCGTATATACTCGAGTATAAGCCGACCCGAATATAAGCCGAGGCACCTAATTTTACCACAAAAACTGGGAAAACTTATTGACTCGAGTATAAGCCTAGGGTGTGCCTCACTTTGCCTCACTGTGTCCATGCCTCACTGTGTCCATGACTAGACTGACATTTAACATGGGAGTCTATGGAAGGGGTGCCCGGCTTTGAAAAATCAGTGCTACCGGGCTGTAGGTCCCCCGAACAAGAAACTTTGCAAACTTGTAGAGGAAAAGTGGGGCTACATGTGTGCCCAGTTTGGGGTCCAGAGGACCTACGACCGGCCGGTACCGAGTCCCCAAAGTCACCAGAGAAATTACCATTTAACATGGGAGTCTATGGAAGGGGTGCCCGGGTTTGAAAAATCGGTGCTCCCCGGCCGTAGGTCCCCCGGACAAGAAACTTTGCACACTTGTAGAGAAAGAGTGGGGCTATATGTGTGCCAAGTTTGGGATCCAGAGGACTTACGGCTGGCCGGTACCGGCTCCCCAAAGTCCGGGAGATCAAACGCAAAAAGGTGACTCGAGTATAAGCCGAGGGGGGCATTTTCAGCACAAAAAATTGTGCTTAACCACTTGTCCCCCGCCCACTGTCAATTGACGGCGGGCGGAGGATACTCTTTAAAACGAGCTAGGAGGCGCACGCTTGAAGCCAGCGGCGCGCCCGCCGCGTTCACGAGGCCCCGGTGCGCGTGCCCGCGATTGCCCGGGAAACGAGCAGGAAAGTGGGTCTCTGTGTGTAAACACAGAGATCCACGTCCTGTGAGGGAGAGGGGACCGATGGTGTGTCCCTTGTACATAGGGACAACCATCGGTCACCTCCCCCAGTCAGTCCCCTCCCCCCACAGTAAGAACACATTGAGGGAACATATTTAACCCCTTCCCGCCCCCTAGTGGTTAACCCCTTCCCTGCCAATCACATTTATACAGTAATCAATGCATTTTTATAGCAGGGATCGCTGTATAAACGTGAATGGTCCCAAAAATGTGTCAAAAGTGTCCGATGTGTCCGCCGCAATATCGCAGTCACAATAAAAAAATCGCAGATCGCCGCCATTACTAATAAAAAAATAAAAATGCTATAAATCTATCCCCTATTTTGTACACGCTATAACTTTTGCGCAAACCAATCAATACGCGCTTATTGCGATTTTTTTTTTTACCAAAAATATGTAGAAGAATACGTATCGGCCTAAACTGAGGAAAATTTTATATAAAAAAAAAAAATGGGTATTTATTATAGCAAAAATAAAAAAATAGTGGTTTTTTTCCAAACTGGACGCTCTTCTTTTGTTTATAGCGCAAAAAATAAAAACCGCAGAGGTGATCAAATACCACCAAAAGAAAGCTCTATTTGTGGGAAAAAAAGGACGCAAATTTCGTCTGGGAGCCACGTCGCACGACCGCGCAATTGTCATTCAAAGTGTGACAGCGCTGAAAGCTGAAAAATGGCTTGGGCAGGAAGGGGGTTTTCGTGCACAGTAGAGAAGTGGTTAAAAACTCGGCTTATACTCGAGTATATACGGTAACTAAAATTTTTGCAGAAAGTAGCAAAGCTTTGGAGCACTACAGTATTCTGAGGGGATCAAACTCCCACATTCTCTATTGACAAATGTATTGAGCAAACTTTCAATAAACGCGGGCTTCAATTTGACCACCTCCCCCTTTTACGTAACAGTGAGCGTTGACTAGAAAGCTGAAAGTCTAGCCTGAGGAATGTTAGTAATATTATCAAGCTGATATTAGATTAAGGAAGGCATCCTAACATTTAGATTGTGATTCAGAATAAAATGCTTCTCTCTTTCACTACAATCATGCTTTTAACTTTGGTAGTTTTTTATATTCACATATTTTCAGCATTTATATGTATTTTGTGTGCCTGGTAGGTGTTGATAATAGTGAGGAGCACTGATGCAGCCCTTATTCATTGGGACCAGGAGAGTGACTACACCATTTCATTTCCTTTAAGCATACCTCCCAATTTTTGAAACTTGAGAAAGAGGGACACCTGCAGGGGATCAATGCACACTGTGACAAAAAGTGAGTGTGGATAAATTATGCTAAAAATTCTATGTGGCTTTAAGAGACTTGATTGAATAGAATCTGAGCCTACTCAATAGTACACAGTGTCCACATTTATCACAGTCCTTATATTAAAAAAAAAATACTTTATAATTACTGTGCTATGAGTGAGAGCATCACAGATGCACATAAAACGCATTAAAAATTAAAAGAAATTAAAAATAGATAAAAAATTATACAGAAAGCTTACGACAAGCAGATTGATCAGATGTATATAATTGATAGCACAGTGGAAAAAAAAAAAAAACATGGCTATCAAGTGGGTGGGTAGAAAGCACTTGTGTTTAGTGGGCTGTACATACATGACATAATCTAGGTGGAGTATGAGAGGCAGAGCCCACTGCTTGATTACAAAAAATGGCAGCA
The DNA here is from genome assembly GCA_029206835.1 of Rana muscosa. Classification (NCBI taxonomy): domain Eukaryota; kingdom Metazoa; phylum Chordata; class Amphibia; order Anura; family Ranidae; genus Rana; species Rana muscosa. The sequence continues at coordinate 310,894,161 of CM055127.1, read as the reverse complement.
GCAGGAGTATAGACTTCATCCCTTATTGCTGTATGTCAAGTGGTGAGCTCCGAAGGTAAAATATATTTCAAAAAGGGATTATACTGGGGTTCATGGGACCCTGGAATTTGCTGCACATTGTAATACAATTCTGTGAAATCCGGGACTACTGGGGGTATGAATGCTTTGACAGTCAGTGGAAGAAAGAGTGCCTCAGCAGTGGAAGGACGATCACCCTGCTGGTTAGTGGGAGGAAGACTGCACTGGCAGTAAGAGGGATGAAAAATGCCCTAGCAGGCAGTAGGAGGAAGAATTCCCCAGCTGTCAGTGCCATTTCAAGTGTAGTTTGCACTTGTAGTGCAAAGTGGATTTGCTTTTCGTAAATAACCCCCCCCCCCCCCCCCCTCTGTGTTGCACTGTGTTGAGTTGCTTTGCAGCACACATGCATTTTGGAAGTACACTGGGGTGTCATTCACAAGGAATGGCACCGCAGTGCACCAATACACATAATGGTAACACATGGCAGTAACATGTATATATTAGAGTAGAAGGGAGTATACAGAAGGTGAAAGAGCACTAAATGTTATAACAGATGATACATAGGGAGAAAGAGCTTACAATATATTACGGTGTAAGTAAGGATACAAAATAAGGAAGAGTTTATCATCTATTAGGGTATAGGAGAGCATACAATAGATCAACTATACAACCAGCCTGCCCCCATACATGGATCAAAATTTGGACGGCTTAAAAGTGAGGATACAGAAATTGAAATTATCAGGTGTTCAGACAGGATTAAAACTAGCTTACAATCTAATAGTAAATCAGGGAAGATACAGAAAGAGCTCTATATGGTACACCAGATGATACAGAAGATGGAAAAGCTTATAACCTACTAGGATATAAGAGATGATTCAGAAAAATAAATAAAAGTACAGTCTATTAGGGTAAGAGAAAGAACACAGATAGTAGAAGAGCCTACAATCTTTTAGGGCAGGGGTAGTGAATAAAAAATCAAGGAGGTCCGGTTACTACATTTTTTTTTACGGCCGAGGTCCGAATCACAAGTCTGTGCCATTAACGATTGTACGTGCCTTTCTTCCCTTTTTGGCGCAAGCCGCACTCTCTGGTGCTTTTCTTACGGTTTCCTCCACATGCTATGGTAATACTCTGTGAATGTAAATATCCCCAATAGTGTTTCCCCTTACATCAAGTACCCCTACCAGAGTAATTCATTACATAGGGTGTCCCCATCAGAACACCCACATAAATCAGTTGCCACCGTCAGGGTACCCACTCATATCAGGTATTCCCATCAGGTTTCTTCATCAGATGGTTCCCCTACATCTGGTGTCTCCCATCAGTGTGCCCCCTTACATCATTTGTTCCCATCAAAGTGTCCCCTTACAGTAGGTGCCATCATCAGAGTGCCCCTTTACATCACGTGTACCCATCCGAGTGTTCCTTTACATTGGGTGTGCCCATCAGAGTGCCCCTTTACATCAGAGGTCCCCATCAGAGTGTCCCCTTACATCAGGTGTCCCCATCAGAGTTTCCCTTTACATCAGGTGTTCCCATCACAGTGCCACCTTACATCAGGTGTCTCCATTAGAGTGTCCCTTTACATCAGGGGTACCCATCACAGTGCCCCTTTACATCAGGTGTCCCCATCACAGCGCCCCTTTACATCAGGTGTCCCCATCACAGAGTTCCTTTACATCAGGTGTCCCCATCACAGAGATGCTTTACATCAAGTGTCCCCATTACAGTGCCCCTTTACATCAGGTGTCCCCATTACAGTGCCCCTTTACATCAGGCATTCCCGTCAGAGTGCTTCCTTACATCAGATGTCCCCATCAGAGTCCCCCATAACATAAAATGTGCCCTTCAGCGTGCCCCTTAACATAAAATAAGGGTACCACTGATGGGCACATTTTATATTAAGGGACACTCTGATGGGCAAATTTTATGTTAAGGGGCACCCTGATGGGCACATTTTATATTAAGGGGCACTCTGATGGGCACAAAAAAACGTGCCCCTTACCATAAAATTTTCTCATCAGAGTGTCCCTTAACATAAAATATGTCCAACAACGTGACCCTTAACATAAAATTTGCCTAAGGGCACATTTTATATTAAGGGACACTCTTAATGGGCAAATTTCATATTAAGGGGCACGTGCCCCTCAGAGTGCCCCTTAATACAAAATATGCCCATCAGTTTTGCTCTTAACATAAAATGTGCCCATCAGCATGTCCCTTAACATAAAATAAGGGTCACGCTGATGGGGACCTTTTATGTTAAGGGTCACTCTGATGGGCACATTTTATTTTAAGGGGCACGCTGATGGGTATATTTTTAATGTGCACGCTGATGGGCACATTTTATGTTAAGGGGCACTCTGATGGGCACAACAAAATGTGTCCATCAGTGTGCCCCTTAACAAAATATGCCCATCAGTGTGCACATTAAAAATATACCCATCAGCGTGCCCCTTAAAATAAAATTTGTCCATCAGAGTGCCCCTTAACATAAAAAAGGTGCCCATCAGCCTGACATTTAACAAAATATACCCAGCAGTGTGCACAATAAAAATATACCCATTAGTGATCAGTACATGTGGCCCACATACCTTGCATGCAGGAGGACACAACTGAAATAACGAATGGGCGGAAGCTGCGACATATGGATTGCCAGGACCCGGGAACCGCGAGCAGCATCGGGGTGGGGCGCGCATGTGACATCACACCCCTACTCGCAAGGAGAGCCAGGACACAGGAACTGCGAGCAGCAGGGGGTGGGGCGCGCATGTGACGTCACACCCCTACTCTGAGGGAGAGCTGGGAGGCGCGAGCAGCAGCGGGCCGGGCAACGCACGTGACGTCACGCCCCTACTCGTGGCCCGTGTCAACTCCGAGACCTGTGGTGAGGAGCAGGGGGTGGGCGCACGCACGCAGCGTCACTGGTTGCTGGGGAAACCTGCGGTCACAGCAAACCAACGCTGACATTTACAATTACACTGGCGGACTGGTGGTCCGGGGAGAAGCGCCACTCGGCCCGGACTCGAGCCGCCATTTAGTGACGGCTGTTTTAGGGTATAAGAGAAGATACAGAAGGTAGAAGAGGTTATAACCTATTAGGGTATAAGAGAAGAGAGGATACTAAGAATGAAACATTTACATTTTATTAGGGTATAAGAAGGATCAAGATAGTAGAAGAGCTTACAATCTATTAGGGTGAAACAGAGGATACAGAAGAAGGAACATTTTTCAGTATAATAGGGTATAAGGGAGAAAACAGGAGAGCCAACAATCTAGCAGGATATTCAGAGAGGACACAGAAAATTGTAGAACTTACAAGCTATGGTGGATAGGGCCAGAGAGGAGGTGACAGTGCAGCCAAAGCTGCTTTTTACCTCTGCTTGGGGATGACTTTTTAAGTTCTGCCTTAAGTACATCTTTAATCATTTTTGGAATATGTGAACATGTGAGTGCAAGAAAGGAAGAGGACCCTTAGGTGTTAACTTGCCTTGGGGCCCTGTAAAGCTCTAAAAGGAGAAGAAGTAGGGCCAAAGCCCTTTTGGCCATAATTCTCATGGGGATCGCAGGAGTGCACTTTGTTGTGCACTCCTGTGACCCGTATTCAAGCAAACAGTGTAGCTCACTGACCTGTACATCATCTGATATACACATATCTTTAAGACATCAACCTCAAAAATTTATATAAACGTATGACACCCTCACATTGGTAATGTCAAAGGACATGGCACATGTAGCATAATACCGAATATTGCTAATAAAAGTAATTTCTGTACAGAAAACATGGACAATTAATGTGTTAGAGATATTACAATGGAAAGAACAGATATGGCTCATCATGCTTTTATCTAAGATTTACATGGATCTGGGATTTTAAAATACTTTCAAATATACTTATAGATGGTATCCCCGTGCAGCCTTCTTCCTATATAAAGCAGCTAGCACAATGGTGTGTTTCACTGACATATGACTAAAAAAATGTGCAGTGCTCATATACAATATGAAAAAAAAACCAATATACTGTATACAATACAGGTATATGTTATATAACAATATACAAAATAATCACTCTGATGAAGTCCCGCCTATTGACACAACACATCAGATGTGGTTCCGCTCATAACTAACGTCATCACGCTAGTGAGTTTGGATGGAGGGGTTTGCCATAGTGGTTTTCTCTCATTGATGCCCATGGTATTGCTTATGCTTTAGAGTATGTATATTCAGCATTTTGTGCAATAAATCCAAGTGGAGAACATTTAGATTGAGTTTGTCATTTTCTTTATCTGCCTAAAGTAGAGGAAAATGTGTTTTCTGCTGAGGTAGTCGGAGGATGGCTTTAGAGTGGATTATTCAGATTGACCAGTGTATGAGGTTTCTTTATTTAAGTGCATGCAAACTCCTTTAACCACTTCCCTACCCAGCCATAGTCAAATGACGTCCACAGATGGGATCTCCCATCCTGGGTGGACGTCATATGACGTCCTCGGCTTTGTAGGGGGATATCTGAATGATGCCTGCAGCTAGAGGCATCATTCAGATATCCTTTTGAAGTGCCGGCGATTCTGTGCACAATAAGAACGATCATAGCGGTGGTTCCGCCACTTGATCGTTCTTATAGGCGGCGGGAGGGGACACCCCCCCTCCCGCCGCCATCCGGTGCTTCTCCGGGCTCCCCTGTGCGATCGGGGACCCGGAGCGAATCTTCCGGCGTCGTTGGTGGGGTCACGTGATGAGCATAGAGATGACTGGTGACCAGATGGTCACCAGTCATCTCTATGATCGTCGGAGGCCCGGGCGCGATGTGATGACGTCACGCCCGGGTCTCAAATGTAAACAAAGCCGCCATTGCGGCTGTAAGTATGAGATCAGTGAAAAAATTTTCACTGATCTCATGCTTTCCAGCCTGGAGGAGAGATGTGGGGTCTTATTGACCCCGCATCTCTCAATAAAGAGAACCTGTCACACACATTCCTATTACAAGGGATGTTTACATTCCTTGTAATAGGAATAAAAGTGATCAAAAAAAAAAAAAAGTAAAATCATTGTTAAAAAAAAAAAAAATAAGTAAAAAAAAAAAATAAAAAAAAAAAAAAAAAAATTAAAACGCCCCTGTCCCCGGTAGCTCGCGATCAGAAGCGAATGCACACGTAAGTCGCCCACATATGTAAACGCTGTTCAAACCACGCATGTGAGGTATCGCCGCGTGCGTTAGAGCGCGTGCAACAATTCTAGCACTAGACCTCCTCTGTAATTCTAACCTGGTAACCTGTAAAAAAAATTAAAGCGTCGCCTATGGAGATTTTTAAGTACCGAAGTTTGGCGCCATTCCATGAGTGTGCGCAATTTTAAAGCGTGACATGTTAGGTATCTGTTTACTCGGCGTAACATTATCTTTCATATTTTCCCAAAAAATTGGGCTAACTTTACGGTTTTGTTATTTTTTTAATTCATGAAACCATTTTTCTTTTTAAAAAGGCGTTTGAAAAATTATTGCGCAAATATTGTGCAAGAAAAAATGTTGCAATGACCGTCATTTTATTCCCTAGGGTGTCTGCTAAAAAAAACATATATACTGTTTGGGGGTTCTGAGTAATTTTCTAGCAAAAGAATGATGATTTGTACATGTAGGAGAGAAGTGCCAAAATAGGCCCGGTATTGAATAGGTACAAAAAGCCCTGTATTGAAGTGGTTAATTTAGAGGTCCTAACCTCTGTGAGCATATACAGGTACATTCGCCATAAGTGTGATGGCAGGGGCTTGTTCTTAACACTATATTTGGAGCACAGAGAATTGAGTGATGACTACATTCCTTAGAGGATTTTGTACGGTAATTAATGCACTGTCTGATGAAGATTTGCATGAGCAATTTTGAGATATAGTTTGCATTTTCTCACATTTTAGTTTGTGCTTCTTTTAGAGCATGGTACTCATTATTTTGTTATATTGTTTCATATATTATTGCATGAGTGCTGCATCTATAAATATAGTTTATGTTCCTGCATACAAAATACACTTACCAAGATCCATGCTTTTTGATGCTTTTAGGTAACTTGCATCGGGTTGTTGGGAAGATTCTGCTGCTGGGCTGTAAATATAGCAAAATGCATTTTTAGCAGAATGCATACTACCCTCAAGTTACATTATTGACAAACATGCCCCTAAAAATCTATAATCATTCATTTTCACATTTTTAGTGGAAAGACAACATACCTTCAGCAAACATTCTCTGAATGATGGTCACCATTTACTACTACAAATTAAACGGGTGTCCTGTTCAGTAATGTACCAAGTACTAGCTGGCATTATATGGGCAAAATGTTGTGGATACCTGGCCATCACTACTCATATAAGCTTTCTGGACTTTTCATTCCAAAATTCCTTTTTAAAAAGTGAAAGCAATCTATGAGGGAAGTCCAATGAGGTGCATGACACCAGCTGGACTTATCTCTATTCATTGACAGGTATATAAAACTCTCAGAAGACAGCTATTGCTGTAGTTCCGGGAGCCCACTAATTCGGGGTCTGCAGACATGTTTGTGGTGTGTCAATAGTGTACTTAATTGTGCCTGCCAACTTGTTTTTGATGTATCAGTACAGTACTGATGGTTTCTCCAAGGACATGTTCCATGTGTGTCAGTACTGTACTGAATGTCTTTGCGGAGGTTTATGCAGACTTGATTCTTGTCTTCTTCCCTCTTCTCTTCTTCTGATGTTGACACAATGCTCTCTCCCGCTGTAATGTCGTGTGCGCAACGACTTATATAGGTATGGGGCGTGGGCACCGGGTGATGTCATCCGGTGACCCACCCCTTATGACGTCACCATCCCAGCATGCCCCGGGTGGTGACGTCATAAGGGGCTGGGTCACCGGATGACATCACCCGGTGACCACGTGCCATGCCTATATAAGTCGTTGCACACTGCGCACACGGCATTACAGCGGGAGAGAGCGTTGTGTCAACATCGGAAGAAGAGAAGAGGGAAGAAGACGACGGAGAAGACCGTGCCAACGCTAGCAAAAGAGCGGCAAAAGAGCAGAAGATAGTGGAGGAGCCCGGCAGAAGAACCAGAGAGCGGGAGAAGAACTGGAGACCGGGAGAAGAGGCGGGAGAAGTCGGAAGAGACCCCCGGAGCTGTCTAATAAATTACTTTAAAAACATTTGTAGTGTATTTTATTTTTGACACATTTTTCCCCAGGTGAATGGGTAGGGGTACGATGTACCCCATACTCATTCACATAGGGTGGGGGGCCAGGATCTGGGGGCCCCCTTATTAAAGGGGGCTCCTAGATTCCGATAAACCCCTGCCCGCAAACCCCGACAACCAACGGCCAGGGTTGTAGGAAAGAAACCCTTGTCCACATCAACATGGGGACAAGTTGCTTTGGGGTGGGGGACGCAGGACCCCCCTGCCCCAAAGCACCTACGCCTTGGGTGAGGGCATGCGGCCTGGTACGGTCCAGGAGGGCGGGGGGCGCTCGTCCCCACCCCTTTCCTTACCAACCGGGCTGCGTGCTCGGATAAGGGTCTGGTATGCATTTTGGGGGGACTCCCACCCAGTTTTTTCGGCACAGGGGTTTCCCTTAAAATCCATACCAGACCGAAGGGCCTGGTATCATCCGAACCCCAAGCATATTTTTTTGGCGGGGTGAACTTTCATCCTCAGCATGCAAGTCGGATCATGATGATCCGACTTGCGGTGTGACTTTTATTCAAATCAATGGGCTCCCATAGGGAACCATTGATTTTGAATAGAGCCAGAGAAACGCCAAACAAGGTTCAACGCTCTTTTTACAGCGTTAACCCTCGTTTAACACCTTTTGCCGGCATCTGACTGCTCTTGAAAGCAATTTTATGGCATTCAGAAAACAGCCCATAAACTCCACTGCTGATAAACATCCAAAAACGTCCATGTGTGCATGGACACATAGGATAACATAGAGTGGAGTTTATGGGCTTTTAAAAAAAAAACGGCCAAACTCCAAAAAAATTGCAGTTTTTGAGCTCCAGTGTGCAGATCCTTACAGCTTGTACATTTTGTTGGTTGATTTTAACATTGGTTCTGGGCATGCGTGCTTGTACTTCGGACAAACGTCTGATGGATTTCTGTACACACGATAGGACTTTGCACCATAGGACTTTTGTTGCCCAAAAGTTTGTCCGTTTGCAGAGCAAACTTTTGTCTGATGAAAAACTGAAATTTTTGTCCGATGGAGCGTACACAAGGTAGGATTTTTTTGAAAACTTGCTCATTTTGAAGTTTGTTGTCAAAAAGTCCTACCGTGTGTATGGGGCTTTAGAGACACACACAAGCTTCTAATGTTCCAAATTAAGCTGTTTAATAGAATTGCATTCATACTGAACTCAGACAAGATGACACTGACCCATCTGTGTGCCTTGAAACAATTTTAACAAAATTGCTATACCGTGGCAGGCATTCCTCCAGTCATGTAGTATAGTTAGGAACATCAATTAAGCACAAGTGGATGTCAAGAAAAAAATGCATTTTTATATTTCAAAAGAGATGTATGGTATACATCAGACAGGATGCCTTCATTTGAATGTCATGTTTCAGATACATGTAATTTATCATATGTGTATCATACATTATCACAATTAGGGTCTTTTTTGTTACAAGCTTGTTTTGGGTAATTGTACATAATTTTTCAGTACAATGATCTGCAGGTATGCTATTGCTAGTCAAATGATAAGTCTGTATTTCCACAGACAACTTAGTAATTCCATAGCCATTACAATTATGCACACATGTGGTAACCTATATCAGACAGATTTCAGCTTTCAGCTGTGTAGAGCAGTAAGAATAAGTCCCTTTTCCTACCAGTGTAAACGGTAATGCATGTTAAAATGTGTATTTTTAGCCACTGTGATGTTGTGGAGGTTTCACTCAAATGTATTGCTTTATCAATTTCAGGCCAAAGTGGGAGCAAACTCCCATGCATGAATATTACCTACAGGTATGCCTATAATAAAGCTTACCTATAGGTACTGTAAATATCTCCCAAACATGCACCGTTTAGGATATATTTACTGTAGATGCAGCTGGTGAAGTCACTGACACATGCACTCTCAAGGAACAGCATACCCGTGCCGTTCCTTCAGAGTCCTGTGTCGCAAATGGCAGCTCCCGTGTGCATGCGCAGGAGTGACATCGACTCACACAGCCAGGTACCCGGAAGGAAGACTGGGCGAAGATGGAAGCACCTTCAGTGGTGACAGCATGCCCTTGGAGGGCTTTGTTCTAAGGCAAGTTTCACATAATGTGATAGTATGCAATGCATACCAGTACATTTTGAGGTTACCTTGCAGGTTCATAAGAAAAGTAAAAAAAAAAAATAACTCACAGGATTGCCTTTTACAAGGGTTTTCAGTATTAACACATACATTTTCTGCCTCCTTGCTATCTAGACTTTGTAGTCCTGTCTCCACACAAACTTGCCACTTTGTCTCCGTCAGCTTCCTGGCAAACTAAATTTCCACCTGGGCAGCACAGGCTCCTGCCTAATGACACCTCTAAAAGCAACAGCTTGGTCAGATCTGGCCACCTCTTTTGGAGTCCAGGGTCGACACTATTGTCTTTCTCCACACAGAGAATTTGCTCCTGCAACAGCTTGTCTCCAGAAGAAAGTAGCCCTGAATTGCAGATCCCTGATTAAAAAGGTTAAGCATACCTGCACCCCCAGGCTGCTGGCTTCCAGTAAAATGTGGACATTATAAGCTTTACATCCCCCAAGAATATTTAAAGCCTCTGGACTCTCAAAACCAATCTGGGAGTTATCAATCTCAAAACCAGTTTTCTCCATTCAGAATAGACATTCTGGAGTCCCTCAACTTCCATCAGTGAGAACCCAGTGTGACATATACTCATTTTTTTACCGTGGCAGGACATAGCATTGTCACACCACCCATTCCCCCAATGCACGGTAACATAGCTAACACAGTATGATACTGGAATGCACATAGTAAATCAAAACATGCAGATATGAACCCAACACAAAAAAAAAAAAAAGCAAGAATAACAAATGTGTGCTGCTTTGAAAACACTGCTTCCATTCCAGAACAGCACACTAATTATGCTGCTATTTGCCCTTTCCCTTGGCATGCCCTCACTTTGCTCCATCTCAGGCTCCGTTAAGCTTTGGATAGTTCCCAGATATGCTCATCCCATGCATACCCTGCCTTTCATTTTACCTACAGTATGCTGATCCAGCACTATTCACAATAACTGACAGTGGCAAAAAACACACAGCAGAAAATACCTAGAACATTACTCCACACTTTAGGGTCCACATCAAATGCGATCTGCAGGCCCAGAGCTGTACAGCGATGTGGAGACAAGTGCAGTGGCAGCTGGGAGTGTGATCTCAGTGTTCACATTGTCACATTGGATGGGGAGGTTAGAGTGCAGTTTGGCATCTTCACCTTGGCATAATTTCATGTTATCAGAGAACTGTAATCAGTACCTTTATGCATATAATATATACTTTTTTTTTAAAATAAATTCTCATGGTGTTGCACACGTCTGTATAGGTACGTTGTAGAAGCATCGGATTTGTAATATATATAACTGTCCCTGAAGGTTGAATTTCACCAACATGTTTATACATTATATTTTGTTCTAATGTATAGCCATATTTTTTAGCACAACACATCTTGCAGTAATGCTAGACTGCTTCTTGTATCCTCGGGGTATGCTTCTCATGGCATGCATACAGTCTGCATTCTGATATCTACATTTAGCTGAAAAGATAACTTCACTGGCAAAATATATCTCCAATGCAATTTATATTAAATATATTATTCTGTCCACTGCTTTTAGAGTTCTTGTGACCCAAAATTTAATTTTTGGGTGTATAGATTCTAAAAAAAAATTATGATATGGATGAGCAGGTCTTCATCTGAAAATAAGTCTTGCATTTAAGATCTCTTATCATGTTTTTTCTTCCTAGGTTTCAAGTGTTGGTTATGATGATATATGGATCTTATAGTGTACCTGCATTCTGGAAAAATCTATTAAAATTACCTCAAGCACTGTAAGTAGACACCATCTGCTGTCTGTAAAACTGGGTACACAGTCTTTTGCTGCACTCCAGGGAGCCCCTGCAGTCATCTTCCAGAAGACATTCAATCAGGATGAAACTCGTTAAGGCGTGGTTTCCATGTCCGCTACATTACTTCTGGTGATGTCACATCCATCAGTGGAATGCACACTGCTTCCAGGAAATTCAGAGTAGCAGCGGCCATCTTCTCCTCCATAAATACACTGTATACACCTGGTGCTGGTCCATGTAGGCACAAATACAAGATTTGCGCGATGAAAGTCTCTCCCTGGAATCGTTTTCCCTGAGTGGCGGTGCATGAGTAGAGGAAAATTTGGCTTCCTGACATCAAGTGCTGTGTGAAAGGTGTACAAGTACGTGAAAACTACCTGTAGCGGGGTGCCTGTGAAACAAACTAAAATTACAGAAGAAGTGATTGATGGGATATATGTTCCTCCACGGATTCTTAGATTTATAATCTAAGATAATACCAGCAAAGTCTTCAGGGTAAAGAAGGATAGTTTTTTACCCTGTGTTGGTAAGGTCCGTTCCGGGGCTGGTTTTATTGGGAGTCTGATGGAGATCCGGGTGGGACAGACATCCAAGTTCGTGGACCGCAGCTTAATTTTAACCTTTCAGGTCTTGATTAAAGCAGCTGGGCTTACCTCTCAGGGAGAGAGTGTGTCTCTCCATGTGAGGAGGCATATTTTGCTTATCCTGGATTCTGGATTCAAGTTTGTGCAACTGTAAGGACACTTACTACCAAACCAAAGGACTGGTCAGACTACAGATACAGTAAGGCTCGGTAGAGCAGAAGTTTATTTTGTTTGTTTGATGGCAAGATGCCCATTTTTCTTCTGTTGGAAATATCCTGTGCATTAAACATGGTGTTTTCCTAAAGAGACTGTGAGTTGTCCCTGCCTTGAGTCTGATCCCCCTACAAATTTGTGGCCTGAAGCGAGCACAAGACCCAGAGACTGTACCCCTCTTGCAGCTGCATTTTTTTTTGTTGAAAAAATAAATAAGAGCCAGCGCTCTTAAAGGGACGGTACGCTAAGAAAATATTTTTTGTTATTCACCGGTACCAGTAAACTGTTAAGAGAATGGAGGAAATAATCAAACAGCTGGTGCAAGCACGCAAAGACCAACAAGAAACAAATCACTTGTTGATAACGGCTACCCAAGTGGCCATGCAGGAGCAGAAGGAGTTCAATAAGCTCATACAGACTCAGGTAGAGTCCCTGACTGACAAGCTCCTACGTGTGGATAATGTTTCAGGTCTACGCAAGTGAGTGCAGGCTGCATTGCAGAAAATGATGGCCGAGGATGATGTGGAGGCTTTCCTCATAGTTTTTGAGTGGATGAAAGGCTACCCCAGGACCAATGGGCTGAGGTCCTTGCCCCCTTTTTGACCGGGGACCCACAGAAGGCCTATTTTGATCTAAATGTTGCTGAGGCCCGGCAATATCAAACTCTGAAAACTGAGATTCTGGCCCGCCTTGGCGTAACGATGGCTGTGAGAGCCCATTGTGTCCATGCTTGGCAATTTAAAGTGGACCAACCTGCAAGGTCCCAGATGTACCACCTCACACGGATGTGGTTACAGCCAGAGGTCGCCACCCCAGCTCAAGTATTGGAGAGAGTTGTAGTAGACCGCTTTGCGAGAGTCCTTCCAACCCCTATACAGCGGTTTGCCAGGAGAGCTGATCCTAAAAATGCCAATGAGTTGGTGGCCCTAGTGGAGCGGTACTTGTGTACTGAGGATTTTCTTAGGGGTGTAGTACCCACAGAATCCTTCTCCAAGAGAAAGAAGCCCACCAACCCAGGAAAAAGCGATCCCGCCCTAAAGTGGGGGAAGAAGGAAGTAAATGCGATTGAGGTTCCTGAGGCGCAAGGAGTGAAGAGACTCAATCACCAAAGGGAGAACCGCCAGGACCGGGGTTTTATAGTGTGCTGGCGTTGCCAAGAACTGGGGCACCTGGTCGCCAGTTGTCCGCTAAACCAAGAGTCTATGGATTACAGTGTGACCCAGAAAGGCTCTTTTGTTGCTACACCAGGTGACACCCCACAACAGCCCGGCGGCACTGAGAAACAGATTTGTGTAATTAAAGTGGACGATTGCCAGATGAATGCCTTGCTGGATTCTGGCAGTTTAGTAACTTTAGTGCATGCCAGTCTCGTGAACCCCCAAAAGTTGCAGTGACAGCTAATGGGCGTGGTTTTTATTCATGGGGATACCAAGTGCTACCCCACGGCCGTGGTATCTATCAAGTTTCCCTGTGGCACTATGGACCATGAGGTTGGAGTAGTCCCAAATCTCATGTATAACACTGTCCTGGGACGAGACTTCCCCTTTTTCTGGTATTTATGGGATAACGCCAAGGGAGCAAGGCCCCCAGCAGGATCGGACTCCTACTGACCAGAACCACTGGAGGTGCAGAACGAAGAGAAAGAGTCTGCCCATTTTCCCTTGGAGGTCCTTGCAGGGGACGCAGAGAACCCCCATCCAGAGTTAGACCTGCAGGACCTACCCACAACCCGCAAAAAGTTTTGCACGGCCCAGTTTAGGGATCCCACTCTAGCTAGGGCAAGGGAACAGGTAAAAGTGGTAAATGGGGTACCCCAAGAGCCAGGGGAGGAGGCCATATTCCCACATTTTGCTATGGAAAATGACCTGTTATACATTGATATTGTAGGTCCCTTGGTTAAGTCCGCTAGGGGGCACCAGTATATCCTGGTTGTCTTGGACTATGGTACCCAGAGGCAATCCCGCTAAGGAACCCCTCAGCCAAGAGTATTGCTAAAGAGCTTTCTCTTATATGTTCACGTGTGGGTATTCCTCGGGAGCTGCTAACTGACCAGGGCACGCCCTTCATGTCAAAGGTTACTAAAGAGTTATGTAAATTGTTTAAAATTAACCACTTATGCACTTCTGTGTACCACCCACAAACGGATGGTCTAGTGCAGGGATATGCAATTAGCGGACCTCCAGCTGTTGCCAAACTACAAGTCCCATCATGCCTCTGCCTCTGGGTGTCATGCTTGATACTGTCAGAGTCTCGCTATGCCTCATGGGACTTGTAGTTTGGCAACAGCTGGAGGTCCGCTAATTGCATATCCATGGTCTAGTGGAAAGGTTCAACAAAACACTGAAAGGAATGTTAAAGCGAGTGGTAGCAGCAGATGATAGGGACTAGGACTGCCTCTTGCCCCATCTCATGTTTGCTGTACAGGAGGTACCCCAAGCCTCCACTGGCTTTTCCCCTTTCGAGTTGCTGTATGGCAGACACCCAAATGGCTTATTAGATATAGCAAAAGAGACCTGGGAACAAGAGGCAACCCCACTCAAAAGTGTAGTGGAACATATTGCTCAGATGCAAGACCGGATTGGTAAAGTCATGCCCATTGTTAAGTCCCACTTGCAACAAGCTCAGCAGGCTCAAGCTAGAGTCCATAACCGTTCAGCTAAGATCCGAACCTTTAACCCTGGTGACAGAGTTCTTGTGCTAGTCCCTACAGTAGAGAGTAAATTTCTGGCGAAATGGCAAGAGCCATACGAGGTCGTAGAACAGGTGGGGGAAGTTAACTATAGAGCACATCAGCCTGGAAAGAGGAAACCCTACCAAATCTATCATATCAATCTCTTGAAACCCTGGAAGGACAGAGAATCCCTTATGACCCAAGCAGCCTTGTCGATGACTACCGCAGGTTCTTCTACCATGCTGGCGGTGGAGATCGGTGAGGCCTTGTCTGTAAGCCAAAAACAAGAGACCAAGGAATTTCTGCTAAGAAATCGGGAGTTCTTCTCTGATCTTCCAGGGGTAACTTCAGTAATAAAACATGATATTGTGACCGAGCCAGGGGTGAAAGTTAACTTAAAACCTTATCGCATCCCAGAGGCTCGACGCCAAGTAGTCTCAGAGGAAATAAGGAGGATGTTGGAGCTTGATGTAATAGAAGCATCCCATAGTGAGTGGTGTAGTCCAATCGTCCTTATTCCCAAGCCAGATGGAAGCATCCGATTTTGTAATGATTTCCGAAAGGTAAATGAGGTGTCAAAATTTGACGCTCATGCAATGCCCCGGGTAGATGAATTGAGCGTCTAGGACAGGCCCGATATATCACCACCCTGGACCTTACGAAGGGGTATTGCCAAATATCACTTACAGAATGTGCAAAAGAGAAGACAACCTTCTCCACGCCTGAGGGGCACTGGCAGTATAAGAGGATGCCATTCGGCCTACATGGGGTCCCAGCCACTTTTCAGAGGATGATGGATCGCATCCTTAAACCTCACCAAGCTTATGCATCTGCGTATTTAGATGATGTGGTAATTTTTAGTGCAGACTGGGAGAGCCACTTACCTAAAGTGCAGGCTGTTATTAACGCCCTCCATCGTGAGGGTCTGACAGCTAATCCTAAGAAGTGTGCTATGGGACTAGAGGAGGCCCGGTATCTAGGGTACATTATTGGCCGGGGGATAGTAAAACCATAAAGTCACAAAGATCCAAGCAATCCAAAGTTGGCCAAGACCCCTGAATAAAAAACAGGTCAGGGCTTTTTTGGGATTAGTAGGCCACTACAGAAGATTTGTTCCCAATTTTGCTACATTAGCCGCTCCCCTTACGGATCTTACCAAGGGGGGGAAGTCCTCAGTGATAACTTGGTCCCCAGAAGCTGAGAAAGCTTTCCAGAACTTGAAGACTGCCCTGTGTAATAGCCCTGTCTTAATCACCCCGGATTTCACACAGGAATTTATAGCACAGACGGATGCTTCAGAAGGGGTATTAGGTGCAGTGTTGTTCCAAGTGCTGAATGGGGAAGAACACCCCATAGCGTTCTTTAGCAGAAAGTTGACCCCTGCTGAGAAAAGGTATGCCATTGTAGAACGGGAATGTCTAGCCATCAAGTGGGCCCTTGAAAGTTTGAAATATTATCTGTTCGGCCGACAGTTTAGGCTCCTAACTGACCATGCCCCACTCAAATGGATGACCCAAAATAAGGAGAAAAATGCAAGAGTTACCAGATGGTTCTTGGCTCTACAGAATTTTAAATTTTTAGTAGAACATAGGCCGGGTAGCCAACAAGCTAACACAGATGCCATCTCCAGAGTTTACAGTCTGTTTGCCCAAGGTGCTCAACCCCCCGAGTTTGAGCAGAGGGGGGGAGATATGTAGCAGACTGCCTTTGAAACAAACTAAAGTGATTGATGGGATATATGTTCCGCCACAGATTCTTAGATTTATAATCTAAGATAATACCAGCAAAGCCTTCAGGGTAAAGGATATTTTTTTACCCTGTGTTGGTAAGGTCCTTTCCGGGGATGGTTTTATTGGGAGTCTGATAGAGATCCGGGTGGGACAGACTTCCAAGTCCGTGGACCGCAGCTTAATTTTTACCTTTCAGGTCTTGATTAAAGCAGCTGGGCTTAGCTCTTAGAGAGAGAGTGTGTATCTCCATGTGAGGAGGCATATTGGAGCATGGCTGCTTATCCTGGATTTTGGATTCAAGTTTGTGCAACTGTAAGGACACTTACTACCAAACCAAAGGACTGGTCAGACTACGAATACAGTAAGGCTCGGTAGAGCATAAGTTTATTTTGTTTGTTTGATGGCAAGATGCCCTTTTTTCTTCTGTTGGAAATATCCTGTGCATTAAACATGGTGTTTTCCTAAAGAGACTGTGAGTTGTCCCTGCCTTGAGTCTGATCCCCCTACACTACCCTACAAGTGCAGTGTCACCTACCTTGTAATAGTGGGTCAAAACATTGTGGTGAGTGTCTGTCCAAGTGGGAACACCTAAGGCATTTTGGGGATGGAGTGGAGCACGTGTTACTTTTTTTTCACAGGAGCACAAGCACTTTTTCTACTTAAACTATCACATGTGATAAAATAGTGGTTTAATCATGTGTAGCACGATTATAAAGGAACTCATAGTACGTTATATTGTTCACACTTTTCTTGTTTTTATAATAAGGACTGTGCAATATGAGTTATGTGTATGGTATGGTATAATTCATCTCAATAAGACTATTTAATACAGCACTGTGGTGTTATTTATGGTATCACTGTCAGTTGAATGTGTTAGGTTAGCACATTAGGGAAACTCAGCAGCTGTGGATTTTATTGTGTTTTCACAATATGTTTTTGTGTTTTAAAAAAAAAAATTCTCGCATTCTGTTGGTGCAGCGTAACACATTATTATAATGAAGACACATGAAAACCACTGCAGAATGTTATCTAAACTTGTGGCAAAATGTCTGTACATGTCTGCTGCTACTCATAATGAATCTGCTATCCGCTTGCCGACCGCCTCACGTAGATATACGTTGGCAAAATGACACGGGCAGGCAAAGCAACGTATATATACATTGCTTTCAACCTGCCCCCGAGCGGGCACGCGTGCAGCCGCCGCGGTCTCCGTGACCGCGGGACCCACAGACTCGGTGTCCCGTGATCGGGTCACGGAACGGCAGAAAGGGGGGATGTCTTTGTAAACAAGACATCTCCATATTCTGCCTAGTGACACAGCACTGATCGTCTGCTCCCTCTCATCGGGAGCAGCGATCAGTGATGTGTCATAGTAAGCCACGCCACCTAACAGTTAGAATCTCTCCCTAGGACACACTTAAACCTTTCAGCGCCCCCTACTGGTTAACCCCTTCACTGCCAGTCACATTTACACAGTAATCAGTGCATTGTTAAAGCACTGATCGCTGTATAAATGTGAATGGTCTCAAAATAGCGCCAAAAGCGTCCGATGTGTCCGCCATAATGTCACAGTCACAATAAAAATTGCAGATCGCCGCCATAACAAGTAAAAAAAAAAAAAAATATTAATAAAAAATGCCATAAAACTACCCCTATTTTGTAGACACTATAACTTTTGCGCAAACCAATCAATATACGCTTATTGCTATTTTTTTCACCAAAAATATGTAGAAGAATACGTATCGGCCTAAACTGAGAAAAAATGTGCTTATTTAAAAAAAAAAAAATGGGGATATTTGTTATAGCAAAAAGTACAAAATATTGCTTTTTTTTCAAAATTGTCGCTCTAGTTTTGTTTATAGCGCAAAAAATAAAAACCGCAGGAGGTGATCAAATACCACCAAAAGAAAGCTCTATTTGTGGGAAAAAAAGGACGTCAATTTTGTTTGGAAACCATGTCGTATGACCGCGCAATTGTCAGTTAATGCAACGCAGTGCCAAATCACAAAAAGTGGCCCGGTCATTTGGCAGCCAAATGGTCTGGGGCTGAAGTGGCTATCACTTGCCATAGAATTGTTGATTTTGTGCTAGGACACAAAGTCAAGTGTTGGCCAGTCCCACACATGGCCACAATCCACTTTGGGTCATACTTTAGACTCTAGATGGATTAATGGATTTTATCTACATACAGTATCTCACAAAAGTGAGTACACCCCTCACAAATTTTATCTTTTCATGTGACAACGCTGAAGAAATTACACTTTTCTACAATGTAAAGTAGTGAGTGTACAGCCTGTATAACAGTGTAAATGAGCTTTCTCCCTCAAAATAACTCACACAGCCAAAAATGTCTAAACCTCTGGCAACAAAAGTGAGTACACCCCTGTGAAAGTGTCCAGATTGGGCCCAATTAGAAATTTTGTTGGTGTGTTACATTTGGTGTTATCGCTCTCACTCTCTTATACTGGTCACTGGAAGTTCAACATGGCACCTCATGGCAAAGAACTCTTTGAGGATCTGAAAAAAAAATAGTTTTTGCTCTACATAAAGATGGCCTAGGCCAGGGGTACTGAATTAAAATTCAAGGAGGTCCGGTCGCCAAAATTTTCTTTGGGCCGAGGTCCGAACCTCAAGTCTGTGCCATCACTCAAAAAGATTGTAGTCACTGTATGTCTATCAAAACATGAGAAATGTACAATTTCCTTAGCATTTCAACAATCTTTATTGTCAAGTTTCAGTTACAACATTAAACATGTGGACAGTTAGAACTAGCATAGCTTTACATTTGCTCTTGTCTTTGTATGGGAAACAAACAACTATTTTTAACAAAAATATGGAAATAAATCAATAACTCTTTAATAAAACATAAAAAACACATCCATTTTTCAAGTAATAGAAATAAGCACCTTCTGACTTAAACTAAGGCCTCGTACACACGGCCGATTTTCTCGGCAAGAACCAGCAAGAAACTTGCTGGCAGAGAGGTCTTGCCGAGTAAATCGGTCGTGTGTACGCGGCTATCGGGTTTCTCGTCGAGAAAACCGACAAGAAACCTCGACGAGAAAATAGAGAACCTGCTCTCTATTTTCTCGTCGAGATTCTCCTCGGCATGTTTCTCGACGAGAAAAGTGAGTGTGTGTACACTTACCTGTCCTCCCGGAAGCCCGCGCATGTTCGAAATGAATTCGACGCATGCGCGGTAGCTTCCTAGGCATACGTAGGGTATACCAAGATGGCGGCGACGGCATCGAATGTGACGAGCGCATGCTCGTCGTAGTCGATGACGTCACCCCGTACGCTCCATTCAAAGAAGGTTCTTTGAAACGAGCGTGTGTACACTCGGCCGGGACAAGTTTCTTGTCCAAGAATCTCGTCGAAAAAAACGACATGTTTTTTTCAACGAGAATCTCGGCCGTGTGTACGAGGGCTAAAGGTGTCGATTTCAAAAAGTGCACACATTCTCCTCAGTTTTACCATGCAAAAACCTTCCCTGTCTAGTGAGAAAAATGGGCTTTTGCTTGTCCTGCCAGTAGTTTGAATCTTGGCTTAAATTGAGTTACTGCCATTCTCATGCACATATGTAGGTGCTCATTGGTGAGCCTGGAACGATACTTAGTTTTAATAATGTTCATAGTGGAGAAAGCTGACTCACAGCTGTATGTAGATCCAAACATGGTCAAGGTGTGTAGTGCTACCTTGGTTAGACAAGGGAAATCAGTCCCAGGAACAGTCTGTAGCCAGAAGTTAGCAGGATCAGTTCCTCCAAAGTGCTCTCTTAGTGCAACATTTGTTTGCAGGTCAATCATCTCTGTCTGTAGAGATCCCTCATGTGCCCACTTGAAGGTCTGTGTCACCTCCTTTGAAAACACTCTGACATCTTTAATGAGGAATGGATTGTGGATGAACAGGAGGATCTGCTGTCCAAGACTGAAGCCATCAAACCTTTTACTGAAGTTTCCAATGAGTTTATTTATGAAGTCAACAAAAGGAGAAACATCTCTCTTTCCTTCAATCTGTTCTTTCACCTTTGTGAAATGCAAGCACTCTCCTTGCAGATCTTCCTTGAACAAATCCAGTTTTCTCTGGAAGGAGCGGACAGCGGTCATCAAATCACAGATGGAATTGTTCTTGCCCTGGAGCTTTAAATTGAGTTCATTAAGGTGTGATGTTATGTCCACTAGGAAAGCGATATTATCCATTGTGCTCTCATCTTGTAAAAACAGTGAAAATGGTCTTGCTTTCTGACTTTTGAGTTGCACTAAGAAAGCCGCTACTTCTGTTCGAATGGACCAAAAGCATTCCAATACATTGCCTTTACTCAGCCATCTAACATTGTTGTGAAGTAAAAGGTCATTTGCATTTGCCTCAACTTCTTTAAGAAACTCTCTTAGTAAACGATGTTGATGGGATGAGGATACTCTGAGGAAATTGATGAGTTTCATCATCGTGTCCATGATTTCTGCAAACCGGTCTGATAGAATGGCACACAGGACGGTCTGGTGAATGATGCAATGGTAAGAAATAAGGTCAGGGTTGTCCTCTTTCAGTCGTGCCACGGCTCCTCTCTCCTTTCCTACCATGGCAGGGGCACCATCTGTGGTAACCGAGACCACTTTTTTCAGATCTATCTTCCTCTTTCTCAAAATCTCCTTAATGGCCTCATATATGTCTTGTCCTCTTGTGTGTGTCTCAAGTGGTGTTACACCTAACAGGTCCTCACAGAGTTCTTTTGTTTCTTTGTGCAAAAATCTTACATACACCAAAAGCTGGGCATTATCTGTTATATCTGTTGATTCATCAATGGCTAAAGAAATGCATGCTGCACTCTGAATAGCTGCATCAAGTTGTCCCAATACATCCTCTGTTAATATTTCAGTCTTTTTAGTTGCTGTTGACGCTGACAGTGGGATCTGGTTGATTTTTCCACACAGCTCATCTTTTTGTTTACCCTCGAGTAAAGTTTCAGCAACAGCATTCAAACACTCCTTTACAAATGTACCATCAGTAAATGGTCTTTTGTGTTGCCCCAAAATCCATGCTACTTTAAGTGAGCATTCATTTGCACGCTGCTGGGCTGTAAATGAATGTGAGAGGACTTTGGTGGATCTATCATACTGGGCTTTCAGTTCCATAATTTTACGCGCCCTCACCTCGGAATGCTGTGGATATGTTTGCGCAAAAGAACTGTGTTTTGTTTCGTAGTGACGCTTCACATTGCTACTTTTTATTAATGCCAAGGTTTCGCAACAAATGAGACAAATTGGTTTTAAACTTCCCATGGGAAGAATGAACATATATTGGTCTGTCCATTCATCTTTGAAGACTCGGTTTTCAGCATCTACCTTCCTTTTCTTGGCACAAGCCATGCTTTCTGGTGCTTTTCCTACGCTTTCCTCCACACACTTTGGTAATACTCTGTAAATGTAAATGTCCCCATTAGTGTTCCCCCTTACATCAGTTGCCCCTATCAGAGTAATTCATTACATTGGGTGCCCCATCAGACTAACCCCAAAAATCAGTTGCCAACGACAGAGTACTCCCTTACATCAGGTATTCATGTCAGAGTGCCCACTTACATCAGGTTTCTGCAATGTAAGGCCCCCTTACAGCTGGTTACTCCCATCAGTGTGCCCCCTTATATCATCTGACCCATTATATAAGGTTCCCCCT
Source organism: Rana muscosa (assembly GCA_029206835.1). Lineage (NCBI taxonomy): Eukaryota > Metazoa > Chordata > Amphibia > Anura > Ranidae > Rana > Rana muscosa. The sequence goes on along the minus strand of CM055127.1, from coordinate 310,872,204 downwards.
CAGTGCCCCCCTTACATAGGGTGTCCTCATCAGAGTGCCCCCTTACATTGGGTGTCACCATAAGTGTGCCTCCTTACATCAGGTGTCCCCACCACATCAGGTGTCCCCATCACAGCGCTCCTTTACCTCAGATGTCCCCATCACAGCGCTCCTTTACCTCAGATGTCCCCATCACAGCGCTCCTTTAAATCAGGTGTCCCCATCACAGCGCCCCTTTACATCAGATGTCCCCATCACAGCGCCCCTTTACATCAGGGGTCCCCATCACAGCGCTCCTTTACATCAGGTGTCCCCATCACAGCGCCCCTTTACATCAGGGATCCCCATTACAGCACTCATTTACATCAGGTGTCCCCATCACAGCGCCCCTTTACATCAGGGATCCCCATTACAGCACTCATTTACATCAGGTGTGCCCATCACAGTGCCCCTTTACATCTGATGTCCCCATCACAGCGCCCCTTTACATCAGGGGTCCCATCACAGCACTCATTTACATCAGGTGTGCCCATCACAGTGCCCCTTTACATCAGATGTCCCCATCACAGCGCCCCTTTACATCAGGGGTCCCATCACAGCACTCATTTACATCAGGTGTGCCCATCACAGTGCCCCTTTACATCAGATGTCCCCATCACAGCGCCCCTTTACATCAGGGGTCCCATCACAGCACTCATTTACATCAGGTGTGCCCATCACAGCGCCCCTTTACATCAGATGTCCCCATCACGGCGCCCCTTTAAATCAGGTGTCCCCATAACAGCGCCCCTTTACATCAGGGGTCCCCATTACAGCAGTCATTTACATAATGTGTGCCCATCACAGTGCCCCTTTACATCAGGTGTCCCCATCACAGTGCCCCTTTACATCAGGGGTCCCCATCACACTGCCCTTTTACATCAGGGGTCCCCATCACAGCGCTCCTTTACATCAGATGTCCCCATCACAGCGCCCCTTTAAATCAGGTGTCCCAATCACACCGCTCCTTTAAATCAGGTGTCCCAATCACACCGCTCCTTTACATCAGGTGTCCCCATCACAGCACCCCTTTACATCAGGGGTCCCTATCACAGTGCCCCTTTACATCAGGGGTCCCCATCACAGCACCCCTTTACATCAGGGGTCTCCAACACAGCACTCATTTACATCAGGTGTGCCAATCACAGCGCCCCTTTACATCAGATGTCCCCATCACAGCGCCCCTTTACATCAGGGGTCCCATTACAGCACTCATTTACATCAGGTGTGCCCATCACAGTGCCCCTTTACATCAGGCATTCCGGTCAGAGTGCCTCCTTACATCAGATGTCCCCATCAGAGTCCCCCTTAACATAAAATGTGCCCATTAGCGTGCCCCTAACATAAAATAAGGGTCAGGCTGATGGGCACATTTTATGTTAAGGGACACTCTAATGGGCAAATTTTATGTTAAGGGGAACCCTGATGGGCACAACAAAACGTGCCCCTTAAGGGGCACACTGTTGGACATATTTTATGTTAAGGGGCACGTTTTGTTGAGCCCATCAGTGTGCCCCTTAACATAAAATTTGCCCATCAGAGTGCCCCTTAACATAAAATTTGCCCATCAGAGTGCCCCTTAACATAAAATTTGCCCATCAGAGTGCCCCTTAACATAAAATATGCCCATCAGCGTACACATTAAAAATATACCCATCAGCGTGCCCCTTAAAATAAAATTTGTCCATCAGCGTGCCTTTTTAAATAAAATTTGTCCATCAGCGTGCCCCTTAAAATAAAATTTGTCCATCAGCGTGCCCCTTAAAATAAAATTTGTCCATCAGCGTGCCCCTTAACATAAAATATGTCCAACAGCGTGCCCCTTAACATAAAATAAGGGATGGGCACATTTTATTTTAAGGGGCACGCTGATGGACAAATTTTATTTTAAGGGGCACGCTGATGGGTATATTTTTAATGTGTACGCTGATGGGCATATTTTATGTTAAGGGGCACTCTTATGTGTCCATCAGTGTGCCTCTTAACAAAATATGCCCATTAGTGTGCACAATAAAAAATATGCTCATTAGTAATCACTAATTATTAACGTGATGTCACATACCTTGAATGCAAGAGGGACGAATGATGCGAGATAAGGAGAGCCCGGGACCGCGAGTAGCAGGGGGCGGGACGTCACGCCCCCTTTCTCGCAAGGAGAGCCAGGAGTGGACCCGCTAGCAGCAGGGGGCGGGGCGTGCACGTGACGCCACACCCCTACTCACAAGGAGAGCCAGGAGTGGACCCGGGAACCGCGAGTAGCAGGGGGCGGGACGTCACACCCCCTACAAGCAAGGAGAGCCAGGAGTGGACCCGGGAACCGCGAGCAGCAGGGGGCGGGGCACGCATGTGATGTCACGCCCCTACTCACGGCCCGTGAGTGCGTGCTGCTAAACTCCGAGACCTACGGTGAGCAGGGGGCAGGCGCAGCGTCACTGGTTGCTGGGGAAACCCGCGGTCCCAGCAAACCAGCGCTGATATTTGTTATTATACTGGCGGTCCGGAGAGAAGTGTCACGCGGGCCGGACTCGGACCGCGGGCCGCCATTTAGTGATGGCTGGCCTAGGCTATAAGAACATTGCCAAGACCCTAAAACTGAACTGCAGCACAGTGGCCAAGACCATACATTGGTTTAACAGGACATGTTTCACTTAGAACAGACCTCGCCATGGTCGAACAAAAAAGTTAAGTACAGGTCCTCAGCGTCATATCCAGAGGTTGATTTTGGGAAATAGACATATGAGTGCTGCCAGCATTGCTGCAGAGGTTAAAGAGGTGGGGGGTCAGCCTGTCGGTGTTCAGACCATACAGCGCACACTGCATCAAATTTGTCTGCATAGATGTCGTCTCAGAAGGAAGCCTCTTCTGAAGATGATGTACAAGAAAGCCTGCAAACAGTTTGCTGACAAGCAGACTAAGGACATGGATTACTGGAACCATGTCCTGTGGTCTAATGAGACCAAGATGAACTTGTTTGGTTCAGATGGTGTCAAGCATGTGTGGTGGCACCCAGGTGAGGAGTAAAAAGACAAGTGTGTCTTGCCTACAGTCAAGCATGGTGGTGAGAGTGTCATGTCTTGGGTTGCACGAGTGCTGCTGGCACTGGGGAGCTACAGTTCACTGAGGGAACCATAAATGCCAACATGTACTGTGACATACTGAAGCAGAGCATTATCCCCTCTCTTCTGAAACTGGGCTGCAGAGCAGCATTCCAACATGGTAACCACCCCAAACACACCTCCAAGATGACCACTGCCTTGATAAAGAAGCTGAGGGTAAAGGTGATGGACTGGCCAAGCATGTCTCCAGATCTAAACCCTATTGAGCATCTGTGGGACAGCCTCAAATGTAAGGTGAAGGAGTGCAAGGTCTCTAACATTCACCAGCTTGGTAATGTCGTCATGAAGGAGTGGAAGAGGACTCCAGTGGCAATATGTAAAGCTCTGGTGAACTCCATGCCCAAGCGGGTTAAGGCCATGCTGGAAAATAATAGTGGCCACACAAAATATTGACACTTTGGGCCCAATTTGGGCATTTTCACTTGGGGGGTATACTCAATTTTGTTGCCAGCAATTTAGCCATTAATGGCTTTGTGTTGAGGGGACAGTAAATTTACACTGTTATACAAGCTGTACACTCACTACTTTACATTGTAGCAAAGTGTAATTTCTTCAGTGCTGTAACATGAAAATATATAATAAAATATTTACAAAAATGTTAGGGGTGTACTCACTTTTGTGAGATACTGTACACATTTCCTTTAACAGAGAGGACACAGACTGCATATTATTCTGGATAATTTAGCCCACATGGCTTCAAAAACTGATTAAAAAAAAAAAAAAGGTTAAAAGGTTAATATGTAGAGATCTAAACAGCTATAACTTTATCAGCTTTTGAAACTTAGTTGTTCAGAGCGGAGTACTTTAAAAAAAAAAAAACATGCATAGCACAAAGTAGAATAAAGTTGGAAGCATCTAGTACTGAAAATCTCCTACTGCTCTTATATGAGAGTAAAATCAAATACATGAACTGGGAAAATGTATTTCAGTAAGCATGTCTGAGATAAATGGGGGTAGAAATTTCTGATATCCTTTGCAAATGTTAGTTGCCTGGCTATCGTGATGATCCACTAGAGTCAGTACTTTGTGTTACTGACCTGAAACAAGCATGCAGATGAGGAAAATTTGCAGGGAAAACACTCTGCCCATATGTGTTAATCTCTCAACAGATGAATGATCAAAGCAATCATCCCTTGTTTACAAAAACACTGCAAAATATAATTTGTATTTATTTATTACCGGTACATATTTGTGTTATACATTCACATCAGTCCCTGCCCTCAAGGAGCTTACAGTCTAAGATCCCTAATTCACATTCATACATACACACACTAGGGCCAATTTAGACAGGAGCCAATTAACCTACCAGCATGTCTTTGGAGTATCGGAGGGAACCAGAGTACCAGGAGGAAACCCATGTAGGCACAGGGAGAACAGGCAAACTCCATACAGGTAGTGCTGTGGTTGGGATTCAAACCAACAACCCTTTCGCTGCTAGGCAGAAGTGCTACCCACTTATCAATGAGAGAGCGATACAGTTTTCATCCAGCCAGTAAGGCAGCAATGCACGCATGCAAGTAATTGTTTCATACCACTGTGTTTTGCTAAAGAAAAAAAAAAAAACGAAATACTTTCAAAAAATAATAAAGATGTGCAGTATACAAATCTCCTATAATTAAAACACTTACCTAAACTTAGAGTAATCCAGATAAGGCACATCTTTGTAAAAATTGTCCTCATCATTGTCTGAATCTGCGAAAAGTTAAAAAACAACAATACAATTTTACTGATCTGCAAGTTTCAAGAAGTTTATGTCTCATTAAGTAGAGCATTTAGCACTCACCGATCTAGCACAGTTTTAGAAATTAAAACCAAATAAAAGATATAAAAAATGGAGATGACAGTTGTTGCATCTGGGACAAGGACAATGCCAAGGATCAATGGCCAAAGCAATATCCGAAAAGCACAATTATTTTATTACCATACCTTTTATGGTGAGGGGCTACTTGCCAACTGAGGTTGTAATTACTATAGCAAGGCTATACTGAAAGTCAATACCTAGGCCAGTAGAGGAAAGGATAGGGTAGGGGCAAAAACTACTAACTGATTTTCTTTTTCCTCTTCTGACTGTACATGAAAGTGCATGGCAGCCCATACATTTGTCATATTTTTTTTCATTCAATCAGCAGGTTTAACAAAAAGAAAAAAAAAAAAAAAAAAGACCTAATTTGGATACAATGGATGTAAAAAAAACATTAGTTTTCACAAATATAGTCACATGACAAAAGGTGTGGAGCTTGTAAAAAAGGGCATCATCATTTGGATATGCCTATATTTAAATAAAAAAGATGCAAATGCTGAGGGACATTCTAAAAAGTATTAAAAAATATATATTTATATATATATATATATATATATATATATATATATATTTCATAGCTTACTGCCTTTATTTCATCCAAGCACACTGTAATCAACTGCTGATAATTCCAGTATATATCTTCAGTCACAAAACATATATTTAACCACTTGCTTACTGGGCACTTAAACTCCCTTCCTGCCCAGGCCAATTTTCAGCTTTCAGCACTGTCACGCTTTGAATGACAATTGTGAGGCGTGGCTCACAAACAAAATTGACGTCCTTTTTTTCCCACAAATAGAGCTTTCTTTTGGTGGTATTTGACCATCTCTGCGGTTTTTATTTTTTGCGCTATAAACAAAAAAAGAGCGACGATTTTGAAAAAAAAAACACAATATTTTTTACTTTTTGCTATAATAAATATCCCAATTTAAAAAAATATATATTTTTTTTCTCAGTTTAGGCCGATACGTATTCTTCTACATATTTTTGGTAAAAAAAAAAAATCGCAATAAGCGTTTATTGATTGGTTTGCGCAAAAGTTATAGCGTCTACAAAATAGGGCATAGTTTTATAGCATTTTTATTAATAATTTTTTATTTTTTACTAGTAATGGCAGCGAAAATCGATCGTGTGTACGCGGCATCACACTTAAATATAAATGTGGTTTTTTTTTTTTTTTTTATCAACTGATCAGTAAAACTATATAAGTGGTCACTGCTATCTGTATAGTCAGCATGTGTTTTCATTAGTGCAAACAACTGAAATATTATGTCAAGCATTAAAACCTTTCAACACTGACAGTGAGAACACTAACCAGCATATAAAAAGGGGTGCATACAGAATATATGATTCAACATAATTATTGTAAAAATATTGGCAATCAAAAGAGGAAAATTGAAATCCATGTCTCTATTACATAGTTTGATAAAGACACATCTGTGCAATGAATCTGAGCTACAGGATTACCTACTGTAAATGTAATTTACAGTTTAAATAGGGAATTCTGAACTAATAATCTCTTCAGGGAAGCCCATGACGTCTCCAACTAATCTTTTACCACTTCCATCAGCTCATTTCCCAGAGTTACAACCTTTTGTACCACCTGCCCCACCCTATTAGATTGTAAGCTCTTCTGAGCAGGGCACTCTTAAGCTTCTTGTATTTAATGTATAACTGCATTGTCTCCCTTTTATATTGTAAAGTGCTGCATAAACTTTTGGCGCTATATAAATCCTGTATAATAATAATAATAAAAAATAATAACTGACATTTCCTTAGCTCCACATATCTAAAAGTTGTATTCAGGATTTCTAAATCCCACTGGTGTGACATATGTTTCTTTGAATCTTGAGTACTTATCTTGTTCCCTTTCCTCCTTCAGCAGCATCTCCAAAAGCAAATATGGCACAGATGGGGTTTGGCTTTGTATAGTTGGGTCATATGGTGAATTCCTACTTTAAGAACATGCACAGGTCTCATGGAAAATGTCCATTTGAAATGGAGCTTTCCTGAAGCATGTAATTCGTCCGTAAGAAATAGCAAACAGAATTTAAAGTGCTTTCAGACACGGAATGTTCTGTTTGATTTATCCGGAGAACACTGTGATGCGTGTAAATTGAACACAATTTAAATCAGTAGGCTTGTCATTACAAGTAGCTCAGGAAAGATGATATGTCGAAGACTGAAAAGATAAGCTGATAAACCGTACACCAAAGCAAATTGTTAAATGCAGATTCAAAGGTACAAAAGCTGAATAACTTTCAGTTTTTCTACAACTTAACACACTGATCGATGCTTAAAGATGCTGAGATAGTCCTTGCCAAAGAAGAATTTAAAGGCATTAGAAATGCTGTGAGGTCAACATTTTGCTTGACTTCAGAAACAAAACAAACATTTTAACTATATTTTACTGTGATTAGTGTTCAGTAAAATAGTTCAGGAATTGGACTGCATCCAATTACAGTGAAAACCTTGAACAGCGTGTTTAAATAGGGAAAAGAACATAAATATGCCTGGTGGTCATTACTGACAATCTCTCTGTGGCCATTTCTTTCCAGTGTTGGTCTTTTTTTTTAAAGTGGAACTTCATAAAAACAGCCAAACTACTTTGTTAAATCACACACATGTTCAATGTTTTACCTGCCAAACCATTTGTCATTTTTGCAAGTCATTCTTATTATACACCTGGGCTAGTCAGGAAGATCACTTTTCTACTTCTTAGTTTAGTTTCAATTGTATTTTTTAATGTTTGGAAAAATATACAAGGATTGTCAATATAAATGCACTCACTTAAATTTATCATTTAACCACTTAAGGACTGGCTAATGTATATATACGTTGGCAGAATGGCTCCTGTGGGCAGAACGACAAATATATAAGTCGCCTTTAAGACGCAGCATTGTGGGTACGCCGTGAGCCAGACCGCGGGTCCCGTGGACTCGATGTCCACAGGGATACCCACGATCGTCTCACGGAGAGGAAGAACGGGGAAATGCTAATGGAAACAAGCATTTCCCCATTCTTCCTAGTGACAGGACACTGATCACAGCTCCCTGTAATCGGGAGCGGTGATCAGTTCGTGACACACGTAGCCCACACCCCCTACAGTTAGAACACATCCCTAGGACACACTTAACCCCTTCAGCGCCCCTCCTGGTTAACCCCTTCACTGCCAGTCACATCTACACAGTAATAAATGCATTTTTTTAGCAATGATTGCTGTGTAAATGGGAATGGTCCCAAAATAGCGCCAAAAGTGTCCGATGTGTCCGCCATAATGTTGCAGTCACAATAAAAATTGCTGATCGCCGCCATTACTAGTAAAAAAAAATATTAATAAAAATGGCATAAACCTATCCCCTATTTTGTAGACGCTATAACTTTTGCGCAAACCAATCAATAAACACTTGTTGCGATTTTTTTTTTTTTTTTTACCAAAAATATGTAGAAGAGTATGTTTTGGCCTAAACTGAGGAAAACAATATTTTTTTTAAATATTTTTGGGGGATATTTATTGTTTTTGGGAGCCGCGTCGCACGACTGCGTAATTGTCAGTTAACCACTTAACAACCACCTGCCGACAAATAACGTCGACAAGGTGGTTGCTTAACTCTGGGAGGACGTTATATAACGTCCTCCCAGAATCGCGCTCCCGCGCGCCCCCGCGCGCCCCCTGGGGCGCGCACACGGGAAACTCCGTGACCGCCGGGTCCAGAGGACCCGGCGGATCACGAATCGCGGTAAATCGCCGCTGATAGCGGCCGTTTACCACGTGATCGCTCCGTCAAATGACGGAGCAATCACTTGTAAACAGACCGGCGTCATTTGATGACGCCGGTTCCTCCCTCCCCTCTCTGTACCGATCGGTACAGTGTGAGAGGGGAGGGGGAGGGAGCGGATGGCAGCAGCAGCACTGTGGGCTGGATCTGTGACAATTGCAGTCACAGATCCAGCCATCCATCCATCCCTGCTCAGCCATCCCTGTGCTATACCCTGCCAATACTCTGCAATACACCCTGCCAATACTCTGCAAAATACCCTGCCAATACCCTGGTGCAATACTCTGCAATACCCTGGTGCAATACTCTGCAATACCCTGGTGCAATACTCTGCAATACCCTGGTGCAATACTCTGCAATACCCTGGTGCAATACTCTGCAATACCCTGGTGCAATACTCTGCAATACCCTGGTGCAATACTCTGCAATACCCTGGTGCAATACTCTGCAATACCCTGCAAAATACCCTGCGAAATACTCTGCAATACCCTGCAAAATACTCTGCAATACCCTGCAAAATACTCTGCAATACCCTGCTAAATACTCTGCAATACCCTGCGAAATACTCTGCAATACCCTGGTGCAATACTCTGCAATACCCTGGTGCAATACTCTGCAATACCCTGGTGCAATACTCTGCAATACCCTGCTGCAATACTCTGCAATACCCTGCTGCAATACTCTGCAATACCCTGCTGCAATACTCTGCAATACCCTGCTGCAATACTCTGCAATACCCTGCACAATACTCTGCAATACCCTGCACAATACTCTGCAATACCCTGCAAAATACTCTGCAATACCCTGCAAAATACTCTGCAATACCCTGCAAAATACTCTGCAATACCCTGGTGCAATACTCTGCAATACCCTGGTGCAATACTCTGCAATACCCTGGTGCAATACTCTGCAATACCCTGGTGCAATACTCTGCAATACCCTGGTGCAATACTTTGCAATACCCTGGTGCAATACTCTGCAATACCCTGCACAATACTCTGCAATACCCTGCACAATACTCTGCAATACCCTGCACAATACTCTGCAATACCCTGCAAAATACTCTGCAATACCCTGCAAAATACTCTGCAATACCCTGCAAAATACCCTGCACAATACTCTGCAATACCCTGCACAATACCCTGCACAATACTCTGCAATACCCTGCACAATACTCTGCAATACCCTGCACAATACTCTGCAATACCCGCCACAATACTCTGCAATACCCGCCACAATACTCTGCAATACCGGCCACAATACTCTGCAATACCGGCCACAATACTCTGCAATAACCTCCACAATACTCTGCAATACCCTCCACAATACTCTGCAATACCCTCCACAATACCCTGTGCAATACCCTCCACAATACCCTGTGCAATACCCGTGCAATACCCTGCCATACACCGCAATACCCTGCCATACACCGCAATACCCTGCCATAGTCCGCAATACCCTGCCATAGTCCGCAATACTCCGCAATGCCCTGCAATACTCCGCAATGCCCGGCAATACTCCGCAATGCCCAGCAATACTCCGCAATGCCCAGCAATACTCCGCAATGCCCAGCAATACTCCGCAATGCCCAGCAATACTCCGCAATGCCCAGCAATACTCCGCAATGCCCAGCAATACTCCGCAATGCCCAGCAATACTCCGCAATGCCCAGCAATACTCCGCAATGCCCAGCAATACTCTGCAATAACCACTTCCCGCCCTCCGGCCGTCATATGACGTCCTTGACTTTGTGCGGGGATATCTGAATGATGGGAGCAGCTACAGGAATCATTCAGATATTAGCTTTTTCAGCCGGCGATTCCCTACACCATAACAACAATCATAGCGGCTGTTCCGCCGCTTGATCATTCTTACGGGAGGCGAGAGGGGATGTCCCCCCCCCCCCCCGCCGCCCTCCGGTGCTTCTACCGACTCACCGCTACGATCAAAGCCAGGATTGTTGTTTTTTTTTTTGTATTTTTTTCAGGCTTCCCAGCCTCGAGGTGAGATGTGGGGTCTTATTGACACCCCCCCCCCATATCTCACTGTAAAGAGGACCTGTCATGCCATATTCCTATTACAAGGGATGTTTACGTTCCTTGTAATAGGTATAAAAGTGATCAAAAAAATGTTTAGGGCGGAAAAACATGTCAAACTAAAATAAATAAAGTAAAATGAAGAATAAAATTTTATTTTTTTTTAAAGCGCCCCTGTCCCCGTGAGCTCGCATACAGAAGCGAACGCATACGTAAGTCCCGCCCACATATGAAAACGGTTTTCAAACCACACATGTGAGGTATCTCTGCGAACGTTAGAGCGAGAGCAATCATTTTGGCCCTAGACCTCCTCTGTAACTCAAAACATGTAACCAGTAAAAATATTTAAAGCGTCGCCTATGGGGATTTTTTAAGTAGCGAAGTTTGGTGCCATTCCACGAGTGTGTGCAATTTTTAAGGGTGACATGTTAGGTATCTATTTACTCGGCGTAACTTCATCTTTCACATTATGAAAAAACATTGGGCTAACTTTACTGCTTTTTTTTTTTTTTTAAGCACAAAACATTTTTTTTCCGTAAAAAACGCGTTAAAAAAATTGCTGCGCAAATATCGTGCGAGATAAAAAGTTGCAACAACCACCATTATATTCTCTAAGGTCTTTGCTAAAAAAACATATATAATGTTTTGGGGTTCTATGTAATTTTCTAGCAAACAAATGATGATTTTTACATGTAGGAGAGAAATGTCAGAATTGGCCTGGGTGCTCCAGAACGCCTGAAGGTGCTCCCTGCATGTTGGGCCTCTGTATGTGGCCACGCTGTGTAAAAGTCTCACACATGTGGTATCGCCATACTCGGGAGTAATAGCAGAATGTGTTTTGGGGTGTAATTTGTGGAATGCATATGCTGTGTGTGAGAAATAACCTGCTAATATGACAATTTTGTGAAAAAAAAAAAAGAGAAAAAAAAAATCTTGATTTTGCAAAGAATTGTGGGAAAAAATGACAACTTCAAAAAACTCACAATGCCTCTTTCTGAATACCTTGGAATGTCTTCTTTCCAAAAAGGGGTCATTTGGGGGGTATTTGTACTTTTCTGGCATGTTAGGGTCTCAAGAATTGAGATAGGCCGTCAGTACTTCAGGTGTGATCAATTTTCAGATATTGGCACCATAGCTTGTGGACTCTATAACTTTCACAAAGACCAAATAATATACACCAATTTGTACTTATTTTTACCAAAGATATGTAGCAGTATAAATTTTGGCCAAAATTTATGAAGAAAAAATAGTAATTTGCAAAATTTTATAACAGAAACGAAAAAAAAAATCATTTTTTTACAAAATTTTCAGTCTTTTTTCTCTTATAGCGCAAAAAATAAAAAACCCAACAGTGATTAAATACCACCAAAAGAAAGCTCTATTTGTGTGAAAAAAGGACAAAAATTTCATATGGGTACAGTGTTGTATGACTGAGTAATTGTCATTCAAAATGTGAGAGCACCGAAAGCTGAAAATTGGTCTGGTTATTAAGGGGGTTTAAGTGCCCAGTGGTCAAGTGGTTAAAGTGACGCAGTGTCGGATCGCAAACAGTGCTCTGGTCTTTGGCCAGCCAAATGGTCCGGGGCTGAAGTGGTTAAGTATAACTAAAAGGATTTTTTTTTTTTTGTTTTGGACAGTGGAGAGGGATTAGAACACCTGCAGTTTTTAGTGCTGTCTGTGCCCCCACTTGGTAGATTCACCCTCTCTATTTATTTGGTTTACCATTTTTATAGTAAAATAAAATACCACATTTTGGGTTGTCCTGCGAAAAGTAATAGAGGGAAAATCTTCCAATGGGGACACAAGTTCTGGTGACCTGGGGGTCCCCAAGGAATTTCCTTAATGTGCCTAGATTTCCTCTCACGCCCTGTTTGACTATGGGACAGGAAGTGAACTGAAATCTCTGCAATGGGATAGAGATGGTGAAACATATTTGACAGGGGTTATAACCCTCCATTGCGCTATCCAAAAAAAAGTTTTGCCTATATTTCTACTATAAAGTGTTACTAAACCCAGCACTCTGCATTCACTATATCTGGTGTCCCACAGTACACAGAAAATGGAAATTAAATTAGTTTAGTAGATATAAATGGCTGAATACCTTTTCTCATCAGCAGTATATAGCAGTGACTTCTATCAGTGTCTGGTTAAAGCTTGTAGGAGGAATTTTCATTCTACTCTGAATGTCCTATGAGGCTGCAGGACTGCCAACCCTCTGCCCTCCCAGAAAAAAAACAAAAAAACTCTAGCAATGCACACCAAACTGAGCATGTTTAGAGTGCCTCCAAAGACTCTGATCTATCAGGAGATGTATTGGGGAGAGTGGAAGAAGGGGAGGATCAGAAACAGACAGGATCAAACAGCCTTTTTTACACAATGCAGAGGACGAACCCCTTAGGTTCCACAGTGAGTGTAACAAGCATGGTTTATTGCATATACAGCCTGATTTTACTGTTGTGGGTTTAGTAACACTTTAACCGAGATCTTGAGAATACATTACATACAATTGAAAATTATGAAAGTTTCAAATATTAAGTAGTGAAATAACATGTCACTAAGGAAAGTAACCCATATATAAGCAATCAATCAATACTTTGCATGGTAGGATTGATACCTGCCTAGTTGCACACTGTGTGTATACATAACAGGACCGGTTGTACAAAATCAGAATTTCTTTGGCTAGTAAAACAGTAAACATACATGTATGTCAACTGTCTACCTGTTTGCCTGGATTTCTATGTTGTAAAACCTGAACTGCAATAATTATCTTTTTTTTACTTAAACATACAGCTGACTGTATGTAGCACAGGCAATTTGTACCCTCCCAGCACCCCTGTGGAAGTGAATGTGAGATTTAAATAACTAGATGTAACCAAACTGGACCAACGTAAGATTAAAAAAGTTAACCCTTGAGTTCAACTTTAAAACAATGGGTCCAACCTAGTGTGCATAAAAGAAATATGGTTTTGCCAATTGTTAGGATGGCTTTGATTTTTCAGCATTAAACTTTAGGTACCATATAGCAATTACCGTATATACTCAAATATAAGCCGACCCGAGTATAAGCCAAGGTACCTAATGTTACCACAAAAACCTGGGGAAACTTACTGACTCGAGTATGAGCCGAGGGTCAACAATGCCCATTTGCACGCCTCACTGTGCCCATTGCAACTTCACTAAGCCCATTGCCACCTTACTGTTCCCATCCTCACTGTGCCCATCCTCACTGTGCCCCTAGAATTAAAATTGAACATTGTAAATTGTACCTGAAGGGTGCGGCGTCCATCGTTTAAAACTTGCAGTCTCTTCCTGGTCTCTTCCGTGATAGGCGGAACTGTGTCTGCTGAGAATCGCCTATCACGAACGTTCTCTCATCCTCACCCATCCCAGCAGACACTGTGTTCAGTTTCCGTCAATCACGGATGTCTGCTGGGAAACTGAGGATGAGAGAACGTTCGTCATAGGCGATTCTCAGCAGACACAGTTCCGCCTATCACAGAAGGGACCAGGAAGAGACCGCGAGTTTTAAACGATGGACGCCGCAGCCTTCAGGTACAATTTACAATGTTCAATTTCGCTGACTCGAGTATAAGCCGAGGGGGGGACTTTCAGCCCAAATAAAAGGGCTGAAAATCTCTGGTTATACTCATGTATATACGTTATTTATGCACTTTTAATTATCATATTGCATGATCAAATACTGCAGTTCTAAGGCTAGGAGAGACTTAAGACAAGGGGAGGCTGCATGGGGCTAAAGGCAAAAGGAATAGGGGCCTGAAGATTTAAGAATGGATAGATAGCATTACTAAACCAAAGATTTGAAACTTAGGGGAGCTCTTGGTTTCCAACAGACTGGTTTGGAGCAAAACAATTTGACTGCATTGTCCTAGCATTAACATATTATCAACATATTTATACAAATAAAGTGATTTAGGTTTATTATTTATTTATTTTGTATAAGAAAAGGATTAGAACCCTTGTCAAGATTTAATTATGTCTGTGTCCTCTGCACAATATTTGTCCTACTGACTATTGCCTTTGACAAAATGTGAATGGAAATTCAAAATGTTACAGTTTACATCAGAACAAGAGGTAGTGGCACATCTTGCAATTTGGACTCCTGTTCTGGAGTCAGCTTTCTAAGAGTTGAACCCATCTCAAGTTTTAGACATTCTTGCTTCCTGTTGCATCTGTGGGGAGGAAGTTGAAGTAATTCTCCCTAAGGGGACACAGACAGAGAAAACTAAGCTGACAGAGATTTTAACCACTCCCTATTGTATACAAAACTTACCAGTTTTGGCATTACAATACACTTACTGGCATTACAATACAGTAAAAGGCAAAATAATTTATAAGATTGTGTCAGTCTAGTGGTCATATACACACAATGTTAGCAGTGAAGCCATGATCCTCAAAACACTGGGCAAGCACAACTGATCTAAAGTAGAAATGAATCTGGATAGCAAATTCAAGTGAAACACATTCAGATCCAAGTGTAGCACCCTGCTCCCAATGAGTGGGCGCTATATATGTTGAAATTTCGTTGTCTGGGCATTAGTTTAGCCCAGAGAGATTGTTTATTCAAATTGTGGCACTGTTTCAGTACAGTTGGTTGCATGATTTTCCCCCCACCAGTGGGTGTCGCTGTCACAGCTGGTCAGGGTTGGAAAGGCAACAGGCTGGACGTATTGGGTACCTCTTTCCCAGCAGCAGCCCAGGGGGCAAGGTGAACCCGCTGTGCATGCTGGGAGAGGGTATTTAAGTGACTGACGCCATTAGGGTGGAGGAGAATTGGGGGTCGTCTTCTTCGATCCTCACCTGAGGGCCCTCCTGGCCTCAAGGATGTGTTGGCAGTTCCCGCCTCGGGGCCACGTTGGCCCGAGGCCTCGCAACTGAGATGTATGCCCAGAAGTTGCTGGGGCCTACTGATCCAGGGATGATCCTGTGTCACCTTGCCTGATGGAAGGGACAGAGCAATTGAGGACTCAATTGGAGGATACATCCGGATCATAATCTACCTCACACTGCTGCCGGAGCGGCTGAAAGATTCTGGCACTGAGAGCTGTGTTCTTTCTGAGGGACCTATCCCAATAAGGGGATATGCAAGTCTGTGGCAGAGACTATTCTATTGAACTAATTCCAATACCAAGTCTGAGACGGAGACTATTCTATTGATTGAGCTTCGCACCAGCTGCTAGGCCAGTGAGATTGGGCCTATCTGGTGGTGGCTGAGTCCAGCGTGGAGACAGTTGCTCCTCTGGACCTAGGAAGTTTCCATGATTGACAAGTAAGATACCCGAGTTCTCCCCATTCCTCTACCCTTCTGTTGGAACGTTTTATTCAAATAAAACCCTTGAAAGAGACTCTGTGTTGGTGCACACATTTCTTATGGATAGACTCTTCAAGGAGAACCCCTGAGCCGAACACTTGGAACAGTAAGGTAACGTGCAAAGACCCACAACAAAACCAGCAGCTCCTACGGGGGTACCGCTACACAAGTATGATGGTCTAAATCAGGGCTCGACAAACCCCAGATGCCAGGTTGCCATGGTGACAATCATTTTCTTCCTGACACCTGGGTTGCTGCTTGAATGCTCCCCACACACACATCTGTGCTATTCCCCTTCTAGTTGTTGACCCGGAAGTGACGTCACTTTCAGGTCCCCGTTGACAGCTTCCCCAGCTATTAAGGCCCGGGAAAGATTGTAATGTAGGGCAAGTTCATTGCATTCAGTGGAGCACAGGGGACACACACACAGACTTTTAGGCTCTGGATGGCTCATTAACCTCTTGACAAATGCCTTCCACAGATATACTGCGGCAAGTCAGCTCGGCTGTGCATTAGATAGTGTGGGCGCACACCGCCGGCTGCACGCCGGGGGATCGCGCACACAGGTCTGGTGGTCTCTATGTCTGCCAGCCACCCATGATTGCGGCACAGAGAGGCAGAACGGGGATCTGCCTATGTAAACAAGGCAGATCCCCATTCTGAAAGGGAACAACATGGAGTTCTGCCGTTTCTAGTGATCAGTAGGGATGAGCTCTGGCGTGTTCACATTGAACAAGTGCATAGATCGGGAAACGTCTCCCTAGCTGTGATTAGTGCAGCGCGGTGCCGACATCCTGGCGGGCTCTGCACGTGTTCAATGCGAACACGCCGGAGCTCATCCCTAGTGATCAAAAACAGTGATCTCTGTGTTGTCCAAGTGAGCCCATCCCCCACACAGTTAGAACACACCCAAGGAACACATTTAACCCCTAAAACACCCCCTAGTGTTAACCCCTTTCCTGCCAGTGTCAATTATACATTGATCAGTGCATTTTTTTTAGCACTGATCACTGTATTGGTGTCACTGGTCCCCAATAAGTGTCACTTAGGGTCATATTTGTCCGCCACAATGTTGCAGTCCCACTAAAAATCACAGATCACCGCCATTACCAGTAAAAACAATAAAAAAAAATCTATTCCCTATTTTGTAGACACTAACTTTTGTGCAAAATAATCAATATACACTTATTGCAATGTTTTTTTTACAAAAAATATGTAGCAGAATACATATTGGCCTAAACTGATGAAGACATTTTATTTTTTTATTTTTATTATTTGGGGATGTGTATAAAAGCAGAAAGTAAATAATAAAAAAAAATATATATATATATTTTTGTTTTGTGGTATTTGATCACCTCTGCATTTAAATTTTTTGTGCTATAAACAAAAAATGAGCGCCAATTAAAAAAAAATATATATATATAAAATTGTTTTTTTTTTTTTTTCTTTTTTATTGGCACTCGTTTTGTTTATAGCACAACAAATTAAAAATTCAGGGGCGATCAAATACCACAAAAAAATAAAATAAATATATATATATTTGTGAGAAAAAGGGACATCAATTTTGTTTGGGTACAATGTCGCATGCCCGTGCAATTGTCAGTTAAAGTGATGCAGTGCCGTATCGCAAAAAATGGCCTGGTCTTTAAGGGGGCAAATCCTTCCAGGGCTGAAGTGGTTAAAGAGAACCTGTCACAAAAAAAAAAAAACAGGGGGCGTGGTCTGGTGCCGTTCCGAGATGGACGTGTAGTCTGGAGCTCCCGTCCTGAGGTCCAGCAACTTCAGCTTTTCAGCTCATTTTCCCCCCCAGACATGGTGAGAACCGCCCGGAGTGCCTCAGCAACTCGTTCCTGATCCCCGCTGAGCACCGACACCCCGCTAACCCAACATATCCCTGAGATCTTTCGATCCCGGCCTGCAGCCAGGATGCAGGCCTCACAACCGGCCTCCTCACAGGGAACCAGACTCCAGAACGCAAGCCCGCAGCGCTCCGACACACGGACATCTCCAGAGCGGGCAACGGGGATGAACCACCCCCCGGCAGTTAGCCTGAACGACCTACACAGCGTGGCTTCGGATATAAAAAACACCCTCATGGCGGCCATCTTAGACATGAGGATGGACATACAGGCCATGACGCTTAGAGTGGAGGAGGTGGAAACTACTCAAGCCCGCCATGACACAGCGATATGCCACGTTCAGCAGGTCACGGAGTCACATGCGATCCACCTCAGGGAGATTAATCGCCACATGGAAGATTTGGATAACCGCGGGAGGCGCCGCAACCTTAGAGTGAGAGGTATCCCAGAAACGATTGATTCCAACCAGCTCCCTGTGGCAGTGACTACCATTTTTAATGACCTACTTGAAAGGGCCCTGGATACGCCGATTATCTTTGAACGGCTTCACAGAGCGCTGCGTCCGCGGGGAAGAGACACAGATCCTCCGCGGGATGCAGTCTGCTGCCTCACAGACTTTCCCCTGAAGGAGGAAATACTACGCAAGGCTAGACACCGCAATCAACTGTCTTTCCAATGAACGGATATCAGGATCTATCAAGACCTGTCTAACATCACCCTGCAACGCAGACGCGAGTTACGTCCCCTCCTGGAAACACTGAGGGCAAGATCCATAGTTTATAGGTGGAAGTTCCCTTTCTGCCTCACAGCGACTCACCAAGGCCGCACAGCCAATCTAAGGGTTCCGGAAGACCTAGAGCACTTCTGTTTTGCCATGGAGATACCGTACGTGGAGGTACCAGACTGGTACAGCAATTTTCGTATCCCTCCGCTTAGAAGAGCCGCCTCCATGGAGGGTGTCGCCAAAGCGGGTAACTTCAGTATTAGCCGCCGACGCTCTCACCACCCTCCTCCACACACCCCTTCAAAAGTTCAAGGAGCTCCACGTAATGGCAGCCCTACGGCCTCCCCAGTGCACAACAGGGCACGCACCTCCTAACAAGGTAATCAATTCAATCCTCTCTTTACCCAGTTTCCACATGGCGCAGAGTCCCTAACCCTCCGGTTTGACATTCCCCTGCCCAGGAGATACATAGTTCAAACTTCGTTCGACCCGAGTTCCATACCCAGGCCCAATCCCCGTGAAACCCTGGCCGCCCTCAGCATGCCTTATTTGCTCTTATACCGTAACAGGGGAACCAGCTCCTCACTTCTCACCGCTTATGCCATCTAGCTGCAGAACAGGGACTTACTCTATTTTCTCCCTCCTTCTACCCATCCTCCCATGCTTTCCTTAGCCTAGACACCCATCCCTCTTAGCAAGCATTGCTCAGATCCAGGACTGACCGCTAGCTGCCTGACCTGACGCCACCACGATACACCGGGAGCAGAGCTCCCTGGGAGAGGAACATTGAATAGCACACCTACCAAACTCCTGTAATACCACCATGATTCTTTCTTTACTATCCCACCAAACACTTTCTTGACTCTGACTTCAGCTGTTCCTGTTTTTTTTTTTTTTTTTTATCATCCCTCCGGTACCGGAACCTTAACAACTTGCAGACATTGACTCAGCTTCCTACGGTAGCTGCACAGCAGTCTTACCTCACCCTCGACAATTCTCTTCACTCCTAGCACAAGTCAATCTACTACGTGGTCCTGATCTTCTATGCAGAAACATGAATACCGTCCTTCTGTTTCCACCTCACAGCTGGACTCTGGACCACTCCAAATCACAGGTAACTTTATACAGCAATCCCTAGGGAACACTTGCAGAACGGTTGGTACCCTTTTTCCCTCTTGGACAACTCCCAAAGGTTTCCCCGGTCGTCCTAACTTCCTTATGTCGGGTCAGAGAATACCTTCTCCCGCAATGATTGTCTTTTCCTCCTTCTCCTCACACTATATTCATTCTTGCTCATCGGCTGTACCCCTTTTCTATTGAAGCCTTCTTTCTACATTCTCCTATCTACTCCAATGCAGCTAATGACATGTCGATATATAATCCCCCGATTGCATTATGTGCTGTCTTTCTCCCCACAGGCCCTACTAGCTCCTAGCTCCTGAATCTTCTGCTTTACAGCACTGAGGGTGGTCGGGGATCCGAGGGGGACATGCACAGGTGTGTGGCCTACGTGGATGTCGGGTAGAATCCATTCTCAGGTTTGGGAGTGGGCGTGCCCCCCTCGGATTTAGACAGCCTGCCCTTAACCCCTGGGTATGTTTTTGTTTACTATGTTTTGTTTGCTATGTTATCCATATTTGGATTTTTGATGTCAGCCATAACTGCAGATGCATACTTGTTCACGGTAACGCAAGCTGTACGTTCTGTTCTGTTCTGTTTTAACTAATTCACCATGTTACTGACTCTGTTCCTTGCATATTCCTCTAAACCAAAGTATATGCCCCCCACTCTCTGTCATGTGACATCTGAAATTTGAGCAATACACTTAATTCCTTATCCCCCTCTTCCACACCAACCCCCACATCACACAATGCTAAACATCCTCCTCTAATTAACGAATAAATGCCCTTACAACTCCACAGCCTTCACGCTTTATGAGAATAAGCCGTCACACACAGCCCTGACGTCACCTACTAATCACCCTCTCACCATGTCCTTATATGACCTGTCCGTCATCTACACAACAAGATTACTCCTCTGACACCAAAATGAGCCATAGATGACGCTAACAACCAGCAGCATCTGTTATCCTTAAGACCTCATAGAGAGACGCAGGCCTCACCTCTCTCTAGTTGAACTCCACCTACTGCTCTCACACACAGCGGACTCTGGTAGACACCGCTGAACCTCACCGGTACCCCCACTTCTAATTGGTGGGCTTGCAGGTCAAGTCCCACACCCAGTATAATATCCCATCCCCCTACCTGTCCCCTCCTTCTTCCCTGGTTATCTTCCTCCTCAACGTCCTAACCTCACCTACCCCACATCTTCCCTTCTCCCCATCCGCATAACCCCCCCCTTTTCTTTTCCTCCCGTCTCTGACTTCCCCATATCCTCCCGCCCCCCACTCGCTTAAACCTCTACTACCAACATGAGCCCCGATAATGTCCGAGGCGCCAACCTGTCCCTAAAGGTAGTCTCCCTTAACGCCAAAGGACTGAACATACCTGAAAAGCGAACACAACTCTTTTCCCTCATGCGCAGCATGAAAGCTGACATAATCTTCCTACAGGAAACCCACTTTTGTAAGAAATCAGTTCCCAACATGACTAATCGCCTCTTCCCCCATAGTTTCCATGCCACCTCACCTATCTCGAAATCCAAAGGAGTCTCCATAATCATTTCCAAAAACCTTCCCATCCAAATTACGGACACTCACCTTGACGAACTAGGCAGGTATATCTTCCTAAAAGGGACCCTCAGGAACAAACCAATCACTTTGGCTAACATATACAGCCCCAACTCGTCCCAAGTTCCCTTTTTTAGGGCTGTAACAAGACACCTAACCTATTTCCAAGAGGGTATTCTTATACTGGGAGGGGATCTCAATGTACCCCTGAACCCCCTTTTAGACACCTCGTCGGGGAAATCCCACCTACCATACAGGGCGCTCCGACAAATCAGAAAATGTTTCCAAGAACTCTTGCTCCATGACACATGGCGCACCTTACACCCGAATGTAAAGGATTTTACATTCTTCTCCGCCCCACATAACAAATATTCACGACTAGACTACATATTTCTTACCCAACAGGATCTCCCGTCCCTGAAAGCAGCAACCGTCGAACCGATGACCTTCTCGGACCACCACCCTATCTCAATGACCCTCACTTTCCCTGAAAAAGTATACCGCTCGCAAATTTGGAGATTAGACCCTTCCATCCTGACAGACAAAACCAAAGAATTAGAGATTCAAACTTGCCTAAGCAATTATTTCACTGAGAACAACACCCCGGACATTTCTAAACTTACTCAGTGGGAGGCTCACAAATGTGTTGTCCGAGGGAAATTGATTTCCCTGGGGGCCGCAATTAGAAAGGAAAAACGGGCCAAACTGGCTGATCTCTTTTCCAAACTTAATAAACTAGAAACACTACACAAACAAAACCTGGCCCAGCAAACCCTCGTAGAACTACTAGAGACTCGTACACTCATTCAGGAAGAATTGGGCCACCACCTCAGGAAGAAATACACTCTATCTCAGAAACTTTTTTACGAATTCGGCAACAAAAGTGGCCATCTTCTTGCTCAAGCCTTACGCAAGAAAAGGGCTGCTAATACGATACATCACATACAATCCCCCACGGGTAAGACTCTCACAAATAACAATGACATAGCCAGAGAGTTTGAGAAGTACTACTCGTCCCTATATAATCTAGATAAATCCGAACCCCCTACTACCTTATCGAATGACAGACCCAATGATATTAACTCGTTCTTAGACCAATTTGCCCCAGGAAAGCTCCCCACTGACACCATCACGATTCTGGAATCCCCGATCTCTATTCAGGAATGGAAAAAAGCTTTAAAACAACTTAAGCCTGGTAAGAGCCCGGGACCTGATGGTCTTTCCGCCGTATATTTCAAGACATTCTCAGACCTTCTTCAACAACCCTTCCTTGACGCCTTCAATACACTTCTCTCCCACAAATCCTTTCAAAAGCGAAATGTTAGAAGCACATATCATTGTTATCCCCAAAGAAGATAAGGACCCCACCCAAACTGGAAATTATAGACCAATCTCATTATTGAATGTAGATGTCAAAATCTTTTCTAAGATTTTGGCAAACAGACTCTTACCGCTTCTCCCTTCCTTAATCTCTCATGACCAGACCGGCTTTATCCCTGGACCTGAAGCCAGGGACAACACTGTTAAAGCAATAAACTTACACCACCTTATGACACAGACAACCCAAAAAGGCCTGTTTTTGTCACTCGATGCGGAGAAGGCGTTCGACAGAGTAGCTTGGGACTATATGACAGCGGTTCTGAGGGCCATAGGATTGGGCCCATATATGTTAGGCCTAATCCTGTCACTATACACGGGACCATCAGCTAAGGTACGGGTCAACAATACTCTGTCGGACGCCTTTCCCATCGGAAATGGCACAAGACAGGGCTGCCCCCTGTCCCCCATCCTCTTTGTACTCACACTTGAACCATTCCTCCGTAAACTGACATACAACCCAGATATCCAAGGTATAAGATCCTCCAAAAGAGAATATAAATACGCTGCTTTCGCAGACGATATTTTGTTGTTCCTGTCGAACCCACTGATCTCCCTACCAAACCTTCTTTCTGAATTTAAACAATTTCAGTTCCTCTCCCACCTTAAAATTAATTTCTCGAAATCCTTTGCCCTTAATATAACATTACCTCAACACATAGTTGATCAATGTAAGGCTAACTTCCTGTTCCAATGGAAACATGATTCCATCACATACCTAGGGATACAACTCCCTTCCAAACTCTCAAACCTCTACGCTAAAAACCATGTTCCTATCCTACACAGAATATCCTCTGATCTTGAAATATGGAACAAACCGCTTTTCTCTTGGTTTGGCAGAGCGGCGATCCTCAAAATGAATGCCCTCCCGAGAATACTCTATATATTGCAGGCGATCCCTATACATATACCTCCGGCCTTTTTTAAATCTTATAGAAACATATGCACTAAATTCTTATGGGGGAACCGTAGACCCAGAATCAGCTTTACGCAGCTCACCCGACCTAAAAGACTTGGGGGCATAGGCCTCCCCAACCTCAATTATTACACTGCTACACACCTTACCAGGATAGTGGACTGGAATACTCCATCTCTCCACAAAGATTGGGTTTCCCTAGAAGCATCTTTTTCTGCTCTCCCTTTGGAGTCTCTCCCATGGTTACTCTCACCCCACGTCCCCTCTGAATTACACGTACACCCACTTATAGGCCCAACCTTGCAATGCTTCAAAAAGCTTTGCTACCGATCACCCATATCTTCGATTTCCGGCCCACTGACACCTGTAAAAATGAACCCTGGGTTCCCACCAGGTATGCACACAAAGTTTCTTTCCAATAACTGGACACAGAGCCCAATTAGATCACATCAGTTCTTCCTCCGGGGCAAACTATTGTCTACATCCCAACTCTCCTCCCAACTAAACAAGCCACCCATTCCCCCTTGGACATATATTTTAATTGCTCATTTTCTAAAATCCCTTAACAAGAATATACAATGCTCCAGAGAACTCACCCCTTTCGAAAAGCTATGTATCCAAACGACACCCCAATCTCATCTAGTTTCTACCACACATGAACTCCTCTTCGCCGAGATGAAAGCTAACGAGTCCTTAGCCTGTAAGAACTGGGAGTCAGACCTCTCTGTATCTCTTTCAGCGGAACAATGGGAACAAATTTTCCTCAACATACATAAAGGGTCGACGAATGTGTCGACCCAGGAAAACGGCTTTAAGATCCAATCTAGATGGTACCGCACGCCCACTGTCAAGGTCACCTGTGGCCAGGTGACAGATGCACACCGTAGGGGGACAGGAGTGCACCGCAAGGTAGTGAACCCTATGGCTGACTGCTGCGGATAGGAAACTGGGTGGTTGTGGAAAGCGGGACCAGAGGAGCACAACCAGGATCCTAACGGAAGCTAGAGCCAAGATTCCCCAGGGCGCGGAGTCTAAGACCCAGCAGGTCTTCTCCAGGGCCTCTAGTGGTGAGGATGTTATGCTGCAGGCTGGGACCAGGTCGCGGCCCCTGGAGTTTCCTAGCTCACGCCCCGTAGGATAAGGGGAAAAGAGGGGAAGCAGCAGCACAAGATATGAGAGAACCGAATAACAAGCTGAAGGTCAGGGGCCACAAGCAGACAAGGATAACGAAAGAACGAGCCGAAGGTCAAGGGTCACGAGCAGACAGGGATAGTCGGGGACAAGCCAAATATGTAACAGAGAGACAGACGTAGCACACGGCAGGCAGGAACCCAAACACACAATGCCTAACAAACACGTTGATCAGCAAAGCAGGCTTGCAGTGCACAGGTTAATATAGTGTTCTGTGATAGGGCCTGGGGTGGAGTCTGGCTGGGAGGAGATTATAAAGGAAGCCAGGTGAAAGGGCTCAGGCCTCTAAGATGAACACATGGGAAGGAAGGTAAGCTGACAGACAAACACTACTGCATATCCATGACAGTACCCTCCCTCTTATGGGCCCTCCCCCGCCTGGGCCCAGGCTTAAAGGGAAATCTCTGATGAAACCTTCTCAACAGATGAGGTGCAGCGACATCAGATGCAGCGATCCAAGACGCCTCCTCAGGACCAAAACCTCTCCAATGCACAAGGTACTGAAGAATGCCTCTGCAGAGCCGAGAATCCAGAACTTGTCTAACCTCGTATTTAAGATTATCCTCAGAGACCGAAAACGAGGTAGGGAGATGACAAGAAGATCTATTGAGGACCAAAGGCTCTCTAGGAATAAGCAAGGGCATGAGAGGATCAACAGGAATCTGAGGAGGGTCCCCTAGACCCTTAAAGGGGAACTGGTCATCTTGCACAGGACCATCAGACTGGGCAGATGTCAGTGGAACCCTGAAGTCAGGTTGGTTAGAAGGTGACATGTCGCCGGAGTCAAACTGAATAGCTGAAGGACAAGCAGAATGTCCCGAACAAGAAAAAGTAGGAGGCTCACTGGGCATGGGCTGGACTGGCATAACTAGTACAGAGGCAGAGTGAATAGCTGAGTCAGGTGTAGCGACTACCTGAATCGCATTGCAAGACGTAGCGACTGCAGGACTTGTAGACAAGCTAGCCTGGCTGTGCGTCCAAGGGTGGTTAGGGACAGAGAAATGTAAATGGTTATGCAACCTGGAATGAATGACCGGCTCAGATTCACAGGGGGCAACCTTGGGTAGGCAGGACGAGGAACAGGAGGGACCCCAAGCCAGGATCTGTCCAGTAGTCCAGTCCACATGAGGAGAATGGAGCTGTAACCATGGGAGACCCAAAATTATAGGCGTTGAGGCCTTGGGTAAGATAAGGAAGGATATCCACTCCTGGTGGAGTGTCCCTACCGACATCTTAACAGGGAGGGTCTGGAAGCGGATAGGTCCCCCTGGGAGAACAGTACCATCAATCGCCAAGACCACCAATGGTGTGGTGAGGGGCAAAAGAGTAAGTCTCATGGACGATGCGATTTCCCAGTCCATAAAATTACCAGCGGCTCCGGAATCCAGATATGCTGAGACCGAATGAGAAGAAGCACCAACATGAAGGAACACAGAAAGCAGAAGACGAGAAGGGGAAGGTGATATTTCTGGGTCCAATACTCCACTTTCCAGATGAAGTGGACCCGAACGTTTTTCTGGACAAAGAGAGCAAGTGTCACGAAAATGACCTTTGCCCCCACAGTAAAGACACAGACCAAGAGTTCTGCACCTAGCACGTTCCTCGGGGGATAGCCTGGTCCGACCCAGCTGCATGGGTTCCTCGGCTGGTAGGAGATGCTCTACGGGTCGAAGAGAGGGGAGCTCAGGCTGACTAAGAACCAAGGAGTGCTGGCGTTGCTTTTCTAAGGTCCTCTCCTGAAAGCGAATATCGATCTGGTTACACAAGGAGATAACGCCGGCCAGATCAGTGGGGATGGTTCTTCCTGCTAATTCATCCTTCACTCTATCAGACAGGCCATGCAAAAAGGTTGCAACTAAGGCCTCATTGTTCCAGCTCAACTCAGCCGACAGTATGTGGAAATGAAGGGCATACTGTCCCACAGAAGCAGACTCTTGGCGGAGACGTAAAAGGGCGCTGGCCGCTGAAGAGACACGAGCCGGTTCTTCGAAGATATTCCGAAAAAGTTTCAAGAAGCCAGACAGGCTAGAAACCACTGGATCATTCAGTTCCCACAGAGGGGCTGCCCAGGCTAAAGCTTCACCAGAGAGGAGGGAAATGATATAGGCTACCTTAGCCCGATCAGACAGGAAGTTTTGGGGCTGGAGCTCAAAATGAATTGTGCATTGGCTAAGGAACCCCCTGCAAGCCTTGGAGTCCCCAGAGAAACGGGACGGAGCTGGCAGTTGTAGTGAGTGTGTGGCTGCGACTGGTGCAATAGGTGCAGCCGCTGGTTGTATTTGAGGTTGCGGATTCAGGGTTCCCAAGGAGGCCTGAAGCTGCTCGAAGCGAGAAGCCAGATCCTGGAGGAATCGCATCACCTGAGTCTGATTCGATTCCTGGGTTTCAAGTCTGCAAACTATGCCCTGCAACAGATCATCCACGGGTAACGGGATGTCAGCCGGGTTCATGGCTGATCAAACTGTCAAGGTCACCTGTGGCCAGGTGACAGATGCACACCGTAGGGGGACAGGAGTGCACCGCAAGGTAGTGAACCCTATGGCTGACTGCTGCGGATAGGAAACTGGGTGGTTGTGGAAAGCGGGACCAGAGGAGCACAACCGGGATCCTAACGGAAGCTAGAGCCAAGATTCCCCAGGGTGCGGAGTCTAAGACCCAGCAGGTCTTCTCCAGGGCCTCTAGTGGTGAGGATGTTATGCTGCAGGCTGGGACCAGGTCGCGGCCCCTGGAGTTTCCTAGCTCACGCCCCGTAGGATAAGGGGAAAAGAGGGGAAGCAGCAGCACAAGATATGAGAGAACCGAATAACAAGCTGAAGGTCAGGGGCCACAAGCAGACAAGGATAACGAAAGAACGAGCCGAAGGTCAAGGGTCACAATCAGACAGGGATAGTCGGGGACAAGCCAAATATGTAACAGAGAGACAGATGTAGCACACGGCAGGCAGGAACCCAAACACACAATGCCTAACAAACACGTTGATCAGCAAAGCAGGCTTGCAGTGCACAGGTTAATATAGTGTTCTGTGATAGGGCCTGGGGTGGAGTCTGGCTGGGAGGAGATTATAAAGGAAGCCAGGTGAAAGGGCTCAGGCCTCTAAGATGAACACATGGGAAGGAAGGTAAGCTGACAGACAAACACTACTGCATATCCATGACACCCACCCTCCTGCATAAATTTAATCCCACAATCCCAGAGGTTTGCTGGAGATGTCTCCGGGAAAGGGGAACCCTTCTCCATATCTGGTGGTCCTGTCTATCTCTAAAAGACTTCTGGGAAAAGGTATGCCATATAACCTCTCGAGTCACCTCATATCATTTGGACCTTTCCCCTTCTCAATTCCTTCTACACCATTCACTCCTGTCGCACAATTCCTATCACAAATCCCTAGCAATGCACATGATCAATGCGGCAAAGCATGTGTATCCCTATACACTGGAAATCGACTCACCAACCAACCATAAAAGAATGGTTTAACAGAATATGCAAAATTGAGGAAATGGAGAATCTTATACATATTGCAAGAGAGACTCCGTCCCCATTTAGTAAAAAATGGGCCTGCTGGTTACACTATAAAACGACCCCAGAATATGCAAACTCCCTGAACCCTGACAAAGGATAAATTACTCCTCTGAGAATTGTCATTAAAAATCTATGACATGCCAGGATCTCCCCTTAACCCTAAACCTTACAAAGACACCTCTCTCCTCCTATATCTCCTCCTATACAGATCCGCCCCTAGTTTCTCATAACACGCCCCTTGAACACCCCAAGTGGTCGGGGAAGTCAGAGACGGACCCCCTGCCAACGCCATCCCTTCCTGCCTCACTCCCCTCCCCTAGATCCCCACCCCGCCCCTTCTCCTTCCACCACTTACCCCCTCCTACTTTCTCATCCACACGCTTCTGTACAATACAACCACTAACATAGCTCCAGCCTACACTCCCGCATTCATACACTCTCAACAAAATAAACCTGTTTATAGCTCCTTCTCTCCCTTTCTGCCATATTGCACCTGTTGGCCTTTCCCTCCCACACAGACCAAAAGTCCATAACGGCATCCGTGAACCTACCTAGCTCTAACCTACCAACAAGATCTATCTCCGTCAATGGTAGTGGACTTTGACTAGACCCCACAACTACCTTGAATTAAGGTAACCCACCCCAACACGGCCTAGTTCATGAAGGATGCACATAGCCATTTCATTTTCACTACCCACAAGTTGAATTGTATATGACATATGTAATTCATCCATGTTTTGTGGTTGTATTAATACCTTATTGTACTACTATTGTTCAAGATATCTGTAAATGCTTTTTACATTTCAATAAACTATTTTTGAAAAAAAAAAAAAAAACAGACAATGGAGAAACTGTTGATGGAAATTTCTAAACTGGTGTCCACATCCCTAAATCTTGCCTAGAAAAACACAAACCCTTTATAGTGGGATTTTAATGGGCAGAAATAATACAGACATATAAAATCAATTTGTACTTAATTTGTATTGATTAAAAGAATGTATAGTAAAATAAATATATAATGCAGTCATATAACATATAAAGAATGATTTATACAAGAGAAACATATAGTTTGGATGTCAACTGGTAGATCATAGTGACAAAAGAACAAACAAAATACCCAATGTGTTACCCTTAGGGGTAAGTATGGTTATCAAGATACATTGGTCTATAAAAGAAAAAAGAAGCATCATTAACAACAACATTGTCTACACAATGTAAAGGTATACCTTAATATTAAGGCGATTACTAACCATGATGTATATATCACATGAAAAAGACTGCATATTTTAAAAACCGCTTGCCATTGCCTGCTATCCAGTATCCACCCAGTACAAGATGGAGTATGGACATCAGATACACCTTCTTTCCCACCACTGAGGACAAAGGAGACAGCTGGTGCACAGACACCTACCCTGGGTTGTGTAGACAAAAGTTGAAGTAAGGATATCAGAGGTCTGATATATTGTATGTATAAGTATACACACATATATATATATATATGGAACATAAAGTAGAACAGGCCATGTGTATGAGGACTTACTCAGAAAATCGAATTTGAGCGTATATGCTGCTCAAAAATCTATGCACATGCAGTTTCCTAGAGAGAATATGGTTAAACAAAGATGTGTTTGTTCAATTATTGCGGCCCAAGCATATTAAATATTGCATCTGAAAAAGAGGGAGAATATAGTGTATGGATGTCATTGCCTTAAAATTATATACTGTATATAAAGTCTGTTTGTTCATCTAAACAAAACTGAATGTCCAATGAATTGATCATAAACATGGCTTACATAATGCACCACTCCTCCCAATATACAGGATGTAGAACATAGTGGTTTGCTACAAAAGAAAATAAGCATAATGAGAAATTGATAGAAGTATTCAATCAGCTTCTATAGATGACAATTATAAAGGCAAATCAAAAATATGGGAGTTTTGGTTGTAGAGCAGAGAAAATGCACTCAGTCTCAGCCAGAGAATAAACATACCTGGTACAATCTCAATAAGCGGATACAGACAATTCACCACTGTGCAATTAGGTATGGGGTCTATTCTCAATAGCAGGCAATGGTAAGCTTATTTTAAATATGCAGTCTTTTCCATGTGATAAATGCATCATGGTAAGTAATCATCTTAATATTAAGGTATACCTTAACATTGTTTAGACAATTTTGTTGTTACTTAACGATACTCCTTTTTCTGTTATAGACCAATGTATCTTGATAACCATACTTACCCCCAAGGAAGATTATAGACACAAACTTTTTTTATCGTACATCAAGGGACACAGAGAAACCATACAAATGGATATATGGGTTATACGCCACCTATTGGTGGATGTACACTGGCAGATAGTCAAACAGGAAGTCCTCCCCTATATAACCCCTCCTACACAGGAAGGACCTCAGTTGTTTCTCCAGTGTCTGTAAGGTGGAAATGGTCACTGATGTGATACATGTGCTCTTGGAGCATACTTGGAGGCCCGGGCTGGTTCTATTTAGAATCATGGACTTCATTCGGGCCCATTCAAAAAAAGCCAAAATAGATGGTACCCGGGCCTCATAGGAAGGAGAGAAGATTCCTTGAAGTTTGCCTGTAATTCAGCCTTACAAACCTGGTCCCTGTGTAATGGAACCATGTGCAGTGTTTGTTCTGACCAAGGTGCTTTCCTGCAGGGTGCTATACAGGTGAATGGACCCCACATTAAGGGGGACCTAGTCCCTGAAGGTCTTTTATGACAAAGCTTGCCGTGATGGGTGAAGATTGGACTCCTGTTATGTTCAGAGTCCTGTAGCAGGAATGGCAAGTCTGCATTTGTTTGCAGTTTCTCTCTATAAATAAAATATATAACGGATCTGACTGGCTGGTGTTCTCTCAATAGCCCCTAGGGGCAGCGTGCTGTTTGAAACATGTTCTGTGTACTTCTTAGGAATATGGACTGCTGTTTCTCCTTGAGCCACTAGATGGCGCATGAGCCTATTTCTATATAGGCAGGAAGTGGAGGGTGGGCAATGTTGGCCACGTGCTCGGCAGATTCAGCTGGGCCCCTTGAGACATAACAGCCCATGGATACTAGTGAAGTATGAGTACTTACTATGGGAAAACTGTGTGGCCAGACAAGTCATGATTATATCCTGCATACTTACTGCTTAATCCGGGGGGCCTGTACAACTGTAAATATTATAAAATTACTGGAATCCACATGTGAACAAATAAACATAATAATGGAATAATCGATTCATCAATAAGATGGGATACCTCCCTGATAAAAATGATAGAACAGTGAATAAAAAAGAAGGGTTTGAAACAGGAGATGTCTCAAGGTTATAATCAAAAGGGAGAGTCAGCAACGGTATGATTCAATTATACTATTCGCTTTATTGATGAATGCAAAAAAGTTTAAATGAGTCCAGCTGGGACGGCACTAAGACCACCAAGGTGGAACACGTTCCTCCAGAGTATCAACCTACAAATATAAAATACACTCGTACTGTAGAGATAAACAATGCTGTTTGCTAAAAAATTGAGGTTGGACAGGGACCCTGCTATTCCTGAATGAAAGACCCCACTCCAATAAAGGATTGGGTCTGAGGTGCTATAGTGTCCTTCACATTCATAGCAAAATTCTTGAATGTTTAGAAATTCACAGATATATATTGTGCCCCAACAAGGCTGCAGACTTGATGACTATTGATGTAAAATAACAAGAACCTGCTTCCTGTGGTTGCATTATGTGTACCACTCGATGAAATACACAAGCAATAGTCTTTGTCCCTCCAGAATGGATATAGAGCAGTCTGTGGTTTCATATATACACTGATATAGCACACAGGTCTCCGATGATTCAGTAATAAGCCGAACACATAAGTACAGAGTTCTCTGATTCAAATAGTGTGACAAACTGCGGAGACCGTTGCTAATTATGTGAGACACAGAACATCCGTGGCTGTTCTCAGGTTAATACACTGATTGGCAAACAGTCTCGATGTATAGACACATGAAGAGGAAAATAAGTGGATGACACAAGCCCGTGGGGGGTTCTTACCCTTCCTTTGGCATGGCTTCTTGGCGTTACGGAGTCCGTGTATCCAAAGGAGTGGCTGTTGGTTTGTCAGGGAAGGTTAGTATAGTCTCTTCCGATTCAGGATTCAGGAAGCACAGGTACGGTGGCAAGTGAGAAGTATTCAGAATAGGCTTAACCGCAAAAACAACCCTTTGATGTTCAAACGTAAGGGATCACCTTACAGTCATGGGTGGGGAGTTACTCAGGAGTGCCAGGGATGAGCCAGCGTCTACAACATCGCTACATCAACGCGTTTCATGCTTTAAACATGCACTTCATCTGGACCTTGTGCATAGGTAGTCACAGTCTTTAAATAAGGCATCTTAGACAATCACATTCCTAAACGCACATATACTATATACTGTCATCTTGTGGTGACAACTAAAACTACAGTAAGATAAGAGCAAACAGGTAAATACAATATATTCAATTGGCTTAATCGGATGGCATTATCCAAACATGACCCAGAAGATTGCATCTAACATGTTGGTATCCACCATCTTATAATCAAATAGTTGTTTAAACATGGAAAAAGGCATTTATATTAAGGCGTAGAAGTCGTTAACTAGACTAGCAAAAGGGCCTAATTTGAATAGCCAGAGCTTTCTGGAAATATGAATCTCACCGTGAAGGAAAATGAAAAATTAAATAAACGTGAATATAAATAAATTCACAAATAAGTAGGAAGCAAACAAGTGACCTTTAAACATTAGGCAGCACACACCGGAGAAGAATTCACATCAGTGGGGACAGAATCAGATCGTTCTTGATGTGTATTAAGGACCATATTTGAAATCCTTAGTGGGGATATCGATTTAGGGCTCCAAAAAGGTTTTCAAACTTAACTCAACATTAAGGCCCTTCGACTGAAGAGTCTGAAGCCTGAAAATCCATAATTTTTCTTTCCTTAAAAGCACAGTGTCAAAGTCGCCCCTTCGTTCAGAGAGATCGAGGGCGAAGAAACCCTTTACTTTTAACCCATAAGTTTTGCCCTGATGGCACTGTAGGAAATGCTGGGCTGTTGGAGTATCTTCTTTTAGTTTGATGCTTTTTAAATGTTCAGCAAATCTGACACGCAGCTGACGTTTAGTTTTCCCTACATACCGCTTCTAACAGGGACATTCGAGAATGTACTGAACCTTGGATGTAGCACAATTGATGAACGACTTACTGTATATACTCGAGTATAAACCAAGTTTTCCAGCCCTTTTTTTAGGGCTGAAAATACCCCCCTCGGCTTATACTCGAGTCTGTTTTTTTGTACCTGAATTCTTGACAGGCGTCCATTTTTTTTAAAAGTTGTGGCTTCCTCCTGGCGTTCCGTCTATCATGGAGTTCCCCTCATCCTCGGACAGTTTCCCAGCAGACACTGTGTTCAGTGTTCCGCCAATCACGGACATCCTCTTTCTCATTCATATGGCACCACACTACTGCTTAGACACAGACAATGTAAGTACTGTTGAGAGTGGTTTTGGGGGGTCTATCCTAGGCAAGATTATCCCTAATTACCCATTTTAATTTTAATTTTTCCGTGACAGGGTCAGACCTTACAGATATTTCTATTACCATTATACAACAGCTTTCAGTTTTCCATGCGCATGCTCCTGAAGAGTGGATGAATCCACAAAATGCATAGAGCTACTATATGCCATGTTTTTATGCCCACTATATGTTTTACCTTATGATCACCTGTACCATGTGATTTGTGAATTTTACCATTGTGTGACCAATTGTTATTGCTGTATGTATATCCACTGAATGAATTATTGGTTTCTTTGTTCTCATGATTACCTTCATGCAACTTATCATCGATTTCCAATAAATGTAATTACCTACACCTGCCTGCTTCATTTAAAGTCCCAATCCTTCGTTGTTCTTCTTTAATCTTGTCCGAGGATGAAAGAATGTCCGTGATTTGCGGAACACTGAACACAGTGTCTGCTGGGAAACTGTCCGAGGATGAGTGGATCTCCGTGATAGGCGGAACACAGTGTCAAATGCCTATTACAGAATGGAACGCCAGGAGGAAGCCCTGACTTTAAAAAAAATGGACGCCTGTCAAGAATTCAGGTACTCGGGCACAGTGAGACTGCAATGGGCACAGTGAGACTACAATGTGCACAGTGAGGTATGGCACAGTGAGACTGCAATGGGCACAGTGAGGTTGCAAACGGGCACAGTGAGGCGTGCAAATGGGCATTGTTGACCCTCTTTTCCGCTTACTGTAGCTGCTGCATTCTCACCCTCTGCTTATACTCGAGTCAATACGTTTTCC
The DNA here is from genome assembly GCA_029206835.1 of Rana muscosa. Classification (NCBI taxonomy): domain Eukaryota; kingdom Metazoa; phylum Chordata; class Amphibia; order Anura; family Ranidae; genus Rana; species Rana muscosa. Next base: position 310,837,509 of record CM055127.1, on the reverse strand, counting down.
CATTTTTTGTGGTAAAATTAGATTCCCGGCTTATACTCGAGTATATACAGTAATTTCAAATTTCTGTTTAGAATCTGAGTCCCTGAATGTTGATACACCCCTAGCAGTGCACTATAAAGTGGTGCGTCTCCAGAATGTGCATTTGACACAAAACTAGTATGGGGCCTGGTGCAGTTGAACAGGTGCATACTTGCAAACTGGGCTAAAAGCTTCAAAGTTTATGATTGTCAGATGCTTGCTGAAATCTCATGCTTGTTGAGAGCTCAAGTTGTTAAAAGCTTATTTGTTTTTTAATTTTTAAATATGTTAGCTAAAAAGCTTATGTTGCTAAAGGCTTATGTTGCTAAAAGCACATGGTTTGCTAAAAACACAGTTGCTAAAAACATGTCTGCATAAGGCGCATAGACTCGTGTTGCATAGACTCAATTCATGTCTGCATAAGGCACATGAAATCTCGGGTCACAGACTCAACTCATGTCTGCGTAAGGCACATGTCGCATAAACTCATGTCTGCGTGAGGCACATGACACATGTCACAGACTCATGTATGCATGAGGCACATGACACATGTTGCATAGACTCATGTATGCATGAGGCACATGACATATGTTGCATATACTCATGTCTTTGTAGGCACGTGCGACGTCACAGACTCATGTCTGTGTGAAACTCATGACACATTGCATAGACTCATGTCTGCGTAGGCACATGACACATCACAAACTTATGGCTGCGTAAGGCACATGACGGCACATCACGAATCTGGTGGACAAATTACTGGGAGGGGCTGGGGAAGACCCAGCTGTCATGGTGCACGTTGGCACCGATGAAAAAGTCAGAGGCAGATGGAGTGTCCTAAAGAATGATTTTAGGGACTTGGGAGCTAAATTGAGAAAAAGGACCTCCAAGGTAGTATTCTCAAAAATACTACCGGTACATCGAGCCACACCAGAAAGGCAGAGGGAGATTAGGGAAGTAAACAAGTGGCTGAAGAGCTGGTGTAGTAAGGAGGAGTTTGGGTTCCTGGAGGACTGGGCCAACTTCTCAGTCGATAACCAGTACTATAGAAGGGACGGACTGCCCCTAAATGAGGAGGGTGCAGATCAGCTGGGAATGAATATGGGCAAAAAGTTAGAGGGGTTTTTAAACTAGGCGACGGGGGGGGGGGGGGTTCCAGAGATAGAGATAGTCAGCGTGGAACATATTCCAGAGGGTAGTATTAGGGGCATTAGTGGTAGGGTAACCAAAGCACATAAACCCAAGGTAAGTATAGTAGCAAGTCCTAGTTGCAATCTCGGAACACCCAAGAAGATAGTATGTGACCGGTCAAAATATATTAATGCATTAAAGTGTTTCTTCACCAATGCCAGAAGTCTGCCAAGCAAAATAGGCGAGTTGGAAGCTCTGGTGCATCAGGAGAGCTATGATGTAATTGGTATTGCTGAAACTTGGCTTCATTACTCACATGACTGGGCTATTAATATTCCTGGCTATGCATTCTTTCGGAGAGACAGGGTAAAAAGGAAAGGTGGCGGGGTCTGTCTCTATGTGAGAAGTGATCTCAAAGTGAGTGTGAAAGAGGACCTGGTGGATGGAGAGTGTGATGAGTCTGAAGCATTATGGGTGGAACTGCATACAGATGTGTGTATTTCAAAGTTAATCATTGGAGTTTGTTATAGACCACCCAATGTTAATAAGGAGGTGGAGACTCCGCTCCTTGCACAGATGGAAAGGGCTGCAGGGGCTGGGACGGTGATAATAATGGGGGATTTTGACTACCCAGAAATTGACTGGAGTAATGGCACTGCTGGGACAGTTAAAGGGCAAATATGTATAAACCTATTACAGGACAATTTTATGGTCCAGTTTATTGAGGCCCCAACTAGGAATGATGCTCCGTTGGACCTGGTAATCTCCAACCATGCAAAGCGTATTACTAATGTCCAGATAAAGGAACACCTGGGTAGCAGTGACCATAACATGATTTCATTTGATGTTGGCTGTAAGCAACAATCACATACGGGAAAGATAAAAACACTTTATTTCAAGAGAGCAAATTTTCCAAGGATGGGGGCTGCTCTCCATGACTTAGACTGGGAGAGAATATTGGCCTCAATAGGCACAGAACAGAAATGGCAATTCTTCAAAAATACTGTTTCTGAACTCACTGCAAAGTATGTTCCCATGGGTAATAAGTTTAAAAGGCTAAAAATAAAACCTAATGTGGCTCACGATCCAAAGTTAAAGCTATAAACTATAAGAAAATAGCTTTTAAAAAATATAAAAATGAAGAAACACTAGTGTCATTTAAATGTTACAAAGAATATAACAGAATATGTAAAAAGGAAATCAAGGATGCAAAAATTCCAAACCAACGACAGATTGCAAAAGATAGTAGGACAAACCCCCAAAAAATCTTCAACTATATTAATAGTAAAAAGGTCAGGTCTGAGCATGTAGGCCCTTTACAAAATAATCTATAGTGGGTGACTGGGGACAAAGAGAAGGCTAATTTATTAAATACTTTCTTCAGCTCTGTGTATATAAAGGAGCATGGGGGAGCTCATGTCCATAATGGAGGTGGTAGTGACACAGCCCCAAATCCACAATGGCTCAAAAGTGATATGGTCCAGAAATATTTAAACAGAATAAAGGTGGATAAAGCACCTGGACCAGATGGCATACACCCACAGATCCTAAAAGAATTGAGCTCTGTAATTTCAAAGCCATTGTATCTAATTTTTAGGGACTAATTAATGACAGGAATAGTACCACTGGATTGGTGCAGGGCCAATGTGGTGCCTATATTTAAAAAGGGAACAAAGTCTTTACCAAGTAACTATAGACCTGTTAGTTTAACTTCTATAGTTGGGAAGATACTGGAGAGATTAATAAAAGACCACATAGACGAGTTCTTGCTGGAAAAAATATTTTAACCACTTAAGCCCCGGACCATTTTGTAGCTAAAGGACCAGAGCTGTTTTCAGAATTTTGCACTGCGCTGCTTTAACTGTAAATTGTGCAGACATGCAATGTTGTACCGAAACAAAATTTGCGTCCTTTTCTTCCCACAAATAGAGCTTTCTTTTAATGGTATTTGATTGCCTCTGCGATTTAATTTTTTTGCGATATAAACAGAAAAAGACCGAACATTTTGAAAAAAATTGATATTTTCTACTTTTTGTTATAAGAAAAATCGAATAAACTCAATTTTAGTCATACATTTAGGCCAAAATGTATTCAGCCACATGTCTTTAGTAAAAAAAATGTCAATAAGCGTATATTTATTGGTTTGCGCAAAAGTTATAGCGTCTACAAACTAGGGTACATTTTCTGGAATTTACACAGCTTTTAATTTATGAATCTAATTTCTTGAGGTGCTAAAATGGCAGGGCAGTACAAACCCCCCCCCCCCCAAATGACCCAATTTTGGAAAGAAGACACCCCAAGGAAATTGCTGAGAGGCATGTTGAGCCCATTGAATATTTTTTTTTTGTCTCAAGTGATTGAATAATGACAAAAAAAAAAAAAATTACAAAAAGTTGTCACTAAATGATATATTGCTCACACATGCCATGGTTATATGTGGAATTGCACCCCAAAATACATTTTGCTGCTTCTCCTGAGTACGTGGATACCACATGTGTGGGACTTTTTGGGAGCCTAGCCGCGTACGGGCCCCCAAAAACCAAGCACCGCCTTCAGGATTTCTAAGGGCGCAAATTTTTGATTTCACTCCTCACTACCTATCACAGTTTCGAAGGCCATAAAATGCCAAAATAGCACAAACCCCCCCCAAATGACCCCATTTTAGAAAGTAGACACCCCAAGGAAATTGCTGAGAGGCCTGTTGAGCCCATTGAATATTTTTTTTTTTGTCCCAAGTGATTGAATAATGACAAAAAAAAAATACAAAAAGTTATCACTAAATTATATATTGCTCACACATGCCATGGTTATATATGGAATTACACCCCAAAATACATTTTGCTGCTTCTCCTGAGTACGGGGATACCACATGTGTGGGACTTTTTGGGAGCCTAGCCACGTACGGGACCCCGAAAACCAAGCACCGCCTTCAGGATTTCTAGGCACAAATTTTTGATTTCACTCCTCACTACCTATTCACAGTTTCGAAGGCCATAAAATGCCAAAATAGCACAAAACCCCCCAAATGACCCCATTTTGGAAAGTAGACACCCCAAGCTATATGCTGAGAGGCATGGTGAGTATTTTACAGCTCTCATTTGTTTTTGAAAATGAAGAAAGAAAATATATATATTTTTTTTCAATTTTCAAAACTTTGTGACAAAAAGCGAGATCTGCAAAATACTCACCATACCTCTCAGCAAATAGCTTGGGGTGTCTACTTTCCAAAATGGGGTCATTTTGGGGGGTTTGTGCCATCTGGGCATTCCATGGCCTCCGAAACTGTGATAGGCAGTGAGAAGTGAAATCAAAAATTTACACCCTTAGAAAGCCTGAAGGTGGTGATTGGTTTTTGGGGTCCCGTACGTGGCTAGGCTCCCAAAAAGTCTCACACATGTGGTATCCCCGTACTCAGGAGAAGCAACAGAATGTATTTTGGGGTGTAATTCCACATATGCCCATGACATGTTTGAGCAATATATCATTTAGTGACAACTTTGTGCAAAAAAAAAAAAAAAAAAAATTGTCTTTTTTTCCGCAACTTGTGTCAACATATAAAATATTCCATGGACTCGACATGCCTCTCAGTATATAGCTTGGGGTGTCTACTTTCCAAAATGGGGTCATTTGGGGGGGGTTTGAACTGTTCTGGCATTTTATACACAACATTAGGAAGCTTACATCCACTCTTCTAACCACTTGAAGACAAAGCCCTTTTTGACACTTTTTGTTTACATGAAAACATTTTTTTTTTTTGCAAGAAAATTATGTTGAACCCCCAAACATTATATATATTTTTAAAGCAAAGGCCCTACAGATTAAAATGGTGGGTGTTGCATTTTTTTTTTCTACACAGTATTTGCGCAGCGATTTTTCAAACACATTTTTTGGGGAAAAATACACTTTTTTTTTATTTGAATGCACTAAAACACACTATATTGCCCAAATGTTTGATGAAATAAAAAAGATGATCTTAGGCCGAGTACATAGATACCAAACACGACAAGCTTTAAAATTTCGCACAAACGCGCATTGGCGACAAACTACATACATTTTTAAAAGCCTTTAAAAGCCTTTACAGGTTATGCCGTTAGATTTACAGAGGAGGTCTACTGCTAAAATTACTGCCCTCGATCTGACCTTCGCGGTGATACCTCACATGCATGGTGCAATTGCTGTTTACATATGACGCCAGACCGACGCTTGCGTTCGCCACTGGGCAAGAGCAGGGCAGGACAGGGGTGCTTTTTTTTTTATTATTATTAATTTTGCTTTTTTATTTTATTTTTAAACTGTTGCTTCCATATTTATTTATTTTTTATCATTTTTATTGTTATCTCAGGGGATGTAAATATCCCCTATGATAGCAATAGGTAGTGACAGGTACTCTTTTTTTGAAAAAACTGGGGTCTATTGGACCCTAGATCTTTCCTCTGCCCTCAAAGCATCTGACCACACCAAGATCGGTGTGATAAAAGGCTTTCCCAATTTCCCAATGGCGCTTTTTATATCCGGGGGGGGACATTCCCTCCCAACTGCTTGTAAAAGCAGTCCAGAGGCTAATTAGCCACTAGGATTGCTTTTACATGAAAGCCGGCCGCTGGCTGAAAATAATGATACCAAGATGATACCTAAACCTGCAGGCATCATTCTGGTATAAACATGCAAAGTCCAGCAACATACCAGTACGTTGCTGGTCCTTGTTGGACATGTATTGTAATCTTTTTTTTCATGCAGCCTGTTGGCTGAACGAAAAAAAAGATTGATCGGTGGGTATGCCCACCATTAGAATACCGCCCTTCATCCACCCACTTCTAATGATGGGCATACATGCACCATTTATATATGCCGAAGCATGGGGGCATCTTCCCGCAAAAGTTATGCCGCGTACACATGGTCAGACTTTTCCACGGGCAAGCCTCCGTCGGAATTTCGACCGTATGTACGCGGCATTAGGAGCAAAATTGCTCCTCCGCTCCTGCTGCCCCAATGCTTCGGCATATATGTTTTTTTTTTTTAACTGTGGTGGTGAAATCACCTCCTACAGCACTGGAGTCGCAGGGATCAGGCCTGTCTCTGCGAACGCTGCAGTTATGTGTGTTGTGTTTTGCAAGTGACAGTGATCGATCGATACTGCACTTGGGTGGCCTGGGCTGAACGGAGGGGCAAAACGCAGGTGCTAGCAGGTATCTGGGCTGATCCCGCTAACACTGCGTTTTTGGGAACCCTAAACTGCCGGGGACGCTAGTATAGATCTGATCAGATCAGATATTGATCTGTTCAGATACTATACCACTAAGGGAGGTGTATGCTTCACTGGCACTAACCTGATGCTGCCTGGGGTGTGACGCAGACCCTCTCTGACGCTAAAACCTAATTGATATCACCCGCCGGGCGATCAGGGGGTTAAACCTTTATTGGGTTATATACGGCGGGTGCCCTGACACTATAAAAAGCAAACTAACTAACCAGCGTCACCCGTAACACTTATATGGTGATTACTGGTGAAAGGGTTAACTAGGGGCAATTAGGGGGTTAAAACCTTTATTAGATAATATATGGGGGTACCTGACGCTATAAAAACCTGTGTTGAACCTAAAGAAAATTACTGGCTACCGATCGGCATCACCAACACTAAGACAGCGATCAGAAAAACGATCGCTTAGCGACAGTGGTGATAGGGGGTGAAAGGGTTACCTGGGGGGTGATCAAGGGGGTTAAACCTTTATTAGATAATATATGGGGGTACCTGAAGCTAAAAAAAAATACTGGCTACCGATCGGCATCACCGACACTAAGACAGCGATCAGAAAAACGATCGCTTAGCGACAGTGGTGATAGGGGGTGAAAGGGTTACCTGGGGGGCGATCAAGGGGGTTAAACCTTTATTAGGTAATATATGGGGGTACCCGACGCTATAAAAACCTGCGGCGAACCTAAAAAAAATTACTGGCTACCGATCGGCATCACCAACGCTAAGACAGCGATCAGAAAAACGATTGCTTAGCGACGGTGGTGCTAAGGGGTGAAAGGGTTATCTGGGGGGCGATCAGGGGGTTAAACCTTTATTAGGGGGGGTTAGGGGGCTACACTGGACCTAAAACTAACTGTAGTGACACTTTTACAGTCACAAATGTCACTGATTGCAGTGATCAGTAAATAAATGGTCACTGCAATCAGTGACACTGTGACTGGGGGCTGATCTGGGGGGGCGATTTATGTGCCTATGTGTCCTGGTGTCAGTGTAGTGTTTTGTGCACTAACCTGCATCTTCTCCTGTGCGGCGCTCGGTATATGTGAGAGCCGCAGGAGAGATGACATCACTTCCTCTGCCTGTGTAAACATTACACAGGCAGGGGAAGGATTCGATTCGTTGAGAGCGATCGAGAGGGGGTGGCCAGAATCGAACGGCTGTCCCCTCATCCCTGATCGCTCCCAAATGAATAACGGCCGCTCACTGTAAAGAAGGGGGGTCCAATCGGACCCCCCAACTATACAAAGGCAGTCACGTAGATATACGTGATTCTACCTGTCGGTGCCATTCTGCCGACGTATATTTACAGTGGGCGGTCGTTAAGTGGTTAAGCAACAGAGAGCATGGATTCATGAAAGACAGAAGTTGTCAGACAAACACGATTTCTTCTTATTAAGTAAAACCTTGGATTTTGCAAAAGCATTCAATACAGTTCCCCACACACGGCTAATGTGTAAGGTAAATTCTACAGGCTTGGAAACATCAGTTTGTAAATGGATAGAAAACTGGCTAAAAGCCAGAATTCAGAGAGTAGTGGTTAATTATTCTCATGCCTCGTACACACGGCCATTTTTCTCGGCAAGAAATGACAAGAAAACTGTTGGGAGAGCTTTCTTGCCGAGAAAACCGTGCGTGTCTACAAGGCTTTCAGGTTTCTCGTCAAGAAAACTGCCCAGAATCTCGGCAAGAAAAAAAGAAGACCCGCTTTCTTTTTTCCCGGCGGGAGTCTCATTTTTCTCGTCGTGATTCTCGTCAGACTGTATTTGGGGCACGAGAGAACTCCACATCCAACACTAACCCGGGAGGATTTTCCTCTAATCAGGATGTGAGTTCATTCTTTCCTAGAACGATGCCAGCAAGCGGCCCAATGCCCTCCATGAATGCTGTACAGAATGCAGGTCCTACTCAGGGAAACCCCAACAATGAATCCTCATGAACTCGGGACGGGGTAAGCCCAAAATCTGGTCACATCTTTTCTGACCAACAAATGTTTGCTGACCTAAATGTTATCAATTTATCCTCCTACATTTTATCTGATTGTGAGTTGCATGTACTGTCAAAGGGCCTTAGTTTTTGCCCGAACCAGGACTTCAAAAAATTTGATGCGATAAAAGATCTACAGTTATTCGCACGGAAATTAATTCTCAAACAAATGTACTCTAAGGAAGTCCCCCTCCAACCAAAGTTTGAATCTTTGGAATTAAAAGCATTAGACGCTCTAATCAGTCTACTGGAGGAAAATGAGACTCCAGACCTAATTGATCAAATCGACTTAGACAAGTTACTGGGCCGTTTTGATCAAACTGAACTTCCACCCCTGATAACTTTCCGGAAAAAAATCAGACAAATTTCCGTCACTCAACAATAACTCAAACGTACTGGCATTTGTGAAATTGGTGGGGGGGGGGGACATCTGTAAACTTAAAGGATCACATTCTGGGAGAGATAATTTGTGAGGGCCAGAAAGACAGGCCTTGAAAGCATTAAAGGACAATCCAGACATCACAATCAAGCCCTCCGACAAGAGGGGCAACATTGTGATTATGGATAATTCCTTTTACATCGATATGTTTGAAAAAATCCTGTCCAATAATTCATGGTATGGTAAAATCAGTGCTAATAAAATTGATCGGTTCAACCAGGAATTTTATTCCATGATTGATGCAGCTCACTCACATAACATTCTAAGCAAATCAGAGTGGGAATTTATCAGGACCAAGGCACCGAGAATTCCAACATTCTACTCACTTCCGAAATTACACAAGAGTTTAAACAAACCAACAGGTAGGCCTAAAGTGTCCAGGAACGGCTGTCTCACGGAAAATCTCAGTATTTACATAGATGCTCACCTACGTCCCTTTGTGATTGAGATACCCCGTTACATTAAGGATACTCTCCACCTTCTGCAAATCCTGGATGGACTGAGCATTGCCTCGGCATCGATCCTGGTGGCTATTGACGTCGAGGCACTGTATAGCTCCATCCCTCATGACAGGGGGACAGCATGCGTGAGACATAATATGTCCCAAAACAGCCGCTTTGAGCGCAAGACAAATGAGTTCTTGCTCAGCGCACTGGACTTCATTTTACATCACAACCATTTTATGTTCAATGGGTCCCACTACCTCCAGGTACAGGGTGTTGGGATGGGGACCTTGTGTGCCCCATCGTACGCCAATCTGTACCTGGGGGAGTGGGAACGGATGATTGGACAGTCTGAGGACCTGGCCCCATTCATGTACCATATCAACCACTGGTATAGGTACATTGACAATGTCCTGCTGTTTTGGGACGGGCCAACTGACCTACTGGATCAATTTTTGACCCGTCTTAATCAAAACAACTTCAATCTCAGATCTACAATGAATTGAAATGAGTCCTTCATTCACTTTCTGGATATAACTATTCATAAAGACCCTACGGGCCATCTGAGTAGTAGCCTATATAGGAAACAAACCGCTGGCAATTTGATCCTGCATGCCAGCAGCTTTCATCCCAAAAATCTCATAGCTTCCATTCCATATAGCCAGTATCTTAGGATACACAGGAATTGCACTGAAGACGACATTTTCAAGAAGGAAGCAGACCTTTTAAGAGTCAGGCTATCTTTATGGGGGTACTCGAAAAGCATTTTAAAAAAGGCCTACCAGAGAGCCATTTCAATAACTCGGAATGATACAATCCGGCATCAAAAATGAAGAAGGTAAATCCAATTTCTATTATCACAAAGTTTTCCAACCAACAAAAGGGCTATGGAAAAAAATTACTCAGAGATACTGGCACGTTCTAACGATGGACCCTATCATCGGTCCATATGTAACACAAAAACCTTCCTTCACTTTCAAAAGAGCAAGATCCCTTCAAGATCTTTTAGTCTCTAGTGAATTTAAACCAGGGGGCAAACAATGCCCGTGTAAATATTCAGGGACCTTCACATGTGGAGGTTGCAGATACTGTCGGTACATGAATACCTCTTGGAACATAATTTTACCCAATGGGGATTGCTATGCCCCCAAACACTACGCTAACTGCCAAACAATATTTGTGGTCTACCTACTGATGTGTGAGTGTTCCTGTTTCTACATAGGAAAGACCATACAAAAGTTTTGGCAAAGGGCCTACCGTCACATTCTGTCTATGAAGGCTTGCAATTCAGACCTGCCTCTGGGCAGACATGTGACAGACTTCCACAATGGCCTTTTTCCAAAAATTTCATTTATCATTCTGGACAGAATGCATTCTGGTCCCAGAGGAGGTGATACCAACAAACGGTTACTTCAATCTGAACAAAGGTGGATCTTCTATCAGAACGAAAACCATACCTCCAGGATTGAATGGCTCTATATCGTACCGACCGTTTCTGGAATGCTTCTCTTCTGGAGGCTCCGAATGCGATCCTCCAGAATGAAGCTATACCACTCTGCCTATATGCTAACTTGTTTATTTATTTGCGTGTTTTGTTTTTGGGGCCAATGTGTATAGTTTCCATATTTTCCATGTTCCACATTGGAATGCAGAGTATTGTCATTGGTGCCTTTGTCCCTCTTCCTTTCTCCTCCCCCCCCTCCTTTTCACCCCTATGGGGCTTTAGACGGATAGGGGAAGCCAGCATATATTCCCTCTTACAGAGGCTGTTCCTTGTACAGTTATATATAGACTACAACTATGCTCACTCTGCATGATTTAAGATGATGTTCTTTTTCTGTTTTTTTTATTTTTTATTTTTTTTAATGTCTGCCTATTTATTTCATTTTTCATTTCTTCATTCTCTCTCCCTCTGTTTCAGTCCTTCTCTAACAGACCTGTAACGAGCTCCCGCTAACCAAATACATCATGACAGATTTTGTTTATTCTTTATTCCTCTGCCTCCTAGGATTTTCTGTGAGAGGACCTGCCACACACCCTCCCTCCCATTATCAGGCTGGCACACTCGGCACAGGTAAGGCCGCTCTGTGTGGTCCCCACACATTCGGCCGCCCGCTGGCTTGACGACGCCGTCATGGTTCCCATGGCGACGGTTCGGACCGTTCCTGCGCCGCGAGTCTCTGACGCGTGTCGTCACTTCTTTGCGCCGCCATCATCGGCAACGCATCTATATTGGACGTTCTCCTGCGGGAGAGCGTCCTCGGTCCCCATGACAACCGGACTGGAGAGGTGGCCTCACGCGCCACTGCACTCGGGGGGCATATCTTGGAGGTCTGCCTTTCTGCCTCCTCCTTTCTCCACTCAGCTGTTCCACATTTAGGATCAGCTGTTTACTATATCTGAGCCACTCCTATGTTATACCTCACACTTGTTGTCAGGAAGCCGCACTCACATCCAGCACTGGACTCAGTTTGGTAAGCCATTTTTTATATGGTTGAAGTTTGGCGATTACTGGGGATATTTCAGACTTTCTGAGATCTTAGTCAGGCAGAACTTTCTCATTGTATATTCGTCTTATTTCTTTGTTTCTTACTATAGAATGCCGGACACTGCATAGGTCCTCTGACATTGCTGCCTTTGGAGTCACTGTTTGGGGATTTACATATTATCTCTTTCCCCCAGCCTCACATTTTGGTGAGTTTCTCCATGCACACTTTGCACTTTAATTTCAGGTGCACGGATTCCTATATCCAGATTCCCTACAGTATGTTTGTTTCTTTATCCATGAAGGAAAGCTAACTATGCTTTTTCTTATATCAATACAATTTGTGGTCTTGATTCCTAGGAACCAAGAAACTTTATACCACTGGCCCCTGTCTGGCTATTTTGGAGTGCGGCTACAGAGAGAGATTTTTTCTCCAATCTAGGTAGGTTGCATCTGACATTACTCAGATGCATTATTATTCCTAGCCTTTTCTGGCACTAAATATAAATCAGGTGTTAATGCTCATCATTTGTTCTTTTTTTGGTAGGCACCACCTAACGGGAGGGGGCCAAACGCTTTCACCATTTCTGCGATTTAGTTGCATAACTGTTGTTAGCAGGGTACAGACCCCCTCTCACGCCCTCTGTGAATCAGCACTGATTGGGTCAACCAACTTTTTGGCTTGGTGTTTTTGTGGCCCTCTACTGACCTAACTACGAGGCGAAGACACGGTCCTGCTCGTCTTTCCGACCAGGATGCATATATGTTTTAACCCCTTTAAATAAAAATAAAAAATTCTTGCTACGGCCATAAACACGCATGTACATGCATTAATGGTCAGTATTATACACATTATGCAATGATTTATTTTTAGATATAATTATTCATGCATGATTTATACGGATTGGTGGGCTGGCTCTTACTCTCTGTTTTGTTCTTTGTTCCTCTTCTGTTTTCTCCTTCTCCTTCCCTTCAATACAGATGTCAGTGTCACTGTAATGCAGTATCCTACCCCTGAAGAAGAGGTTCTACCCATTTAGACAATCTCGAAACGTTGGGTTCCTGCCTCATCCTGAGACAGACTTGGGTCCTGTATTGCTACCAATTTTGTCACATGTTATCTTTGTAATGTATTGTACCTGTGCCTGTTCTCATTTACCTTGCTTACAGTCATTTCAATGTGTGTTCATTTGGAGTAGCAGCCTTTCATATATATATATTTTTTTCAATAAAACATTATTTTTTATCAAGAACTTTTTGGTAATTATACTCTTTTATGAGGTTCAACAGTCACCCAATTCAAAGTCCCACCCAAGGAAAACACACTCTTTGGAGTGTACTCTTGTACTTGTTGCATCTGGGATGTGGGTGCACTGACCTCTATATCCATACACTGAGACACATCCCTTCGTTTCTCTTTTGTATTTGGACGAGAAAACAGTTTGTGTGTATGCTTTTCCGAGTCTTCAAAAACGGCGCATGGTCAGAATCAAGGGAGAAAGGAAGCCGCTCAGGTGTGGAAGCTATGAGTAAGCACTTTAATAGTGTGAAACGCGTTAGCCAGATGTGATCAGTTTGTTGTGTTGTGCAGTGTGTTTTGGTTTCCTGAACCTTTTTTTTGGAATAAAGGCTTTTTAACTGGAGTGCTGCGTCCAGAAGACTTTCCTTTCTTCAATGGTCAGAATCAAGTATGAGACGGGAGCGTACCTCCTCGTAAAACTAGCGTTCGTAACGGAGATAGCACATTCGTCACGCTGTAACGAACTGAAAGCACGAAGACTGAAAAGCGCAAATTGTCTCTCACTAAACATTTACTAACACGCAGTAACACGAGATTAGCAAAAGCAGCCCAAGGGGTGGCGCCATGAGAATGGAACTTCCCCTTTATACTGCCATCATACATGTTGTACATCACCGCGCTTTACGACGACGAGATTTTGGATTGACAGTGTGTATGCAAGGAAAGCTTGACAAGAAACCCGTAGAGAAAAACAACATTTTTTTTGCGACGAGATTCTCGGCCGTGTGTATGAGGCTTCACTCTGAATGGTCTAAGGTTATCAGTGGTGTACCCCAAGGTTCAGTGCTGGGACCCCTTACTTTTTAATATCTTTATAAATTATATTGGGTCTGGGGTCAAAAGTAACATTTCTGTCTTTGCAGATGACACCAAGCTATGCAGTGGAATAACGTCCACTGAATAGCTTGATGTCTCCAATTTACAAGCTGACCTCAATGCTCTGTCTAACTGGGTGACTATGTGGCAGATGAGGTTTAATGTTGATAAATGTAAAGTTATGCACTTGAGGGCTAAGAATATGCATGCATCATACATACTAGGGGGAGTACAACTGGGGGGATCCTTGGTGGAGAAGGATCTGGGGGTTTTCGTAGATCATAAGCTCAATAATGGCATGCAATGCCAAGCTGCAGTTTCCAAAGCGAGCAAAGTACTTTCTTGTATTAAGAGAGGTATGGACTCCAGAGAGAGAGATATAATTTTGCCCCTGTTCAAATCATTAGTAAGACATCATCTAGAATATGCAGTTCAGTTTTGGGCACCGATTCTCAAAAAGGATATTGGGGAACTGGAGAAAGTGCAGAGAAGGGCAACAAAACTGATAAGAGGCATGGAGGAGCTCAGCTATGAGGAAAGATTAGAGGAACTGAATTTATTCACTCTTGAGAAGAGGAGATTGAGGGGGGATTTGATCAACATGTGCAAATATATAAGGGGTCCATATAGTGAACTTGGTGTTGAGTTATTCACTTTACGGTCAACACAAAGGACAAGGGGGCACTCTATACGTCTAGAGGAAAAGAGATTTAATCTCCAAATACAGAAAGGTTTCTTCACATTAAGAGCTGTGAAAATGTGGAATAGACTCCATGCAGAGGTGGTTCTGGCCAGCTCAGTAGATTGCTTGTAGAAAGGCCTGGATTCTTTCCTAAATGTACATAATATAACTGGGTACTAACATTTATAGGTAAAGTTGATCCAGGGAAAATCTGATTGCCTCTCGGGGGATCAGGAAGGAATTTTTTCCCCCTGCTGTAGCAAATTGGATTATGCTCTGCTGGGGTTTTTCGCCTTCCTCTGGATCACCTGTGGGTATAGAATTGGGTATATGGGATTGTATGATATTATATATATTATTTTTTTATGGTTGAACTGGATGGACTTGTGTCTTTTTTCAACCTGACTAACTATGTAACATGTCACAGACTTATGTCTACATAAGGCATTAGGCGTATGTCGCATGGGCTCCTGTCTGCGTAAAACATATGACACATGCCGCATAGGCTCGCGTTTGCGCAAGACATGTGGCGTATGTCACATAGACTCATGTCTGCGTATAGCACATAATACGTCACACAGATTCATGTTAGCGTAAGGTGCATAGACACATGTCTACATGAGACACATTTTGCATACATATACATGGACATATGATGCATAGACACATGATTGCACATGGATACATGTTTTGCATTAACACATGCTTACTTGCATAAGCACATTTGCATAAATGTTGAATAAACACATGCTTGCTTATTAGCATAAACACCTTTGCATGAGCACATGTGTGCATAAATTAAACTGTATAGATGTGTGTGTTTTTTTGGGGCATTTTACTGCATACATAAATGCATGAACAGCAAGAATGCTTATATACTTGTGTGTTTCCATTCCTAGGTACCTACATACCGGCATACCTGGGTACCTTCATACATACATACGTACCTACAGTGTTGTATAGCGGTAGACCAACATGGTCTAGGCCTGCATCCTTGTGGAACTATGCATACATTTTTGTCTAATATAGTCACTTTATTGTGTACATGTTAGCCTAGCTAAATGACGCCAGAAGGGAGAGGCGGCCAGGTGAGGCAGTGATCTGGCAGTGTTCATGTCTCCTGTTGGACCAGTGGCATCAGGGTATCTAAGCCACTGTGACACCCAATCTTGGATCAAGCCTGGTTAGTACTTGGATGGAAAAATAGCCCAGGAATACCAGTGGCTGCAAGTTTGTTTTTTCCCTCCTAAGTGAAAGAGGCATCTGAGGCTGCAGTGTTTTGAGAGTATCTCAGACCATAGGTTTTTAGGGCAGTCTCTGAGGTGGTTTGCTCCGTTCTTTAGCCAGCAGAAACCTGGTAGGTTAAGTGCACCTCTTGGGACTGTCTGGGTCTGCCACAGAAGTGTCAGTCCTTTGCCTTGCTTTGGCTCTTGGAGCAGAAGTTATGGGCTCATCATTGTGAGACAATTAAATGGTAGCAGTTCAAAAACCAAATAGGGACATGAGGTCTATCATAAGATCTCAAGCAGCTGAGCATCCTTCGGTTTCAAATAGCCTAGATCTGTTCAGTGATGACCTCTCTGCAAGAGGTAGATTTTGGGTACATAATCATTTGTAAATACACGTCTTCACGTGCCGGTTTGTTTTCAGGCTCATCAAAAATTTCTGTAAATGCAGTGGAAAGTCTTTTTTTGGGGGGGAATCTTCCCTTTGGGTTGGCCACAGCTCCGAAGGGTTCACAGAGCGTCTAGCCCCAGTGCTGGGTTTGCTGAAGACACCTCAATACTTATTACCTCAATAATCTTTGCTCAGGAAGCAGTTGATTCCAGGGGTTCCTTTAATATATTTCTGCAGGAGGAAGCTGTGTTTAGGTCGAAGCACATTTCCTACATACAGTCCTACTCCAGTTCTTGGTAGATGATCATTCTTTCGGTCTGGAACTTGAAGATCCAGGCATTGGATTGCTGGAGGGCTCTGTTCCGGGGAGTGTTGCACAGCTAAAGATTGGTGGTTGATGGTTCGGAAACTAGAAAGGTTGAATTTTTCCTTTCAGGTATTGGAAGATAATAGCCACTGAGGCCAGTTTTTCCATTTGGTTTGAGGATGGCTACAGTTCAGTGGATTTGGTCTCCACAGGAGAGTATACTGCCCATAAAAATCTTGGAGCTTTTGGCCAGTACGCCTTGCTCTGGATTATGGTAAAACCAGTTGTAAGTTCTATCTGGAAAAGCCTCTGTTTCGACTTCTGCCACATATTTTGCAAAGAATCCGGAAGGGGGTAACACTGATCATAATGTTAGCTGAATTAGCCCAGGAGGGCTTGGTACACTGACATAGCGAGTCTTGTGGGGGTTGCTCCTTGGACACTCCCAGTCCAGCAGGACCTAATGGTCTTGAGTCCTGTATCTCAGCACTGTTGAGCCCTGGAAGCCAGCTTCGGGGGACTTCAATTACAGGACTTGGAAATTATATATATATATATATATATATATATATATATATATATATATATATATATACACATTTTTTTTATTTTTTTTGCCTGGGGTGAAGCCAGGAAGTGGCACCCGCAGAAATATGAGAGTGGGAGATTTTATTTTTCATTCTCCAATCGGTAGGGGAAAGAGGATTGGCCTTAAGTACCATTAAGGGTCAGAGTTAGTCCCTATACATTTTTTTACAGATGCCTTTGTTTCTCATTCATACTTCATACAGCATGTAACGTAGACCGTCCCACCTGTAAGGCCATTCTTGTGTCCTTGGGACTTGAATTTGATCTTGACTGTCCTTGCAGAGGCAATTTTTTTTAACCAATCAGGGGATTCTGTTGGTCATATATCTCAGAAAGTGGCTTCTTTGGTGGCTATCACTTCACTAAGTGGAGTGTCAGAGTTGGCGGCTCTTTCATGCAAGGAGCCGTTCTTGGTCTTGCATCATGATAAGGTGATGTTGCGTCCTTATCCATTTTTTGCCTGGAGTGGTGTCTAGTTTTCACTGGAATCAAGACAATGTCTGGCCTTCTTTCCTGTTGGCAGGAGTAAGATCACAGCATACTATGGAGGTATTTCAGGCAGTCAGAATTACTTGAATTGTCAGCGCAGGTCAGGAATCCTGGTTTGTGCTGCCGGTAGAGCCCAGGATGGGAACGAGGCATCCAAGTTAACTATTTTCATTAGATTTGCCAGTCAATTATTCAAGCCTATTCCCTGAAAGGGCAAGGTCCCCTGCCCCTTTTTTTGGTAAAAGAGCTTGCTACCAAGTGTGTGGGGGCATCCTGGGCCATCCACCATCAGGTGTCAGTGGCTCAGGATTTTAAGGCCATTACAAGGTCTTTTGTTCATACATTCACAGAATTTTAACAGATTGATATCAAAGCCATGGAGCATACTGCTTTGGCCACAGTATGTTTTGGGCGGCAGAAGAAGTCATTCTCAGGTGGCAGTTTCTGTGATTGTGTCTCCCTCCCCTCAAGTGCATTGCTTTAGGACATCCCATATAGTCATTATTATGGTTGCTCTGTGTCCCATAATGTACAATAAAGAAAATATGATTTTTTCGTCATACTTGCCTATAAAATCCTTTTCTTGGAGTACATCACAGGACACAAAGGTCCCTCCCATCTTTTTTGTGATATTCATTGCTTTGCTACAAAACAGAGGTCCTTCCTGTGTAGGAGGGGTTTTATCTGCCAGTGTCCATCCACCAGTAGGTGGAGCGTATAACCCATATAGTCATTATAATGGTTGTTCTGTGTCCCATGATGTACTCCAAGAAAAGGATTTTACAGGCAAGTATGACAAAAAAATAGGATTTTTTGTACTCACCGTAAAATCCTTTTCTCTGACATCCATGGACTGACACGGTGTCTCTTAACACTTTACACGTGGGTTATGTCCCTGCTTGCAGATGTTGTCAGATGTTATACATACATTGTAAAAGCCAGAGCAGAACAGCCCCACCCAGGGGGCGGTCCCTCCGGACATAACCCTCCCACTGCAGTCAGCAGACCTCAGTTCATAACAAAGCAGTACAAAACATAAAAGAAAGGGTGGGTGCCGTGTCAGTCCATGGATGTCAAAGAAAAGGATTTTACGGTGAGTACAAAAAATCCTATTTTCTCTTACCATCCATGGACTGACACAGTGTCTCTTTACACTTTACACGAGGGATGTCCCAAAGCAGTGTCAAGAGGGATGGGAGCAGTATAAATGGAAAAACCCAAAAACTTCACTCCAAAGAAGGCAGAGCTCCTCAACGGAGGAATTATAACTTTAAGTAGCGGCCTGCAGCACCCTGCGGCCGAAGGAAGCATCCGAAGATGCAGCCACATCAACCTTATAAAACTTAGAAAAGGTATGAACGGATGACCAGGTCGCCACCTTGCACACTTGTGCAACCGACGCTTGATGTCGGAAAGCCCAGGAAGCACCAATTGCCCTGGTAGAA
The DNA here is from genome assembly GCA_029206835.1 of Rana muscosa. Lineage (NCBI taxonomy): Eukaryota > Metazoa > Chordata > Amphibia > Anura > Ranidae > Rana > Rana muscosa. The sequence goes on along the minus strand of CM055127.1, from coordinate 310,818,512 downwards.
TGCGCCGTAACCGGCAAGAGAGGCGCCCGCCCCTTGAGAGCATAGGCTTGAATGACGGTTTGTCCGATCCACCTAGAAATGGTGGCAGACGAGCCGCTTGGCCCTGTTTTGGACCAGAGACAGTCACAAACAGTAAGTCAGACTTCTGAATAGAAACAGTAGCAGACAGGTACACCCGCAAGGCTCATACCACATCCAATGCGTGAAGCGCAAACTCTCTGGGATGAGAAGGGTGAGGACGCAAGGACGGGAGGACAATGTCCTCATTTAGGTGAAAGGCCAAGACCACCCTTGGCCAAAAGAAGGACGCGGACGCAACACCGCCTTATCCTTAAGGATGACTAAATATGGCGACTTGCAGGACAAGACTGCCAACTCAGACACTCGTCTAACAGAAGTGAATGCCACTAACAAGGCCACCTTCTGAGACAAAGTCAAGAGGGGAATATCCTTGATAATCCCAAAAGGAGGTTCCTGGAGGACCGAGAGCACCAAATTCAGATCCCACGGTGGGAGATGAGGCTAGACAGGAGGGAGCACATGGCGAACCCCCAACACAAGGTGCTAACCAAGAAATGACTCACTAGAGGTCGCTGAAAGAAGACAGCCAAGGCCGAAATCTGATCCTTAAATGGTACTCAAAGCCAGCTTTTGGGTCACCCCACGCTGCGGAAGACACAGGATTCTAGGGACGGAATACGTCCGAGGACGCCAGTCCAGCTCTTCGCACATTGCGATGTAAGCCTACCATGTATGGTGAAAGATCTTTCTGGAGAAGACTTCCGTGCCCTAAACATGGTCAAAATGAACGGGTCCGAGAGACCTCGGTCCTTCAACACCTGGCTTGTAACAGCCATGCCCTTAAAGCCGGAGACTGTAAAGCCGGATGAAATATATGACCTTGAGACAGAAGGTCCTCCCTTATTGGCAACCGCCAGGGAACGTCCGCGAGGAGACGTACCAGATCAGCATACCAATGACGCCGAGGACAATCGGGAGCAATTAGGATCACCGGAGTTCCCTCGGTCGCCACTCTGCGCGGCAGACGAGGGAGCAGCTGCAGCGGAGGATAAACGTATATCAGGTGATAAGGACTCCATGGGGCCGCCAACGTATCCGAGGCATCCGCCAAAGGATCCCTAGATCTGGCCACAAACCTCGACACCTTGCAATTGAGTCGAGAGGCCATCGGTCCACATCCGGCGTGCCCTACCGTCGGCAAAGGAGCTGAAATATGCAAGGACCACTCTCCGTGGTCCAGTGTCTGGCGACTCAGATAGTCCGCCTGCCCATTGTCTATGCCCGGAATGTAAACGGCCTACAGAGCCGGCACGTTTTCGTGGTTAACATACGCCACCGCCGTGGCGGTGTCAGACTGGATCCTGATGGAGCGGACCTGTAATCTCTCCGATCCCGAGGAGAGGCACCGTCCGATTGCCCGTAATTTCCAGAACAGCGATTGGTAAATGGGCTTCGTCCGGAGTCCAAAGCCCTGACGTCCGTCTTGAGTACCGCCCATCGGACGGGGAGGAACGACTTTCCGGACCGAAGAGCCGAGGATCTCAACCACCATGTCAGGGACGCCCTGACCAAGTGACTCACCTGGACCTGAAGATCCAAGGACAACAGGGATTTGTCCCAAGTGGGCAAGATCTCCTTCTGCAATGCCCTGGTGTGTGATTGGGCATACGGAACGGCCGCGAAGGAGGCCACCACGAGTCCCGGGACTCCTATGCAAAAACGGATTGACGACCATTTTCGGGACGACAGCACCCGCACTGCAGACTGAGAGTCAGCAACTTCTCCGGAGGTAGGATACCTTTGCCTCCAAGGAGTCCAGAATCAGACCTAGATACTCCAGACACTGAGTCGGGACCAGGACTGACACCCGAATGTTCAGGAACCACCCAAAGTCCCAGAGGGTCTGATTGACTATAGTCACTTCTAAGTCTGAGACACTTACTGCTCTTAGCAGAAGATCATCCAGATAGCCCATGACAGCAATGCCTCGCTGTATCAGAAGGGCTAGAACCGGAGCAAGCACCTTGGTGAACACCCTTGGTGCCGAGGCTAGGCCGAAGGGAAGAGCCACAAATCGATAGTGGACTTCGCTGATCGCAAAGCGCAGAAACTTCTGGGGACTTGAGCAGATCGGAACATGCAAGTAGGCGTACTTGAGTCCAAGGACGCCAGAAAAAACTCCCCTCGACGGAGTGTATTGATCACCTGCGAATGGATTCCATGGGGAACTTTTGCACCTTCACCAAGGCCTTCAGGGTCTTGAGGTCCAAAAAAGGCCGAACCCCGTCCCATTTTTGGGACGACAAACAGATTCGAGTAGAATCCCAGAAAATTCTCCTGTGACGGAACCGGCACAATCACTCCGGACCTGATCAGATCCTGTACAGCCCCCAAGAGGGCTGCCCGATGGGTAGGAAGGAGAGGGAGATTCGAGGGAAGGAATCTGTCTGGGGGCCAGGATGGGAATACCATCCCGTATCCTGAGGTGACCACCTCGCACACCCACCGGTCGGAGATTCGGGAAGTCCACCGATCCGTGACCTGCGAAGTCGTCCCCCCACCCCAGAGTCGGGCAGAGGCAAGACTTCATGCGGAGGCAGGCTTGTGAGCCGCTTGTTTGGCTTACGCACCAGAGGCACTTGTGTCCACCAGCCGCACTGCCGTCAGTCTGAGAGGGTCTACCCGTGGACTCCGACTGACGAAAAAGACCCATTTTTTGCTGGAAAGGAAGGACCCTGTTTGTGGCGGGCCTCCTTACCCTGCTAGTATAAGGAAGAAGAGTGCTTTTACCTCCCGTGACATCCTTGACGATGTCATCCAGGGCAGCACCGAAAGGTCTACCACCTTTAATGGTAGATCCGTCAGGAATTTCTTAGAGGCTAGGTCAGCAGACCAGCATTTCAACAAGATAAGACGACGCAATACCACCGCCGAGACAGAGGCCCTGGATATTAAAGGGGCCGCGTCCAACGTGGCGTCGCACACATAAACCAGGCCCTGCACCAGTTGGTGGGCCAGAGCAACTGTGTCTGGAGGAAGATTATGCTCCTGTACAGCTAGGTGCAACATTTTTGCCCAACCTGTAAGTGTCTGAGACACAAGGGTCGCCGCTACCACAGGCCGTAGGGCGGGTCCCAACAAGGCAAAACATGGCTCTGCTCACCACTTCTGACCTCCTGTCAGTGGGGTCCTCAAACGTAGGAGTCCCCTCCATCGGGAGAGTGATGGCCTTGTTTAAGCCGGGTGACTGGAGGGTCGACCACTGGGTGAGAAGCCCACTTTTTAAGTAGGGCATTCCAAAGGGGCATCTGATAGACAACGCCTCGGGACCATAAAAATCTTCTGCGGCTTTTCCCAGACCTTATCAATGAGCTAGTCAAAGAAAGTTACATATGGAAAAACCTCTTTAGAAGGCCTGGCCTTAAAAGAACCAAAGGAGACTGAATCCGCCTGAGGTCCTGCATCCGCAGCATTTAGCTTGAGAGTGTCCCTCACCGCAGTCATGAGTACACCAACAAGCGCCCTGTCATTTACTGACTCAGAACTGGAGTCTTCCTCATAAGGAATGTCCTGTTCAACACCATAAAACATATTCAGAACTAGGGTCCTGAGCGGTAGTGGCTAGGCCCATATCTGAATCAGCGCACACCCCTTGTGTAGATAAAGTGGGAAGAGGGCACCTTTTTTGCTCCCTTGCGCTTGCACACCACTCCCATCCTGGTCAGAAATGATTCCAGGACTGCCCGAAACAGGTCCATAGGGACCGCAGGTGCTGAAGCACTGCCTGTTGCCACTGACATGTTAGGGGAAGCTGGTGACACAGACTCCATATTGTCCCCCTCTGAGACTCCTCAGATAAAAAGTCCACCCACAGGCTGTGCTGACTGAGGAGGGGGCGCCCAGGGGACTCACCAAACTGGATCAGAGACCGCTCAGTTCCGCTGTCTGTGTCCCCCTCTTACCGCGCTGTGTCAGCGCTGGTGAGCTGTGAGGAGACTGTGAGGAGATTTGCGCTGTTACGGCAGTGTTAGAGGCCAAAACTAGTGCTGAAAAGCGCGCGAGCTACAAGAAAATGGCCGCCGCACTTCACTGAGGCGATCCGCGGCAAGATGGCCTCCATGACGCAGATAAAGTGAAACAGCACACACACACAGTGCCACTCGGCGCTCAGGCCCCAAAAAAACACACAAAAAGGCCCCAAAGCATATAATGCTACAGCTGTTACATTGGACTTATGGCTAACACCACCTGCTTCACATGTTTACTGTTCTACTAGCCTCTGTTTGCTGGATATGTATCTCATTCATATTTGAATGCATTTATGTTTTCATACATCTTTGAAGCGTTGTTAGAGCATTAGCCTGAGTCTTGTATCAAGAACCAATAGACTGTCATTTTTTTATGTTTATATGTACTTTTTGACTATTTTGCTATAATAAATACCCCTAGTTTTTTACATTTTCCATTCATGTGCCGCCTAAAGTCCATTTTTTAGTTCATTTAATAATTTTCCCCACAATCATATACACAATCACGTACCTCCTGGTACATGGGGCGGTCGGTATCGCTTCAGGAGCGATCCGTGATGAGGGGGCGGCCATTGGTTTCTGGCCACCCCCTCGCGATCGCTCCCGGCGAATGAGAAGCTTCCCCTGCCTGTGTAATGTATACACAGGCAGGAGGAAGTGATGTCATCTCTCCATGTGGCGCTCTATTCGTCCAGAGCGCCGGGGAGAGAAGACATCAGGTTAGTGCACCAACAGCCCACTGACACCAGGACACAGGTACACTTTCCACCCCCGCAGATCGCACCGCAGATCGCACCGCAGATCGCACCGCAGATCACCCCCCAGCCCCCATTCACAGTGTCACTGATTGCAGTGATCATTTATTTACTGATCACTGCAATCAGTGACATTTGTGATAGTAAAAGTGTCAGGGCAGTTAGTGTTAGGTCCCTTTAGGTCCAGGGTAGCCCCCTAACCCCCCCATGATAAAGGTATTAACCCCCTGATTGCCCCTAGAGTTAACCCTTTCACCAGTGATCACCGTATAAGTGTCACTGGTGACACTGGTTAGCCAGTTAGTTATTTAGGCTCCCCATCAGGTTTTCATATAGCGCCAGGTACCTCCATATATTACCTAATAAAGGTTTAACCCCTTGATCGCCCCCCAGGTAACCCTTTCACCCCCTATCACCAGTGCCACCAAGCGATCGTTTTTCTGATCGCTGTATTAGTGTCACTGGTGCCGCTAGGTAGCCAGTTATTTTTTTAGGTTCACTGCCAGGTTTTTATAGCATCAGGTACCCCCATATACAACCTAATAAAGGTTTTAACCCCCTGATTGCCCCTAGAGTTAACCCTTTCACCAGTGATCACTGTATAAGTGTCACTGGTGACACTGGTTAGCCAGTTAGTTATTTCGGTTCCCTGTCAGGTTTTTATAGCGTCAGGTACCCCCATATATTACCTAACAACGGTTTTAACCCCCTGATTGCCCCTAGTTAACCCTTTCACCAGTGATCACCGTATAAGTGTTACGGGTGACGCTGGTTAGTTAGTTTACTTTTTATAGCATCAGGGCACCCGCCGTATATAACCCAATAAAGGTTTAACCCCCTTATCGCCCAGCGGGTGATATCAATTAGGTTTTAGCGTCAGTTAGGGTCTGCGTCGCCCCAGGCAGCATCAGGTTAGTGCCAGTAACGCTAACACCCACGAGCAAAGCACACACCTCCCCTTAGTGGTATAGTATCTGAACAGATAAATATATGATCAGATCTATACTAGCGTCCCCAGCAGTTTAGGGTTCCCAAAAACGCAGTGTTAGCGGGATCATCCCAGATACCTGCTAGCACCTGCGTTTTGCCCCTCCGTCCAGCCCAGCCCACCCAAGTGCAGTATCGATCGATCACTTACAAAACACAACACACATAACTGCAGCGTTCGCAGAGACAGGCCTGATCCCTGCGACTCCAGTGCTGTAGGAGGCGATTTCACCAACACAGTTAAAAAAAAGAGCATATATGCCGAAGCATGGGGGCAGCAGGGGCGGAGGAGAAATTTTGCTCCTAATGCCGCATACATACGGTCCAAATTCCGACGGAGGCTTGCCCGTAGAAAAGTCTGACCGTGTGTACGCGGCATAACTTTTGCGGGAGGATGCCCCTATGCTTCGGCATATATAAATGGTGCATGTATGCCCATCATTAGAAGTGGGTGGATGAAGGGAGGTATTCTAATGGTGGGCATACCCACCGATCGATCTTTTTTTCTATTCAGCCAACAGGCTGCATGAAAAAAAAGGATTACAATACATGTCCAACAAGGACTTGCAACGTACTGGTATGTTGCTGGACTTTGAATGGTTATACCAGAATGATGCCTGCGGGTTTAGGTATCATCTTGGTATCATTCTTTTCAGCCAGCGGCCGGATTTCATGTAAAATCAATCCTAGCAGCTAATTAGCCTCTGGACTGCTTTTACAAGCAGTGGGAAGGAATGTCCCCCCCCCCCGGATATAACAAGCGCCATTGGGAAATTGGGAAAGCATTTTATCACACCGATCTTGGTGTGGTCAGATGCTTTGAGGGCAGAGGAAAGATCTAGGGTCTAATAGACCCCAATTTTTTTCAAAAAAAGAGTACCTGTCACTACATATTGCTATCATAGGGGATATTTACATTCCCTGAGCTAACAATAAAAATGATAACAAAAAAAAATGAAAGGAACAGTTTAAAAATAAAATAAAAAAGCAAAATAAATAATAATAAAAAACACCCGTCCCATCCTGCTCTTGCGCAAAGGCGAACGCATGTGTCGGTCTGGCGTCATATGTAAACAGCAATTGCACCATGCATGTGAGGTATCACCGCGAAGGTCAGATCGAGGGCAGCAATTTTAGCAGTAGACATCGTCTGTAAATCTAATGTGGTAACCTGTAAAGGCTTTTAAAGGCTTTTAAAAATGTATGTAATTTGTCGCCACTGCGCATTTGTGCGAAATTTTAAAGCATGTCGTGTTTGGTATCCATGTACTCGGCCTAAGATCATCTTTTTTATTTCATCAAACATTTGGGCAATATAGTGTGTTTTAGTGCATTAAAATAAAAAAAGTGTATTTTTTCCCCAAAAAATGCATTAGGGCAAATACTGTGTGGAAAAAAAATGCAACACCCACCATTTTAATCTGTAGGGCCTTTGCTTTAAAAAAATATATAACGTTTGGGGGTTCAACGTAATTTTCTTGAAAAAAAATATGTTTACATGTAAACAAAAAGTGTCAGAAAGGGCTTTGTCTTCAAGTGGTTAGAAGAGTGGATGATGTGTGACATAAGCTTCTAAATGTTGTGCATAAAATGCCAGGACAGTTCAAACCCCCCCCCCCAAATTACCCCATTTTGGAAAGTAAACACCCCAAGCTATTTGCTGCGAGGCATGTTAAGTCCATGGAATATTTTATATTTTGACACAAGTTCCGTGAAAAAAAAAATATATATTTTCTTTTTGCACAAAGTTGTCACTGAATGATATATTGCTCAAACATGCCATGGGAATATGTGGAATTACACCCCAAAATACATTTGGTTGCTTCTCCTGAGTACGGGGATACCACGTGTGAGACTTTTTGGGAGCCTAGCCGCGTACGTGACCCCAAAACCCAAGCAAAGCCTTCACTCCTCACTGCCTATCAAAGTTTCGGAGGCCATGGAATGCTCAGATGGCACAAAACGCCCCCAAATGACCCAATTTTGGAAATTAGACACCCCAAGCTATTTGCTGAGAGGTATGGTGAGTATTTTGCAGATCTCACTTTTTGTCAAAGTTTTGAAAATTGAAAAAAGAAAAAAGAAAAAAAAAATGTATTTTCTTTCTTCATTTTCAAAAACAAATGAGAGCTGTAAAATACTCACCATGCCTCTCAGAAAATAGCTTGGGGTGTCTACTTTCCAAAATGGGGTAATTTGGGGGGGTTTTGTGATATCTTGGCATGTTATGGCCTTCAAAACTGTGATGGGTAGTGAGGAGTATAATCAAAAATTTGCGCCCTTAGAAATCCTGAAGGCGGTGCTTGGTTTTCGGGGCCCTGTACGCGGCTAGGCTCCCAAAAAGTCCCACACATGTGGTATCCCCGTACTCAGGAGAAGCAGCAAAATTTATTTTGGGGTGTAATTCCACATATGTGCATGGCATGTGTGAGCAATATATCATTTAGTAAAAAATATTGGGTATTTGCAGCGCTTGCAGAAAAGTAAGTGAGCAAAGAAAATGTGTCACAAATGCTTGTAGCACAAACATCTATAAGTAAATAACTTATCTAACATATCAACAATTATGGTATAAAACAATAGTGAACAAACTTAAAGTTCATTAAATAGCAGTTATATCACTCCTGGAGAACTGAGTGTTTCCACACCAGAAATCAGTTGTTGGTTCCTAGATGAAAAAATCCCTTCTAATGGCCCCGCTCATCAGATAGGGAAATAATAAGAGATCTCACCAACTAAAGTCCAGGCAGACTTCATCTCATGTAGATGGGCTCCATAGTACCAGCAGCAAAGACATTTAAATGACCATATGGAAAGAAAAGGAAAACATACATGTGAAGTACCGCTAGTAAACAGACAGCATGGCGCTGCTCACAAAGAGACTCACAGGACTGCAGTGATAAACGAGCGTCAGTGTTGTTTCCCGGGTACACAGCGTGCGTTCCACCGAAACCGGAAGTAGCGTCACTGGTTCTGAATTGGCCGGAAATTACGTCAACGCGTTTCGCCCCTCCTCCAGGGCATCATCAAGGACATCACTTCCGGCCAAGAAAGTGAGAATTTATATGCGCCGAGGTCTCCGCCTCTTTAACACATAAACCAATTAAAATAACAACAGAACCTCTAGGCGTAAAAAAACGCCCACTTCCTGATCACATCATTGCCCATCACTTGTCAAGAAGGAAAACTTTAATATAACAAAACATTGACAATGATAGCAATAGAAACGATCCGATAGAAGTTCATTTAAACAGTAAAAACACTTATTGCATTATAAAAATCAATGTAAAAAAACAATATAAAAGTTATGCAATTAAATGGGGGCTGATTGTAAACAAGGTTAATTATATATAATAGACTAGTAGATATTTCGTTGGTGGACATACACATAGAAATAAATATAAAAATAAATATAAAAATAAACAATAATGAATAAATAAAATAAAAATAAAAAATAAATAATAAATAAATAAAAAAATAAAAAATAAAAAATAAAATATAATAAATAATAAATAAAAAATAAAATAAAAAATAATAAATTATAAAATATAAAAATAAAAAAAAAATAAAAAAAAAAATAAAATATAATATATAAATAAAAAATAAAAATAAAATAAATATAAATAATAATAATAATAAAAAAAAAAAAAAAAAATTAAAATTAAAAAAAAATAAAATAAAAAAAAAAAAATATGTGTGTGTCCAGCAACATCACCAATTAGATAAGAAACAATTTAAATCTAGTTCGATGTTGAGGCCATTCGGGCTTAAAGTACCTAGCCTATGTATCCACTGGGTTTCATTACGTGAAATTGCTTGTTTGAGATTTGAACCTCTCCAATGAGCTTCCACTTTATCAATTCCACAAAATTTCAATCCTCTCGGATCTCTATTGTGGAATAATCTGAAATGATTAGACAGGCTATGATGTTTAAACCCTTTCTTTATTCTATTTACATGTTCCCTTAACCTAACACCTAATTTTCTTGTGGTTCTTCCCACATAATGGAGCCCGCATGGGCAAGATAATAGGTAGGTTACATGAGTTGTTCCACAAGTAATAATTTTTTTAATTTCATAAGTCTTGCCATGAATAGAAAAATGAGTGGTTTTTCTCACCCTATTTCTGGAGGTGCGACAGATCACACATCTCCCACAACTAAAAAAACCTGTCTGATCTAGAAAAGTAAAAGTTTTCTTGGGGGGGTTTACAACATTATGTGCCAATTTTAGCCTCAAAGTAGGAGGTTTAGTATAAATAAAATGGGGTGCAACAGGAAGAACATTTGTTAGATCTTTATCTTTTAGTAACAAAGGCCAGTGTTCCCTAATAATTCTTTCAAACTGTTTATGTCGTCTGGTATATCCTGTTAGAAAAGCAGTTCCATAATCTTTTTTTTCACGAGCTTTCTTTTCAAAGAGATGTTTTCTATCCATATCATGGATATCTTCTCTGGTTCTATTCAGAGTATTGGTGTTATATCCTTTTTCCTGAAATCTCTTCAGAATTACCTGAGATTGGATATCATAATCTTCAATTTTATTACAGTTGCGCCGTACTCGCAACATCTGGCTTTTTGGTATTCCACTCAACCACCTAGGATGATGGCAACTCCCTAGTGGTATATAGCCATTCCTATCCACCTCTTTGAAGAAGGTACGTGTAAGTAACTTGCCATTCTCCTTAAAGATAACCAGATCTAAGAAATTGACCGACTCGGAACTGGATACTTCTGAGAAAGAAATACCACATGAATTGTTGCTGATCTCTTCCAAAAAGCTATAAAAGGAATCTCTTGATCCTGCCCAGATAATAAAAATATCGTCGATATAGCGTTTATAGAAGCTCAACTGTGGTATATCTTTGCCATAAATAGCTTGAGACTCCCACCAACTCATAAAGAGGTTAGCCACTGATGGGGCATACTTCGCGCCCATTGCAACCCCTCTTTTTTGCCTATAGTATTTTTTCTCGTGCCAAAAAAAATTATGGCTCATAGCCAGCTCTAAAGCTTCAAATAGGAAATCTGTTTGTAAGGGCTTGATATTGGTGGTATCCAAAGCCCATTTTACTGCTTCCAAAGCTTGATGTTGTTGTATATTTGTATAAAGGGAATTAATGTCAACACTGGCAAGAATACAGTCCTGATCCACTAAAAGAGGATCAAGGAATGTTATAAGATCTTTACTATCTGTGGATTGGACTCTTTATTTTCAAGAATTGGGGAATATTTGGATAATTTTCTTCAACCACTAGTGCAAAAATGTCCTGCATACCTTAAAGATAGTAAAGATCTTATAACATTCCTTGATCCTCTTTTAGTGGATCAGGACTGTATTCTTGCCAGTGTTGACATTAATTCCCTTTATACAAATATACAACAACATCAAGCTTTGGAAGCAGTAAAATGGGCTTTGGATACCACCAATATCAAGCCCTTACAAAAAGATTTCCTATTTGAAGCTTTAGAGCTGGCTATGAGCCATAATTTTTTTTGGCACGAGAAAAAATACTATAGGCAAAAAAGAGGGGTTGCAATGGGCGCGAAGTATGCCCCATCAGTGGCTAACCTCTTTATGAGTTGGTGGGAGTCTCAAGCTATTTATGGCAAAGATATACCACAGTTGAGCTTCTATAAATGCTATATCGACGATATTTTTATTATCTGGGCAGGATCAAGAGATTCCTTTTATAGCTTTTTGGAAGAGATCAGCAACAATTCATGTGGTATTTCTTTCTCAGAAGTATCCAGTTCCGAGTCGGTCAATTTCTTAGATCTGGTTATCTTTAAGGAGAATGGCAAGTTACTTACACGTACCTTCTTCAAAGAGGTGGATAGGAATGGCTATATACCACTAGGGAGTTGCCATCATCCTAGGTGGTTGAGTGGAATACCAAAAAGCCAGATGTTGCGAGTACGGCGCAACTGTAATAAAATTGAAGATTATGATATCCAATCTCAGGTAATTCTGAAGAGATTTCAGGAAAAAGGATATAACACCAATACTCTGAATAGAACCAGAGAAGATATCCATGATATGGATAGAAAACAGCTCTTTGAAAAGAAAGCTCGTGAAAAAAAAGATTATGGAACTGCTTTTCTAACAGGATATACCAGACAACATAAACAGTTTGAAAGAATTATTAGGGAACACTGGCCTTTGTTACTAAAAGATAAAGATCTAATAAATGTTCTTCCTGTTGCACCCAATTTTATTTATACAAAACCTCCCACGTTGAGGCTAAATTTGGCACATAATGTTGTAAACCCCCCCAAGAAAACTTTTACTTTTCTAGATCAGACAGGTTTTTTTAGTTGTGGGAGATGTGTGATCTGTCGCACCTCCAGAAATAGGGTGAGAAAAACCACTCATTTTTCAATTCATGGCAAGACTTATGAAATTAAAAAATTTATTACTTGTGGAACAACTCATGTAACCTACCTATTATCTTGCCCATGCGGGCTCCATTATGTGGGAAGAACCACAAGAAAATTAGGTGTTAGGTTAAGGGAACATGTAAATAGAATAAAGAAAGGGTTTAAACATCATAGCCTGTCTAATCATTTCAGATTATTCCACAATAGAGATCCGAGAGGATTGAAATTTTGTGGAATTGATAAAGTGGAAGCTCATTGGAGAGGTTCAAATCTCAAACAAGCAATTTCACGTAATGAAACCCAGTGGATACATAGGCTAGGTACTTTAAGCCCGAATGGCCTCAACATCGAACTAGATTTAAATTGTTTCTTATCTAATTGGTGATGTTGCTGGACACACACATTTTTATTTTAATTTTAATTTTTTTTTTTTTTATTATTATTATTATTTATTTTTATTTATTTTTTATTTTTATTTATATAATATATTTTATTTTTTTTATTTATTTTTATATTTTATAATTTATTATTTTTTATTTTTTTATTTATTTATTATTTTTTATTTATTATTTATTTATTATTTATTATTTATTATTTATTTTTTTTATTTTATTTATTCATTATTGTTTATTTTTATTTTTATATTTATTTTTATATTTATTTCTATGTGTATGTCCACCAACGAAATATCTACTAGTCTATTATATATAATTAACCTTGTTTACAATCAGCCCCCATTTAATTGCATAACTTTTATATTGTTTTTTTACATTGATTTTTATAATGCAATAAGTGTTTTTACTGTTTAAATGAACTTCTATCGGATCGTTTCTATTGCTATCATTGTCAATGTTTTGTTATATTAAAGTTTTCCTTCTTGACAAGTGATGGGCAATGATGTGATCAGGAAGTGGGCGTTTTTTTACGCCTAGAGGTTCTGTTGTTATTTTAATTGGTTTATGTGTTAAAGAGGCGGAGACCTCGGCGCGTATAAATTCTCACTTTCTTGGCCGGAAGTGATGTCCTTGATGATGCCCTGGAGGAGGGGCGAAACGCGTTGACGTAATTTCCGGCCAATTCAGAACCAGTGACGCTACTTCCGGTTTCGGTGGAACGCACGCTGTGTACCCGGGAAACAACACTGACGCTCGTTTATCACTGCAGTCCTGTGAGTCTCTTTGCGAGCAGCGCCATGCTGTCTGTTTACTAGCGGTACTTCACATGTATGTTTTCCTTTTCTTTCCATATGGTCATTTAAATGTCTTTGCTGCTGGTACTATGGAGCCTATCTACATGAGATGAAGTCTGCCTGGACTTTAGTTGGTGAGATCTCTTATTATTTCCCTATCTGATGAGCGGGGCCATTAGAAGGGATTTTTTCATCTAGGAACCAACAACTGATTTCTGGTGTGGAAACACTCAGTTCTCCAGGAGTGATATAACTGCTATTTAATGAACTTTAAGTTTGTTCACTATTGTTTTATACCATAATTGTTGATATGTTAGATAAGTTATTTACTTATAGATGTTTGTGCTACAAGCATTTGTGACACATTTTCTTTGCTCACTTACTTTTCTGCAAGCGCTGCAAATACCCAATATTTTTTTCCTTTTTGAGGTGTTAGACCTCTTGTTGCAGCAGCTGCGGAGCTATCAATTTATTTATCAATTATCACTGCACAGTCTGTAAGCGCGGGTTTTAATTTTTATAAATAATATATCATTTAGTGACAACTTTTTGTATTTTTTTTTGTCATTATTCAATCACTTGGGACAAAAAAAGCAATTTCCTTGGGGTGTCTACTTTCCAAAATGGGGTCATTTGGGGGGGGGGGGGTTGTACTGCCCAGTAATTTTAGCACCTCAAGAAATGAAATAGGCAGTCATAAATGAAAAGCTGTGTAAATTCCAGAAAATGTACCCTAGTTTGTTGACGCTATAACTTTTGCGCAAACCAATAAATATACGCTTATTGACATTTTTTTTTTACGAAAGACATGTGGCTGAATACATTTTGGCCTAAATGTATGACTGAAATTGAGTTTATTCGCTTTTTATTATAACAAAAAATAGAAAATATCTTTTTTTTTTTTCAATATTTTTGGTCTTTTTCCGTTTATATCACAAAAAATAAAAATAGCAGAGACAATAAAATACCATGAAAAGAAAGCTCTATTTGTGGGAAGAAAAGAACGCAAATTTTGTTTGGGTACAACATTGCATGACTGCGCAATTACCAGTTAAAGCAGCGCAGTGCCAAATTGTAAAAACACCTCTGGTCTTTATGCTGCATATTGGTCCGGGGCTTAAGTGGTTAAGGTTTGACATGATGGGTATTCCATTTACTCGGGTAATTTGTGTTTTTGTGCCCCCTAAAATTTACTTTTAATGTGTGGTTTTTTTTTTTTTTTTTTTTTTTTTTACTGAAATTGGAACTACTACAATTTTATTCTCTGGCCACTTCGCATCCAGGCCAATTCTGATACTTCGCTCCTACATGTAAAAATCATCATTTTTTTTGCTAGAAAATTACATAGAACCCCCAAACACTATATATGTTTTTTTAGCAGAGACCCTAGGGAATACAATGGCGGTCATTGCAACTTTTTATCTCGCACAGTATTTGCGCAGCAATTTTTCAAATGCGTTTTTTTTGGGGGGAAAAAAAAACAGTACAGCTAGCCCAATTTTTTCGCATAATATGAAAGATATAGTTATGCAGAGTAAATAGGCAACGCTTTATTTATTTTTTACTGGTTACATGTTTTGAGTTACAGAGGAGGTCTAGGTCTAGAATTATTGCTCTCACTCGAACGTTCGCAGCGACTCCTCACATGTGTGGTTTGAACACAGTTTTCATAGGTGGGCGGGACTTGCGTATGCGTTCGCTTCTGCGTGTGAGCACACGGGGACAGGGGCACTTTAATTATTTTTTATAAAAAAAAAAAAAAAAATATTTTGACACTTTAAAAAAAAGAACAAGATCACTTTTATTCCTCTTACAAGGAATGTAAACATCCCTTGTAATAGGAATATGACATGACAGGACCTCTTTACAGTGAGATATGGGGTCAGTAAGACCCCACACCTCACCACTAGGCTGGGAAGCCTAAAATCCCCCCCCCCAAAAAAAAAAAAAACATCCTAGCTTCCCAGCCGAGGCAGCGACATTTTTTTTGGAATGCAGAGGCCGGGCGTGACGTCATAACATTGCGCCCGGCCTCCAAAGATCATAGAGACTCCAGCGACCATCTGGTCCGCCGGAAATCGCTATGATCTCTCTATGATCAGCATCCGGAGCGGCGGATCCATTCTCCGACTCACCTATCGCAGTGATGAGTCGGTAAAAGCACCGAAGGGTGGCGGAAGGGGGGGATGTCTCCTTTCGCCGCCCGTAAGAACAATCAAGCGGCAGAACAGCCGCTATGATTGTTATGGTGTAGGGAATCGCCGGCTGAAAATGACAATATCTGAATGATGCCTGTAACTGCAGGCATCATTCAGATATAGCCCCACAAATTCAAGGACGTCATATGACGGCCTGGGGGCACCAAGTGGCTAGGGTGTCTGCTTTCAGAAAATATATAATGTTTGGGGGTTTTATGCCATCTTCAGGATTAAATTTTTTTTTTATTTGTCCAAAAAACACAAAATCTGCTCTTGCTGTGAAAGAGGTCATCTTCGGGAACTAGTTACATGTTTCAACCGTAAGATTTGTTAGTTATAAAAACTGGCACCTTAATTTTTTAGCTGGCTCCTAGATTCAAAGCAAATTTGTCAAGCCCTGCTCTAAATGGCTTACTGGAAAAATCATAGCTCATCCAGTAAGGTCCAGAAAGAAAACGGCATACATAGAAAATTTACGTGGAGTTCCAATTACACTGCTGGCAATATTTTTTTACTGGTGGGATTGTGCATTGATGATATATGCATTTGATGATCTATGCACACATGGAAAACTATCAATATAAAGAGCACTTTAAGTCATTTATTACTACATACAAAAGGCTTTGGTGTATGGGATCCAAAAAAAAAAATATATATATATACACAGTATATATATAAAAAAAAGAAAAATCTCTGTGCACTCAATGCAACATTTTGGCACATTTAATTTCCATGACTTGCATAAGGACATTATTATACAATACAACAGTGTTTCCTAAACTTAAAAATGTGCCCCTAGCTTAGGCTGGCCATACATTATACAATTTGTTTGTACAATTTTCTTTTAGATTTACCAAAATCATGAGGTCAGACCTAAACACTTTCAATTTGTATGCAATCAGGCAGGCCCTTGCATTACATAATCAAAATGTAAATCTAAAGGACATTGAAAAAGAAAATTGTATAATGTATGGCCAGTCTTAGTTAATGAGGTGAGGTATTGTTGACTTCCATAACTCAATCAAATGAAAGCAAAATGTTTTTTTTTTTTTTTTTCCTTGTAGTATTTTTTGAGTACTTTTCCTTGAGTATTCTTTGCAAAGTAAAATGTTCACCACATTCACTAAGCTAAGGGAAAACTCCTTTGCAAAGTGAACAGCCAATTTTCCTTTAGTAAAGTCAGTGGAAAGAAATTATACAAACATGATCTAAAATCAGGGAGGAGCTGGGTGACGTCACTTCCAGCCAAAACCGTAAGGCTAGTTGTTTGCTTCTTTCCTTATGCTGGATTTTGTGTATTTTAATGGAAGTTACAATTTTACTTCACTATGGCGATTCTTCTCGCTATACATGCTCACTGCCTGGTGAGCGGAGACTCAATTTAAAGTGACAGTCTGTGAAAGAATATTGTGATTATATTGCACCACTACTGGTTTACTGGACTTCAATTTTTTTATTCACTATTTATTTCAAACTTTATATGAACTTTTAAAGCACTGGAAGTGGACACGTTAATTCATAAACTGGTAATTTTTACTATCACCATTTATTTTGGTTTATGTACTTATATTTATTATTTAGATTCACTTATTAGCCTCCTGCTGTTTGCAGCACTGACCATTTGTGCTCACTACCCAGTAGGGCATAATTTCTTATTTATTCACAGGTTTTTTAACATTTGCACATACTGCTATTGCCCAATTCATCTGGCCCTATCTTCTACACAATTTGTTTGGATTTTATTGTTAATTTGGTATTTCTGGCTATTTTACTTGATCACATGAGAGGTAGCATCACATTCTCTATTACTCATGATCCAAACTCTGCTGTAGAGGGACTGCAAGAAGCTGAGTCCAAATCAAAATTCAGATACTAACACTGTTTGTATAAAAAAAAACAAAAAAACATATCAATATATACACCTGGAGTTCTACATTAAAGTGGTTCTAAAGTCTTATGCCGCGTACACACGATCATTATTCACGGCGGTTAAAAAACTGCCGTGAATAATGTCATTTAAAACGGGGGAACAGCTTGTTCCCCACACACGGTCGTTTTTCACGTCATTTTTTCTCTTGACGAGAAAAACGACCGTCTGTGGGCTCCGCGGCAGTGTTTCCCTATGGGAAACACTGCCGCGGAAAACATGTCGGAAAAAAACGACGAGAAAAATTAGAACATGTTCTAATTTTTCTCGTCGTTTTTAATGCCGTTTTTCTCGTCGAAAAAAACGACAGAAAGCCCACAGACTATCGTTTTTCTCGTAGAATGGGAAAAATGTCGTTTTTTTCGCCGAGAAAAACGGCCGTGTGTACGCGGCATTAGGCTCCATATACACAGAAGCTGATAAACTGCAGTTTATTGGCGTTTTTTTTAAAAGCCCATTAACTGCACTCTATGTTAGCCTATGTGTTCATGTACACATAACGTTTTTTAGCTTTAATGAGCAGTGGAGTTAATGGGCTTTTTTCTGAACGCAAGAAATTTGCATTCAAAGTGCCGTTTTTCAGCAGAAAAAAAACTCAAAACGCCGAAAAACGCTCATAAATGCTCAAAAACGCTGGCCGCGAGCGTTTTTTAGCGTTTTTTGGTCCATTGAAATTTTTTTTATTTTTTTTTAAAAGCTAAAAAAAGCTACACTGAAAAACGCTAATAAAAGCTGGTAAAAAAACGCTGATAAAAGCTAGCTTTTTCTGCTGCTTTAACCACTTAACGACCGCCCACCGCCGATTTACGTCGGCAGAATGGCACGGACAGGCAGAATCACGTAGATCTACGTGATCGCCTTTGTGCAGTTGGGGGGTCCATCCGGACCCCCTTCACTGCAGTGAGCGGCCGTTAAGTGTTCGGGAGCGATCAGGCATGAGGGGGCGGCCGCTCGATTCCGCCCCCCCCCCTCGTGATCGCTCCCGGCCAATGAAATTGCTTCCTCCGCCATGTGATGTAAACACAGGCTGGAGGAAGTGATGTCATCTCCCTCGCCGCGGTCTTTTCGTTCCCGGCGCCGAGGAGTGAAGACAGAGGTTAGTGCTCCAACAGTCCACTGACACGTAGGTAAACATAGGCACACAAATCACCCCCCAGTCACCCCCAGATCACCCCCCAGGTCACCCCAAAGCCCCCAATCACAGTGTCACTGATTGCAGTGATCATTTATTTTACTGATCACTGCATTTAGTGTCATCTGTGATTGTAAAAAGTTGCAAGGCAGTTAGGATTAGGCCCCTTTAGGTCCAGGGTAGCCCCCTAACCCCCCCTAATAAAGGTTTAACCCCTTGATCACCCCCCAGGTAACCCTTTCACCCCCTAACTTCAGCGTCACTAAGCGATTGTTTTTCCGATCGCTGTATTCGTGTCGCTGGTGTTTTAGATAGGAAGTTATTTTTTTTTTAGGTTCGCCGCAGGTTTTTATTGGTGTCAGGTACCCCCATATTTAACCTAATAAAGGTTTTAACCCCCTGATTGCCCCTAGTTAACCCTTTCACCAGTGATCACCATATAAAGGTTACGGGTGACGCTGGTTGATTAGTTTGCTTTTTATAGCATCAGGGCACCCGCCGTATATAACCCAATAAAGGTTTAACCCCCCTGATCGCCCGGCGGGTGAGATCAATTAGGTTTTAGCGCCAGAGAGGGTCTGCGTCGCCCCAGGCAGTGTTAGGTTAGTGCCAGTAACGCTAACACCCACGCGCAAAGCATACACCCCCCTTAGTGGTATAGTATCTGATCAGATCTATACTAGCATCCCCAGCGGTTTAGGGTTCCCAAAAACGCAGTGTTAGCGGGATCAGCCCAGATACCTGCTAGTACCTGCGTTTAGCCCCTCCGCCCAGCCCAGCCCAGCCCAGCCCACCCAAGTGCAGTATCGATCGATCACTGTCACTTACCAAACACAACACACATAACTGCAGCGTTCGCAGAGACAGGCCTGATCCCTGCGATCGCTAACAGTTTTTTTGTAGCGTTTGATATATTTGCTGACGACAGTCAGGTGCTTTTTTTCCTGTGAATCTTACTAGTGTACCCCTAAATTTAGAGCCCAAAATGGCAAGTCGAAGGTACACTAGTAAAGAGGCCTACGAGATTCTGAGCATGACAGATAGTGAAGAGGAGGTCACGTATCTGTCAGATTCAGGCTCAGAATATCTTCCCGTAGAAGACAGTGACGTCAGCGGCCCCACGTCAGATAGCTCTGACGACGAAGTTGAGGTCCCTGCTAAGGTCAGGCGTACCCGATCCCGATCTTCTGAGGTTGTTGAGGAGCAAGAACCGCAGGTCTCTCGTATCATGGAGCAGAGTAGTACTAGCGCCGCTATTCCTTCTGGTGAACTGGCAAGCACCAGCGGCCTAGTACAGCCTGGACGCACATCCAGCACTGCAGTAACACTTGGTGACGTGGCGAGTCCCATAAGTGCAGTTCAAGCTGGCGAGGTGGCAAGCACAAGTAGTGTCCCGCTGCCACCAAGAAGACAAAGGCAGGCCCGTCGTGCCCATACTGCCCTTCCTGCAGAATTCGCCTATCCTGATTGGGTCCCCACCACTTCTGCAGAACCCGTACTTCCCCCATTCACTGCCCAACCCGGTATTCAGGTGGAAACAGCTGATTTTATGCCAATCGATTTTTATTCGCTGTTTTTCACGGAAGATCTCTACAGATCTATTGTGGACCAGAGTAATTTATATGCTGGTCAATTTATCGCCGCTAACCCCCAGTTGCCTAAAATTGCCAGAAATTGGAAACCAATTACGGTTTCCGAATTTAAGACCTTTCTGGGCCTTTCCCTCAACATGGGCACACATAAATTTCCGTCATTGCGTGCTTATTGGTCCACGCACCCAATTGACCACATGCCCGTGTTCTCTGCCTCCATGTCCAGGGCACGATACAAGCAGATTTTGCGGTTCATGCACTTCAACGACAATGAACTTTGTCGTCCACGTGGGGACCCTGAATACGACCGGCTCTATAAAATTCGGCCCCTCATAAACCACTTCAACAAACGTTTTGCAGCCTTGTTTACTCCCGATCAAGTTGTCTGCGTTGATGAGTCCCTGATTAAATTTTCTGGCCGCTTGTCTTTCAAGCAGTACCTTCCCAGCAAGCGTGCCAGATACGGGGTCAAGCTCTACAAGTTCTGTGACAGGGCAACAGGCTATGTAGTGAACTTTACGGTTTATGAGGGAAAAGACAGTCAGATTGAGTCGGTCAACTGCCCGGATTACATAGGGAGCGCTGGCAAGATAGTGTGGAACTTGGTGTCACCCTTATTCGGAAAGGGGTACCACTTGTATGTGGACAATTATTACACGAGCGTGCCACTGTTTAGTCACTTGTTTGATCATAAGATTGGAGCATGTGGCACCGTGCGACCTAATCGCCGGGGCTTTCCCCAGCGGCTTGTAGATGCCCGTCTTAGGCTGGGGGAGAGAGCCTGCTTGAAGTGTAATAACTTGCTCGCTATGAAGTGGAGGGACAATAAGAATGTTTTCCTTCTTACCTCCCTTCATGCAGACACGACAGTCCAAATTCGTACGGCGACTGGTGTTGTGGAGAAACCCCTCTGTGTCCACGAATATAACCAAAATATGGGAGGGGTGGACCTCAAAGACCAGTTGATGGCGCCGTATCTAATTGACCGTAAGGCGAGACGCTGGTACAAAAAAGTGTCTCTATCATTATTCCAATTGGCTTTGCTGAACGCTCATGTGCTATACAGAGCTTCAGGCGGGACGTTATCTCTTCTAAAATTCCAGAATGAGATAGTCACAGAACTCCTGTATCCAGGCGGTTCTGCACCTCACCATCCCCAACCAAATGCAGTAAGCCGGCTGCATGAGAGGCATTATTCGTATGTCCTCCCAAGTACCCCTACCCAAAGCCACCCCCAAAAAAGATGTCGTGTCTGTAGCAAGCGCGGATTTAGGCGTGACACCCGTAGTTTTTGTCCACTCTGTCCTGACAAGCCTGGTCTTTGCCAAGGTGAATGTTTTGAACGCTACCACTCAAAAGTGAAGTTTTAGCGTAGGGTACAGCATTTCACAGACTAGGACACACTTACACAGGGTCTCCCAAGATGCCATTACATTTTGAGAGACCCGAACCATTACAGTTGTAAAGTTACAAAAAAAAGTGTAAAAAAGAAAAAAAAACGTAAAAAACAAAACACAAAAAAAATATAAAATAAAAAAACCAAAAATAGTTGTCGTTTTATTGTTCTCTCTCTCTCTATTTTCTCTCTATTGTTCTGCTCTTTTTTTACTGTATTCTATTCTGCAATGTTTTATCATGCTTGCTTTTCAGGTATGTAATTTTTTGTTTTCAGGTGCGCCATTCAACTGCAGCGCGGAATTATTTATCTTGACAGCAACAGTGTTTGCTCCCACGATACATAAAGCCGTGACTCCAGTGCTGTAGGAGGTGATTTCACCACCACAGTTAAAAAAAAGAGCATATATGCCGAAGCATGGGGGCAGCAGGGGCGATTTTGCTCCTAATGCCGCGTACATACGGTCGAAATTCCGACCGTGTGTACGCGGCATAACTTTTTTGCGGGAGGATGCCCCCATGCTTCGGCATATATATACCGTACTCAGGAGAAGCAGCAGAATGTATTTTGGGGTGTAATTTCACATATGCCCATGGCATGTGTGAGCAATATATCATTGAGTGACAACTTTGTGAAAAAAAAAAAAAGTTTGTCATATTCCCGCAACTTGTGGCAAAATATAAAATATTCCATGGACTGAACATGCCTCTCAGTAAATAGCTTGGGGTGTCTACTTTCCAAAATGGGGTCATTTGGGGGGGGTTTGTGCTATTTTGGCATTTTATGGCCTTCGAAACTGTGATAGGTAGTGAGGAGTGAAATCAAAAATTTGCGCCCTTAGAAATCCTGAAGGCGGTGCTTGGTTTCCGGGGTCCCGTACGTGGCTAGGCTCCTAAAAAGTCCCACACATGTCATATCCCCGTACTCAGGAGAAGCAGCAGAATGTATTTTGGGGTGCAATTCCACATATAACCATGGCATGTGTGAGCAATATATCATTTAGTGACAACTTTTTGTAATTTTTATTTTTTTTTGTCATTATTCAATCACTTGGGACGAAAAAAAAAAATATTCAATGGGCTCAACATGCCTCTCAGCAATTTCCTTGGGGTGTCTACTTTCCAAAATGGGGTCATTTAGGGGGGTTTTGTACTGCCCTGCCATTTTAGCACCTCAAGAAATGAGATAGGCAGTCATAAATTTAAAGCTGTGTAAATTTCAGAAAATGTACCCTAGTTTGTAAACGCTATAACCTTTGCGCAAACCAATAAATATACGCTTATTGACATTTTTTTTACTAAAGACATGTGGCTGAATACATTTTGGCCTAAATGTATGACTAAAATTGAGTTTATTCGATTTTTCTTATAACAAAAAGTAGAAAATATCATTTTTTTTCAAAATTTTCGGTCTTTTTCTGTTTATATCGCAAAAAATAAAAATCGCAGAGGCAATCAAATACCATTAAAAGAAAGCTCTATTTGTGGGAAGAAAAGGACGCAAATTTCATTTGGGTACAACATTGCATGTCCGCACAATTTACAGTTAAAGCAGCGCAGTGCCGAATCCCAAAAACAGGCTTGGTCCTAATGGCCCGAAATGGTCCGGGGCTTAAGTGGTTAAAAACGACCGTTTTTGAGCTTCTGTGTACATGGAGCCTTAAGGGTTTTTTTTTTTTTTTGTAGGCTCTAAAGAAGAAGGTATCCCTTCGAAACATGTAAGCCAGCAGTGGTCCTGAAGTCCTCTCACCATTTAGAGACTGTCATACCTAGATTGACTGCTACCATTTAGAGGCTTTTACAAAACAAATTATCTTCACGTTTGAGTATTTTTAAATCTGTTTTTACAAATAAATTTACTAAAGGATAATGCACAAGGCTGGTGTACCCTCTATTCTCTATTTCCTCCCCCTTATACCTACTCGAGCCTGATACCGATCCAGTTATGTGCATGAAAGCAGCGGCTCTCGCCATCATCTCCCTCATCACTGGGCAGACTAAAACAGTGGGAGCCATTGGCTCCCACTGCTGTCAATCAAATGTTGTGATGAGGGAACAGGGCAGAGCTGCCTAGTCTGTGTCAATGGACATAGACAGGGCGGCTCAGGAGGGCGCTTACATGAGTGCTTGCATAAAGAGTGGCTTTCTATAGAGGCACTCGCTGAAGAAGAGGAGCCAGCAGTGCCGACGGGGGACCCCAGAGGAGAAGGTTTAGGGCTGCTCTGTGCAAAACCATTGCCCAGAGCAGTTAAGTATAACACGTTTATAATTTTAGTAAAAAAAAAAAAGCCCAGGTCGAGCACTAAGCCCAGGAGCTGAAATGATCAGCCCCTGAGCTTCAGATCTTGCTACACAATGCTCCTTTAAAGCACTTGTAACAGATCATTGTAAACTCCCCACTGACCATATCCAGTACCCCTCATGAACGGAAAAAAAAAAAGAAAAAATGAAAAAAAAATACTGTATATATAAACCTACATATATACACACATACTTTAATGATCACAAACCTGTGAAAAAGTAATCTGACGGAATCTTAAAGAGGAGCTCCAGCCTGTAAAAAAAAAAAAAAAAAGTCAGCAGCTACAAAAACTGTAGCTGCTGACTTTTAATATATGGACACGTACCTGTCCAGGGATCCTGTGATGTCGGCACCCCAAGCTGATTCGTCAATTGGCTTTGGGTGCAAGTGCCGGCATCGTGGATAAGGGAAACCAGCAGTGAAGCCTTTGCATGCGCTAGTCACACTACGCTTTCTGTATGGTCCTTCTGTCTTCTGGGACCTGTGTGTGTCCTAGAAGGCAGCGAGGGGAAAGAGGAGGCACTGGAAATGTTGTAGATCGCCGATGGCGATCTTACCCAAATTGGGAGCAGGTACCTGTCAAAACGAGGTGAATGACCACCAAATGTGGCAGTGGAGGGTGCACAGAAGCAGAACTTCGCCTTTTGGGTGGAGCTTCGCTTCAACTTATTAGTATGTAACAGTTTATGCAAACAGTTTTCCCCCCTTGCCTGCATTGCAATGTTGCATCAAAAGGAGAATAAAGCCTTTCAAAAGTAAAACATATGTTCCCTTTGAGATTTACCATTCCATTACACAAAAGTTGTACTATTCTGATACAATTTTAAACCATAGACCTTGTTGATTACATTTTGCTGTAAATTTATAGGGATATGCAAATAACAGATATTGTGTTAGGGAAAAACTATAGGAACATTATTATTATTTTTTTCAATAAAAACCAAGGAAATAAAAATAATTGCATCTACATTTGCTACGAAATTAAGCCATATCTGTCCTAAAATAAATAATATGTTGGGGTACTAGTAACATTAAAAGGTTAAAAAAAAAGAGGATTTAGGGAGTAAAAAGACCATGGACTCAAGCCATTAAATCTTTAACATGAACTGGTAAGATCATTTTTAATTAATCAAAAAATACTGTAGCTTCCCCTTCAACCTAATGACCAACAACACATTACTAAAACTAAAAAACAAAAACAAGAGAAAAGGCACGTTTGAGAAATTGAAAAAGTGTCCATTACAGGCTTCAGGAAACAAAGAAAAGAAAAAAAAAAAAAAAACAAGTATTACTTAAAGGACAGAGAATGCATCAAAGTGTACTGACAGGGTCACCCACAGAACTAGGACATAAAATAGACTCATTCTTCCGAATCACACTTATACTGACAGTGTAGCCCTGAGATACTCAACAAAAAGATTCCCATTACATTAACCTAGACATTACAAAGGAGGTAGACTCACTGACATGGAGTCAAAAGAACACTCCGCAGACTGCATGCAGTCTAATACACTTCAATAAAACATCAGTGAAGAAGGAAGAATTTTTTTAAAAGCACTTCCACTGCTACAAAAGGATATTCTGCTACTAAAAACCTCTGATCTCACTGTTCAGAACTTGCTTGATACCCATTTCTGTTCTCATGATTTCCACTGGTAGCCAAAAAAGACTTTTTTCTTTTAAAAATGACATTATCATAGGAATGGATATATTGGTTTCTAAAGTACAATTCTTCTGTACATTGACCCTGTGAACATACTTAAGAACTCCTCTAATTTGGCATCCCTGTAGGGTAGATTCAGGGCAACCAAGTAGAAAAAAAAATGACTGGGACTAATCTAAAAAGTTTTATTTTCTCCCAACAAGAGGCAGATGCCCTTTCACAATTACATGGAAATGTCCATAGTGTATTAGTTTAACCACTTCCATACAGGGCACTTATACAGCTTCCTGCCCAGACCAATTTTCAGCTTTCGGCGCTGTTGCACTTTGAATGACAATTGCGCGGTCATGCTACACTGTACCCAAACTAAATTTTTATCATTTTGTTCCCACACATAGAGCTTTCTTTTGGTGGTATTTGATCACCTCTGCAATTTTTATTTTCTGCTAAAATTTTTAAAAAAGACAGAAAATTTTGAAAAAAAAAATGTTTTTGTTTCAGTTACAAAACTTTGTAAATTAGTAAGTTTTCTCCTTCACTGATGGGCACTGATGGGGCTGCACTGACGGGCACTGATAAGGCAGCGCGGATGGGCACCGATAGGCAGCGCGGATAGGCACCGATAAGCGGCACAGATGGGCACAGATGGGCACAGATAAGCGGCACGGATGGGCACAGATGGGCACCGGTAAGCGGCACAGATAAGCGGCACAGATGGGCACAGATAGGCGGCACGGATGGGCACCGATAGGCGGCACGGATGGGCACCACCGATAGGCAGCATGGATGGGCACTGATAGGTGGCATGGATGGGCACTGATAGGTGGCATGGATGGGCACTGATAGGTGGCATGGATGGGCACTGATAGGTGCCAAACAATAATGCCTGCCAATCAGTGATGCCCATTGTGGGCACTGATTGGCATCCATTAGGGGCACTAACTGGCATCCATTAGGGGGCACTGATTTCAATCCCTGGTGGTCTAGGGAGGTATACCTTTTAATGGACATCCCTGGTGGTTCAGTGGCATCCCTGGTGGTCCAGTGTGGGCATCCTCGGGGGGGCTGTGCTGATAATTGATCAGCACAAACCCCCCCCTGTCAGAGGAGCAGCCAAGTGAGGAAAAGCCGATTACCGTCTTTTCCTGTTTACATGTGATCAGCCGTGATTGGACACGGCTGATCACGTGGTAAAGAGTCTCCGTCGGGGACTCTTTACCTAGATCGGAGTTGCGGGGTGTCAGACTGACACCCTGCAACAACGATCGCCGCGATACGTGCCCCCGGGGGCGCGCAGCAGCTTAAAATCCTGAGGACGTCATATGACGTCCAGTCAGGATTTTAAAACCACTTTGCCGCTGTCAATCCTCTATAGGGCGGGCGGCAAGTGGTTAATTTTGCCCAATCACTGCACATTTCTTGAAGCAGCACACATGAGGGAGATGGCAGCAGGATACTGGTGATTGGGTTGAAAGGGGAACAAAAAAAAAAAAAAAAACAGTAAACACTGCCATCCACCTAATGACTTAAAGTGTATGTTTTCGTTTTGGAATGTGTGGGGAAGGGTAAAAGCCCTGTCATGTTTTACTGTTGTCAAGGGCTACATAAGATTTTCTCTCACTTTCTGTACTGCTGATAGGATAAAACAAGTAACAAAGTAAGCATAAAAAAATAAAAAATAAAATAGTAGCATAGTGGAAGGCTAGAACCTCTGTCAAATTTGTATACACTATATTACCAAAAGTATTGGGACACCTGCCTTTACACACACGCAAACTTTAATGGCGTCTTAGTCTGTAGGGTTCAATATTGAGTTGGCCCACCCTTTGCAGCTTCAAAATCCTGGGAAAGCTGTCCACAAGGTTTAGGACTGTGTCTATGGGAATGTTTGACCATTCTTCCAGAAGTGCATTTGTGAGGTCAGGCACTGATGTGGACAAGAAGGCCTGGCTCGCAGTCTCTAATTCATGCAAAAGGTGTTCTATCGGGTTGAGGTCAGAACTGTCAAGTTCCTTCACCCCAAACTCACTTATCCATATCTTTGTGGACCTTGTTTGTGCACTGGTCCGCAGTCATGTTGAAACAGAAAGAGGCCATCCCCAAACTGTTCCCACAAAGTTGGGAGCACAAAATTGTCCAAAATGTCTTGGTATGTTGATGCCTTAAAGCCTAATACACACGATCGGACTTCCATCGGACAAATCCGTGGATTTTTGTCCAAAAGGCGTTGGCCGTGAAATTGTTCTGCATAGAGACGGCAGAACTTTTTCAGCCAACATTCACAAAACTACGTGGTTTTTCTGCTCTTTAGCGCCACCCTTTGGGCAACTTCTGCTAATGTCTGATGGTTAGCATTGGTTTGGAGCATGTGTGTTTGTACTTTGGATTTTAGTCCAACGGAATTTGTGTACACACGATCGGATAATCCAACAGAATACATATGACAAATTGATAGTAGGGATGAGCTCCGGCGTGTTCACATGGAACATGTGCAGAGCCCGCCAGGAAGTCTGCACCGCGCTGCACTAATCACAGCCAGGGAGACATTTCCCGATCTCTGCAGAAGAGCACACACCGGAGCTCATCCCTATTTGAGAGCATGCCCAGCCAACATTTGTTGTCGGACAATTTGAGAGCATGCCCAGCCAACATTTGTTGTCGGAAATTCCGACAACATTTGTCCTGATGGAGCATACAGACGGTCGGATTATCCGACAAAACACGTCCATCGGACAATTGTTGTCGGAATATCCGATCGAGTGTACGGGCATTTAGAGTTCCCTTCCACCAAATGATTTGGACCAGTGCACAAAGCAAGGTCCATAAAGACATGGATGAGTGAGTTTGGGGTGGAAGAACTTGACTGGCCTGCTCCTTGCTTCCTTCATCATAGCTTAAATGATTTTAAGAGGAAAATGGCATGGGAGGATGGGTAATTTTAAATTATTTTCTGTTTCTATTAAGTGATTTTTAATTATGACTCCATGTGTCCCTTTTTCTCCAACAACCATGTTAGCCCTGTAGAAGGGAACACATGGGAACTATGAAACAGGTTGTCATATGTAACAAGGTGTAATACAATATTTGATTTTAGACTCATGGTGTAGAGCGGGGGGTCGATCGCGAGAAGGTGACAGGTAGATCTTGTGTCCGCAGTGCCGGCCCCACTATCAAAACAATTCCTTCCCGAATCCCGGGCAGCACACACAAGCAGCCGCTCTGCAGCATGGCTACACAGTACACGGACTCCTGTGTGATCCTCCTCTCACATGCGCCCACCCATTTTCTACATCTCACACAGGCACTCTGTTTAGATGTGAGGGGAGGGGACAGAAAGCAGCATGACTGAACAAGCAAGTAAGGAACTAATCGTTAGGGAAGGGCAAACAGTAGTGAACTGTATACTCTGATCTGTTAATGCCGAGCTACAGTATCTCACAAAAGTGAGTACACCACTCATATTTTTGTTAATATTTTAGTATATCTTTTTATGTGACAACACTGAAGAAATAACACTTTGCTACAATGAGTGAGAGTGATAACACCAAATGTAACACACCTGCTCCCCATTCACACCTGAGACCTTGTAACACTAACAAGTCACATGACACCGAGGAGGGAAAATGGCTAATTGGGCCCAATTTGGACATTTAACTTAGGGGTGTACTCAGTTGTGTTGCCAGCGGTTTAGACATTAATGGCTGTGTGTTGAGTTATTTTGAGCGGACAGCACATTTACACTGTTATACAAGCTGTATACTCAGTACTTTACATTGTAGCAAAGTGTAATTTCTTCAGTGTCGTCACATGAAAATATATAATAAAATATTTTCAAAAATGCAAGGGGTGTACTCACTTTGTAGGATACTGTATATACTCCTGATCTGGTAATGCCAAGCTGTATACTCCTGACCTGTGATGCTGAGCTGTATACTCCTGACCTGTAATGCTGAACTGTATAATCCTTATCTGTTAATGCTGAGCTGTATACTGCTGATCTGTTAATGCTGAAGTTTATACTTCTGACCTGTGACTGCTGAGCTATATAACTCCTGACCTGGATAAGTTCATATTTTTACATTGACATTTGTATTATATTTTTCTAAGGGCCAGTTAACAAAAGAATGTGGTTCAGGAAACATGCATTCCATGCACATTTCCCGCACTGCCGGTGAGCACACTGCCTTTGCGATCTGCATGCAGGTGCCAATGTATTAGTAACAGTCCCCCAAAGGCAGATCACAAACACAGTGCGTTTGTGGGCACAATATCACATGGTTCTGCAGTACCATGCTGTTTGCTGAAGCATGCTTTTGAAAGTAATGCATGCATTACTTTTTCTGCATTCCAGTGTAATTTGCAGTCCATTCAAATAAATGGGCTGTCAAAATGCACCACACAAGGAAAACATGGGAAATGCACAAGAGTGTGTGCCACATTACCGTGTGATCCAGGAGTGAATTGGCCCCAAGTTTTCTTCAAAACTGCCTTAATTTTTAATGGCTTTGCTAGGCTATCTCCCATAAATAGTGTGTTGTGCCCAGTGATCTTTGATTTCTCCCACGTTGTTCAGGTAGATCTTCACTACTCTACGGTTGCCTACCCCTGGTGTAGAGCTACAGTTGCCAGCAGTTCAGGAATTATTGGGAATCATTCTATGGAGGCCATGAGCAGTAAAAACAGAACAGTTTTATTTATTCTTCCTGACTATCTAAAAGAAAAAAAATATTTTGGCTTGACATACACCTAACCTAAAAAAAAATCATTACAAATCTCCTTCACATGACTTACATATATTTTCATATGCAACCAGAAGGTGGAGTTCTTGACTCTTTTAAAAGTATGTGTAAGTTTTCAATAAATGTCTGAAACGGAACAACTTCGATTGTGCTCGCTTTAAAAAAACTCACAGCACTCTGGGAATTTTTTGTCATGAAAGCACCTCTTAATACAGGGATTATGTATACGAAAATGTCGGTTTAAAAATGTATAAACCTAAACATTGCTATATAGTTGATATAAAATCATAATTTTTATATTTTCTCTTTAAGGAAACAATCAAAAGATGTAGGAAAAAGTCTTTATTGGAGATTATTTAATGATTTAAATGGGGCCTAATTATAAATAAATATCTAACTTTTAATTATACTGTTATTCTTATATACATTTAATATAGTTTGATCTGGTATTGGAACAACTTTAGAATAAATGCCTTCCTTGAGCATCTTACTTGCTCCTGACCCCCTGCTGCTGCCCAAAAAGTGTTATTTACAGGGATCTTCAATGCTTAGTAAAAATCTGGGGACACAGGACAATCAATGATGCAGATCCTAGTACTTTATGAAGTGTAATATTTCTTGATTTTAATTTATTAAAGCAAGGTCAAATCAATTAAACACTTTTATAACAGATATGTTTATACTGTAGTTATTACTAATATAAAAAAATGAGAATATGTATTAAATCTGTCATTATATATGTGATATGGTGTGGACAATATTGCCAGGAAGACAGCGATTGACAGATACATATGCACTGCCTACACAAATAAGTAACTATACAAAACCTTTAAGAAATAGAACAGTTCAAACTGGGGAAGGTTTTAAGCTATGGTAATGATAATTCACACCTTTACAAGAAAAATTACATTTCTGATGTGAATTTTGGTTACACTATGGGTAACGTACCTTAAAAATATATATCTGTGTGATGGCAGAGGTAAAGGTTCCCTTGCATTGGAAACAGAAAAAACCCTCCAAGAAAACACAGTCCATGGAACTTTCTTAAGACGGCTTTCCACACTGTATACAATTTACTGAAGGTTAGTCCAAAACTCGGCTTAAAAGTCAGAGTTGTTAAATTACCTTGCTTGACAACACAAGATAACACCTCCAAATCAGAAATCTGCATGAATCTCTCCACCCTTACTGAATTCATAGAGCAACTACTGTATTTTGCTGTTGTGCCACACCATGCCCTACCTACTTCAAGTGCTGACTCCTATCCCACATGGAACCAGCCTGCCCAAAGTCGTAGACAAAGAATTCCAATCCCTTCAGACCACAGCTACCATTTTGTGCACCAACCTGCAAGCCAAGCTCTTTAACAGTTTTTTTGCATGAATCCCTGCACAATCTTACATGCTATTAAATTCCCTCAAACACCCACTACGAATGCAGCAATGCCACCAGGATCTGACACCTGTTTTCAAATATACAAATTTTTTTTTTGTAAAATAAACAAAAATCTGATAAATAACAGATCCCCTTTATGATACTGGGTGACTGATGGTGTTTAGAAGTATTTCCTGACACACTGGAGAGCAGACACCAAAGTGTGTTCAAATTGCTAAACACAGTAAAGAAGATACTAATACAAACACAAATTATAGATTTTGACTTCCCGAGAAATCATTCAGGGTAAAAATGGAAAGGGTTGTTAGAAACAGCCAACCAAAAATTTGGTGTTCAACAGGGAGCACCCTTCCAGGTATAAGGGACCCCTATGCACAAATACAGTTTAAAATCTAACTAAATTCTTGTGTGCACAGGCATTGCTTCAAACACCAGATTTTAAACTTGAATGCAGCCCAGATCAAATGCATGTACTCGGATGCGAAAGGCTGTGTCTTACTTATTTGTGTCCTACTATGGCTTTATTGCAAACACATCTTCAATATGAAATGCTGCATTCAGAAAAACACAAAACAAGTCATACGCAGCCTCAGAACTACATTGTACCATTGAGGCAAATGAGAATCTACTAAACATATTTTTTGGCAATGTCCAGTGATTAGACAGTTCTGGTTGGAAGTTCAGAGGATAACGCAAATGTTTGCGAAATATCAGGTTCCTGATGATCCATCCTCCTTCCTGCTACAAAGTTCCCAAATCCCGATGAAAAGATATAAAAACTCAATAATATGTCACATGGTGAATGCAGCAAAAAGCTGCATATCTTTGTGTTGAAAGGAAATACGAACACCCCCTATTTCTATGTGGCTGGAAAAAAAATAGAAGAATTTGGATAATGGAAAATCTATGGCCCAGAGCTATGGGAAGAGAGGAACAAATTAATGAAATATGGGCACCTTGGGAAGAATTTGCAAAATTTGAAGATGGAAAAAAATTATTTGGAGAAGATAGAGAAGAATAAAATTGGGAATAGGGTCTGGAAGCTCCTTAGTGGAGATATAATTTCCGTCTAATGAGTCCAGCAGGCAGGGGAGGGGATTTTCCACCTTCCCCTTCCTCTCTTTTTTTATTTTTTTTCTTCTCCATTTTATTTTTTATTTTTTACGGCGGTGATGGGGTTGGGGCGCAGATGACTGCGATACATAGAATGGGAGGGAGGGGAAAGTAAAGACACAGACAAGTAATCCTTTTTTGATTTATTATTATTAAGATAACATAACTGATTGGCAATATGTAAAATGTTTTTTTTTTTTTTTTTATTATGTTTTCTATTATGTCGTTGACATTGTCTATAAGAAAAATATAGAAATAAAGAATTAAAAAAAAAAAATGAATCTACTAAACTGCTTTTAGACATCAAACGCAAGTAAACAACAACCATGTATACAAACACTATAGGATCCTGCTTAAAAATTGCTTCTGAGGCCTCATGCCCACGGGCGTTTTTTCAGCCGCGTTTTTGAGCGTTTTTTACAGCTTAAAAACGCCTGTCCATGTTAGTCTATAGCTTCATGTCCACCTAGGCGTTTTTGAGCTGTAAAGAGCATAGGCGTTTGTAAGCTGTAAAAAAAAAACAGGGCCAGTGCGTTCCTCAGCGTCAGAATTAGGCAGAAAAAAACGCGAGCGTCAAAAAACGCGCAAAAACGCGCACTAACGCACAAAAAACGCGCACTAACGCGCGGTCGCATTTTTAGCTCCGACGTTTTTTTTTTTTTTTCAAAAAATAAAAAAAAAAAAATATTTACAATAACATGGACAGGCGTTTTTAAGCTGCAAAAAACGCAGCTGTAAAAACGCCAGTGGGCATGAGGCCTAAAAATTGTTTTAACAGCCTGCATGACTGTTGCCGTACAATGTAACTACAGAAGTACATAATGTGTTCTGTCCATTCTCATTGTTTATCTAGGTATATACATCCAAAAAGCAAACTATGCTCATGAGGTTTTCCTTAGGCAAACTTGTAATAAATGCTAGAAAAACAGATAATTGCTCTGCGGTTTTCTAACCAGCCAGGATTCAAGGATCCATATGTCCCATATTGTAAAATGTTCCCAGTGAGCCTGTGATTTATGTAATCACAGTATCCTACCTTCTAGATTATACAGGGATTTTCTTTCAGACAGTCCACTCTAGAAGGCTACAATTCTTTAAAAACAAACACTATTTACTTTTCAGTGACAGCTTCT
The DNA here is from genome assembly GCA_029206835.1 of Rana muscosa. Taxonomy (NCBI): domain Eukaryota; kingdom Metazoa; phylum Chordata; class Amphibia; order Anura; family Ranidae; genus Rana; species Rana muscosa. The sequence continues at coordinate 310,784,563 of CM055127.1, read as the reverse complement.
CATAAATAAATGTGAAAAGTTGCAATTTCATACAGGGCCCCCTCCAAAGTTCACAGAACAGAATGCATCTGGCTCTCAAAGTTGAGCAAATGTGCGGTAAACACATATCAGTTATCTACACTGGTGGACATAAAAAGCAGGAATTTCAAATAGATGACTAGATGTCGTTGATGCATAGTGCTAACATTCTGAACAAGAGAATAATCACTTTCCTAAAGGCACAGCAGGGGTGAAATTAAATATCATATTTCTAAAAACAGTGTTCTGCATACACCTTTAAGTGATTTCCAAGGCTGAGTATTTAAAAACTTGATGAGATAACCTCTACATTTACTTAACAACATTGTGCATGTCACTGTAATAAATATCTATTTCTATTACCCCTTGGCAGCAAAGTGACTACAGATGGTAAGAATTATATAAATAATCCAGCTCTGCCAGCACTTGTACTGGTACACAGTGGAATTAATTGGAGCAGACATGTACTGATTTATTGTGAATGTGGTCTATTGGGTAGAGTTGTACAGAAAAATGCAGTAATGCTGAGGTTGAACTATAATGTTTAAAAGGAGCTTAATCTATACTCATAATATGCAATGTCAGAAGCCAGTGTGATTACATTGATCACCTTGATTAAGCCTTAAAGGGGTTGTAAACGTTCGTTCTTTATTTTCTAAATAGGTTCCTTTAAGCTAGTGCATTGTTGATTCACTTACCTTTTCCTTCGATTTCCCTTCTTCTAAATGTTTTTTTTTTCTTTGTCTATATTTCTCACTTCCTGTTTCTCCTCAGTAAGCTTGCCCCCATCATCCGAGCGGTGGTTAGTCAGCCAGAACAGCTTACTGAATAGCTTACTGAGGAGGAAAAGGAAGTGAGAAATTCAGACAAAGAAAACCAAGAAAAATTTTTTTTAGAAGGGAAATCGAAGGAAAAGGTAAGTGAACCAACAATGCACTAGCTTAGAGGAACCTATTTAGAAAATAAAAAAACAAACCTTTACAACCCCTTTAACTTATTTTAGCATAACATGAGGGATATGTATCTAACAGTTCTATGTGATATAAGGTTGGTAATCATTTGAGTATTAACGCTTTCGCTGCTAGGCCATGTACTTCACTTTTATCCTCAGATGGCCAGACCATTTTGGATTGTATTTAATTTTTTTCTTAATTTTTCACTTACAGCTTCCAGAGTTTTTAAAAGACCTCCCAAACCATAAATTATCTTAAAACAAAGGACTGGTAGACTAAAAAGATGATGCTACTGATCTTGTAGATTCTGTGATAATTATGCAAAGGTTTAACTAAAGTGATCTTTTTGATTAACCTACTAGAAACATTATTAACATTCATAAACACAATATAAATTACAAAGTTTCAACTAACTTCCTACCAAATCTTAAAGCTTAAGATGTACTGCGTTCCAAGTGTTTCGGGCTCCTCAGATTGCCCTGGGGAACTCTTGGCCCACGACCAGTACAATAGATGCTTACCCTCAACTTCAGCCCTTGGACTTTTGGCAGAAAGCCCAATTTTCTCACTTTGACCACCCTCCCCCCCGCATGACCTTATCCCCTTTTGAGTGTGTGTCTACCTGCTGAGACGCCCACTCTCTTTAATGGGAAATATCATAAACGCTCCCCCTAGGGACTTTAAACCACCTTTCATTACCAAGTGGGAATGCGATCTACACTTGACATTTACTCACGATCAACTCGACAAAATACTATTCTTTTCTCATAAAGTCTCTATTTATACCAAATATCAAGAACTGAATTCCAAGGTTCTGACAAAATGGTACTTGAATCTGGCTAAACTTAACTGCCCATACCCACTCACCTCAGACCATTGCTGGAGATGTGAGGGCACCCTTACGAATATCCTGCATGATTTCTGGGCCTGCAATCGGCTTCAGTTTTTCTATGCTGAAGTGAGACAAATCTCTCAAAAATTTACAAATCTTCCTGGACCCAGCCTGGTTCCTTCCGCAGAAGACTTACAGGTGCATCTCAAAAATGTAGAATATCATCAAAAAGTTAATTTATTTCAGTAATTTAATTCAAAAAGTGAAACTTAGATATTATATAGATTCATTACACACTGAGTAATACAGTGGGGATCAAAAGTTTGGGCACCCCAGGTAAAAATGTGTATTAATGTGCATAACGAAGCCAAGGAAAGATGGAAAAATCTCCAAATGGCATCAAATTACAGATTAGACATTCTTATAATATGTCAAAAAAAGTTAGATTTTATTTCCATCATTTACACTTTCAAAATTACAGAAAACAAAAAAAATGGTGTCTGCAAAAGTTTGGGCACCCTGCAGAATTTATAGCATGCACTGCCCCCTTTGCAAAGCTGAGACCTGCCAGTGTCATGGATTGTTCTCAATCATCGTCTGGGAAGACCAGGTGATGTCAATCTCAAAGGTTTTAAATGGCCAGACTCATCTGACCTTGCCCCAACAATCAGCACCATGGGTTCTTCTAAGCAGTTGTCTAGAAAACTGAAACTGAAAATAGTTGACGCTCACAAAACTGGAGAAGGCTATAAGAAGATAGCAAAGCATTTTCAGATGTCAATATCCTCTGTTCGGAATGTAATTAAGAAATGGCAGTCATCAGGAACAGTGGAAGTTAAAGCAAGATCTGGAAGACCAAGAAAAATATCAGACAGAACAGCTCGCAGGATTGTGAGAAAAGCAATTCAAAACCCACGTTTGACTGCACGATCCCTCCAGAAAGATCTAGCAGACACTGGAGTTGTGGTACACTATTCCACTATAAAGAGATACTTGTACAAATATGGTCTTCATGGAAGAGTCATCAGAAGAAAACCTCTTCTACGTCCTCACCACAAAAATCAGCATTTGAACTTTGCAAATGAACATATAGACAAGCCTGAGGCATTTTGGAAACAAGTTCTGTGGACCGATGAGGTTAAAATAGAACTTTTTGTCCGGAATGAGCAAAGGTACGTTTGGAGAAGAAAGGGCACAGAATTTAATGAAAAGAACCTCTGTCCAACTGTTAAGCATGGGGGTGGATCAATCATGCTTTGGGGTTGTTTTGCAGCAAGTGGCACAGGGAACATTTCACAAGTAGAAGGAAAAATGGATTCAATAAAATTTCAGCAAATTTTGGATGGTAACTTGATGCCATCTGTGAAAAAGCTGAAGTTAAAGAGAGGATGGCTTCTACAAATGGATAATGATCCTAAACACACCTCAAAATCCACGGGGGATTACATCAAGAGGCGTAAACTGAAGGTTTTGCCATGGCCTTCACAATCTCCTGACCTCAAAATTATTGAAAACCTATGGATAGACCTTAAAAGAGCAGTGCATGACAGATAGCCCAGAAATTTCAAAGAACTGGAAGACTTTTGTAAGGAAGAATGGGCAAAGATACCTCAAACAAGAATTGAAAGACTCTTGGCTGGCTACAAAAAGCGTTTACAAGCTGTGATACTTGCCAAAGGGGGCAGTACAAGATATTACCTCTGCAGGGTGCCCAAACTTTTGCAGACACCATTTTTTTGTCTTCTGTAATTTTGAAAGTGTAAATGATGTAAATAAAATCTAACTTTTTTTGACATATAAGAATGTCTAATCTGTAATTTGATGCCATTTGGAGATTTTTCCATCTTTCCTTGGCTTCGTTATGCACATTAATACACATTTTTACCTGGGGTGCCCAAACTTTCGATCCCCACTGTATATTTCAAGCATGTCTTTCTTTTAATTTTGATGATTATGGCTTACCCAAAATTCAGTATCTCAGAGAATTTGAATATTGTGAAAAAGTTCAATATTGTAGACTCATGGCGTGACACTCCAATCAGCTAATTAACTCAAAATGCCTGGTTCACAATCATGGGAAAGACTGCTGACTTGACTGTTGTCCAGAAGACAGTCATTGACACCCTCCACAAGGAGGATAAGTAAACAAAAAAAAAGAAGGTAATTGCTAAAGAAGCTGGCTGTCCAAAGAGTGCTGTATCCAAGCAAATTAATAGAATGTTGCATGAAAGGAAAACAGTGTGGTAGAAAAAGGTGCACAAGCAACCAGGGATAACCACAGCCTTAAAGCATTTGTTGAGACATTTTTTTTTTCTTTCTCAAGTTCCCTCTGATATATCACAGCAAGCTCTGCAGTGCATGTCATTTATAACAAATATGCTGTAGAATAGCTTACTTCAGAGCACCGTTCAGCGCTCATTTGACTGTCCGCTGGTCTCCTGTCCCGATGCGATGGCTGCAGGGTGAGGTCCTGGGAAACCCCCAATGACGTCAGCCGAGACGAGGAGAGGAGGTGATAGGCAATCAGTCACATGAGCCCTGAACGGTGCTCTCAAGTAAGCTATTCTACAGAATATTTTTATAAATGACATGCATTGCATTGCTTAGTGTATCAGAGGGAACTTGACAAAAATAAAACTGTTTTTTAGATCAGGAGGGGAGTTGACACTCAGAGAGGGGAGGGGGAGAGCACACAGGAGACAAAGAAGAGAAAGCTGCGGAAGACAGAGGCACGTACTGATGACTCCGGTGTCAGGGCTCTGCAGCCCTGATACATGGGAGTCAGCACAGAGGGGGGAGAGTAGAAACTGGCAGGATCAGCCAGGTTTTTTAGGTGTTACAGGAGGCCAAATGACACAGCACAAGCACTGTGCTGTATAACATGCTTTAAGGGAACAGGATTTTTTTTTTTTTGGGTTAAACACTTTAAGAGGATTCAAAAATTTGGGGGAGATTCAGAAGAGTGGACTACGGCTGGTGTCAGTGCTTCAAGAGCCACCAAACACAGACATATCAAGGACATAGGTTACAACTGTTGTATTCCTTGTGTCAAGCCACTCCTGAACCAGAGACAATGTCAGAAGCATCTTTCCTGGGCTAAGGAGAAAAAGGACTGGACTATTGCTCATGGTCCAGAGTGGAGAGGCACATAATCCAAGTTGCATAAGATCCAGTGTGAAATTTCCAGTCAGTGACGATTTGGGGAGCCATGTCATCTGCTGGTGTTGGTCCACTGTGTTTTATCAAGTTCAAATTCAGTGCAGACTTCTACCAGGAACCTCCAGAGCACTTCCCTCATCTGACCAGCTTTGATGATTTAATTTTCCAGCAGGACTTGGCATCTGCCCACACTGCCAAAAGTACCAAAACCTGGTTTAATGATCATGGCATCACTGTGCTTGATTGGCCAGCAAATTTGCCTGACCTAAACTCCATAGAGAATCTGTGGGGTATTGTCAAGCGGAAGATGAGAGACACCAGACCCATAAATGAAAATGAGCTGAAGGTCGCTATCAAAGCAACCTGGGCTTCCATAACACCTCAGCAGTGCCACAGGCTGATGGCCTCCATGCCACACAACATTCATTCAAAAGTAGCCCAGTCCAAGTATTGACTGCATACTATACTGTACATGGACATACTTTTCAGTATTAAAAATACTTTTTTTGTTATTGGTCTTAAATAATATTCAAATTTTCTAAGATACAAAAGTTTGGGTTTTCACTAGTTTTAAGCCGTAATTATCAAAATTAAAATAAATCCTTGAAATACATCACCCTATGTGTATAGAATCTATATAATATACGAGTTTCACTTTTTGAAAATTTTGAATAGAAATACTGAAATAAATTTACTTTTTTGATGATCCAATTTTATGAGATGCACCTGACCTCTGGAGGCAGACTCACACCCCCGTTATTATGCAGCTCGCTAAGGTTGAGGAAATAAACAGAATGGAGGGCCTAATCTCTACCGATTGAGATACTTGTGACAAATTTCTGAAGAAGTGGTTTTACAGGGACACATTTATGTTTTCTGTGGAGTACAGATCTATTTTGAACACATTTAACCCCTTGGTCGCCCCATAGTGTTAACCCCTTCCCTGCCAGTGACATTTATACAGTAATCAGTGCATTTTTATAGCACTGATAGCTGTATAAATGTCAATGGTTCCAAAAATGTGTCAAAAGTGTCCGATCTGTCCGCTGCAATGTCGCAGTCCCGATAAAAATTGCAGATCATCGCCATTACCAGTAAGAAAAAATAAATAATAATAATGAATATGTCATACATCTATCCCCTATTTTGTAGGCACTATAACTTTTGTGCAAACCAATTATTATACACTTATTGCAATTGTTTTTACCAAAAATACAGTTGAAAAAAAAGTATGTGAACCCCTTTGGAATGATATGGATTTCTGCACAAATTGGTCATAAAATGTGATCTGAACTTCATCTAAATCACAACAATAGACAATCACAGTCTGCTTAAACTAATAACACACAACAAATTTAATGTTACCATGTTTTTATTGAACACACCATGTAAACATTCACAGTGCAGGTGGAAAAAGTATGTGAACCCCTAGACTAATGAGATCTTCAAGCGCTAATTGGAGTGAGGTGTCAGCCAACTGGAGTCCAATCAATGAGATGAGATTGGAGGTGTTGGTTACAGCTGCCCTGCCCAATAACACACCAGTTCAGGGTTTGCTTTTCACAAGAAGCATTGCCTGATGTGAATGATGCCTGGCACAAAAGAGCTCTCAGAAGACCTATGATTACGAATTGTTGACTTGCATAAAGCTGGAAAGGGTTATAAAAGTATCTCCAAAAGCCTTGCTGTTCATCAGCCCACGGTAAGACAAATTGTCTATAAATGGAGAAAGTTCAGCACTGCTGCTACTCTCCCTAGGAGTGGGTGTCCTGTAAAGATGACTGCAAGAGCACAGCGCAGACTGCTCAATGAGGTGAAAAAGAATCCTAGAGTGTCAGCTAAAGACTTACAAAAGTCTCTGGCATATGCTAACCTCCCTGTTAGCGAATCTACGATACGTAAAACATTAAACAAGAATGAATTTCATGGGAGGATACCACAGAGGAAGCCACTGCTGTCCAAAAAAAAACCAAAAAAACATTGCTGCATGTTTACAGTTTGCACAAGAGCACCTGGATGTTCTACAGCAGTACTGGCAAAATATTCTGTGGACAGATGAAACCAAAGTTGAGTTGTTTGGAAGAAACACACAACACTATGTGTGGAGAAAAAGAGGCACAGCACACCAACATCAAAACCTCATCCCAACTGTGAAGTATGGTGGTGGGGGCATCCTGGTTTGGGGCTGCTTTGCTGCGTCAGGGCCTGGATGGATTGCTATCATCGAAGGAAAAATTATATCCCAAGTTTATCAAGACATTTTGCAGGAGAACTTAAGGCCATCTGTCCACCAGCTGAAGCTCAACAAAAGATGGGTGTTGCAACAGGACAACAACCCAAAGCATAGATGTAAATCAACAACAGAATGGCTTAAACAGAAGAACATACGCCTTCTGGAGTGGCCCAGTCAGAGTCCTGACCTCAACCCGATTGAGATGCTGTGGCATGACCTCAAGAAAGCGATTCACACCAGACATCCCAAGAAAATTGCTGAACTGAAGCAGTTCTGTAAAGAGGACTGGTCAAGAATTACTCCTGACCGTTGTGCATGTCTGATCTGCAACTACGGGAAACGGTTGGTTGAAGTTATTGCTGCCAAAGGAGGTTCAACCAGTTATTAAATCCAAGGGTTCACATACTTTTTCAACCTGCACTGTGAATGTTTACATGGTGTGTTCAATAAAAACATGGCAACGTTTAATTATTTGTGTGTTATTAGTTTAAGCAGACTGTGATTGTCTATTGTGACTTAGATGAAGATCAGATCACATTTTATGACCAATTTGTGCAGAAATCCATATCATTCCAAAAGGGTTCACATACTTTTTTTTGCAACTGTATATAGAAGAATATATATCGGCCTGAACTAATAAAGACTTTTTTTTTTTTTTTTTTTAGGGATATTTATTATAGCAAAAAGTAAACAATATGTGTTCATTTTTTTCAAAATTGTTGTCGTTCTTGGGTTTATAGTACAAAAAGTAACCACCACAGAGGTGATCAAATACCACCAACAGAAAGCTCTAATTGTGGGGAAAAAAAAAGAACAGATTTTGTTTGGGTACAACGTCGCACGTCCACGCAATTGTCAGTTAAAGCGACCGTGCCATATTACAAAAAAAATGGCTTGGTCAGGAAGAGGGTAAATCCTTTTGGGGCTAAAATTGTTAAAGGGAGTTCCAGTCCACTAATTGCATGATCATACCTTGACTATACAATGCCACCTATGGTTTTTCATCTGTATATGAAATTCTACCGCAATTTACTCAAGCTGTGCCTAAGTAGGTTCTGGTGATTGTTTCACTGATTGCAAAGTCTGTATGTCTATCAGTTGATGTTTGCATGGTATATATTGCATACTCTGCATTGTACAGCCCTTATTTCTAAATAAAGAATATACAAAAGAAAAAAAAAAGATATACATATAATATATTTGTGAATTTTTAATTGTGTCTTTTTTGTAAAATAGTGAAAACCTAAGATATGCAAAGCTGTATATAAGCAATATGGAAGTTGGCTTCATTATGGTATTGCCCAGTCACAGTTCCATGTGTGTGCTACATTAGTGTGTGTTGTGATAAAATGATACAGCATACATTTTATTGTGACACAACACATTACAACGTGTGGCAATATGTCAAAAAGGGCTGCTGCACATAGAGTTAAATAAATATATTTTAAAAAATTAAAAACAAAAACAAAACAAAATCAAGTTCTGTAAAAATCAAGTATTGTGATGCATTGCAACAATGCACATAAACACTTGTGCACAAAGCATACTAGTGCATTGCATTTTGACTGATGTGAATGGGACCTCAATATGCAGGTGCCCTACAGTACACCAGCACATGCAAAGTGCTTTACTGCAATGTCCATGAGTCATAGGCATTTGCATGCAGCAGCCTGTACAAATCAATGACAGACGGCTGTACGCGTATAACCACATATCTCAGTAGTTGCAAGCATATAGGGATGTATAAGCAGCCGAGTTTGGAGCTGCAGTTACATACATAGAGTCATGGCATCTGTCAGCCTGTCATTGATTTGTAGAGGCCACTGTCACATTTTTTTTTCTTCAGTTCTGTTTGGGGGAAGGCTTTGGTGAAATAGTAGGTGTCTAAAAGAGGGACTGTACAAAGTACAGAGGCTTCCTGTTCCATCAGAAACACTGTTTATTTTGTTTCTGTTATGAAAGAAACAGAAGAAGTGATCAGTACTGATCACTCGCTCTATTCATTCAGGAAATTAAAACCACTTCAGACTCCGTGGCACACCCGTAAGTTGCCAGGTTGAGAGGGTTATACCGGCATGAGGCCTGCATCTACAAGCATCATCCTGGTATCTTTTTTTTTTTTGTGTGGCGATTGGCATTAATTGTAAGACCAATTCTAGTGGCTAATTTGCCACTGGATCACTTTTACAAGCAGTGGAAGGGGTATCCCCCCTTCCCGGGCTCTCCCATCCTACCATTCCATTGGCTGATCATAGAGATGACCGAGGACCAGAACATCCCCAGTCATCTCCATGGTCTAAGAAACGGATTTTGTTGTTTCCGGTTTTGGTCTAATGTACAGTAAATAGGACATTACCGGCCTGCAAAAGCATTGGCTCAAATCCAATTTTGGTTTGATCTGAGGCTTTTAACACATTAGGCTTTTATTGAGAATTTAACAAACATATTCTATAAACAAACATCAGCTTTGGCACATACGGATTAATGCATAGGTACAATATCTGCAAGTTGGTGATTCTCACCCTTTTGGATGGTCTAAAACTTCAGAAAAGAAGAGAGTGAAGGATGTTTACAAGAATTGCTGTTGTACATGGATAATAAAACCATCAATGAACCAACATATCAAGGAGGACATAGAAATGTGGATTAGATGATCTGATGCTTTTAAAGGCAGATGAGGGATCTGGGGTCTAATAGACCCCAGCTCACTCAGTAAAGAGCATGTGTCATTGCCCTTGTTGTTCATCCCTTGTGATAGCAATAAAATTTATAAAAAATAAATAAAGAGACAGTGTTAAAACTGAAAAAAAAATGAATTAAAAGAAAACAGCATTTAAAAAATAAAGTGTCCCTGTCCCCCAAAGCTCACGTGCAAAGGTGAGCACATACGTAGGTACCACACCCATATGTAAATCATGTTTGCGCCTCACATGTGAGGTATTACCACAAAAGTAAGTGTAACTCTAAACTTGTCATCTGAAAAGACTTATAAAGCATCACCTATGGAGATTATTTAGTACCGTAGTTTGGCGCCGTTCCATGAGCATGCACAATTTTAAACATAACATGTTAGGTATCTGTTTACATACTGTAACATCATCTTTCATATTTTACTAAGCAATTGGGTATTGTATAGTGTTTTTTACAATAAAATTCACTAAAAAGTGTATTTGTATCCCAATAAATTGCAACACAAATATTGTGCAACATAAAAAAAATCTGCAACACCCACCATTTTATTCTCTAGGGCGGCTCTATATATATGTGTAGCGCCCCTCCCAATACTTGGGGTCGCTATGTACAAATTTAGGGGTAGTCTGAGCAAATAGTTAGGCTCAGACCAACTACTATTTCAATTATTTAGCTTCTGCTCTGGGTGTGATGCTGCCTGGCAGTACAGTTCCCTGTTGCCTGTGGGTGGCACTGTCACCGCTGGCTCAGGTTGAACCACAGGGGGTATCACAGCACCATTGGGTGTCCTTTCTCGACAGCCGTACAGTGGGAGTGGTCGGCTCACTGTGCATGCTGGGAGAGGGTACAAAAGGGCCAGACACCATTAGGCGTGAGGTATTCCAGGGGACCCCTTGGTCCTGGAGGACGTTCGGCACGTACCCCACCTCTTGTGGCCCTCATGGCCAGGGGTGCGTGCGGGTGTTTCAGTCCCAGGCACCTTTAGCTCGAGGCTGCATCGCTGCTTGGTAGGCCCGGCTCGGCTGGCTAGGGCCTACACCTCAGAGGGATTCCCAGGCTGCCCATTGGAAGGGGGCCCAACTTTAGGAAAGGAGTTCCAGGAGAAGATCAGTCCTGTCGGAGATAGCGAAGGTACTGCTGTCTCAGGGAGAGGCCTGGAGGCCTAACTAAAGAGGGATCCATCATCGTTGATACAAGCCCTGCAATACCCTAAAGGTTTCTTTCATTGTTGCTTGGCTGGGAGGTTTGGGACTGGATAATCCTGTGGCAGAGGATTCCTAATTGCATCCCCATTTCATAAAGGACAGATTCATTTGTGCTCTACTCTGGCTGCTAGGACCTAACTAAAGAGGGACTATCCGGGAGAGCAAGGCCCACTCAGGCTTGCGTGGCGACGGTACTGAGTCTTAAGTGTTGCGTGCCTGAACCTTTTCCCTACTTCGTCTATTCTCTCTCTCAAAGTTTTACCTCAAGATAAAAGAATAAAACCTTGCTGCTTAGGTTTTACACCTGTGTGGACATTGGTTTAATACAAAAGGACTTCCGCCTAGACAACGGAGACCCAGGGATCCACTCATGAGGTATTTTGCTGCAGACCCAAAGGTAATTAAACAGTGGATTTCCACACTTAACCAAGTGTGTGAATCCGGCGTAGCCACAGGGGAAGAGGAGGAGAGAAAGTGTAGTACCCCCTGAAGGGAACACCACGCTCACCACCACACCCTGTGAGGGTGCTACATATATATATATATAATTTGAGGGTATGTACATCCAAATTGGAGGAAGGGTTTATGAATTACAGCTCTTAAGCCCCCCCCCCGTTGAAGGGACCAAAAGTAATTGGACAATTGAATCAAAAGCTGTTTCATGGCCAGGAGTGGGCTACCATTTCTTCATCAATTAAGCAGGTAAAAATCTCAGCATAGAAATATGTTTAGATAGGGATGCATTAATGCAGCCTCTTGGGACTAAAGCCCACCCTCCGAGAGGTTGCATATACGCATACCTCCGGCAGGAACTGGTTTAGAAATTCTATAAAAAGGAAATGGTTTTGATAAGGTATGCATATATCTAATGGATATTGAAGGATCCAGTGATTTTTTTATTTATTTTTTTATAGAGAAGGGAGGCTCAGACATGATAAGTCAATCTTGAATTATACAGCAAGGTCCAATTTAAGGACACATTTACATCTTTGAGTTGCTGTAATAAACAGTAAAACATGTATTTTTCCACCTGTTACCAAATTGTCTGGAAATGTGCAATCCACAGTGTATGCAATACCAATCATTCTGAATGGCACCCCAACGCCCCCAGTCGACCTACAAAATGCAAAAAATGGGGCTGACAGGGTAATTTTAACAATGCAAAGAGTGGTCTTTAACCACTTCCATACTGGACACTTATACAGCTTCCTGCCCAGACCAATTTTCAGCTCTCTGCGCTGTTGCACTTTGAATGACAATTGCGCGGCTGTGCTACACTGTACCCAAACTAAATTTGTATCATTTTGTTCCCACAAATAGAGCTTTCTTTTGGTGGTATTTGATCACCTCTGCAATTTTTATTTTCTGCTAAAAAAATTAAAAAAGACCGAAAATGTTGAAAAAAAAACATATTTTTTTTGTTTCAGTTACAAAACTTTGTAAATAAGTACGTTTTCTCCTTCACTGATGGGCACTGATGGGGCTGCACTGATGGGCACTGATAAGGCGGCACTGATGGGCACCGATGAGGTGGCACGGATGGACACTGATAGGCAGCACAGATGGGCACCGATAGGCAGCACGGATGGGCACCGATAGGCAGCACAAATAGGCGGCACAGATGGGCACAGATAGGCGGCACGGATGGGCACAGATAGGCGGCACGGATGGGCACAGATAGGCGGCACGGATGGGCACCGATAGGCAGCATGGATGGGCACTGATAGGTGGCATGGATGGGCATGGATGGGCACTGATAGGTGACATGGATGGGCACTGATAGGTGGCACTGTACTGTAACGCGTTACTAATGGATGCCAATCAGTGCCAAACAATAATGCCTGACAATCAGTGATGCCCATTGTGGGCACTGATTGTCATCCATTGTGGGCACTGATTGGCATCCATTAGGGGCACTGATTGGCATCCCTGGTGGTCTAGGGAGGCATACCTGGTGATGGGCATCCCTGGTGGTCCAGTGGCATCCCTGGTGGTCCAGTGTGGGCATCCTCGGGGGGGCTGCGCTGATAATCAATCAGCACAAACCCCCCCCCTGTCAGAGGAGCAGCCGATCGGCTCTCCTCTACTCGCGTCTGACAGACGCGAGTGAGGAAAAGCCGATCACCGGCTTTTCCTGTTTACATTGTGATCAGCCGTGATTGGACACGGCTAAACACGTGGTAAAGAGTCTCCGTCGGAGACTCTTTACCTAGATCAGTGTTGCTGGGTGTCAGACTGACACCCTGCAACAACGATCGCCGCAATGCGCGCCCCCGTTGGCACACAACGGCTCAAAATCCTGAGGACGTCATATGACGTCCAGTCAGGATTTTGAAACCACTTTGCCGCCGTCAATCCGCTATAGGGCGGGCGGCAAGTGGTTAAAGTGCAAATCAGAAATATAATTTCTTTGCAGGTTACAGTGAGGTGACAAAATCCAAAATCGAATTAGTTGCTATGGCACTATTTTTTTTTTTTAATAACACCACAGTGCCACTTCACATAAGAACTTGTTCAAAATTGTGCAAATGAAAATTGTAGGTCAAGAGACACACTTTTGTAAAAAAAAAATATCCAAAAGTATAACTTAAGTTAAACGGCTGAGTACACAGATCAAAATCAAATACATGATTTATTAATTGTAAATAAAACAGCCATGATGGCACAATCCACTATAGCACCTTTGCAGCTTCCTGTGTCACTTCACCTCCACTAGCCTATTCAATGGACTACAAATGAGAATTACCCTACTAGCAATGTCCTCTTTGTACCCTCCTCCTCTTCCTGTAAACTGCCTAGACACCTCCCCTTCCAGCTCTCATTGCATACATTCACTATGTTAACAAAAGTATTAGGACACCTGCCTTTACACGCACATGAACTTTAATGACATCCCAGTCTTAGCCCGTAGGGTTCAATATTGAGTTGGCCCACCCTTTGCAGTTATAACAGCTTCAATTCTTCTGGGAAGGCTGTCCACAAGGTTTAGGAGTGTGTCTATGTGAATGCTTAATCATTCTTCCAGAAGCGCGATTGTGAGGTCAGACACTGATGTTGGACGAGAAGGCCTGGCTCGCATTCTCTGCTCTAATTCATCCAAAAGGTGTTCTATCGGATTGAGGTCAGGACTCTGCACAGGCCAGTCAAGTTCCTCCACCCCAAACTCGCTCATCCATGTCTTTAAGTACCTTGTTTCTGTACTGGTGCACAGCCATGTTAGAACAGGAAGGGGCCATCTCCAAACTGTTCCCACAAAGTTGGGAGCATAAAATTGTCCAAAATGTCTTGGCATGCTGACGTCTTAAGAGTTCCCCTCACCGGAACTAAGGGGCCAAGCCAAACCCCTAAAAAAACAACCCCACACCCTTATCACCCCTCCACCAAATTATTTGGACCAGTGCACAAAGCAAGGTCCATAAAGACATGGATGAGCGAGTTTGGGGTGGAGGAACTTGACTGGCCTGCATAGAGTCCTGACCTCAACGCAATAGAACACCTTTGGGATGGATTAGAATGAAGACTGCAAGCCAGGCCTTCACGTCCACATCAGTGCCTGACCTCACAAATGTGCTTCTGGAAGAATGGTCAAACATTACCATAGACACACTCAAACCTTGTGGACAGCCTTCCCAGAAGAGTTCTGTTATAACTGCATATGGTGGGCCAATTCACTATTGAACCCTACAGACTAAAGCCTCGTACACACGGTCGGACTTCAAACAAACTTTTCCATGGATTTTTGTCCGAAGGGAGTTGGCCGGGCACACCCATAGCATACACACGGCAGGACTTTTCTGCAAACTTTCCCAAAACTTTCCCAACATCACATGGTTTTTCTGCTCTTTACCGCCACCCTTTGGTCAACTTCTGTTGTTGTTGGTTGATTTTAACATTGGTTCTGGGCATGCGTATTTGTACTTCGGACAAAAGTCTGATGGATTTCTGTACACACGGTCGGACTTCGCACCATCAGACTTTTGTTGCCGAAAAGTTTTTCCGTTTGCAGAGCGAACTTTTGTCCGATGAAAACCGAAAAAGATGGTCCAATGGAGCGTACACAGTCAGATTTCTTGGAAAACTTGCTCATTTTGAAGTTTGTTGGCAAAAAGTCTAACCGTGTGTACGGGCCTTAAGACTGGGATGCCATTAAAGTTCATGTGCATGTAAAGGCAGGTGCCCCAATACTTTTGGTAATATAGTGTATGTTAGAATAATATGTGTGATGCAGCAGAGCCTGTTTGGCTCACACTGCATAATCTCTTGATCTCTGTCAGATTTCTAGTGCCAAGGGGATTATGGGAAGGAAACAGAAAAAACTGATTCCTTTTATTTTACTGGCAGTATTTAAAAATACATTTAGTGATTTGAGAATTAACACATAACAAAAGCTGTTTTGTTATACAGTATCTGTCTGAAGTTGCACTTTTTTTTTATCATTTCTCAAAGCTTAGCCTCAACTGACATGGGGCTGCCATGATCCCTCTCCAACTGGGCAATTTATATCTGCTGGAAATGCCAAGCTCTGATTGCCTCTTACAAATATGTAAATAGACAAATTAAGAAAAAAAAACAAGTGTTGTAACATAAATTCCTTCTAAATTTTCTTTCTTAGTACACTCATCCAAATCAATGATGTGAGGCAGATTTTATCAAAATGTAGCAGAATGCAATTAGCTAAATATGAGAAGAAAAACAAGAGATGTTCTGACTCTCAAAAAGACCTTGATAAACTTCAACACAATCTGTGTTTAATAATGCCTTGTGTACCAAAGGAAGTAGGCAATTACTACAATAGTACTTTCTAATTATTCTATAATAATTTAAGGATTTATCTAATTTAGATTAGGACATTAATGGCAAGATTTATTTGGTTTGTATGCATACTGACATGTTTAACAGGCTAAAATATTTTTACAGATATTAGTTCTAGTATTAGTTCTAGTCAGTAGCATTTATTAGTAGTTCAAGTAGTGTGGCTATGTAGTGATTTTTATTAAATAAAAGTGAATAGCTATATCATGGACATCCCCAAAGAGGGGAAAAGCCCCATTGTAGCAATTATCTCCTCATCTATTAAATGTGGACCTCAAATTGTTTACAAAAAGCTTGGCCACCAAAATACTCCCCCAATTCAAAAAACATTCACCAGGATCAGGTAGTATTTGTCCCCCAAAGGGAAGCAAAATATAACACTACAAGAGCTTTCAATGCTATTTATTGGGTGCCCCTGAAGCACGCACCCACCATGCTACTTTTGACCGACACCGAATAGGCAATCAATTGTGTAGATTGGACCTTCATGAAAGCGACTCTCATAGTTACATAGTAGGTGAGGTTGAAAAAAGACACAATTCCAACCTATGTGTGGGATTATATGTCAGTATTACATTGAAAATCCCCGTGTGTTCCATCCTAGATTCCCCTAGAGGTTCACCCCCTAGTGAGTAGATTGCATTCATATTTTTGCCACTCAAGTGCATTATTTAAATTTTTTCTACAATAAACCTCATTTGCCATGTATGCTCACCCCATTAATTTGTTCAGATCTTCTTGCAAGTTTTCCACATCCTGCGGAGAAGTCATTGCCCTGCTTAGCTTAGTGTCTTTCGCAAATACGGAGATTGAGCCGTTTACCCCATCCTTCGGGTCGTTTATAAACAAATTAAACAGGATTGATCCCAGCACAGAACCCTGGGGGACAGCACTTCCCACCCCTGACCATTCTGAGTATTCCCCATTTATCAGCACCCTCTGAACTCGCCCTCGTAGCCAGTTTTCAATCCATGTACTCACCCTATGGTCCATGCCAACAGACCTTACTTTGTACAGTAAACGTTTAGGCCCCATGCACCCTGCTGCTGCTAAACGGACGTTCAGAGGCAGTTGGACACTTTTTTCAACTGCCCCTGAACTCATTCAATGTTATCTTATGTGTACATGTACACAGGTTCGTTTACTGTTGTTTTTAGGCAGTTGCGTTTTATAGGCCTTTTTTTCAAGGCAAAAAAATGAGTTCAGACGCCAAAGTTTCCGATGTTTCAGACGCCAAGAGCTTCTAAACGCAGCTAAACGCGGTAACCCGCATTTAGCAGCGTTTCGTTTATAGAAATTTTTAGTTTCTGGCCATTTAATAAAAAATATATATATATATCTTTTGAAATGCTTCTAAACGCAAACGCGGCAAAACGCCACTAAACACGGCATGTAAATGCGGCAAAACGGACATTTTAAACGTGGGTTACTATCTGTCAAGTTAAATCGTTCAGGAGAGGTTGTAAAAACGTCCCGTGTATATGAAGCCTTATGGGGAACTGTGTCAAATGCTTTTGCAAAATTCAGATAAACCACGTCTACGGGCCTTCCTTTATCTAAATGGCAGCTCACCTCCTCATAGGTGGTTAATAGATCAATTTGGCAAGAATGATTCTTCCATGCTGATTACTGCTAATTATATACCGTATTCATTACTAAAATCTTGTATATAGTCCCTTATCATCCCCTACAAGAGCTTGCATACTATTAATTCTCAGGGATGTATTTTGGCCCTTTTTTAAATATTGGTGCTACATTGGCTTTTCTCCAATCAGCTGGTACTATTCCAGTCAATAGACTGTCAGTAAAAATTAGGAACAATGTTCTGACAATTACTTGACTGGGTTCCCCAAGTACCCTCGGGTGCAAGCCATCTGGTCCCAGTGATTTATTAATGTTAAGTTTCTCAAGTCTTTTTTACCATTTATATACTTAAATAATTTATTGGAAAGACAGCAACCAGTTTTTATGTACCTGCACATTCTAGTTTAGATCCAGATACAATATTGGATGTATTAGGGAATACAATTTTTATATTTTGACTAAACTACTCTTGATCTATAATTTGTTGCCTAAAAGTAACCCCTTTTTCCTGATAATTCTATTATCAGGTTAAACCCCCCTTCTTTTCATCTGACAATTACTTGACTGAGTTCCCCAAGTACCCTCAGGTGCAAGCCATCTGGTCCCGGTGATTTATTAATGCTAAGTTTCTCAAGTCTTTTTTACCGTTTATATACTTAAATAATTTATTGGCATTTTTTTCGCTCTCCTCAGCTATGTGTCTTTTGTGTTCTATCTTAGCCGACCCAATTGCACCCTTACATATCGTATTGCATTCTTTGTAAAGTCTGAATGCTGGTGATGATCCCTCAGCCTTGCATTTTTTGAAGGCCTTCTGCTTGTATATACATTTTTACATTAGAGTTAAGCCATCCAGGACTTTTGTTTGCTCTTTAAATTTATTTCCCAATGGGATGCATTGGCTAATACCCTTATTTAATATGCTCTTAAAGCAAACCCATCTCTCTTCCGTGTTCTTTGTTTCTAAGATTTTATCCCAATTTATATCTTCTAGCAAGGTTCGTAGTTTAGGGAAATTGGCTTTTTTGAAATTCAGTGTCTTTGTGTTCCCCTTGTGTTTCCTATTTGTGTGATTTATACTGAAGCCAATTGACATGTCATTGCGGTTTCCTAAATTGCTCCGTATTTCCACATCCGTGATCAGGTCTGTATTGCTGGTAATCAGTAGATCTAGTAATGCCTTGTTTCTAGTTGGTGCATCTACCATCTGACCCAAAAAAAATGTCCTGCAAGACATTTAGGAACTGGCAAGCCTTAGACGTATTCGTGGTTCCCTCCGCCCAGTCTATGTCTGGATAATTAAAATCCCCCATTATAACACTTCCCATCCTTGCTGCTAATCCAAATTGTGATAGGCGGTCCATCTCCCCTTTCTCCCTCAAGTTAGGGGGCCTATAGCATACTCCCAGTATTATTTTCCCCTTAGCTTCATCCCTTTGGAGCTCTACCCATAAGGATTCCATCTCCTCCCTAGCTCCCTTATTGATGTCATCCCTCACATTCACTTATACATTATTCTTGATATATAGGCAGAACCCTCCCCCTTTTTTTACCCTCTCCATCCCTGCGATAAAGGGAATACCCTTGAATGGTTGCCAGCCAATCATCAGAGCTGTTGAACCAAGGTCCAGCGCTTTTGGATCAGAATATTGACTCTGGTCTATTCAGTGTCAGGACAAAATCTACCAAAAAATCCTAAAACAGCGCCGTTTGCCGGACAAGATCTTTAGACATCTACAAACCCTCATTCTTTATTTTTTCAGCAGCTAAAACTACAATAGCGTGAGCATGGAAAACCCCAGTGGCCAGTCTTGCATTAGTAAAACAAACTTTTTTGGATCATTGTCAATGAAAAATTGGCCAGCATCCTTGGAGACAGACAAGCCAGATTTGATAGGGTGTGGTCCCCCTGGATTAAGTACTTCTAAGCTCCATAATTACGAGAACTGGATAGTAGAGAGCCTAGGCAGAGGGCAATGACTTATGCTTTTAATTTCTGACCTTTATTCTTCTCCTTTTCACTCCTTCCCTTCTCCCCCCCTTTTTTTTTCGTTTTTATGTTCAATGATTTACTTTATAGATGCAAGTGGAGAGTCCTTGAACCTCTCATTTCTTGATGCCAATGTGGGAGCTACATAAAGTGACTCCAAGTACATGATCAACTTTGGTGATAAGAGCCCCAATTTTGGGCGATTGCTAATGGCGCTACAGCTTGATCAAACGTTACCGAGAGGTGATAATTATTCCGTTCAGGCCCAAGCAGGCAGTAACCTAATTCAACGGTATTTACCTTTATAATTGTTTTTATATTACAGTCATATGGATCAGACACTTGGTGGCCTTTTGAGAGTGCATGGATCTTTCTGTACTGATATACTATTTGTATCCTAAGAAATTTGTTAAACTTTTGAATAAAAATATATTGCAAACAAAATGTTAGGTTTCTGTGGTGTAAAAAAAAAATCAGACAGATAAATAGTTTCGGAACTTTTTGCACCTTTAATGTGACCTATACGCTGTAAAACTCAATTGAAAAACAAACTGAAATATTTTAGAAGGGGGAAGTAAAAATGAAAAAAAAAAATAATGTGGTTTCATAAGTGTGCACACTCTCTTATAACTGGGGATGTAGCTGTGTTCAGAATTAAGCAATCACATTCAAACTCATGTTAAATAGGAATCAGTACACACCTGCCATTATTTAAAGTGTCTCTGATTAACCCCAAATAAAGTTCAGCTGTTCTAGTAGATCTTTCCTGACATTTTCTTAGTCGCATCCTACAGCAAAAGCCATAGTCTGCAGAGAACTTCCAAAGCACCAGAGGGATCTCATTGTTAAAATGTATCAGTCAGGAGAGGGGTACAAGAAAGTACTGGCTGTGTGGTACATGTGACAACAATCTCCTGTATTCTTTATATGTCTGGGCTATGGGGTAGAGTGGCAAGACGGAAACCTTTTCTTATGAAAAACATTCATGCCTGGCTAAATTTTGCAAAACACACATCTAAAGTCTCTGAAAAGCATGTGGAAAAATGGTTTGATCAGACCATAACACAAGGTTGAACTTTTTGGCCATAATTCCAAAAGATATGTTTGCCACAAAAACAACACTGCACATCACCAAAATAACACCATACCCACCGTGAAGCATGGTGGTGGCAGCATCATGCTTTGGGGCTGTTTTTCTTCAGATGAAACAGGGGCCTTAGTCAAAGTAGAAGGAATTATGAACAGTTCCAAATACCAGTCAATATTGGCACAAATCAACAAACTAATAGCTTCACCGGAAGAAGATTAAAGTTTTGGAACGGCCCAGCCAGACTCCAGACCTGAATCTGATTGAAAATCTGTGGGGTGATCTGAAGAGGGCTGTCCACAGGAGAAATATTAGTTTAAGGGTGTACATACTTATGCAACCATATTATTTTATTTTTTAATTTTTTTACTTCCCGCCACTGAAAATATTTCAGTTTTCAACTGAGTTGTACAGTTTATAAGTCACATTAAAGGTGGAAAAAGTTCTGAAATTATTTATCCTTGTCTCATTTTTTTACATCACAGATACCTGACATTCTAACGGGGTGTGTAGACTTTTTATATCCACTGTACTCTGCCTGGTGCTTCTACCCCTAGGACTCTTTGGCTCCACCTGTCTTCCAGCTTTAGTCAATCTGTAATCTGGTCAGACTATAAAGAGCAGGGTGTCCTCTGCTTTGTGCCCGTTTGCTGGATCAGTTTCCCTGGGTGTGTGCTATACTTCATACTGAATAACTGAACTTCTGGACTTTGAACTTTGCCTGATTTCTTGTCTACAGTCTCTGCCTATCGATTCTGCATGTCTACGACCACACTTCTGGATTCTGCCTTTGTGCCTTGCTGTCAAGATTATTCGCTGGCCTCGTCTGCCAGACTATGCCAACACCTCAACCCCCAGCCAAAGCTCCACTCTGGATTAAACCTTTCTATAGGTACATTACAGGAATGGAAGGGCAACACATACAAAACAAAACCAACAAAATTCCCAGCTTAACTTACCGACCAGTCAAAATTTTGAGTTAAAACTACAGAAAATACTGGGGTGCCTTGACGGGGCTCTGTAGCTTACACATGTATTTGCAAATGTGTGCAGACTAAACCCCTGTTTTTAACACATACTGTTAGACAGGATAATTTGGTTGGTTGCTGACTGGTCGGTAAGTTGAGCTGGGAATTTCTTGTGGTTTTGTTTTGCCTGAGTGGCCCTTCCATGTGCTCCTTGCTGTAAAGGTCAGTTATAAGTGAGAGCAGTGGTCATGTGTTTGTACTGTTTAAATATTGTGAGGGGACACACTGGACACCTTTGCTGCCATTGTGCTATATGCTGGGTGCCCAGTGCACCCATGTGCTACCTCCAGTCTCACTTGCCCTCTGCCTATACATTTTTATGCATGTGCTTTCTCAAAATTTAGAGTTGGGACTACAAAAAATACTGGGGTGTCTTGACAGGGCTCTGTAGTAGCTTATGCATATATTTGCAAATGTGTGCAGAATAAACCTCTGTTTTTAACACATTCTGTTAGACAGGATAATTTAGTTGGTTGCTGACTGGTCGGTAAGTTGAGTTGAAAATGTCTTTGTTTTTTTTTACATTACAGGGATGCCATGCCACCTGTCACCACTCATTTTCATCTTAACTTAGGAGCCCCTGCTGTGTTGAGTTAGAGACAACCCCAGTATCAAAAGCATCACCACAAAACTGGGAGAACACAAAGTAGCAGGATATGCTGACTTTTTTTTTTTTTACCCAACCCCTACCCATCCTTCTCAACTTAGTGACTGAATTCAGGGATTACAGAGAACTCTCCAACTTTAATATCAACTGGCAAAAGTCAGAGGCAATGAACCCTATTCTTTCCCAGTTGACTATAGAGGCACTACAGTCACACTTTCATTTAAATGGACCCTGAAATACTTCAAATACTTAGGAATTCTCTTTACCCTTACGATTGAAAGTATCTTTGCAGCCAATTTTCCTCTGTTCTTGGCACAAATCAGTTGAAACTTTGCCAAATGGGCGACTAAACTACTATCCTGGTTTGGCAGAAACAATGCGCTCAAGATGAACATACAACTGCTATACCTCTGCCAATACCTATTCCGGGATCCTTCGTTAACCACTTAAGGACCGGGTCACGCACTTTTAAGTCAACTGAATGGCATGGACAGGCAAATCTATGTAAATATATGTCACTTAAAATTTTCTGCCGTGTGGGCGCGCGCAGAACAGGGGATGCCTGTGTGAACAAGCATCTTCCTGTTCTGCCTAGTGACATGACACTGATTGTCTGTTCCCTCATCGGGAGCAGCAATCAGTGTTGTGTCACAGTAAGTCACACCCCCTAACAGTTAGAATCACTCCCTAGGACACACTTAACCCCTTCCAAGCCCCCTAGTGGTTAACCCCATCACTGCCAGTCACATTTACACAGTAATCAGTGCATTTTTATAGCACTGATCGCTGTATAAATGTGAATGGTCTCAAAATAGTGTCAAAAGTGTCCGATGTGTCCGCCATAATGTCACAGTCATGATAAAAAAATAAAAAAAAAATCGCTGATCGCCGCCATTACTAGTAAAAATAAAAAAATATATATTAATAAAAATGCCATAAAAATATCCCCTATTTTGTAGACGTTATAACTTTTGCGCAAACCAATCACTAAACACTTATTGCAAATTTTTTTACCAAAAATATGTCGAAGAATACATATCGGCCTAAACTGAGGAAAAAAATTGCTTTTTTATATATTTTTTTTCGTGATATTTATTATAGCAAAAAGTAAAACATATTGCTTTTTTTTTTTAAATTGTCGCTCTATTTTTGTTTATAGCGCAAAAAGTAAAAACCACAGAGGTGCTCAAATACCACCAAAATAAAGCTCTATTTGTGGGGAAAAGGGACGTCAATTTTGTTTAGGAGCCACGTCGCACGACTGCGCAATTGTTAGTTAAAGCGACGCAGTGTCGAATCACAAAGAGTGTTATGGTCTTTGGGCAGACAAATGGTCCGGGGCTGAAGTGGTTAAACAACTTCAAAATTAGTTTGGAAGGTTTTTGTGGGTGGCTAAAGCACACAGACTCAATCAGCGACTTTGCTTCATGTCTTCTGGTTCTGTGAAGGTCTCAGAGGCTTCTTGCCCCCAGGTGAAACATTGGATTTAAAAATTTACCAACATTCAAATGCCACCTTTCTGTTACATTTAACTCTAATGTCACTAAAACGCTATAAACACTTCTTATTGTTACATCTGCTTAATGCCGCCAAGGCATGCATTCTATTATTCTGTAAGCAACTAGTATCCCCTTCCATCAAGATTTGGCTCACAAAGATAAACAAACTTAAGCTGATGGAGAAACTCATGGTGGCTGCACATCACAGAAAAAAACAAGTTTGTAAAGCTTGGTTTTACTGGACTGAATTTACATGTACACCTGAAAATTGGGATATTTTAGGCTCACATTGATGACACTGCTGAACCCAAGCACCCGCCCCTTCCCCAATACTGTCAAATACCAATCTGGAAACTTGTGGTCGGATCTACACACTCTTTCCCTCCCCCTCCCATTTTTTTTTTCTTTTCTTTCTTTCTTCTCATCTCCTGCACAGGCAGCATTTTTCTCACCTTGTCTCATCCATTCCTGCCAGTCTTTTTCTACCCATAAATTTATAAGATATACAGGTTGAGCCTCTGGTAACAGTCATAGGGCAAACCAGTATTATTTCTGACATGATGTTTCTAGCATCTACAATCCTGTTCTACTGATATTGACTAATGTAAAACTTCCCCATGTAGGATCTAATGACAAATCTTCAATAGGTATGTGCACAATGCTCACTGACCATATTGTGGTTTATTGTGAAGTCTACTGGATTGATTTACTCCTGTATGACTTGAAATTCATAAAGAAAAAAACAAAACAAATAATAGCCACATAAAGATCTGGGATACTTGTCTGGATTTAAAGTCAAAAGACTGTTTAAAACATTTCCTGACAAGCTATTTACATTCAGCCAAGAACTAATTTTGTGTAGTGAACCTAGGGAGGAGCTGCCCTAATCCCCAAGTTCTACCTAGAATGAAAATCATCTTTGCTTCCTCCTCCCCCCCCCCCATCTCCCTTCCTCACCTTTTTGTCTACTCTTGTATACCCTTTAAGCTTAATTTACTTTTCCAACTGCTAACCATTATCCTCCTTTAGTCAGAAAATCCAATGAAGAACCTTATTCAACAATGGACACCTGTTCTTCAAGAATACCCCTGTCACAAATCTAAAACAGAGCATACAATGAAAAATGCATTAGCAGAGGTCATTTTTAGTAGAAGATTTGTAGATAAAGATTGGTAGATAAGTTATATGCAGCTACAATGATATGGCAATTTCTGCTTGCTTTGTTCAATCTCAGCCCTCTTCACTGTTTGAACTTCATTACTGGACAGCAGGGATGAGCCGAACACCCCCCTGTTCGGTTCGCACCAGAACCTGCGAACAGACAGAATGTTCGCGTGAACTTCAGAACCCTATTAAATACAATGGACTCGAACGTTCGAAATCTAAAGTGCTAATTATAAAGGCTTATATGCAAGTTATTGTCCTAAAAGTGTTTGGGGACCCGGGTCCTACCCCAGGGGACATGTATCAATGCAAAAATACGTTTTAAAAACTGAAGTTTTTTCGGGAGCAGTGATTTTAATAATGCTTAAAATGAAAAAATAAAGTGAAATATTCCTTTAAATTTCGTACCTAGGGGGTGTGTATGATACGCATGTAAAGTGGCGCATGTTTCCCGTGCTTAGAACTGTCCCTGCATAAAATGTCATTTTTGAAGGAAAAAAAGTAATTTAAAACTCACTCGCGGCTATTAATGAATTGTCGGCTCCCGGCAATACATACAAAAGTCATTGATAAAAATAAAAAAAATAAAGCGTGGGGGTCCCCCAGAATTCAATTACCAGGCCCTTCAGGTCTGGTATAGATATTAAGGGGAACCCCGCCGCAAATTAAAAAAAATAAATGTGTGCGGTTCCCCCAAATATCCATACCAGGCCCTTCCGATCTGGCATGGATTTAAGGGGAACTCCACCCCAAATTTTAAAAAAAAAATGGCGTGGAGTCCCCCCAAAAATCCATACCATACCCTTATCCGAGCACGCAACCTGGCAGGCCGCAGGAAAAGAGGGGGGGGGGGGCGAGAGAGCGCCCCCCCCCCCCTCCTGAACCGTACCAGGCCACATGCCCTCAACATGGGGAGGATGTCCCCATGTTGATGGGGACAAGGGCCTCATCCCCACAACCCTTGCCCGGTGGTTGTGGGGGTCTGCGGGCGGGGGTTCATCGGAATCTGGAAGACCCCTTTAACAAAGGGGACCCCCAGATCCCGCCCCCCTATGTGAATTGGTAAGGGGTACATGACGTAGGCGCTGTCTGACATACCGAGGGGGCGGACCTGATAGGGAACTTCCTTCACTGTGTAATTCATGAATAGACCCACCCCTTCTCATGTTCCGCATCAGGTACTCAGCCTTACACCGAGTCATTGGCTGAGCGGACCTGATGGGGAACTTTAGAAGGGGCGGGTCTATACATGTAATAGACTGCGGAGGAAGTTCCCCATCAGGTCTGCTCAGGCTCAGCCAATGACGGACAGCGCTGGACATCGGATCACTGCGGGACACTGGATTTCACCGCTGGAATATTTTTTTTTCTTTTTTTAATAAAGGACTTTTCCAAGGTGTTTGTGTGTTTCTTTTTACATTTTTTGACACTTTCTTCGTGAAATGGTAGGGGTACAATGTACCCCTTACCAATTCACATAGGGGGGGACGGGATCTGGGGGTCCCCTTTGTTAAAGGGGTCTTCCAGATTCCGATAAGCCCCCCGCCCGCAGACCCCCACAACCACCGGGCAAGTTTTGTGGGGATGAGGACCTTGTCCCCATCAACATGGGGACATCCTCCCCATGTTGAGGGCATGTGGCCTGGTACGGTTCAGGAGGGGGGGGCGCTCTCTCGTCCCCCCCCTCTTTTCCTGCGGCCTGCCAGGTTGCGTGCTCGGATAAGGGTCTGGTATGGATTTTTGGGGGGACTTCACACCATTTTTTTTTAATTTGGGGTGGAGTTCCCCTTAAAATCCATGCCAGATCTGAAGGGCCTGGTATGGATATTTGGGGGAACTGCACGCATTTTTTTTTTAATTTGCAGCGGGGTTCCCCTTAATATCTATACCGGACCTGAAGGGCCTGGTAATTTACTTCTGGGGGACCCCTACGCTTTTTTTTTTATTTTTAGCAATGACTTTTCTATGTATTGCCGGGAGCCGACAATTCATTAATAGCCGCGAGTGAGTTTTAAATGACTTTTTTTCCTTCAAAAATGACATTTTATGCAGGGACAGTTCTAAGCACGGGAAACATGCACCACTTTACATGCATATCATACACATCCCCCAGGTACGAAATTTAAAGGAATATTTCACTTTTATTGTTTCACTTTTAGCATTATTAAAATCACTGCTTCCAAAAAAACGGGCGTTTTTAAAACTTTTTTTTGCATTGATACATGTCCCCTGGGGCAGGACCCGGGTCCCCAAACACTTTTTTAGGACAATAACTTGCATATAAGCCTTTATAATTAGCACTTTAGATTTCTCCCATAGACTTTTCGAATTTGCCGCAAACACCCCAATTTGTTCGCTGTTCGGCGAACGGGCGAACAGGCAATGTTCGAGTCGAACATGAGTTCGACTCGAACTCAAAGCTCATCCCTACTGGACAGGGAGGCCAACCATCACATTAGGGGACCAACAGGAAATGTTTACATGTGAAAGAGCATTGGATACAGCTTTGCTTTTTTAGAAAAAGGGAAGATCTATATTTAACTTCAGCTGCCTATATTTTTGGATCTATTGATTACTTTCAAGTTTTGGTTTCACGGAAATTAAAGTGCTATTAAAGCTTTGTTTTAAAAAAAAAATTAACAAACATGTTATACTTACCTGCTATGTGCAGTGGTTTTGCACAAGGAAGCTTTGATCCTCTTCTTTGCGGGTCCTCTACTGGCACTCCTGGCTAATCCCCCTCAAGCAGTGCCCCCAGAGAAAGAGCCCTGGGGGCACTGCTGCATGCTTGTTCCCGAGCCGCTGCTCTATGCATCCATAAGACACTCAGAGCCGTACCCCTCCCCCCCTCTTCTCATTGTCTCACTGCCGTCACAGCCAGTGAGGAGGTAGTGTCCCGGGACAGGCCAGGCTATCATATACGTCACTGGATCAGAGGGAGCTCAGGTAAGGATTGAAATGGCTGGGATGGGGTTCTGCACACAAGAGGTTTTTTATCTTCATGCATAGAATGCATGAAGGTAAAAAATCTTCAACCTTTAGAACCACTTTAATCTCTGCCTACACATCTTAGCCTGGTCTGACTTCAGCTGAGTGAATTTTAATTGGTTGCCATGGGTTGGTAAAGCTAAGAACAAGCTATTGTGAATATATGTTCTAGAGATTTATATTGCGATCCAGATCAACACAGTACTTTTGTTATAGCGAATGATCTGGAAGGTATGGATGTATGTGAAAGAAGAACTCCAATGCAGCCAACATCCAAACAACCATAAATCTGAAGCACTATCTTGTTTATTTTAATACATTTTGTAGCAAAACACAGTTACCTAGAGCTACAATTCATCAGCCTCACATGCATCACATTCAGTATCTGTTTAAATCTCTGAACCCGAAGTGATTCGTGCATGGGCATTACATTTATAATGTATTTCCAGTTTGGATATTTAAATGGGTTCCAAACGTGATATTTGTTACATGTGAGCCTGACAAAGTGTACGACTTCTTGGATTTTTCAAGACACAGCACAACTGGACTAGTACTGTAATATGTTATCTTGCTTCACTACATAAAAAAACAAATTAAAAAAGATTCTGTGAACATTTCCTAAATATTTTTAATACCTCCAATCTGGTTTGTGGTTTAAAGCTAAACAATGATATAAGCATGCAGAGAACTTTTTTGCTCAGTAAACATGAAATATGCAGGTGAGAATTTTATATATTTTCATTTGCTGGTTTTGGACCTTTGACTGCTAAAGGATTTGCAAACAGCTGCAATAATGTTATTCTTTTAAACTGTGATTTTTTTATTTTTTTTTCCCCTTACACTTTTGTTTATTTAATCTGCTGTCTCACAAGCCTGGAAGAACCACACCGCTTGGTGAACAAAATACAAACTTTTGAGCCAGTGCACTACTATCTTTCATCTTTAGAATTTAATTGTGCATTAACCCCTAATATCTAAAAATCTGAATTTACTTTGCATTTTGTGAATAGTTGCCCTCATCAGAAGGACTGCTTATAAATTACAATATGAGCTGACAATTTTTTTGTTTTTTTCTTGCAGTACTGGTACAATTTAGCATGTGAAAATCAATCTTATCAAATTTAGCATTACTGTTTCTAAGATGGCCTTAAAGACATATTATAAAATGTGTGCAATACAACACTTATGTTGGGTTCTCTGTACAAGTAATGGAGGTTGTTTACATATAACCATATGTATAATTCAAACAATATAACCAAGGTTGTGAACATAGAGAATGTAAGAATTATGTTTTGTTTTACATTCCTTCCCATCAGCAAAATCAGAAGGACCGACACAGCTTCTCTATTGACAAAGTGGGTATTATCCGTTAATTAGGAGTGACTAGGCAGAAAAACTTGTAAAAAGTGTTGCATCACACCTTCTACAGTACCGCCCAGGGGGCGGACCCTCTGGGTATACCCTCTCAGTCTGCATCTTCGCAGATCAGTTCGTCAAAAAGCAGTACAAACTTAAAAGGTGGGGTGGGTGCTGTGTCGGTCCATGGACTCAGAGAAAAAGGATTTTACGGTGAGTAAAAAATCCTATTTACTCTTTCGTCCATGGACCGACACAGCTTCTCTATTGACAAAGTGGGACGTCCCAAAGCAGTGTCAGAGAAAAAACAACGAGGGGTGGTAACAGCATAAAAATAAACTTCACCCCAAACACAAAACAGCACTCCTCCAACGGAGGAGCTGCAACTCTAAACAGCCGCTTGTAAAACCTTGCGGCCGAAAGAGGCATCCGAAGATGCACCTACATCAACTTTGTAGAATTTTGTGAAAGTGTGAGCGGATGACCAAGTCGCCACTTTACATAATTAGGAAACAGACGCTTGATGTCGGAAAGCCCAAGAGGCACATATTGCCCTGGTCGAATGCGCCGTGACCGGGACGGGGGGCGCTTGACCCTTTAAGGCGTAAGCCTGGATTACTATCTGTCGGATCCACCTAGAGATGGTGGCCGATGAGACTGCTTGGCCCTTCTTGGGACCAGCCACCAAAACAAACAGTGAGTCTGACTTCCGGAACAGGGAAGTAGCAGATAGGTATACTCTCAAAGCTCGGACAACGTCCAAGGAATGCAACGCCGACTCCTTAGGATTTGACGGCTGAGGACACAAGGATGGAAGTACAATGTCTTCGTTGAGATAAAAAGCCGAAACGACCTTTGAAAGGAAGGCTGCGGCCGCAGCACCACCTTATCCTTGTGGAAAATCAAATAGGGAGCCTTGCAGGACAAGGCTGCCAGCTCAGAGACTCGTCTAACTGACGTAACAGCCACCAAAAAGACCACTTTCTGAGAAAGTGTCAACAGGGGAATATCTCTAATCTTCTCAAACGGTGCCTTCTGAAGCACCGAGAGGACCAGGTTCAAGTCCCACGGAGGTAACGGGGGACGGACCGGAGGGGCCACATGTCGAACCCCTTGCACAAATGTACTCACGAGAGAGTGAGTCGCCAGGGGTCGCTGAAAAAAGACAGCCAGGGCAGATATCTGTCCCTTAATCGTACCTAGGGCAAGCCTTTGGTCCACCCCATGCTGTAAAAACCGCAGGATTCTGGAAACCAAATAGGTACACGGATGCCATTTCATTTCCTCACACATGGAGATGTAGGCCTTCCAAGTGCGGTGATAAACCTTCCTAGAGAACAGTTTTTGAGCACTTCTCATAGTAGTAATTACTGAGTCTGACAGGCCCCGGTCTCTCAGTACCTGGTTCTCAACAGCCATGCCGTTAAAGCCAATGACTGTAAAGCAGGATGGAGTATGGGACCTTGCGATAGCAGGTCCTTCCGTAGTGGTAGGCACCAGGGGACGTCTGCTACCAGACGTACTAGATCGGCGTACCAAGGACGCTGAGGCCAATCTGGAGCGATTAGGATCATTGGAATTCCCTCTGCCTCCACTCTGCGGAGCAGAAGAGGAAGAAGCCTTAAGGGAGGGAAGGCATAGATTAGCCGATACTGACCCCACGATGCTACCAACGTGTCAGTTGCGTCTGCCCATGGGTCTCTTGACCGGGCCACAAACCTCAATACCTTCCGATTGAGTCGGGAAGCCAGAAGATCTACGTCTGGTGTGCCCCATCTTTAGCAGAGGAGTTGGCACACCTCCGGGTGTAAGGACCATTCTCCCTGGTCCAGCATCTGGCGGCTCAGGTAGTCCGGCTGCCAGTTTTCCACACCCGGAATGTACACGGCCGACAGTGCCGGTACGCTCCTCTCTGCCCACTTCAGGATGCGAGCGATCTCCGATGCTGCAGCTGAGCTTCTTGTTCCTCCTTGATGATTGACATATGCCACTGCTGTGGTGTTGTCTGACTGGATCCTGACTGGACACCCTTGCAGCCTCTGAGACCATTTGAAGAGGCACAGCCTGATCGCCCGGATTACCAGGGCATTGATCGGCAGGAGGGCTTCCTCTGGGGTCCAGCGACCTTGCGCCGACTGAACACCCAAGACTCCCCCCCCAACCTGTAAGGCTGGCATCCGTCGTGATCACTATCAAGTAAACCGGAAGAAATGACTTCCCGGCTATTAGAGCCGGTGCTGTCAGCCACCATACCAGGGATCTCCTGACTAGGTGGCTCACTCGGATTTGATAATCCAGAGATGATGGACATCTGTTCCATCTGGACAGAACTTCCTTCTGTAACACTCGAGTGTGGTATTGAGCATATGGGACCGCCTTGAAGGAGGCTACCATGAGGCCCAACACTTGCATTCAAAAAATGGAGTGACGACCAATTCCTGGAAGTCAGCTGCCGTACTGCAGCCCGGAGGGTCTGCAACTTCTCCACAGGGAGGAATACCTTTGCCTCTGAAGAATCCAGAATCAACCCCAGGTACACTAGGCGTTGAGTGGGCACCACCAATACTGACTTTTGCGTGTTTAGTATCCAACCACAGTCTCGAAGAGTCTGACAGGTAATGGACACGCTTACCTCTAATTCTGAGCTTGAAGGGGCCTTCAGCAGAAGGTCGTCCAAGTAGCCTGTGATAGCGATACCCCGCTGTCTTAGAAGTGCCAGAATCAGAGCGAGCACCTTGGTGAACGTCCTGGGTGCTGAGGCAAGGCCCAACGGGAGGGCCACAAACTGGTAGTGGTCCTTCCCGATAGCAAATCGCAGAAACCTCTGGTGTCTGGAGTATATGGGGACATGCAGGTATGCGTCCTTGAAGTCCAAGGAGGCCAGAAAGTCCCCCGGATGGAGAGCCATGACTACAGATCGAACCGACTCCATCCGAAATCTTTGTACTTTCACAAAGCAATTGAGGGCTCTGAGATCCAAGATTGGCCGAACCCCCTCCTTCTTCGGCACAATGAACAGATTTGAGTAAAAACCCTGACCCCGTTCCTGTTCTGGAACTGGAATAACTACCCCGCGTTCCAGTAGACCCTGGACCGCCCCATACAGGGCCTCCCGACGGGTCGGTAGTAGCTGGAGATTGGGAGGTGATGAATCTGTCCGGTGGACAAGAGAGAAATTCAATCTTGTAGCCTGAGGAGATTACTTCGCAAACCCACCTGTCGGAGACTAGAGCAGTCCACTGAGTCGCGAATTTGCAAAGACGTCCCCCCCACCCGAGAGCTGGGTGGGGGCGGACCTTCATGTGGACGCAGATTTGTCCGCAGGCTTGTTGGGTCTGCGGGACCAAGGACGCTTTTGTCCTTGGGCAGGCGCTTTATCGGCCTGGGGTCTTTTCCCTGTCGCCCTAGGGGGACGAAAAAAACGCTTGCGTGCAGTAAAGGAGGGCCCTTGCCCTTGGCATGGCCCCTTACCCTTGCTAATTTGGGGAAGCAAAGTGCCTTTACCTCCTGTGGCATCCTTGATGATATCATCCAGAGTGCCCCAAAAAGTCTGTCGCCCTTAAAAGGCAGATCCAACAGGGCTTTCTTGGAAGTCTGGTCCGCAGACCAGCCTTTTAGCCAGATCAGGCGGCGTATTGCTACTGCATAAACTGAAGTTTTAGACAGCAGGGGAATAGTATTCATGTCTGACTCGCAGACAAACCTAAGGCCCTGGACCAACTGGTCGGCCAATGTTATCTCATCAGGAGGAGCATCTCGCTCCTTAACCCCTGGAGTAGCAATCTTGCCCATTCAATAAGTGTGTGAGACACTATGGCCCCCGCCAATGCCGGCGTACTGCCGAGCCTACCACTGAGTATAGGTAGCAAGTGAGTGCTTCAGCCTTCTTATCCACAGGGTCCTTAAAAACAGGAGCCCCTTCTGCAGGAATTGTGGTGGCTCTATTAAGTCTGGACACCGGAGGGTCTACTATAGGGGGGAGAGGTCCATTTCTTCAGAAAACTCTCCTCAAAGGGGTACCGTACCGCAAACCTCTTTGGGCTGTAAAGACCCTCAGTGGGTTCTCCCATTCCTTGTATAAGAGTTTATCAAAAGACACACAAGGGAACACCTTAGCAGTGCGGGCAGGTCTATGAAATCCAAGTGGACCGGAGTCTCTGCTGCTTCTGCAGTATTTTCCAATTTTAGCATATCCCGCACTGCAGTAATAAGGTCAGATACCAAAGCCGTCTCGCGTACTGACCTGGACTTTGAGTCATCCTCACTGTCCGGTCACGGTCTGCAGTCTCTGATGCGTCATAATCTGGGCCCCGAGCCGTAGCTGGACCTGGTTCTGCACCAGAATTATCCCCAGAAGCTTGCAGGGGACAGGGCATTTACTACCCCCTGTATTCCCGTGTGCTGCTTCCACCCTGGCAGCAAACGCCTCTAGGATTGCCGTCATAGCGTTCATAGACACCTCAGGGGCACCAGCTGCTAAATCTGGTGTTTCAGGGGAGAAGACATCTGGCTCAGATGCCATGCTGACCACGCGCTGACACTCACAGGGCTCCAGGCAAGATATCAATAGGCCACCCTCCTGCGCTGCAGAGATGCTGGGTCACCCAGAGGACTCACCACCCTGGACCGGTACTGCTATGCTGACGTGTGCTGCGCCTGTGATGCTGTCCCACTGCTGCTGTGTCAGTCTGCTTCTTTTATCAGCATTTCCTGTGTGAATTTTTGCACCAGTGTAATGCACCCTAGAGGCCGGAGGCTCTCGCAAAATGGTTGCCAAAAACGTCTGTATGGAAGATAATGTGGGCTCTAAGAAAATGGCCGCCGACCGAAGATAGAGGTCAAGCAGCCATAGCCCACAAAAAGATGGCCGCCGAACGGCAATATATGCATACAGGGTGGACAAACATGGCCGCCGATCAGCTGATAGGGGCCAGTGGGTGTGGCCGAACCACAGGAAGATGGCCGCCGGGCAGTCACAAGAGGCCGAACTCGGCATGGACCACCTCAAAATGGCCGACAACAGCATGGAGGAGGAAGCACACAAACACAGGTAAGCAGAAATTACATTTCTTTTAAATGTTAGTTACAGCCAGCCCCGCTCCAGTGGAACCCCCTAGGTGACCCCCAGCACCCAGCAACCTTTAGCTAGAAGCCCAGGGAGGAGGTAAAGGCAGGAAGAGAGGGAAGAAAGGGGCCACAACCACTTACTTGATCTCTCCAGGAATGTCCAGCTAAATCACCCAGCCGAGGCAGGGGAGTTTTACTTACCTATCCTGCATGTATTATGCTGGAAGACATTCCAAACAGGTCATCGTCCGCGCACGGAAGGTGACTGTTGGCCAGGCATGCTGTGATTGGACCCAAAAGGGACGATCATATGTATGCCCTGGAGCGTGACGCTCACCGGACAGGCTGCTGTGACTCGGCCGTAAGGTCAGCCAAAGCTGAGCGGTCCGATGCAAGCCTTGGAGCGTAAGCTCACCGGCCAGGCTGCTGCGACTCGGCCGTAAGGTCAGCCGAAGCTGAGCGGTCCGATGCAGGCCCTGGAGCGTAGGCTCACCGGCCACCCATGGAGCGATGGGCATGTCGTGGAAAACCCAGCGCGTAGCTAGGGTCGGCACACGCTCGATGGCCGAAACTGGGGAGACTACAAGGATCGAGGATCCAGCCTGTCACCCAGTCGGCAGTTGATCGAAGATCGCAGGAAACAACAAATGAAAAAATATATATATATATATATATATATATATATATATATAAAACGATTTAAAAAAAAAAAAAAACGTTAAAAGCTGTGTATAGTGTGGTAAATGGCCATAAACATTTTTCAGTTATTTAATAATCTCTGTGTTTCCACTCGTTCTGTCCCTGTGACAGCAAGTGGGGTGATACAGACTGGGTTTCTGACCCTTCCCCGTGCCGCCAAGAAAAGTTTTTAATGCTGCCCATGCCCTCCTTAGAGAGGCTTTTCCTCTCTTCTTGCCCATTGTCCATTGCAACTAGGACAATAAGGGAGGGAAATCCTGATAGTGACTGCCTTAACTTTGTCCATAGAAAAAAAAAATATGGTTGTGGTTCTACTTTTCTCTACACACAAATACCTTTTTTCCTGTAAAGAACAGAACATTAAACCACAATACCTTTCTTTTTGAACCGAAAGCCATTTTGATCAGAGATGTTCTCCTGGAAAACTTTTAGCACAGTGCCTGGCTCTGACTGGTCCTGGAATCAAATAAACCATTTGATTATTCATAACACTTAATCATACAGGATGTTCAAAAAACAGAAATGTCCCAGAAATAGAGATACTGTATTTTCCGGCGTATAAGACAACCTTTTACACCGGGATTACACAGCCAAAAACCGGGGGTCGTCTTATACGCCGGGTGAAGCAGCTGCCCAATAGATATCAGCCCGCCGGGTGCTCTGTAAAGCTGTATGTAATTCAGTATGTGCGCCGCTCAGCCAATCCCGGCGGGCGATGCACTCTGTTGATGACTAGAGCCTGCTAAGCCTGCTCGGATTGGAGTAACAACCTCTGCCAATCCGAGCAGGCTACATTATGTAGCCTGCTCGGATTGGCATAAGTTGTTACTCCAATCCGAGCAGGCTTAGCAGGCTCTGTCGTCATCAACAGAGTGCATCACCTGCCGGGATTGGCTGAGCGGCACACTTTACAGAGCACCCGGCGGACTGTGGCCTCTTAGTTTTTGAACGGTTTTACCACACAAGGGGGTCATCTTATACGGTGAGTACAGCACAAAACCACGTTTTAAACTGCATATTAGGGGGTTGTCTTATGTGCCCAGCCGCCCCTTACGCCAGCAAATACGGTACCAATGATTTAGCTGAATTATTACACAGTTCTTACTAATTGTATGAAATAAATGTTCCAAATTTTAAATACACATACAGTGCCTTGAACAAGTATTCATACCCCTTGAAATTTTTCACATTTTGGCATGTTACAACCAAAATGTAAATTTATGTTAATTGGATTTCATTAGATAGACCAACACAAAGTGGCACATAATTATATAGTGGAAGGAAAATGATAAATGGTTTTGATTTTTTTTTTTTACAAATAAATATCTGAAGTGTGGCATGCATTTGTATTCATCCCCCTTTACTCTGATACCCCTAACCAAAATTTAGTGGAACCAATTGCCTTCAGAAGTGACCTAATTAGTAAATAGTGCACCTGTGTGTGCAATATAATTTCAGTATAAATACAACTGTTCTGTGAAGCACTCAGAGATTTGTTAGAGAACCTTAGTGAACAAACAGCATCATAAAGGCCAAAGAACACACCAGACAGGACAAGGATAATGTTGTTTAGAAGTTTAAAGCAG
The DNA here is from genome assembly GCA_029206835.1 of Rana muscosa. Taxonomy (NCBI): domain Eukaryota; kingdom Metazoa; phylum Chordata; class Amphibia; order Anura; family Ranidae; genus Rana; species Rana muscosa. The sequence continues at coordinate 310,748,005 of CM055127.1, read as the reverse complement.
GGTTAGGTTATAAAAAAAAAAATCCCAAGCTTTGAACATCTCTCTCCTGGGGCACTGTTTAATCCATCATCCAAAAATGGAAAGAATATGGCACAGCTGCAAACCTACCAAGACATGGCAGTCCACCTAAACTGACAGGCTGGGCAAGGAAAGCATTAATCAGAGAAACAGCCAGTAGGCCCATGGTAACTCTGGAGGAGCTACAGAGATTCTAACTAACACTGCACATCAACCTGAACACACCATTTTCTTCAGCAGGGACAGGGAAGCTGGTCAGAGTTGATAGGAAGATGGATGGAGCCAAATACAGGGTAATCTTAGAAGAATACCAGTTAAAGTCTGCAACATACTTGAGACTGGGGTGGAGGTTCACCTTCCAGCAGGGCAACAACCCTAAACAAAAATACATAGCTACAATGGAAGGGTTTAGATCAGAGATATGCAATTAGTGGACCTCCAACTGTTGCAGAGCTACAAGTCCCATGAGGCATAGCAAGACTCTGACAGCCACAAGCATGACACACAGAGGCAGAGGCATGCTGGGACTTTTTATTTGGCAACACCTGTAGGTCGGCAAATTGCATATTCCTGGTTTAGATCAAAGCATTTCCATGTGTTAAAATGGCCCAGTCAAAGTCCAGACCTAAATCCAATTGAGATGCTCTCAATCCAATCTGACAGAGCTTGAGCTATTTTGCAAAGACAAATGGGCAAACACTTCACGCTCTATGTGCCAAGCTGTTAGAGACATACCCAAAAAGACTTGCAGCTGTAATTGCAGCAAAAGGTGGTTTTACAAAGTATTGAATCGGGGGGGGGGGGGGTGAATACAAATGCACGCCACACTTTTCACATATTTATTTGTAAACCATTTTGAAAACCATTTATAATTTTTCTTCCACTTCACAATTATGTGCAACTTTGTGTTGGTCTATCACCTAAAACCCCAATAAAATACATTTACGTTTTTGGTTTTAACACGACAAAATGTGGAAAATTTCAAGGGGTGTGAATACTTTTTCAAGGCACTGTATGTTGTGTCCAGGTCACAGGCAGACAGAAACCCGGGCACAAGTGTCTAAACCCAGACTGTCTGGGTCAATACCAGGCAGGTGGCAACCCTACTCATAAAGGCACACTCCACCTGAAGTGTCAGTGCTTCACATAAAATCCCAATAAAATACATTTAAGTTTTCGGTTGTAACATGACAATATGTGGAAAATTCCAAGAGGCATGAATACTTTTTCAAGACACTGTATATCTTGGCACAGACATACATAGACTTACATGTAAAAGGTTCCTACATTTGCCACAAGCTGGTTCGCTTTTGGCACCACATCATCAATACTATCAATAGGGCATTTCAAGTTAATTTGATTAATGACCCTTTGACATGTGTACTGGGGTTTTTAGATGAGGACGTTTATCAACTACTGTTAGAATCCCTCTTTTCAGATTGATATTTCTCTCATGTAAATGCATTGCATCTAAATGGTTGCCCCCTCTCCCCCCTACAGTGGCCATCACAAGCCAATTGCTCGCTCCTCAAACAACACCATCTTTATCAACAGAGAGGTACTCTTCACAGATTTGAGAAGTTGTGGTACCCATGGTTGCAAACCCCAGGTTTAGCTCCCCTGATATTAGTATCTCTACAAATTTTCCAATGTTAATAAATATCAAAATATGTCTGCTTTATTCATCCACAGATAAGTCTGGTCATTTAACACATCTTTGAAGGATGGTAGGCACAGGGAAAATTGCATGCGGGCACAAAGTTAGTAGGTGTAGGGAACAGTGGCATTATTTAAGACTGAGTTAGTGTTAAGATATGTATTATATATTCTGGTGTTTTTTTGCTGTATCTTATGTTACAATCACACAAGGTGCAGCACGCTGCATAGTGTCCCTAGGGATAATCTGCATGGAAAGATAGATAGGTTTGTTTCTGCAGAGACTGCTTTCTGATTTATTACCAATATGTTTCATGAGATTTGTATATCAGAATTGCTCGGGATTATGATGCTGATATCCATTTTATTTTATGGTATTTTCTATTTTGTTTTGTGTTTTTTCTTATTTGTATGTTTGTTTTTTGTAAAACTTACAAACCTCTTAAAGTGGACCTTCAGTCATTTTTCTTTTCAACTTTCCATCTATTAAATTCCCTGCCCTTGTTGTTTTAACTTTGGCCAGTAAAACATATATTTTTTTTTTATGCCAGCAAATGCCTTATACAGCCCACTTCCTGTTTCTTGTCTGGTCATTAGCCCAGGCTTATGTCATCCTGCACACCTCTCTCTCTCTCTATCTCTCTCTCACACACTCTTGTGAGAGTTTTCCAAGAAGGGATGGGGTATGAGTCATAAGAGAGCCAATGAAAGCTGCAGAGCTGGAGGTGTGCCTCTGTGTGTCTGTGTAAATCCAGGAAGTGAACAGGCAGCAGCTTCAGCTGCCCACAGTTGAAATGGCTGCAGCCAGACTTAGTGGAGGGAGTTTTCTGCAGCATATTTGGCAAGTACAGAATCCCAGTATATATAAAATCATATGCAAAGTGGTTGGAGGGAAGCTTCAGAATGGCAAATATGTTTTTGTTACAAATTATGTGAGCAAACTGCAATTTCTCTTTAATAAAAAAAAAGTGTTAAAGTGCTACTAAACCCAGAGGCTACATTCACTATATCTGGTCTCCATAGAACACAGTACAGTACAATGCAATAGTTTAAGTAAATATAAACCACTAAATATTTTTTCTCATCACCAGTATATAGCAGTCTTGTGACTTGTATCAATACGTATCGGCCTATTTTTGTTTATAGCGCAAAAAAATAAAAACTGCAGAGATGATCAAATACCACCAAAAGAAAGCTCTGTGGGAAAAAAAAGGACGTCAATTTTGTTTGGGAGCCACGCACGACCGCGCAATTGTCAGTTAAAGCGACACAGTGCCGGATCGCAAAAAGTGGCCTGGTCTTTGACCAGTAAAATGGTCCGGGGCTGAAGTGGTAAAGGAGGGGAAGATTCAGAAAATACAGACTCACACAGCCTTTTTAAACAATGCAGAGTATTAACCTCTTAACATGCATGTGTTACTGCATATACACACTGATTTTACTGTTGTGGGTTTAGTAAAACTTTAAGTCAAATCACAATCCTTAATGAATATTTAAGGAAGCATGCATCAGGGCCATATACACCATATAATTTTTTTCAATAATATGCACATTATCAATACATTCAATGTTTATATTTCATGTCTGCGGAATGCAAGCAACCAAGTTAACAAGCATAACAAAACGAGAGCCCAACAGTATGCTCATAAATTAACAGGTTATTTCAAAGAAATATAAATCTACAGACTGTCCAACGAATGCACATCCATATAGTAAAATCTTCAAATATTGTGTAGATGGTAAACCCTTTAATGTACATACTCGTGTATATCATCATTTTTAATTCTGGGCAATATCCACTGAATATGCTGCTCACTGCACATGCATAGATCCACTACTAAAGATCATGCCCTACACAAATGATCCAACAGAAATATGTACAGCGTGTAAAATAAGTATTGAACATGTAATCATTTTTTCCAGGGAAATACATTTCTAAAAGGTGCTATTGACATGAAATTGTCATCAAATGTCGGTAACAACCCATGCAATCCATACATACAAAGAAACCAAAATAAATACCTTCAAAAATGAAGTTATGTGTAATAAAATGGAATGGCACAGGGAAAAAAGTATTACTGACCACATGAAGAAAGGGAAGTGCAAAAAAGGCACGGAAAGCCAAGACACCAGCTGGAATCTATCAGTAATTAGAAAGCAATTCTGGCCTTTGTCAGTGCAATGGAAAAGGGGGCACATAATAGGCAAATTTAAAAAAAAAAGGTACCGTAGCTTTAAATTCGGAATCAGCAGCCAGACAATGGGATGCTGCGGAAGGTGCTGAAATTCTGGGAAGCCTTTATAGGGAACTGCTGGGCTGGCAATTCCCCCTTATCCTGCAAGGAGCAGAGGCTGAAGAGCTCCCTCCCTCCCTAGTCGTGTGCACTATTATGTGGTTGGGTCACCCTGAATGTCTAGGGGGAACGTTTTATTTCCATGTTATAATGAGGTAATTCTGCTCGAGTTCTGAAAACTAAGCAGTTACACAATTTTTGGTTTCATTAAAATTATGCTGTTTTGATGGTTAATAATAAATGAATATATGGTTATTTTATTTTCATGTATTAAACCAATAAAGTGGCCATTATTTGCCAAACTTTTGGTTGGGTATATTTATTTGGTTGTATCTGGAGTAAGTGATGGTTTGAATGTGTGTGGCCTACAATCTCAAATAATATTAGCTGGTTCAGTCTCAACTGATGGCCTATAAATAGGTGTCATTACCAAGGTGTCACACAAGAAACATCTCATGATGGGTAAAAGCAAAGAGCTCTCTCAAGACCTTTGCAACCATATTGATGCAAAACATACTGATGCCATTGGTTACAGAAGGATTTTAAAACTTCTGAATGTTCCAGTGAGCACTGTTGGGGGCATAATACGGAAGTCAAAAGTACATAATTTCACCATAAACCGATCACGACCACGTGCTCCTTGCAAAATTTCTGACAGAGGAGTAAAAATAATTATCACAGGAGTTGTCCAAGAGTCCAGGACCACTTGTGGAGAGCTTCAGAAAGACCTGCAATGAGCAGGTACGATTGTTTCAAAGAAAACAATAAGTAATGCACTCAACCATCATGGCCTGTATATTAAGGCTCTATGCACTATATAATGCTTGTATGAAAGGGAACTTATACCACATTTACTAAAAATGTCAAAGTATTGTCTCCAAATATGACACTCAAGCTTGAGTATATAGTTTTTAGGTCCCAGTAAAGGAATATCCACAAGCCGTCTTATCCATAGTGGAGACGGATCTGAGAGTTTTGGTAGATCATAAGCTCAATAATGGCATGTGATGCCAAGCTGCAGTTTCCAAAGCGAGCAAAGTCCTTTCTTGTATTAAGAGAGGTATGGACTCCAGAGAGAGAGAGAGATATAATTTTGCCCCTGTTCAAACCATTAGTAAGACCTCATCTGGAATATGCAGTTCAGTTTTGGGCACCAGTTCTCAAAAAGGATATTGGGGAACTGGAGAAAGTGCAGAGAAGGGCAACCAAACTGATAAGAGGCATGGAGGAGCTCAGCTATGAGGAAAGATTAGAGGAACTGAATTTATTCACTCGAGAAGAGGAGATTAAGGGGGGATATGATCAACACGTACAAATATATAAGGGGTCCATATAGTGAACTTGGTGTTGAGTTATTCACTTTACGGTCAACACAAAGGACAAGGGGGCACTCTTTACGTCTAGAGGAAAAGAGATTTCATCTCCAAATACTGACAGGTTTCTTCACAATAAGAGCTGTGAAAATGTGGAATAGACTCCCTGAAGAGGTGGTTCTGGCCAGCTCAGTAGATTGCTTTAAGAAAGGCCTGGATTCTTTCCTAAATGTACATAATATAAGTGGGTACTGACACTTATAGGTAAAGTTGATCCGGGGAAAATGTGATTGCCACTCGGGGATCAGGAATGATTTTTTCCCCTGCTGTAGCAAATTGGATCATGCTCTGCTGGGGTATTTCACCTTCCTCTGGATCAACTGTGGGTATACAATTGGGTATATGGGATTGTATGATATTATATATTTTTATTTTTTAACTGGATGGTCTTTTTTCAACCTGACTAACCATGTATGTCTTAGTACCCCAATCGGGTGCATCTAAGAATCCATCATGCAGTTTTGTAATCTCTCAGTGTGGGTTGAACTATGTACTGAGGATCTTAACATTTTAAGGGGTCATAAATCATGTCCCAAGTAACAATTAGGAACATAAATTCAGAGCACCATTTATTCTCAACACTTTCCTGGAATGTAGGTTTGTGAGCAGCTCTAGTGCCTGATGGTGTACCATTTTGGTACATTACTGCCAACATGTCAGAGCAGGGAGATGGATGTCAAGCCACAGATAACACTGACACAGCAGTTTGTACTTAGAGTGGCATGGCTTTAGAGTGGCATGGCTTTATTAAATACTTAATAGGTTATCTGTCATGGATGCCTAGCACGACATCCAGCACAGGGTATGCAGATCAGTGGGCTGCACTAAAGGAATTAGGCACAAGGTAAGTAAATATATATATATATATATATATATATATATATATATATGAATTTATTGAAAGAATAATTCATAAACAATAAGGCAACCAGCAAACAACCACAGTGACACACCAAACAACTCCCTACACCAAACGTAAATACAGGTTTGAGATTTAAGCATAAACGTAATCAAGCCAGGGTCATACATGAGAGATCAGTCCGATTAAACAGGGAACCGGAAGGGACAACAGGATAAAGGAATGAGTCTGCAAGACAGGGGTCCCGGGATGGATGCAGGGTTCATAAAACACAGGACACAAGGTACAGGATAATAAAGTCACAAGGTACAGAGGCAGGGGTCCAGGGATGGATGCAGGGTTCAGGAACACAAGACACAAGGTACAGGATAATAAAGTCACAAGGTACAGAGGCAGGGGTCCAGGGTTCAGGAACACAGGACACAAGGTACAGGATAACAGGTCACAAGGTTCAGGTTCAGGAATACAGGTCTGGGTTCCAAGACAATACCAGAGCAAATGCTTGAGCGTCTGCTGGGTATTTATACATACCTCCTGCAATCAGTCTCAGGTGACGCCTGATTGCAGGAGATGACGGCTCCAGACTAATGGGAGACACCCGCTGGTGGCCACCAGAACTGCACCCTTTGGTGCTGAAAGCAATACCACCACCAGCAGGTGACCCAGGCAATTACACTGATCATGACATTATCACATTGTTCAGGACACCGTGTGCCAGTTGTTTTGAAGCTAATTTATACAGAAACAAAGACTGGATTTGCAAAAATTATGCCCATCATGTTTTAAACAAACTCAATGCTATTGAGCTACAACTTCCAGCATTCTCTGAATGTAGGATTGAGGTTTTTTTTTTTTTGTTTTTTTTTTTTTTTACCAACCTCTCATTTATTGATATAACCCACATCTATACCACCTTCTCATCTATCGATATAACTCACAATCATATACAGTATATCTGACAAACCAGAAACCTCTCTCCTTCCTTTCCATCTGGAAATAGAGCCTACAGCATCATCTTAAAAACGCAAACCAAGACCAGTTGCCAACGCAGCTGAGCTCCTGTTTTCACAAATCTAAATTCAATATGTTCTCCCAAAAGTAGATCAGCCTTAAGGCCAAACATAGCAGCCATTTCCAGTTCTTGTGGTTGGCAGTTTAATTGTCAAAATTTCTCAATTACACATACAAGATGCCAGTAACAGATACTGTGCCATAGCATTCATATTTCTGCATGTAACTGTAAATTCCATATCCTGGAGTGCAGTACTGGACACAGAAACTGATTAACCTCTTGCTGACTGCCTCACATAAGAGTATGGCGGCAGATCCGCTCTCCTAGGCTGGATCACATATCCAGTATAGGATACGGCACTTCCAGATAGGGGACATGCATGACGTGAGACATGAGGTTCGGTTGTGGCAAGTTTGCTAGTTCATAAGGTAATAACCAACTTTTAGCATTATTAACTATTAACCATGAAACCAAAGTTGGATAAATATTGATGTCTGGTGAAATAGAGCTCTGTAGGATATAGGGAGTGGTTTAGGGTGTAAACCCAAGAAGAGAGGAAGAAAAAGGGATGAAGGGGAAAGGGGGGGGGGTGGGACAAACAAAGACAAACAAAAAGAGGGGGGGCATGTTGACTTGCCTCCCAGTCTCCATCACAAAAAAAACTGATCTGAAGAATTTTGGGTGTTTAGATAACTCGAGAAAGGTCCTCCCTCAATCTTCCCTTGTTTAGGGGAGGGGGGTCTATTGTCTCATGTTTTGACAGGGTTAGCTTTTGAAATGCAGGAAGAGAGTCATTAAGGGTCACAATTGTCTTGGGGTGTGTGGTCTGGAGGAGTTTGGCTTATCAATAATTTGTATCTAGCTGTGGTGCGGAAGTGGGTCCAAGAGGCCCATGTATGTGAAAATTTGGTTGGACAGTCTTTGGCTATGGAGATTAGTTTCCGCAATTTTTTCAACTTGTTTGAGCCATCCAGGAAAGGTCAGAACATGGGTTGTTCCCCAATGAAGAGGGACACACATTTCCGCCGCATTTATTAAGGATGGTATTAGTGTTTTGCGGTATTGGTGTGTCGGCAGGTCCGAGTGGTGGAGGAGGAACTGTGTTGGGTGTGTTCTAAGGCGTATGTAGAAATTTGTGACATCAGTTCTCAGGTTTGAGTCCAGAATGGCTGGATTAGGGGGCAGGACCACTCTTTTTCTAAACCCACTGTATATCACTATTTTGCTTTGTGAATGTTTGACTACTCATTAAATGTCCAAAGGTCTTTCTCATCCTTTTTGTATTCTGCACTTTTCCAGAGAATAAATAACATTTGCAAGGTGAGTGATCTGCTCACTTCCCTCTATATCAGTGGTTCTCAACCTGGGGTCGGAACCCCCTCGGGGGTCAAATGACAATTTGCCAGGGGTCCCATAATCCTGGGCTGCTCTTGAAGCCCGCACCGCTCTCCCAGCCTTTTGGCAGCCACCCAGCAGGGCTGTTCCTGGAGCCCGCGGCCCCCCACTCAGCCTCTTCACAGCCGCCCATTCAGTTCACGGCATGGCTGGGGGGCAGAAACTAGAGGTCAGCTGACTGGTGAGGAATGTGAAGTGGGAGGGGCTGGAGGAGACCCTATCTCCTGATTTCGGCATAGGTGTCACTGCTGCGGGACACTACAAAGTCGGAGACACAGTGAGTAACACTACCTGTGATAATAGTTACCATTAAAAGCCCCAACTAGAGTTCTTAGATAAGCAGATGACCTTGATCAAGAACACCAAAGTTGGCTAATCAGAACCCCCCCTGCACTCCCACTGATCCCACCCCCCCTGCACTGCCACTCCCAACCCCCCTGCACTGCCACTGATCCCATCCCCCCCCCACCAAGGAGTAAGAAAAGGAGTAAAAAATAAAGAATACATGAAAAAAGGGGGAGGAACAAAGAAAAAGGGGGAGAAAGAATAAGAGAAAGAATAAGAAAGACGGCTAGAGAGAGGGATGGGGAAAAAAAACAAGAAATTAGGATAGAGAGATAAAAGGGAAAAAAAGGAGAACAAAGAGAGAGTGGTACATCCTAAAATGTACCATAAGTGGTTTTAATACTGTACAAGTGGAAAGGACTCAGGGAGCACTAAATGTCCACGGGTTAGGGACGCAAATTACTTGTCTTGCCTTGGGTGCTGACAACCCACGCTACGAAAATAATTTTCCTGTTAGGGGGTCCCCACAACTTGGGAAATTTTATCAAGGGGTCACGGCACTAGAAGGTTGAGAACCACTGCTCTATATAATGTGGATTTCAATTTGATGTACTGTACTATATACCATGTGTTACGAGTACCCAATTTCCAGCAACAACACGCAGAGTGCTAGTTAGGTCTGGTCATACTGGGATTGTCATCCCCTATTTTGAATTTATACAATTACTAGGATTGTGTTTAGGATCTGGATTAATTTTATTTAAAGTGTATCTAAACACAAGAACAAAAATGTAACGTATTGGAGCTTACTAGTTCCTAATTGAGATTGCTGCATTGGTTTTATTTTCCCTTTAATTTTACATAATAATCATGCAAATAGCAAATATCCTGTCTCTTCATGGCTACACTCTACCTTTGCTCATCTCCACTACATGGTTAATGATGAAAATAGCAGTTTACAAAAGCATGAAGCAACCATTTTGCTTTTTTCCAGTCCACATGAAGCAACAAGGACATTGCTTTTAGGGCAAGGTCAATAAATATTTTCTGTACTTGCTGAAAATGTTCTTGGTTAAACAAATGCAGCCACTGCATCTAATGACTGGTAAGCTGTAAAAAAATATTTTTTTTTAATGTTTTTTTTTTTTTTTTTTTTTTGGGGGGGGGGGGTTTAGATACATTTTAATGCCTACTGTACCTATTCTTTTTTTTTTTTTTTTTTAGCCAAAGGACATGGTTTCAGGACATACAGCAGAGTACGTACAGCAAGGTACAGTATATATCACTACAAAAAAAAATTGCATGTGAGTGTCACAATACAGAATCAGGGTGTCATCATGTCTATCTGCGACCTGAGGCATCCTGTGTACTCCAAAACTGGGGAGCATTAGGAAGCACCTCAAGACCGGGTCTACTCAAAGTAAGTAATTTCCATAATGTCAGCATATTCTGACAAGATAGGGTCTCGGAACCAGACCTAATCAGTTTTCTAGTTAAGAGAATAGAGAGGTAGCTTGGAACCAGCAAGCACTGGTCCAAATGTAGAAAGAGAAGAAAAAAGAAAAAGGAAAGCTTAAGAGAGACAGGAGAAATAAGGGGGGGTGGGTAATGGAGGGGGACAGGGGGTGGAATAGAAGGGAGGGGGGAGAGGGCGGGAGAGGGTTTGGATATACCATATGTGAAATCACAGAACACAGAGGCGGGGGGGGGGATTAATGTTGTCTCCTTAGGTTATAAAGGATGGGTCTTTGTTGGATGGAGCTATTTTAGTCACCCGGGTCACAGTCAAGGAGGGCTCTGCCTTCATCAAAAAAAAAAAGATAAAAAAATGTTCCAGAGTGACCGAGTCTTAGGCCCCGTACACACGACCGATTTTCTCGTCGTAAACAGTCAAGAAAAGTGCCGCAAGAGTTTTTTTGTCTAGAAAAACGTTCGTGTGTATGGTTTTACGACGAGAAACTTGACGAGAATCTCGACGAGAAAATAGAGAACCTGCTCTCTATTTTCTCGTCAGGATTCCAGATTTCCTCGTCGTGTTTCTCGTCGGCCTGTTTTGTGACGAGAAAATGGTTCGTGTGTATGCTTTTACGACTCTTCCAAAAGCGCGCATGCTCACAAGCAACTATGAGACGGGAGCGCATCTTCTGGTAAAACAAGCCTTCATAATGGAGAGAGCACATTCGTCACGCTCATAAATATTTCATCGTTTAAATGTTCTGCATTGAATTCTTCGTTAGAATGTTACATTAATCAAAACGAGAGACCTTCTTTTGCTGCTGATATTCACACAGAGTTCTGCCTTATTTTTAACCTTTTTCATGCTGCTCTTTATAAGATTTATGTGTATTATATCGTGCAAGTTTTTAGGAATAATTTAAATGGTTAGATTTTTCAAAATGATGTTAATTATAATTTCTCAATGTTTTGATAGCGATCTCACATTTAATTTTCTAATCTATATTTTTAAAATTTCACACCATGTTTTTGAGCTAATCAGATTTAGTTATTCTTTTGGGGGGGTGATATCTGTGCCTTTTATTGTCAGTCAAATGTATCTGCTTACTCCAAAGCTTTTTTTTTTTTTATTTAAAAATACACATAGTCAAGTATGAACTTAAACAAAAAACACATTTATTCATGTTTATAAATTAAATAAAGAGAAGGCAGCGCTGGAGAAGCTGCTGCCATTTGTACATCCCAGGGACCCCAGAGCACACACCAACCCTGTGTGGACACTAAAATTGGGAGCTTGAGAAGGCCCACATTTCAGAACACAATCTGATGCTGGCCTCCCAGAGGTCAGGAACAGCAGCAGGTGAGATATATGTCCCAAGTGTGTGGTACTACAACAGGCTGCCTTCTGTCCGACCAGTGCAACCACAATGAAGCAAGGCCATCACTTCCTCTTCTTCCTGGCAACCTTCCCTGCAGCCTTTCCTGAAGCCTTTCCTGAAGCCTTTCCTGCAGCCTTTCCTGCAGCCTTCCTTCTTCGTTTAGCTGGAGGCTGGCCCACTGGAGGGGTACTCCTGTCAGGAGGAGGAGGTGGAGGTGTAGCAGAAGGGGGTGGGGCAGAAGAAGAAGGTGGAGGTGTAGCAGAAGGGGGTGGGGCAGAAGGTGGAGGTGTAGCAGAAGGGGGTGGGGCAGAAGGTGGAGGTGTAGCAGAAGGGGGTGGGGCAGAAGGTGGAGGGGTAGCAGAAGGGGGTGGGGCAGAAGAGGAAGGTGGAGGTGGAGGTTGAGGTTGGGTCAGTTGGGCCACCTCACATATGGCGGTATTGGGGGTAATTTGCTCCATCACCCCCTTGTTGAGCAAGGTGATGAGCAGGGGTTCGCATAGGAGGCGTTGCTCCATGCTCATCACCTTGAACTTAGCCTCCACTAGGCCAGCAATGGCCTCTTCAGGGGATGTGGGCTCCTTGAGGGTGGCATGGGCCTCTTTAATAAGGGCCATTGCTGCGTCACTGGTGGTCCTGTCCCTCCTGCCTCTTTTGTGAAGCCTGATGGGAGGCACCTGGGATCTGGTGCTTCTCCTTTGCCCTGCCACCTCCTGTCTGCCACTGGGCCCTGCCACCTCCTGGCTGCCACTGGGCCCTGCCACCTCCTGGCTGGTACTGGGCCCTGCCACCTCCTGGCTGCCACTGGGCCCTGCCACCTCCTGGCTGGTACTGGGCCCTGCCACCTCCTGGCTGCCACTGGGCCCTTCCTCCTCCTGCCTGACAGTTTCCAGACCCTCCTCCTGGCTGATTTCATCCTGTGTATGAAAAAGAAACATAGTTTAATATGTTGGTTTAATCTTTGCCTCAAACTTTGTAATCCTGATGGAAGCAATTAGAATGTAAATGCATAAATCCTTGCTTTAAATTTACCACTACATCAGCTTGACTATTTACCACACAATTAAGTGCAGAATAATGTCTACAGATCATGATTTCACTTGTGGAATACAAAATAATGTATGTTTCTCATCCTGACATATTTGGGAAACATTAATTTTATCCCACTACATTTTCAGTTAATACTATACCTGGCTCCAGATGGACAAATCAGGATCATCCAGGATGGCTGCCTCCTCTTGCTCCAGAGAAGGCTCAGGTTGGCTGCAGGGAAGTCTGGGGGGAAGAGTGGAGAGTGATGGCCTTGGCTCAATGTGGTCATCCAGGAAGGACATCCTGCTGTAGTACCACAAAACCGGGACATAAACATCATCTGCTGCTGCTCCTGACCTCTGAGAAGCCAGCACCTTAGAGCGTTCAGTCCTGTAGGTACCTCTCAAGCTCCCAATTTTAGTGTCCACTTGTTTTGCTGTGGCTGTGGGCACCTTGGTATGCACAAATGGGAGCAGCTTCTCCAGCGCTGCTTTTCTCACCCCTTTTTTTTTATGGATGGGGTTTTTGGTCTCCCACAGAGCCGGCAGCTCCCTTACCCGGTCAATAAATTCCGCCAGGAACTCTTTGTCGCTAATAAAGACATTCATATTGTATCTGCAAGTAAAATAATTTATATTTAAATAATGTGAGGCAAACAGTCTAACCTCCTTCACATCCTAGTCACCATATATATCCTCCACCAATCTCAAGACAGTATAGGCCCACAATTTTTACAAGTCTCACAAAATCACATACCTTCGTTCGCACGTCCGTCACTTGAACTCCTCTCTCCGCACACCGAACGTACTATAGTCACATGTGTGTTTGCTATATACACACCACGCATGCGTCCAAATTCGAACACGTCGCTCCGCACACGTCGCCCGCCCATGACGTTCTAACATCTTTTCCCCGCCCCTTCTCTTTCGGCGCGCAGACAGATATGGCGGAGTTACAGCAGGTGTCTGATAATTCCGCAACTAGCGAGGAGACAAGCCCGGAGACCGAGGACACGTCACGATCAAGGAGGAGATTCAAGGCATCGAATATGTCTTTGGCGGAGATGGCGGAGATGGTGGACATCTTGGTCAAGGCTGATTATGATGCCAAGCATGGGCCGTATAGCAAACCAAATAGAAGGAAGGCCAAAATCCTCACTAAAGTTGTGAAGAGTCTGAGGGCGAAGTTCGGGGTGAAACGCTCAAATGAGCAGCTCAGAAAGAGGTGGTCAGACCTCAAACTGAGGGAGCCAGACCAGTTGAGGAGCATAAAGAGGATGCTCGCTAAAAGTAAGTAAAATGACGACCTTTCTGCTATTAATCTTTTTAGAAACTGACCTTTTTTTTTTTTTTTCATATTGGACTCCCTTCCAAAATGTAATATTTTGAACTAGGTTGGGCACAGTAATCGTTTGTTACGTTACCGACACTTCGTTCGGCCACTATCCGCGGTTTTGGCTTATTTAAGACCCCCAAAAGTAATTAGACATCTGCCATTTTTGATCAAGTATTGTGGCTAATTTTTAAGTCTAGATGATGTGTTTGTAAGGAGAATGAAATGCAAACTTTAATCAGTGTAAAGGAGAGGACACTCAGCAGCTGCTTCCACATCTGTACTTTGGAGCACTATAGTGTGGGCCACCAGACCCGCCTTTTTTGGGTGTCCCACACAGGTGCATCAGAGTTTATTTGTGGTGCCTCCATGTCCAAAAAATTACATCCAAATGTGAATACTAAACATATTTGGGGTCATAAATAATGCATTTTTCTTTAAATTCCGCACAAACGCACACTTGTACCCCACTTCCAAACAATTTAGCCTGTTTTAAGTTTAAAAATGAGATTTTTACAGTGTGATAAATAGACCTTTGGTTTTATTCTCATAGGGGAGAGAAGACTGGGAGGAGGACACTCCAGGGAGCACATGCACCCCACAACTTCCAAGCAACCCCAAACTCCCAAAGATCCACAACCGAAAGATGTGCAGGAAGTTGAGGTGGAGGAAGGAGAAGTGCAGGAAGGAGAGGTGGATGACGTTGTGGATCTGGTCACCACAACAGGTCAGTATCTGACACCACAGCTTAAGGTAAGCGAGGTAGGCCTGCAGAGTTTTATTAATTTTTTTTTAATGGTTTTTAGGGGATGGAAATGTTGTGAAGGATAGCACACCGTTCTCTGCTGACAGTGCCCTCCGCCTCATCCAGCAAGTGATGGAATGTAGCACGGAACTGGACCTAATTAAACAAAGAATCCATGTGATGGAACAAACATTTAAAGACATTCTCGATGTTTTGGGGAGAATTCAATAAGCCATCCAAACACATTTGTTTTTACATGTTTGTTTTTATATTTTTACTAATTTTTTGAGTAACAAAGCAGCCAAAAATTGAATATGCACACAGTGTGTGAACATGTGCTATCTGCCATCAGGGGATATCCATGTACGTCTTTTGTGGGTGCAACCCCTTCCTCGTATCAAAAGTCGGTGAACTGAGGAAGGGGATGCACCCCCAAAACACGTCCATTGATCACCCCTGATGGCACATAGCACATGTTGACAATAGGGATCAGGATTGTAAACTTCCTATTTGCAAAAAATTAAAAATGTGTGCATATTGAATTTTTGGCTGGGCAAGGGGTGGCAGGACCCCATATTAGGACGGGCACATAGAGACATAGTTTGTGTAACTGAATGTCTCAGATTGCTCAGAGGTATCCAATGTTGTCATTTTAGAAATGCAAGTGGTATTTTTGTATTTTCATAAGCCAAAATTTGCCGGGTTGTGGCCAGGCCAACCCCAAAGTAAAAAAAAAAAAAAAAAGTGCAGAGAGTAAAATATTTGACCACAAACAACGTGTAGCTTCTTTTTATAATACTCTCTAAGCTTATTTGGTTCTTTTGTAAGGTAACATAGTGAAATTGGTTGTTATTTACTAAAGTAAAATACACTTGCCACTACAAATGCACAAAGACAAACTAGGAGACAGGAAAGAACAAATAATTAAAGGTTTAAACAAGATTTTTATTGGGATACTTAGACATAGGCTGGCATAGGAATTGCCCCCCTACCCGTGAAATACTCCATGTATTTGTCCCGAACCACACGGGCATTTTGGGGGGGCAAGCCAAGACGGGCAGATTCCAGGCCCGGAAGGGGATTTGCAGGGGAAAGTCCAGCCTCTGGCAAAACTGAGGCCATATACAAATTAGATTTTTGGCTCAGAAAGTTGTGTAGCACACAGCAGCATAACACTACATAGTTTATTTTGTAGTCCGCCAAGTGGATGGAAGTCATAAAAAGGCGGAACCGGCTGGCCATTATGCCGAAGGCATTTTCAACGACTCTTCGGGCCCTGGCCAGCCGGTAATTGAACACACTCTTCTCTGGGGTCAGGGTCCTCTGTGGAAATGGCCTCATAAGATGCCGTCCGAGTCCGAAGGCTTCATCAGCCAAGAAAACAAAGGGGAGTCCTTCAATATTCCCTGCATCCGGTGGCAATGCAAGGTCGTCACTCTGGAGACGGAGGGCAAACTCCGTCTGGATGAAGGATCCCCCATCGGACATCCGGCCATTCTTCCCTACATCAACATAGAGGAATTCATACCGTGCTGACACCACCGCCATCAGCACAATGCTATGAAACCCCTTGTAGTTGTAGTAGTAGGACCCAGAACGGGGTGGCGGCACGATGCGGACGTGCTTCCCGTCTATGGCACCACCGCAGTTGGGGAAGTCCCACCGCGTGGCAAACTCCGATGCCACAGTCTGCCATTCCTGTGGCGTGGAAGGAAGCTGTGGAGTGAAACAAGATGAAATAATATTAGAAAAACAAAGGCATACATTACAAGCAAATTCTAAACCAAAAAATTAGAGACCAACATCAATCTAATTATACGTTTATTAAGGTGTGTAAAAAAAGTATAATGGAAGGCTCATTTATCATATTCATCACCACCTCTGATGGGCCATTACTAAATTATTTTGGGGGGGGGGGATGTGTTTGGCCACAGGATAGCATTGCAGTGGCGGTGCGTCCAGAGTGGGCGCTGGAGCACTGTCCCCTCTCTCCTGTGCCCATCACTCGCGTTGCATGAACCTATGTATTGTCTATGCCGCACACTATTCAGGTGGATGGCCTCTTGTAAAGCGACCGACATATGAATAATTGCGTCATTTAGGGGGTTAAAATTGCAGAGCAGAAACAGGTATTAAAAAAGTCTTGCAAATTACAACCTGAGGGATGTAATTGGCTTCCTCAAAGAAAAATCGGGGACGCAAGGAAGGGGCATTCCTTGTGTAAACATTGACAGGCTGCTCTGGCAATCATGTTCACCAAGTCTGTTTAATGGTAACATGATTGGCTGATGCAACATGAAGGGAAGGAGAAGACATCAAGGACAGAAGAAGGATGGCGCTGACCACAAGAAGGTAAGTGCAGGGCTGGGGGGAAACTGGCTGCATTAGAGGGGACTAAATGGCTGCATTGGAGGGGACAACTGGGGGCGTTTATTAGGCAACAGAGCAAAAAAGGAGGAAGTTTATTTCCGAAATTGGGGTTGGAACCCCCCAACATTTGGAGCAACAGGCGCCCCTGCTGGAAAAGTTAGTGAGGGGAAATATTTAGGGAGGATAAAAAAGGGGCAATCTAAAGCTTCCAACATGCATGGGGACAAAGGGGACATTCTCAGCATATTACAATCATGGTAATTAGGGAAGGATGAAAGAAATACAATACATTAGCATACATGTAATACATAAAATGTGATGTTAAGGGAGAAAACTTACCCTAATATAGTCCTCCTGCAGGACTTGTATAATAGCAGAACAGGTGTCTGGGATTATGAGGCCCAGAGCCTGGGGGGAGATGCCTGTGGTGAACTTCAAGTCCTGAAGACTTTTCCCTGTCGCCAGGTAACGCAAAATGGCGATGAGCCTCTGCTCAGCACTGATGGCTTCCCGCATAACAGTGTCCTTCCTGGTAATATAGGGGGACACCAAAGCCAACAGTTCCTGAAAAACGGGGTCAGACATCCTCAGAAAATTCCTGTAGTCCTCAGGATTATTCTCGACGATCTCCCGCAGCAGAGGCATGTGGCAGAATTGGTCCCGCTGGAGCAACCAATTCTTGGTCCATGAACTCCTCCTCACACCATTCATGGACTGGTCTTGGTCCAAAACAAGCAGACCAACACCAAGCGCACGCACAGCACGAACTCGACGACGAGAACGTCCAGGCGACATGGCTAGGAAACGGTCGTCTAATCAGAACGTACAGAACAGAACGCACTTTAGAACAGCAAGGCCTATGAATAACGAACTGAAATTCAGAAACGAACAGGCAATAACGCACTGTAAAACAGATACGACCTGCCTAGACGCCCTGAAAGTCAAGATACGAACCCACAAGCACAAACTGAACCGCAGAAAACGATCTGAAAAGTACGAAGACTGAAAAGCGCGAAACGTCTCTTCCCAAACTTTTACTTCACACGCGGTAACACGAGATCAGCAAAAGCAGCCCAAGGGGTGGCGCCAAGAAAAAAGATCTTCCCCTTTATAGTGCCGTCGTACGTGCTGGACGTGAGCGCAGAGAACCACGAGGAAATTGGAAAATGACAGTGTGTACGCATAGAAAGCTTGACGAGAAAATCGACAAGCTTAACAAGAATCTCGTCTAAAAAAACGACGTGTTTTTTACGACGAGAAAATCGGTCGTGTGTACGAGGCCTTAGAGTATCGGTCTTGTTGATGGCGTGCTGAAAGAACCAAGTCTTCCAGTTTGTTAATTTCCCCTAGTCTTCGAAGCCACATTCCTACCGTCAGGGAGTGTGGGGATTTCCATGTAAGAGGAATGCATGCTTTAGCGGCGTCCAGGAGGTGCCGGGTCATCCGGTATTGTCCGATCTGTGCATTTTTGGGCTATGCATTTAATTTTTGTCCAAAAGTGTTCAAGTTTGGGGCAGGTTCAGAAGATATGGAGGATGGTTCCCCGTTTCTCTTGGCATCTCCAGCATTGATCAGAAGGTGCAGGGAAAATTTTATGCAGTCTCACTGGCATTCTATACCATCTGGCGAAAGTTTTAAAGTTAGTTTCTTGCACTTTCGTGCAGATAGAAGATTTGTATGTAAACCTGAGGATGTGTTGTCGTTGTTGCGTATTGAACTGTTTACCCAGGTCATGTTCCCATTCCCGGATACAGCTTATAGAGTGGGGTTCCGAGGGTGTGATCAATAAGTCGTAGTTAGCTGAGAGCGTGTGAGGCATGGCATCCGAATCCGAGCAATATTCCTCAAAAGTTGTGAGGGGTCTATTAAAGTTCTCCTTCCAAAAGCCCTCGGGTGGGAACAAAGCCTACTTGATGTAAGTGGACTGGGCTCGGCAGGAGGTGTTGAATCCTGCTTGCTAATATTTTCTTGAAGAGTTTGAGATCTAAATTAAGCAACAATATCGGCCTATAACTACCACAGGAAGCAGGGTCTTTCCCCTCTTTAGGTATCACCAAGATGTGGGCTTGTACAGTGTCTGCCTCAAATGTTGCGGTAGAGCCTAGCGCTTTAAACAGTTTGGTGGCTCCAACAGCACCTCAAAGTTCCTCTATGGTGATGGGGTCTTCCAAAGTGTCCCTGTCTTCAGTCGACAATTGAGACATATGTGAGGAGGACAAGTAGGAGTCTACATGTTCTTAAGGAGGGGGTTTAGTTGTCAAATTATATAAGGAATTGTAGAATTTCTGCAATTCTTTCACTATGTCGTGGGGTTTTTGTGACCCTAGGTCTGCTTGGTGGAGTTAGATGTGGGACATAGGTCACTAGCTTTTGTTCCCTCAGTGTTCTAGCTAACAGTTTGCCACATTTATTACCGGATTCATAGCAGCTCTTCCGGCAGATCTGTATTGGCACTTTGGCCTTGAATTGCAACAAGTCTGCTATTTGTGTGCGTTTGGAGAGGAGGTCTCTCTAGAGAGGGCGACTGTGTACGTTTATGATGAGTTTCTAAGGACTGCAGGATGTTAAGCAGTGTCATTAGCTGTTCGGTATGTTTCCTCTTGAGCCTTGCTCCATGCTTGATAAGCACACCGTGAATAACTGCTTTGTGTGCTTCGCAAACGATACCAGGGTCACAGTCAGGTGTGTCATTGGTTTTGAAATAAAAGTCAAGTTCCCTGATGACGTCCGTCAATACCTCAGTATCTTGTAGGAGGCATTTTCATCCAGTCTCCAGTGTTTGGACCTGGGTGTAATGGAATCATTAAGAGCATACGACAGGAACACCGGGGAGTGGTCGGACCAAGTGATAGAGCCTATGGGGGAGGTGCTTACTGCATGTAGCTGAGTGTGGGGTAAGAGAAAGTAGTCAATGCACGAGCATGCCTTGTGGGGCAAGGAATAGAAAGTGAAGTCCATGTCAGTGGGATGAAAAAGGCACCACACGTCAATCAGTTGGCTCTTGTGTAGGGCCTGGGCAATGTGTTTATGTGAGCCAAGAGGGACGCAGGACAGGCCAGAGGAAGTGTCTTCAGCTGGGATTAAAGGCACGTTAAGGTCACCCCCCACAATCAATTGCCCTTTAGCAAAGTCTGTCGGCCACGTTAGTGTCTTATTTAAAAATATGTCTTGGTGGTCGTTCGGTGCATACAGATTCGCCAGTGTGACCTGGATGCCGCCAACCATGCATTTTAAAAACAAAAAAATTACTGTGTGGGTCTGTAATTGACTATGTGGGACCAAGGTACCCTGCCCGAGAGGAGAATAGAGACCCCCCCTTGACTTAGCCATCAGGTTGGTAGAATGATAGACAATCGGGAAGGACCAGTTTTGGAGTATGGGTAAATTTGTCATCCCTGAAATGGGTCTCCTGTATAAAGGCCACATCTGATTTAAGACAATGCAAGTCATGTAGAAGCATCCATCTTGTCTCCGTGATATTAAGTCCCTTAGCGTTGAGCGAGATGCCTAACTATTCTAATAGTAAATGGTGTAAAACTCTAGGTGGTGTGATGTCATTGTTTATCATGTTTGTATTAGGCAACTCTTTAATATGTGTTGTATGCCTTTGCAATACAAAGGTGTGATCCTTACACAAACACATGCATCCTTTTTTCCTGTTATGGGATTACCTCCACGGCAGGCAAAAATAGTTCATCATTTTATCAATATCTCAAGTCCAGATGCTAAAAATAATTGTTACAACTAAAGACATTACTTGATTCTTAGAAAATAATTTCTGTCACCTTTAATAAATCTGTTTTGTTCTTAGTTCTATGGTCATTTGAAAATGTATTCAATTTAATTCTCTGCATTTCAGTAGAATCATAGCTAAAATGTTTGTATAGCCAAAATGTCTATATTTTTTAGATATGGAATTCCAATCTACACTATATTACCAAAAGTATTGTGACACCTGCCTTTACACACAAATTAACTTTAATGGTATCCCAGTCTTAGTCCGTAGGGTTCAATATTGAGTTGGTGCACCCATTGCAGCTATAACAGCTTCATCTCTTCTATGAATGCTGTCCACAAGGTTTAGAAGTGTGTCTATGGGAATGTTTGACCATTCTTCCAGAAGTGCATTTGTGAGGTCAGGCACTGATGTTGGATGAGACGGCCTGGCTCACAGTATCCACTCTAATTCATCCCAAAGGTGTTCTATCGGGTTGAGATCAGGACTCTGTTCAGGCCTGTCAAGTTCCTCCACCTCAAACCCACTCACCCATGTCTATATGGACCTTGCTTTGTGCACTGGTCCAAATCTTTTGGTGGAGGGGGGATTATGGTGTGGAGTTGTTTTTCAGGGATTGGGCTTGGCCTCTTTGTTCCAGTAAAGGGAACTCTTAAGGCATCAGCATACCAAGACATTTTGGACATTTTCATGCTCCCAACTTTGTGGGAACAGTTTGGGGGTGGCCCCTTCCGGTTCCAACATGACTGCGCACCAGTGCACAAAGCAAGTTCCATAAAGACATTAAAGTGTAAGTAAACCCTCTTATCGTTTTCAGCCAAGGAAGCTGCCATCTTTGCCTCTGTTTAATCTACAACTGCCATGATGCTGCACATGTTTTCAGTTATGACATCAGCCATTGGATGGTTTGACAGTTTGGTTGAGAGCACAACCAATGGGAGTGTTACATTTCCGGCACATGCCGTAAATGAAACTGTTTTATGGATGGGTTTACTTCCACTTTAAGGAGCAAGTTGGGGGAGGAGGAACTTGACTGGCCTGCACAGAGTCCTGACTACAACCCAATAGAACACCTTTAGGATAAATTCAGAGCAGAGACAACAAGCCAGGCCTTCTAATCCACATCAGTGGATGACCTCACAAATGAGCTTCTGGAAGAAAGGCAAAACATTCCCAAAGACAGTCTTCCCAGAAGAGTTAAAGTGGTTATAGCTGCAAAGGGTGGGCCAACTCAATATTGAACCCTATGGACTAAGACTGGGATGCAATTAAAGTTCATCTGCGTGGGGGGCGGAGCCGGCAGCCAGAGCTGATGGATGTGTGTTAGGTGAGCTCTGACACACCGGGTGTAATAACGCGGCTCACAGCGATCCAGGCATCACAAAAATTACATCAATAGACTGGGGAGGACGTGGGGAACAGTGTGGCAACAATGCTTAAACATAAGGAGAGAGAGGGACCCCGAAAATTAACGGATTTCTTCCCTCCACTCGCGGGCCGAGAAATCCAAGATGGTGCCCGCACCGGAAGCTGTTCCTCAGCCTCCACACTGCAGCCTTCCAACAATCCGCTGCCATCCATGGGTGAGTCGCATCCCCAAGCCCTTCACACATCATCATCCCCTTTTAATAGCCCTGTTAAACAAAAGAGAAGGGTTGGGGAAGGAGGGGAGCCTCAAAATGATGCAGACACTGCAGGGGAAGAAATGGAGGAATCCTCCAACTATAACCAGCAACTGGATGCATTCCCCACCTCAGGGCAACCTATACTAGACACCATGATGAAAGAAATGCTGCAAACTCTGCGGGGGGCCCTCCAGCATGATATAGCAGCGTTCATGCATACTACACAAAAAGAAGTTGCTGAGGTAACTAGCAGGGTGGACTATGTAGAAAAGAAAATGGAGGAATTTACATTGGCATACACTGAGCTTGTTGATGCGCACTTTGAGGTGGAAGACGAAATTAAAGCTATGCGCCTTAAAATGGCTGACATCGAGGACAGGGCACGAAGGAACAATGTTAATTTTAGAGGAGTACCTGAGACCGTCAAGCCTGCTGAACTCACAGCGTACCTGCAAAAGCTTATGATGGCAGCCCTTCCGTTACTCAGCAGATATCACCATTGACAGGGCTCACAGACTGCCTAAACCCTCTTTCCTGCCTGATCAAATCCACTGAGATGTTATAGCAAGAATACATTTTTACCATGTGAAGGATCAGCTCATGCGTTATGCCAGACAGCACCCTGCTCTCCCTAATCCCTTTTGCTGGAATAGCACTGTATGCTCACTTATCGCAGGCTACCCTGTCCGCCAGGCGCGACCTGGTTCCAATTACCAAAATGCTGCGCAACCATAAAATCCTCTACAAATGGGGCTTCCCGGCCAAACTGATAGTGGACATGAATAACGAATCGCATACAATCACGACTCTGGATAGAGGGCTGGAGCTTCTCCGTAAATGGCGTCTAATACCAGCTGATGGAATCCCTGCGGACATGAACCCACCACGCCAAAGCCATAACAACTCTCGACAAAACAAGGGTAAATATCCACTGCATTCAAGTTTGTCCTGATGCCTAGCATCTCTCCATTAGACTGCCTTTACCCCTCCCTCAGGGACATTGCACGCCTGATACCTTTCGGCCTCTTCATATTCTATTGGCTAAGTAACACTAGTGGCTAAGCAAAACACCCGATGTTCGGCTATATGGTTGAATGACTATTCTTTTTTTTCCCCCACATAAGTTACAAGATGCTTTCCGTAACCTGTTTGCCGCATGCCAAGCGGCCTGACCTTTCCAATGCAAGTACAGTTTTTCTTTGGTTGACTCAGATTAGTTTTTTTTTGTTGTTTCTCAAGTTGCAAAGCTTTTCTTTATTTCTCCTTTTCGGGTCTCAAGCATTCTGAACATACCTAGAATAAAAATGCTACTGATAGGAACTACCACCAGATGGCACCATTGCGCAACACTCCAATGGAATGACCCTTAAGCTTATGTCATATAATGTGAGGGGATTGAACAGCCCTCATAAAAGAAGAGCCCTTTGGAAATCAGGCATGGACTCACAGTGCGAGATCATATGTTTACAAGAGACTAATTTTTCTAGTGTAAAACCCCCAAAGTGTGCACATGCCAAATTTCCACATATATTTACTGCCAAAAACTCTACAAAAAAAAATGGGGTAATGACTGCTTTTAAGGACACGTTAACCTTCTCTCTATTACCGGAACATGCTGATCCCCTTGGACGCTACCTTATCCTAGTAGTTGAAGTGAACCAAACCACCTACAGGCTAGTGAATCTCTATGCGCCCAATGTAAGACCTTTGAGATTTATTCGCAAAGTTATTAAGCTGGCTAAAAAGCTACAAAAGGGTGGTCTGATAATATGTGGTGATTTCAATATGGTTATGAATGAAGAATTGGATGTGTCTTCAGTAGCTCTTAGGCGGAGGCCCTCATTAGTATCACTGTGTCATGAGGAACGGCTCTTTGATCCATGGCGCTGCCTTAGGTCTAATGAAAGAGACTATACATTTTATTCAGCGGTGCATGATAGCTATTCGAGAATTGATTTCTTCCTAACTGACATGCACTTACTGCAAAATGTTCAAGCTGCTGACATCCACAATATCACATGGTCGGACCATGCGCCAGTGACTATTGGGGTTGTGGATGCCGGCAAATTCTCTCACAAGCCACTGTGGCGTAACAACACCTTCCTCCTATCGCACCCCACGATCAGGAGTGAGATAGGGGAAAGGCTGACAGAATATTTTAAAATCAATGATAATGGGGAATGCTCTCCTATGACCACTTGGTGTGCACACAAAGCTTTCGCTAGGGGTACCCTTATACACATTGCCACCAGGGAAAAGAGGAAAAAATTGCAATGCGTGTCACAATTACAGGAATCCATAGCAGATCTAAAATCACAGCACAAAAACCCAGACACCAAATCTGACACCATCCTTAAGCGCCTCACTGCTTGTCGTGAGGAACTACGACAGGAAATTAGAGCAGACTATGACACTTACTATAAAAGATTGAAAGTTTCATACTACTCCCAAAATAATAAAGCAGGTAAAATCCTAGCCTCCCAACGTAAAAAACGACAGGCACGCTCCAACCTTACGCACATCAAGCACCATCTCTCCAATGTGACGTTCAACAACCCTAAAGATATTGCCAACGCATTTAAGGATTATTATGAATCCTTGTACAATCTTAATGTAGACCCATCTACTCATCAGCCCACAGACAAGGAGATTGATGACTTTTTACACAGTGTCCATCTTCCTTCCATAGACCCAGTTTCCCTCCAAAAACTGAATGCTCCCATTACTACCCAGGAAGTTGATGATGTTATTACATCCTTACCTATGCATAAATCCCCGGGCACAGACAGCTTCTCAGCTGAGTATTATAAAGCATTTTCTGCTCTCCTTGCACCTGAACTAGTGAAAATCTTTAATATTGCAGCCTCATCATGCTCCTTCCCGAACGAAATGCTCCAAGCGGTGATGGTTACATTACCAAAACCTGGCAAAGATGCATCAGTACCACAAAATTTTAGGCCTATATCACTATTAAACTCTGACTTGAAAATTTATGCCAAAATCCTAGCAAATAGACTGATGGATATAACCCCTCCCTTGTAGGTTTGGATCAAGTTGGCTTTGTAAAAGGTAGGCAAGCACCAGATGGCACTAGGAGAATGCTAAACCTTCTGCGGTTAGCAGAGGTCACGCGGACACCTAGCACCTTCCTAGCTCTTGATGCAGAAAAGGCCTTTGACAGGGTCCACTGGGGCTATCTGTCAAAGACTCTACACAAATTTGGAATCACAGGTCCAATCCACACGGCTATAATGTCCCTGTACTCTAACACTACTGCCAGAGTCTATTCATCTAGTATGCTATCTGACACCTTTAAATTATCTAATGGCACCCGTCAAGGATGCCCATTATCCCCAATTATCTTTTCTCTAGTTATAGAACCCCTAGCGGAATCTATTAGATCCAGCGTAGACATAACAGGCATAGAAACTAGCTCTGGAGCCCATAAAATAGGTATTTTTGCGGATGACATCATTCTCACTGTCTCCAACCCAACGACATCTTTACCAGCCATCCGAAATATACAGCACAAATTTGGACAGATCTCCTTTTACAGGGTCAACACATCTAAATGCTACGCTCTGACACTTAACATCCCAAATGATGAAAAAACTAGATTAAAAACTATATTCCCGTGCAACTGGGACCCCCCTGCTATCACGTCCTTGGGTGTGCAGCTAACCTCGTCATCCACCAAAATCTATCCGACTAACTACCCCCCGCTACTGAACAAGGTAGAAGCGGAACTTAATCAAATCGGCACCCTACATCTCACATGGCTGGGGAGGATAGCTGCATATCAAATGCAGGTGATGCCTAAACTCCTTTACTACTTCAGGACATTACCCATCCCGGTACCCCAAAAGTTCTTTACGCAACTAGAGATATCTCTGAAAAAGTTTATATGGGGGAGTAAAAAAACAAGGGTTGCATTAGCACAGCTTTACAAACCTAAACACCTTGGAGGGGTGGGACTACCGAACGCTCAACTATACTACAGGGCTGCAATTTTAGAACAGATGCAATATTGGTTCTCCTGCCAAACAGACAACCAATGGTCAGACATTGAAAGCACAGTTACACCTGGACACAATCTTCCAGCATTAGATTTTGCTGCCAGCATTAATCATAGACCTATCACACCAGCATACCCACCTATACAAGCATCAATCGATGCTTGGTCCTCCCTAACCAATACCCGCTTCACTGATACCCCCACTCACAAATTAAAACTTCCACTAGCAACCTATGAATATCTAACACCTAATTTCTCGGCCCAATCTTGGAGAAAGATGGGAATGCACTTCACCATCCCAGCTTTAAATGAACAGAGTGCAATAGATAGTTACAGGGTCTTCCAAATACGTCATTATTCACGTAATGTCCCAATTAAATCCATAGAAACTCCACAGATGTTGTGGGAATTTCTTCTGAGCAGATCCCCAAAAAACCTCAAAGGAATATACCTCTTTTACAAGCACGCGTCCCCGCTATATGTCCAAACTAAGCTCCCCTGCATGCATAAATGGGAACAAGAACTTCAGAAATAATTTCCTTTACACCAGTGGCATAAGGCAATACATTATAATAGTAAATCCTTGGCATGCATGGACCACTGGGATAATGCTCAAAAACTTCTACACAGATGGTACCTTACCCCTGCCCGCCTTCACAAAATGAGCTCTGATACTTCACCTTTATGTTGGAGAAAATGCCAATCCAAAGGTAGTCTAATCCATATCTTCTGGAGCTGTGATGTCCTACACACATTCTGGTTAAAAGTACAATCACTCATTTGGAACATCACCGGAATAGATTATACTTTTAACGCTGCATTTACATTATTGAGCCTTGGTATAGAGAATTTCCCTCCATTAATGAGAAAAGTGGTCACTCTCATCATGTTCGCAGCACGAATATCGATTGCAAAAGAATGGCGCTCCCAAGTACCTCCCAGTATCTCAGAAGTCATAGCTAGAGTAAACTCACAATATACTATGGAAAAGATGCTTGCTTATACAGAAAGACGTTCCCTAACCTTCCATAGACACTGGGAAATATGGAAAATGTCCAAGTATGCCCCCTCACACATATGATATGATTTGATGATATGTCACAAACTGAATAATCTCCATCAACGTCTAGTGGTATGAACTAATAGTAAGATATGATTAGGAATGCTTGTCCAAATACTTCTACTCGCACAGTTTAGATTTATCTTTGTTTAATATTGGTTACTGCCAAAGCGTTTTAAATCTTTGCATGTGTAGCTCCATAAATAACTTGCATTTTATATTATTCGCTCAAGGATCTATACTTGTTACTCACCTTGTATGACTCTGTACTGTAAAATGTGCATAAATTTTGTATACATTGTGAAAGAAACCAATAAAAATCTATTGTTTAAAAGAAAATCTATTAGTGTGTATGGGGTCTAAAACTCACTAACTAGTTACCAACTGCTTGTTTGACTGTACAACAAACATATCAGCACAACTAAAAAAACAGTGGCTTTATATCTGCGTAATAAATTATCTTTGTTCTTTTATTCTATTTACCCTGTACATTCCCTTCATTTACCACT
This sequence comes from Rana muscosa, assembly GCA_029206835.1. NCBI lineage: Eukaryota > Metazoa > Chordata > Amphibia > Anura > Ranidae > Rana > Rana muscosa. The sequence goes on along the minus strand of CM055127.1, from coordinate 310,719,858 downwards.
CTTAGTATTCCTATTATTAATATGGTGATTTTTATTATTATTATTTCCACTGTTAAAATTATCATCAGAGCAGATTAGCTCAATTCAGAAAGGGAAAACAAACATGTTACAGCTAAAACCAATGGCCATTAGTCAGTACTCTTACTGTTATGCCTCGTACACACAGCCGGGTTTTCCGACGGGAAAAAGTCCACCGGGAAAAAAGAGAGCTGGGATTCCCGGCCAAAAGCTCTCATCGCAGTTTTCCCGTTGGGAAACCTGGCCGTGTGTACGGGGAATTAGAGTTTTCTGCTGTCTTCGACACAGCTAAGCACCTGCTTTTCTTGAAAAAAAAACTCCCCTCCCTTGGACTCCAAGACTCTGCTCTTTCCTGGTTCTCCATCATACTATCTAAGCATTCATTCAGTACCACCTACAACTCTACCTCCTCCTCTCCTCTTATTGTAGGGGTCCAAGCTTTGTGCTTTAGACCCCTTCTATTGTCTATTTACACCTCTTCCCTTGATCACAGAAGACACTGGAATTTATCTCTTTTCCATCTCCTTGCACATTACTAATTTACAAGATGCCATTTCAGCATGAATTTCAAACTACTTCGTAAAACTCAGTCTTTCAAAAACTGAGTTCACCTTATTCCCCTAAGCCCTCCTGCCTTGTTTCCTGTGCCCAGACTTTTCCATTCAGAATAATAGTATGTATCCCTACCCTCATGCTAGGGTGCTAGGTATAATCATGGACTCTTACTGCTCCTTTTGGACTTACATCCAATCACTGTCCAGATCTTGCTGTCCTCACCTCCATAATATTTTTAAAATAAGCACCATTTTAGCCAACACCACCACCAACTACTAATTTACTCACTCGCTACACCTCAACTACAACATTGGCTCAACTCTACACAGGATATCCCTACTTCAGTCTATAATGAATGCTACTGCCAGACTCACCTACCTTATCAACTGCTCAGTGTCTGCTACCCATTTTGCCAATTTTTCCATTGGCATCTGATCGCCCATCAAATAAAATTTAAAAAAATAACATCTTACAAAGCTAGACACAACTCTGTTCCAGCTGCATCACCAAACTCATCTCAAAATATAAAACAAACCATACTGTTAGCTTCTCTCAAGACCTCCTGCCTTCTAGCTCCCTTGTCACCTCCTCCCATATTCACATCCATGACTTCATCAGAGTCTAACCCATCCTCTGGAACTCCCTTCCCCAGCCTGTATGGCTGTTCCCCTACTCTGTCTGTCTTTAGGCGTTCCCTGAAAACTCATCCCTTCAGTAAAGACTATTCTGTCTATAGTGAACAAATTCATTTTACTTTCTTGAACAACTCATCCCTACACAGATACTACCATGTGTAACACTTGCCCTTACCTTTAGGTTGTAAGCTCCCACAAACAGGGCCCTCGTTATCTTGTAATGAACTGCACTGTCTCCCTTTTTTTTTGTAATGTGATGCATAAACTGTTATATAAATCCTGTATAATTATCAACACAATTTCTTTAAAGACAAACTCATGCCTCTTTTTAAAATAATTTAGTTTAAAAAAAAAAATACCTATCTACTGTATCTAGATCCTCTATGAAAAGAAAACAAAAAAAAAAAAAAACAGCCAGCAGAACAAGTGTGCTGAACGTAAAAAACTGAAGAGCTCAGGAAGAGCTGATGTACTAACGACCTGATGTTAGTACAGTGATCTCCCCTGCGGTGCTATTGTGTTCTGACAGAGGGACGCCCCCCTGCCAGAACACACCAGTCCGCGCTCTCAGCCACTCATGCCCCTGTCAGACCGTCTGCCGTACACACAAGCCAAATGACAGCCAGTTTCCATGGAACCGTCTGATGCCACCCGACATTAGGTCTGTGTGTACTAAGCTTTAGCTTAGCAAGACACCATCCCACTGCAGAATGATACACTTGATGGACTAATCTGTCAATGCAACAGCTAACTCATCTGGACTCCGTAATGTTGATTTGGACAGTTTGCAGCTCTCTCTTTTGCATAAGGCAGTAATCTTGTTTGCACTCAAGGTAGAAATCACATGGTCAAGAGTCACAAAATGGATTGAGAGGGTATGTAGAATATACATTTAGCTATAATCAAAAAAGTATATATAATAAATATGATTTAGAAAAGGACAACCAACAGCAACAAAAAAAAAAAAATAAAAAACAATCTTAAAAGAGAAAAACTTTTTTAATATTCCACCATAGTTATAATATGCTTATACTGTATATTATATTTAGCAGCTAGAACCAACTGACATATTACTAAATTAAGAGTACTGTATTTTGGAGCAAACATAATAAACAGTACAAGTAATTGCACAATGCATGCTATATAATGACTACAAATAAAGATGGACACTGTAAGTGTCATTTAATGGAGTTCTCAGCTCAGTACAGTAGCAATCATTATCAGGTTATCTATCCACAAGACTTATTGATGGTTCTCTACACACAAAGCACATTCATTTTCTTTTATATTGTTAGTTTTGTAATAAATGACAGCTGAATCCACAATATGGCATTGTCATCTTATGCAGTCTATGTAGTGAAAGAGATCAGGAAAGCAACACCAACAGAACTTAAAAAAATAAATAAATAAATAAATAAGGCCTTGGCATATAGGAGAATCAAATACAGAAGTCACATGACATTAAAAAAAAAGTGTATTTAGAAAAACAAATACAGTAATCACTCCACTACACTAAGATTATATTTTTTATCAAATGTCTGGGTGTCCTCTCGCTTCCGTTATCACATAGCAAACATTTGCACTCTTCAATACGAGGAAGAAACCACAGGTCCTGGGGTTAAAAACGCCACCCTTGTCTTTAATTACCCATAGGAGGCTTACACCGGATTATAGTGACATCAGATATTTCACATAAGTAATGATAAGTTCACAGTCATAAGATATACTATCTACCATCAATGCTCTCATCTGACAAGACACCCCCACCACACTTTAGGCCACTATAGCGGCTGTGCCACACCTATGTTGTTTGGGGTTATCACCTCCCATAGCCCCAATGAAGCTTTATAGAACAATCTTCTTGGTGGGACAAATGGCCTAAGCCCCAGCACAGTCTGCTCCCATTAGGGGCTGGGGTTACTGTGATCATCACCTCTCACCTTGAAAAGCACTACTAGAAAGGGGTCTACTATGGATAATATTGTAATATGTTTTTGTTGGAATTTACCCCCTTCCCCCCTTTTTCCCTCCTTACCCTTTATCATATCTTACCATAGCCTAATTACAGTTTGTATGGACTATTGTCAAGGATATTGGATGATGTTATACAAGGTTACTTATCACCCACTGTTTTACCCAAATATTTGTGAACTCAATAAAAATATGTATAGCCACTTGCCGAACAGCGCACGACGATATACATCGACACAATGGCATGGCTGGGCAGATGGGCATACAGGTACGACACCTTTAAGATGTGACATTGTGGGCGCGCACGTGCGCCCAACGCAAGCTCCGTAAGTTCGACCGCGGGTCCCGCGGATTCGATGTCCGCGGGGATACCCGCGATCGTCTCACAGAGAGGATGAATGGGGAAATGCTGATGTAAACAAGCATTTCCCCATTTTTCCTAGTGACAGGACACTGATCACCGCTCCCTGTAATCGGGAGCGGTGATTAGTGTCATGTCACACATAGCCCATCTCTCCTACAGTTAGAACACATCCCTAGGACACACTTAACCCCTTCAGCGCACCCTACTGGTTAACGCCTTCCCTGCCAGTGTAATTTCTACATTAATCAGTGCATTTTTATAGCACGGATTGCTGTATCAATGACAATGGTCCCAAAATGGCGTCAAAAGTGTTTTATGTGTCCGCCATGTCGCAGTCATGATAAAAATCGCTGATCGCCGCCATTACTAGTAAAAAAAAAGAAAATATATAAAAATGCCATAAAACTATCCCCTATTTTGTAGACGCTATAACTTTTACGCAAACCAATCAATATACGCTTATTGCGATATTTTTAACCAAAATTATGTAGAAGAATACGTATCGGCCTAAACTTAGGAAAAAAATAATATATATTTTTGGGGATATTTATTTCAGCAAAAATTATTTTATTTTTTTCAAAATTGTCGCTCTATTTTTGTTTATAGCGCAAAAAAAAAAACCGCAGAGGTGATCAAATACCACCAAAAGAAATCTCGATTTGTGGGGAAAAAAAGGACGTAAATTTTGTTTGGGAGCCACGTCGCACGACCACACAATTGTCAGTTAAAGCGACGAAGTGCCGAATCACAAAAAGTGCTCTGGTCTTTGGCTAGCCTAATGGTCCGGGGCTTAAGTGGTTAAAAAAATTAAATAAAAAAATCTCTGGGTGTCGATTATTGTTTTTTGGAAAATGTAAACCAACAATTTAAATGTATGCTACCATGTATAGTTTTTCCTTTCTCACAAAATACACATAGCACCATATTTAATGATTAACCACCTATAAATGTTGGTATCACTGGTAATCACTGCTGTATAAAATATCCCCTAATGTATTTCAGCAGCCAAACACAATAGAAATAAAATGCCAAAATCCACCAATGATTTTTTTAAAACATACAGAATAGCTTTTGTGGGCTTTACAAAATCATTTTCAGTATTATTCTGTTTGGCTGAAAGAATATTTTTGTAGAAAATTAATATAAAAACCTTGTTTCTCAAGTGAAAGCAATGTGGGTCCTGGCAGCACTTTTTACAATGGCCCATTCTAACAGGAAATGCATCAGTGTGTAAAGCACCCTCATGACCAGACTCTAAAGCCTGGTACACGCGATCGGATTTTCCGTGGACAAAGCGTAGGACTTTTGTCCGAAGGGCGTTGGCCATGAACTTGTCTTGCATACAAATGCCAAAGAATTGTCGACCAACAAACACACAACTATGTGGGTTTTTCAGCTCTTTAGCACCACCCTTTGGGTAACTTCTGTTAATGTTGTGTTATGGTTAGCATTGCTTCTGAGCATGCGTGTTTGTACTTTGTTTTTTTTCCGAAGGATTTCTGTACACAGGATCGGATAATCCAACAGCACACATTTGTTGTCGGAAAATTTTAAAAGCATGCTATCCAACATTTGTTGTCGGAAAATCCAACAACAATTGTCTGATGTAGCATACAAACGGTCGGACTTTCCGACAAAAGCCTGTCATCACACAATTCCTGTCGGAAAATCCGATTGTGTGTACGAGGCTTAAGGCTACATTTAACTATAAGCTGTCACTGACACACCTCTGAAAAGCAGTCTGCGTTGAGATCGTTTTTCATGTGGCTCTATCCAGGAAAACCCTGCATAGAGTAAAGTGACCTGTGAGTCGTACAACACCCAAGAAGAAAATCCCACCCAACACATTCTCTGTCAGAAACTCACTCCTTTTATCACAGTACTTTCACTTTTGTGGATCTGGTTGTCCTTCATGGAGCCATTTCTTTTTCGTACATCACGGGACACAGAGCGTATTAGTCATTACTAATGGGTTATATAGATTACCTTCAGGTGCTGGCACTGGCCAATTCCAAACCGGAAGTACCCTCCCCTATATAAGCCCCTCCCATCCGGGAGCACCTCAGTTTTTTGCCAGTGTCTAAGGTGTTGGCCAAAGAGTAACATGTGTTTTCACTGGGCTTGCGTACAGGTTCTTTTGGGCCTTAGTAAGCTGTTCCGGATCCCACCAAAAAAGCTTCATAGTTAAACGGTCGGTACCCGGGCCTTGCAGCAGAAGAGCAAGGTTTTGCCTGTAATGCCTCTCTTAGGAGGGCTGGACCCTGGGATCCAGAGCTCTGGTCATACCCACGACCAAGATGTTGTCTGTGCAGGGTGCTATACAGGTCCAGGGGAGTGGAATCCTTGGGAACCCGGTCCCTGAAGGTTTAATTACAATGCCTGCCGTGATAGGTGAAGTTTGGGCTTCTGTGGACCAAACAAAGTCCTGCGGCGGGGATCAGGTAAGTGGGGGCCCCCAGGAACTTGGTTCTATTGGGGGACCCCCAAGCCTAATTTGTCTTTCTGTCTGTTACCTAACGGTATTCCCGCTAATATCTGTGTATGCCTGTAACTACTGAAAATGTAAAATTTTAATAGTAGTCAAGAAAAAAAAAAAAAAGGACCGCGGTACCTGTGTTAAACCACTAGAGGCCGCTGTAGTCCATTTTTCTTGGCATGTGGATCTTTGGTTTTCTCAAGTCAAAAGATCCAGGCAGTTGGTAAGTTTCTCTGTGGGAATCCACTTCCTCTGCCCTGTTGCTGCGCTCATCCACCGCACAGGCCCTCCGGCAAAAAGGGCCCTGGCTCCTAGTCCCTGTTTGATTTCGAAAAGGGCGCCAATGGCGCGCGGGCGCGTGCACGCGCCTCCTATGAAAAAAAAGGGGCGGGTGGATGATGCTCGATGCGCGCCACGGCGCTTCTGCGCATGTGCAGGCGTCCCAGCTTGTATAAAGACACAGTACAAGTGTCAGCTGGATGCAAACAGAGCTAGCAACAAACAGTGGCACACAGAGGCGGTTGATGCAGGCATCCCCATAGAAAGGCACTTTAGTGGACACCAGCTGGTATATAGCAGCAACTGTGTTAGACTATTACCAGCAAAAATTGGTGTATGACGACGGGAATACCTCAGCTTTGTGCTTAAAGGATATGTCGTCCAGACGCTCCGGAAATAGGTCTTCCAGGAAGCCAAAGGGGTCTCCATCGGGCTCTGAGGATATTGGGCATGCTTGTACTGCACCAATCTCCCCTGAGAATTCAGAGGTCAGTAGCCGTAGAAACCCCGCAGGAGTGCCTGGTGCTGCGGCTGTCCCCAGTCCACCTGCTCCTGTATATATAACAGAGGAGGTTTTATCCTCAACTCTGGGGGGATTGGAAGAGAGATTAACAGCATTGATCGCTGCTTCCCTGTCACAGGGAAAGCGCGTCCGATCTCCGTCTCCTCCTTCAGAGTGCCTGTTAGTGGAGGAACAGTCCCACACAGAGATCGACCTACCTGAAGGGGATCAGGATGAGGTTGATTCAGTTATGGAGGAATCAACAGTATGGGTTCAGTCTCTGACTAACATGGTCCGATCAGCATTTAAAATGCCTCTGGCGGAACCACCATCCACTACGGTTTCCTCGCTGGGGTCGCTAAAAGCTCCCCAGGCTGTCTGTTCCTTCCCAATCCACCCTTTATTAGAAGGGCTTATTTACCAGGATTGGGAGCATCCTGATAAAATATTTGCTCCCCCCAAGAGATTTCCGGTGATCTATCCCATGGAGGATAAGTTCATAAAAAAATGGAGGGTCCCTACAGTGGACGCAGCCATCTCTTCTGTGAACAAATCACTGACATGTCCAGTAGATAATGTTCCAATGTTCAAAGACCCAATAGATAAAAAATTGGAGTCTTTACTAAAATCTGCTTTCTCTACAGCAAGCATGGTGACACAACCTGCGGTAGCAGCGATTGGAGTCTGCCAAGCAGTGAAGGATCAGTTGAAACAAGTCTTAAGGGACTTACCAGATCAGCAGGCTCTTGCCCTAGCTGACCTGCCTAGAGCCTTGTGTTTTGCGGTGGACGCCATAAAGGATACAATCCAACAGGCCTCCCGCTTTACGCTGTCTGTAGTACATATGCGTAGGCTTCTGTGGCTCAAAAACTGGTCTGCTGAAGCTCCCTGTAAAAAACTGCTGGTTAGCTTCCCATTTCATGGAGAACGCTTATTTGGAGAAGATCTGGACAAATATATCCAGAAAATTTCTGCCGGTAAAAGTTCACTCTTACCGGTTAAGAACAAGGGTAGAAGTCCTTCTTTTAAGAGGCCTACTTCTCCAGTCCCGGGCACATCGGCTGTGAAGCAGTTCCGACGGCCTCCGCGGTCAAATTCAGGGGGCAGAAATCAGGAATATCACGGTTGGATTATCAACCGGGACAAGTCAGCTCTAAGACCAGTCAAAAGTCTGGAATACTTAGGGCTAAGGCTGGATTCAAATCAGAGAAAGATTTTCTTACCTCCAGAGAAGGTGTCGTCTTTAAAAGATTTGACCCATTTAGTGGGTACAAAAAGAAAACCATCCATACGCCTCTGCATGAGGCTGCTGGGAAAAATGGTGGCTTCATTCGAAGCGGTACCCTACGGTCAATTCCATTCAAGGAATTTGCAAAGGGCCATACTGTCAGCCTGGAACAAAAAAGTTCAGGCTTTAGACTTACCAATGTCCCTGTCCCCTTCCGTTCGCAAGAGCCTCCATTGGTGGTTGGTGCCCCAGAATCTGGAAAAAGGGAAACCCTTCAGTCCGGTTTCTTGGAAGGTAGTCACTACAGATGCCAGCCTCATAGGCTGGGGGGCAGTACTGGAGCAATGGTCTCTCCAGGGCAGATGGTCGGATGCAGAAAAGGCCCTGCCCATCAATCTCTTAGAGATACGAGCAGCCCGGTATGCCCTAGTAGCATGGACATCCAAACTCCAAGGGTCCCCTGTCAGAATTCAATCAGACAATGCCACAGCAGTGGCATATATCAATCACCAGGGTGGCACCAGGAGTCGTGCAGCCCAGAGGGAAGCAAATTGCATCCTGGAGTGGGCAGAAAAATATGTCCCAGCCATATCCGCGGTTTTCATCCCAGGAGTGGAAAATTGGAGAGCGGACTTTTTAAGTCGCCAACAATTATGCCCGGGGGAATGGTCTCTTCACCCCGAGGTTTTCCAGGCAATATGCCAGCGGTGGGGAACACCGGATGTAGATCTGCTAGCATCCAGATTCAACGCAAAGGTGGACAGATTTGTGTCTCGCACAAGGGATCCTCTAGCTTGCGGCTCGGATGCCCTAGTGTTCCCTTGGGATCAGTTCAAGCTGATATATGCATTCCCACCGCCACAATTGTTACCGCGATTACTCCGCAGAATCAGGGTAGAAAAGAAACCAGTGATTATGGTGGCTCCAGCGTGGCCCCGAAGGGCATGGTACGCGGAGATTGTAAAAATGTCAGTGAGGAGTCCTTGGACCCTCCCACATCGTCCGGACCTGCTGTCGCAGGGACCGATATACCACCCTTCCTTACCAGCCCTAGGTTTGACGGCCTGGCTATTGAAGCCCACATTCTGAAAAAGAGAGGGCTCTCTAATTCTGTGGTATCTACCATGATCAATGCCAGGAAGCCGGTATCCAGGCAGATCTATTATAGGATCTGGAAAGCGTACATTACGTGGTGTGAGGCCAAGAAATGGCATCCACGTAAGTACGTGATAGGGAGGATTTTGGACTTCCTACAGTGGGCTGTAGATAGGAAGCTAGCCTTGAGTACTATCAAGGGTCAGATTTCGGCCTTGTCAATATTTTTTCAAAGGCCCTTGGCTTCGCATTCACTAGTCAAAGCTTTCATACAAGGAGTGATGCGTATTAGCCCTCCGGTTAGTATTCCCATATGTCCTTGGGACTTAAACCTGGTTCTGTCAGTTCTACAGAAACAACCGTTTGAACCATTGCAACACATTTCCTTGGTTCTTCTCACCAGGAAATAGATTTTCTTAGTAGCCGTTTGTTTGGCTAAAAGAGTATCGGAATTAGCCGCCTTGTCCTGTAAGGAGCCATATCTGGTTGTCCATAAGGACAGAGTAGTATTACGTCCTCATCCAGCCTTTCTTCCCAAGGTGGTATCGAGTTTTCATTTGAACCAAGATGTGGTTCTTCCTTCTTTTTTCCCCAAACCTAGCTCGGTAGAGGAAAAGTTATTACATTCTTTGGATGTAGTAAGAGCAGTTAAAGCTTATCTAAAAGCCACTGCTCAGATTCGCAGAACGGATACTTTGTTTATTCTGCCGGAAGGCCCTAAAAAGGGTCAGGCAGCATCAAAATCCACTTTAGCCAAGTGGATTCGACAGGTCATAATACAAGCCTATGGCTTGAGAAAGAGACCGCCTCCGTTCAAAGTTAGGGCGCACTCCACAAGAGCAGTTGTAACTTCATGGGCAGTGCATCACCAGGCCTCCCTGGCTCAAGTATGTAAGGCCGCAACATGGTCTTCGGTACACACGTTTACTAGATTCTACCAGGTAGACGTTAGAAGTCAGGAGGATGTCGCCTTTGGGCGCAGTGTGTTGCAGGCCGCAAAAGATCCTCATGCCTGATGGCGCCCAGCTTATGTATCCCTCCCCTCATTTGGCATTGCTTTGGGACGTCCCATTAGTAATGACTAAGTCACTCTGTGTCCCGTGATGTACGAAAAAGAAAAAGGGATTTTTTATAACAGCTTACCTGTAAAATCCTTTTCTTGGAGTACATCACGGGACACAGAGCTCCCACCCCTCTTTTTGGGACACTTATTGCTTGGCTACAAAACTGAGGTGCTCCCGGATGGGAGGGGCTTATATAGGGGAGGGTACTTCCGGTTTGGAATTGGCCAGTGCCAGCACCTGAAGGTAATCTATATAACCCATTAGTAATGACTAAGACGCTCTGTGTCCCGTGATGTACTCCAAGAAAAGGATTTTACAGGTAAGCTGTTATAAAAAATCCCTTTTTTGACAACAACACTTCTTTAGACACATATTCAAAACATTTAAGAGATATTTACAAATGTTGTAGGACAAAGGATGACTTGTGACATCTGAAAATATGCATGTGGGGGTACATTGTGAGATGAAGCAAAGCTACATACTACATACTATATGGAGATTGAGTCTGCAGTTGATGTGTGTTATCTTTCAAGGTGAGAGGCCATTGCACATGGTGGTGGAGTTTATCACTTTTTCTGGATTAAGCACTGGACTATGTGATCGCCCATATTTCACTGGGTTTATTTGGAAGCACTCTATTTCATTTCACCAAGAACTTTAATTATCGTCTTTCATTCACATTTTTTGCACTGGACTTTTGCAACACCATTTATTGTAGATATTTTGTTGTGCATTTTATCCTATACTTGTATTATTTAATTTCACCTATACATAATCTAGTTTCTTTTGCCGTTGTATTAAGTGCTGCCCCACTAATATATGAATATCCTGTAAAGGCAGGTGTCCCAATACTTTTGGTAATATAGTGTAGATCACTCGTTTTTTGGTTTTAAGGCTCCATGTACACAGAAGCTGATAAACTGCAGTTTATTGGCGTTTTTTTAAAAAGCCCATTAACTGCACTCTATGTTAGCCTATGTGTTCATGTACACAAAGTTTTTTAGCTTTAATGAGCAGTGGAGTTAATGGGCTTTTTACTGAACGCAAGAAATTTGCATTCAAAGTGCCGTTTTTCGGCAGAAAAAAAAGCAAAACGCCGAAAAACGCTCATAAACGCTCAAAAACGCTGGCCGCGAGCGTTTTTTTTTGCGTTTTTTGGTCCATTGAAAAAAAAAAAATGTAAAAAAAAAAAAGAAAAAACGTTACACTGAAAAACGCTAATAAAAGCTAGTAAAAAAACACTGATAAAAGCTATCTTTTTCTGCTGCTTTAAAAACAACCGTTTTTGAGCTTCTGTGTACATGGAGCCTAAGCCCCAGTGGGACTGTTGAGCTACAGAGCTTTAGGCCAAGTGTTTGGGTGAGTAAGCTTTTCAAAATAGAAAAGCCTTCATAAGGAGGTCACTGGTTAAATTATAGTTAGGCCAGGTGTTGGGGGGTATACAGAATTAACTGTTATGCCTCATACACATAATCCCTTTTTTACCGATGAAAAAAGACCAATGGACTTTTTTCATCGGAAAAAACGATTGTGTGTGGGCCCCATCGGTCTTTTTTTCCATCGGGGTAAAAAAGAAAAAATAGAACATATTTTAAATTTTACCGATGGAAAAAAAAAAACAATAGCAAATTCCGATCGTCTGTGGGGAACTCCATCGGAGAAAAATCCATGCATGCTCAGACTAAATTACAAGACTGGAGCGCTCGTTCTGGTAAAACTAGCGTTCGTAATGGAGATAGCACATTCGTCATGCTGTAACAGACTGAAAAAGCACGGAGATTGAAAAGCGCATATTGGCTAACACCAAACTTTTACTAACACGCGGTAACACGAAACCAGCACAAAGGGTGGCGCCGTTGGATTTGAACTTCCCCTTTATAGTGCCGTCGTATGTGTTGTACGTCACGGGCGTTTTGGATGGTCGGAATTTTGTCTGATGGTGTGTAGGCAAGACTGATGAAAGTCAGCTTCATCGGAATTCCAACAGAAGAATCCATTGGATTTTATTCCATCGGAAATCCGATCGTGTGTACAGGGCAAAGGGGTGTATTTGAGAAAAATGAACAGAGCTATTTGATTTTTTAAACTAAATGCACATACAGTATGTTCTATGTGAATGGGACAAAATCAAATGTTTTTAGGCTATTTTCTCTCTAGGTCAAATGTGTGAATTAGGAAAATATTGCATTATGGCCACTAGATGGAACCGACGATTATAGCCAATACATACTTTTTTTTCCTGTGATCAACAGCTCCATCTAATGGCCAAAATGCAGTATTTTTTTCTGTTTCTCCCAATTAACCTAGATCAATTGTAATGAAATCATTTTTAGTGAGGGGGTTGATTTTAAAGGCTAAGTTTACCTTATGAATATGTTACACCCGTAGTTAGGGTGTAACATGTAATACGTTCAGCACCGCTTCGCCAAGCTAGTAGAGATGCAGCAGCAGAGGACTGACACACTTTGTTGTACCCAGCTGCCCAAATGAGATAGTTTGGGAGACCAAAGGCTATTCTGACAAATAACCATTAGGAATTCTAAGGATTCGGCTGGGAGACCTTGTTACCCTGTTTTCACCATGAGCAAGAACTCGCTACAAGATGGGTTTCTTTTTGGATTACAAACTGAGAGCAAGTTTGATAGTTCTTGGAAAGTTGTTCTTACAATTGGTCAGATGGGGAACTTTTACTGACCACAGGTTGTTAACTCTAGTGAAGCTTGTTGCTTCTTACTGGAAAGGGGCACCACTTGCTTGCATGCTGCTCAATTACTTCCTACCCCTGGGGGAAACCCTATCTCCTTAACCACTTAACGACCGCCCACCGCCGATTTACGTCGGCAGAATGGCACCGACAGGCAGAATCACGTAGATCTACGTGATCGCCTTTGTGCAGTTGGGGGGTCCATCCGGACCCCCCTTCACTGCAGTGAGCGGCCGTTAAGTGTTCGGGAGCGATCAGGCATGAGGGGGCGGCCGCTCGATTCCGCCCCCCCCCTCGCGATCGCTCCCGGCGAATGAAATTGCTTCCTCCTGCCTGAAATGTAAACACAGGCTGGAGGAAGTGATGTCATCTCCCTCGCCGCGGTCTTTTCGTTCCCGGCGCCGAGGAGAGAAGAAGCAGGTTAGTGCACCAACAGTCCACTGACACGTAGGTACACATAGGCACACAAATCACCCCCCAGTCACCCCCAGATCACCCCCCAGGTCACCCCAAAGCCCCCAATCACAGTGTCACTGATTGCATTGATCATTTATTTTACTGATCACTGCATTTAGTGTCATCTGTGATTGTAAAAAGTTGCAGGGCAGTTAGGATTAGGCCCCTTTAGGTCCAGGGTAGCCCCCTAACCCCCCCCAATAAAGGTTTAACCCCTTGATCACCCCCCAGGTAACCCTTTCACCCCCTAACTTCAGCGTCACTAAGCGATTGTTTTTCCGATCGCTGTATTCGTGTCGCTGGTGTTTTAGATAGGCAGTTATTTTTTTTTTTTAGGTTCGCCGCAGGTTTTTATTAGTGTCAGGTACCCCCATATATTATTTTAACCCCCTGATTGCCCCTAGAGTTAACCCTTTCACCAGTGATCGCCGTATAAGCGTCACTGGTGTCACTGGTTAGCCAGTAAGTTATTTAGTTATTTAGGTTACCCGTCAGGTTTTTATATAGTGTCAGGTACCCCCATATTTAACCTAATAAAGGTTTTAACCCCCTGATTGCCCCTAGTTAACCCTTTCACCAGTGATCACCATATAAAGGTTACGGGTGACGCTGGTTGATTAGTTTGCTTTTTATAGCATCAGGGCACCCGCCGTATATAACCCAATAAAGGTTTAACCCCCCTGATCGCCCGGCGGGTGAGATCAATTAGGTTTTAGCGCCAGAGAGGGTCTGCGTCGCCCCAGGCAGTGTTAGGTTAGTGCCAGTAACGCTAACACCCACGCGCAAAGCATACACCCCCCTTAGTGGTATAGTATCTGATCAGATCTATACTAGCATCCCCAGCGGTTTAGGGTTCCCAAAAACGCAGTGTTAGCGGGATCAGCCCAGATACCTGCTAGCGCCTGCGTTTAGCCCCTCCGCCCAGCCCAGCCCAGCCCAGCCCACCCAAGTGCAGTATCGATCGATCACTGTCACTTACCAAACACAACACACATAACTGCAGCGTTCGCAGAGACAGGCCTGATCCCTGTGATCGCTAACAGTTTTTTTGTAGCGTTTGATATATTTGCTGACGACAGTCAGGTGCTTTTTTTCCTGTGAATCTTACTAGTGTACCCCTAAATTTAGAGCCCAAAATGGCAAGACGAAGGTACACTAGTAAAGAGGCCTACGAGATTCTGAGCATGACAGATAGTGAAGAGGAGGTCACGTATCTGTCAGATTCAGGCTCAGAATATCTTCCCGTAGAAGACAGTGACGTCAGCGGCCCCACGTCAGATAGCTCTGACGACGAAGTTGAGGTCCCTGCTAAGGTCAGGTGTACCCGATCCCGATCTTCTGAGGTTGTTGAGGAGCAAGAACCGCAGGTCTCTCGTATCATGGAGCAGAGTAGTACTAGCGCCGCTATTCCTTCTGGTGAACTGGCAAGCACCAGCGGCCTAGTACAGCCTGGACGTACATCCAGCACTGCAGTAACACTTGGTGACGTGGCGAGTCCCATAAGTGCAGTTCAAGCTGGCGAGGTGGCAAGCACAAGTAGTGTCCCGCTGCCACCAAGAAGACAAAGGCAGGCCCGTCGTGCCCATACTGCCCTTCCTGCAGAATTTGCCTATCCTGATTGGGTCCCCACCACTTCTGCAGAACCCGTACTTCCCCCATTCACTGCCCAACCCGGTATTCAGGTGGAAACAGCTGATTTTATTCCAATTGATTTTTATTCTCTGTTTTTCACGGAAGATCTCTATAGATCTATTGTGGACCAGAGTAATTTATATGCTGGTCAATTTATCGCCGCTAACCCCCAGTTGCCTAAAATTGCCAGAAATTGGAAACCAATTACGGTTTCCGAATTTAAGACCTTTCTGGGCCTTTCCCTCAACATGGGCACACATAAATTTCCGTCATTGCGTGCTTATTGGTCCACGCACCCAATTGACCACATGCCCGTGTTCTCTGCCTCCATGTCCAGGGCACGATACAAGCAGATTTTGCGGTTCATGCACTTCAACGACAATGAACTTTGTCGTCCACGTGGGGACCCTGAATACGACCGGCTCTATAAAATTTGGCCCCTCATAAACCACTTCAACGAACGTTTTGCAGCCTTGTTTACTCCCGATCAAGTTGTCTGCGTTGATGAGTCCCTGATTAAATTTTCTGGCCGCTTGTCTTTCAAGCAGTACCTTCCCAGCAAGCGTGCCAGATACGGGGTCAAGCTCTACAAGTTCTGTGACAGGGCAACAGGCTATGTAGTGAACTTTACGGTTTATGAGGGAAAAGATAGTCAGATTGAGTCGGTCAACTGCCCGGATTACATAGGGAGCGCTGGCAAGATAGTGTGGAACTTGGTGTCACCCTTATTCGGAAAGGGGTACCACTTGTATGTGGACAATTATTACACGAGCGTGCCACTGTTTAGTCACTTGTTTGATCATCAGATTGGAGCATGTGGCACCGTGCGACCTAATCGCCGGGGCTTTCCCCAGCGGCTTGTAGATGCCCGTCTTAGGCTGGGGGAGAGAGCCTGCTTGAAGTGTAATAACTTGCTCGCTATGAAGTGGAGGGACAATAAGAATGTTTTCCTTCTTACCTCCCTTCATGCAGACACGACAGTCCAAATTCGTACGGCGACTGGTGTTGTGGAGAAACCCCTCTGTGTCCACGAATATAACCAAAATATGGGAGGGGTGGACCTCAACGACCAGTTGATGGCGCCGTATCTAATTGACCGTAAGGCGAGACGCTGGTACAAAAAAGTGTCTCTATCATTATTCCAATTGGCTTTGCTGAACGCTCATGTGCTATACAGAGCTTCAGGCGGGACGTTATCTCTTCTAAAATTCCAGAATGAGATAGTCACAGAACTCCTGTATCCAGGCGGTTCTGCACCTCACCATCCCCTACCAAATGCAGTAAGCCGGCTGCATGAGAGGCATTATTCGTATGTCCTCCCGAGTACCCCTACCCAAAGCCACCCTCAAAAAAGATGTCGTGTCTGTAGCAAGCGCGGATTTAGGCGTGACACCCGTAGTTTTTGTCCACTCTGTCCTGACAAGCCTGGTCTTTGCCAAGGTGAATGTTTTGAACGCTACCACTCAAAAGTGAAGTTTTAGCGTAGGGTACAGCATTTCACAGACAAGGACACACTTACACAGGGTCTCCCAAGATGCCATTACATTTTGAGAGACCCGAACCATTACAGTTGTAAAGTTACAAAAAAAAGTGTAAAAAAGAAAAAAAAAAACGTAAAAAACAAAACACAAAAAAAATATAAAATAAAAAAACCAAAAATAGTTGTCGTTTTATTGTTCTCTCTCTCTCTCTATTTTCTCTCTATTGTTCTGCTCTTTTTTACTGTATTCTATTCTGCAATGTTTTATCATGCTTGCTTTTCAGGTATGTAATTTTTTGTTTTCAGGTGCGCCATTCAACTGCAGCGCGGAATTATTTATCTTGACAGCAACAGCGTTTGCTCCCACGATACATAAAGCCGTGACTCCAGTGCTGTAGGAGGTGATTTCACCACCACAGTTAAAAAAAAGAGCATATATGCCGAAGCATGGGGGCAGCAGGGGCGGAGGAGCGATTTTGCTCCTAATGCCGCGTACATACGGTCGAAATTCCGACGGAGGCCTGCCCGTGGAAAATTCCGACCGTGTGTACGCGGCATAACTTTTTTGCGGGAGGATGCCCCCATGCTTCGGCATATATATATTTTAGGCACAGGTTGCGTTAAAACATTTTTTTATTTTTTACTAGGTTTTGTTTTGGTATTTGCTTTGCAGGTATGGCATGGTAAGGTCTTACTGTTGTACTGTAATGTTACTTTGTTTTAATGTTAACCACCATTTGCTTAGCAGGTACGCCATTCAGTTGCAGCGCGGATCTATTTATCTTGACAGCAACAGCGTTTGCTCCCACGATACATAAAGCCGTGACTCCAACGCTGTAGGAGGTGATTTCACCACCACAGTTAAAAAAAAGAGCATATATGCCGAAGCATGGGGGCAGCAGGGGCGGAGGAGCGATTTTGCTCCTAATGCCGCGTATATACGGTCGAAATTCCAACGGAGGCTTGCCCGTGGAAAAGTCTGACCGTGTGTACGCGGCATAACCTTTTATGCCGCGTACATACGGTCGAAATTCCGACGAAGGCTTGACCGTGTGTACGCGGCATAACTTTTTTGCGGGAGGATGCCCCCATGCTTCGGCATATATGCCCATCATTAGAAGTGGGTGGATGAAGGGAGGTATTCTAATGGTGGGCATACCCACCAATCAATCTCTTTTTTTCGTTCAGCCAATAGGCTGTATGAAAAAAAAGATTACAATACATGTCCAACAAGGACCAGCAACGTACTGGTATGTTGCTGGACTTTGAATGTTTATACCAGAATGATGCCTGCGGGTTTAGGTATCATCTTGGTATCATTCTTTTCAGCCAGCAGCCAGCTTTCATGTAAAAGCAATTCTAGCAGATAATTAGCCTCTAGACTGCTTTTACAAGCAGTGGGAGGGAATGTCCCCCCCCCCGGATATAAAAAGCGCCATTGGGAAATTGGGAAAGCATTTTATCACACCGATCTTGGTGTGGTCAGATGCTTTGAGGGCAGAGGAAAGATCTAGGGTCTAACCCCCCAATTTTTTTCAAAAAAAGAGTACCTGTCACTACTTATTGCTATCATAGGGGATATTTACATTCCCTGAGATAACGATAAAAATGGTAAAATAATGAAATATGGAAGGCACAGTTTAAAAATAAAATAAAAAAGCCAAATAAATAATAAAAAAAAAAACACCGCTGTCCCCCCTGCTCTTGCGCAAAGGCGAACGCAAGCGTCGGTCTAGCGTCATATGTAAACAGCAATTGCATCATGCATGTGAGGTATTACCGCGAAGGTCAGATCGAGGGCAGTCATTTTAGCAGTAGACCTCCTCCGTAAATCTAACGTGGTAACCTGTAAAGGCTTTTAAATGCTTTTAAAAATGAATGTAGTTTGTCGCCGCTGCGCGTTTGTGCGCAATTTTAAAGCATGTCGTGTTTGGTATCCATGTACTCGGCCTATGATCATCTTTTTTATTTCATCAAACATTTGGGCAATATAGTGTTTTTTAGTGCATTAAAAATAAAAAAAGTGTGTTTTTCCCCCAAAAAATGCGTTTGAAAAATCGCTGCGCAAATACTGTGTGGAAAAAAAAAATGCAACACCCACTATTTTAATCTGTAGGGCCTTTGCTTTAAAAAAATATATAATGTTTGGGGGTTCAAAATAATTTTCTTGCAAAAAAAAAAATTTTTTCATGTAAACAAAAAAGTTGTCAGAAAGGGCTTTGTCTTCAAGTGGTTAGAAGAGTGGATGATGTGTGACATAAGCTTCCTAATGTTGTGCATAAAATGCCAGGACAGTTCAAAACCCCCCCAAATGACCCCATTTTGTAAAGTAGACACCTCAAGCTATTTGCTGAGAGGCATGTTGAGCCCATTGAATATTTTTTTTTTTTGTCCCAAGTGATTGAATAATGACCAAAAAAAAAAAAAAATGTACAAAAAGTTGTCACTAAATTTTATATTGCTCAAACATGCCATGGGCATATGTGGAATTACACCCCAAAATACATTCTGTTGCTTCTCCTGAGTACGGGGATACCACATGTGTGGGACTTTTTGGGAGCCTAGTCGCGTACGGGACCCCAAAAACCAAGCACCGCCTTCAGGATTTCTATGGGTGTAAATTTTTGATTTCACTCCTCACTGCCTATCACAGTTTCGGAGGCCATGGAATGCCCAGATGGCACAAACCCCCCCAAATGACCACATTTTGGAAAGTAGACACCCCAAGCTATTTGCTGAGAGGTATGTTGAGTATTTTGCAGATCTCGCTTTTTGTCACAAAGTTTTGAAAATGTAAAAAAAGAAAAAAAAAAAGAAAAAAAATGTCTCTTAATTTTCAAAAACAAATGAGAGCTGTAAAATACTCACCATGCCTCTCAGCAAATAGCTTGGGGTGTCTACTTTCCAAAATGGGGTCATTTGTGGGGGTTTTGGGCTATTTTGACATTTTATGGCCTTCAAAACTGTGATAGGTAGTGAGGAGTGAAATCAAAAATTTATGCCCTTAGAAACCTTGAAGGCGGTGCTTGGTTTTTGGGGTCCCGTACGCGGCTAGGCTCCCAAAAAGTCCCACACATGTGGTATCCCCGTACTCAGGAGAAGCAGCAGAATGTATTTTGGGGTGTAATTTCACATATGCCCATGGCATGTGTGAGCAATATATCATTTAGTGACAACTTTGTGCAAAAAAAAAAAAGTTTGTCATATTCCCGCAACCTGTGGCAAAATATAAAATATTCCATGGACTCAACATGCCTCTCAGCAAATAGCTTGGGGTGTCTACTTTCCAAAATGGGGTAATTTGGGGGGTTCTGTGCTATTTTGCCATTTTATGGCCTTCAAAACTGTGATAGGTAGTGAGGAGTGAAATCAAAAATTTACGCCCTTAGAAATCCTGAAGGCGGTGCTTGGATTTTGGGGCCCTGTACGCGGCTAGGCTCCCAAAAAGTCCCACACATGTGGTATCCCCGTACTCAGGAAAAGCAGCAGAATGTATTTTGGGGTGCAATTCCACATATAGCCATGGCATGTGTGAGCAATATATCATTTAGTGACAACTTTTTGTACATTTTTTTTTTCTTTTTGTCATTATTCAATCATTTGGGACAAAAAAAAAAAAAATTCAATGGGGTCAACATGCCTCTCAGCAAATAGCTTGGGGTGTCTACTTTCCAAAATGGGGTCATTTGGGGGGGTTTTGTGCCATCTTGGCATTTTATGGCCTTCAAAACTGTGATAGGTAGTGAGGAGTGAAATCAAAAATTTATGCCCTTAGAAACCTTGAAGGCGGTGCTTGGTTGTTGGGGTCCCGTACGCGGCTAGGCTCCCAAAAAGTCCCACACATGTGGTATCCCCGTACTCAGGAGAAGCAGCAGAATGTATTTTGGGGTGTAATTTCACATATGCCCATGGCATGTGTGAGCAATATATCATTTAGTGACAACTTTGTGCAAAAAAAAAAAAGTTTGTCATATTCCCGCAACTTGTGGCAAAATATAAAATATTCCATGGACTGAACATGCCTCTCAGTAAATAGCTTGGGGTGTCTACTTTCCAAAATGGGGTCATTTGGGGGGGTTTTGTGCTATTTTGGCATTTTATGGCCTTCGAAACTGTGATAGGTAGTGAGGAGTGAAATCAAAAATTTGCGCCCTTAGAAATCCTGAAGGCGGTGCTTGGTTTCCGGGGTCCCGTACGTGGCTAGGCTCCTAAAAAGTCCCACACATGTGGTATCCCCGTACTCAGGAGAAGCAGCAGAATGTATTTTGGGGTGCAATTCCACATATAACCATGGCATGTGTGAGCAATATATCATTTAGTGACAACTTTTTGTATTTTTTTTTTTTTTTTGTCATAATTCAATCACTTGG
This sequence comes from Rana muscosa, assembly GCA_029206835.1. NCBI lineage: Eukaryota > Metazoa > Chordata > Amphibia > Anura > Ranidae > Rana > Rana muscosa. The sequence continues at coordinate 310,699,029 of CM055127.1, read as the reverse complement.
GACAAAAAAAAAAATATTCAATGGGCTCAACATGCCTCTCAGCAATTTCCTTGGGGTGTCTACTTTCCAAAATGGGGTCATTTGGGGGGGTTTTGTACTGCCCTGCCATTTTAGCACCTCAAGAAATGAGATAGGCAGTCATAAATTTAAAGCTGTGTAAATTTCAGAAAATGTACCCTAGTTTGTAAACGCTATAACTTTTGCGCAAACCAATAAATATACGCTTATTGACATTTTTTTTACTAAAGACATGTGGCTGAATACATTTTGGCCTAAATGTATGACTAAAATTGAGTTTATTCGATTTCTCTTATAACAAAAAGTAGAAAATATCATTTTTTTTTCAAAACTTTCGGTCTTTTTCTGTTTATATCGCAAAAAATAAAAATCGCAGAGGCAATCAAATACCATTAAAAGAAAGCTCTATTTGTGGGAAGAAAAGGACGCAAATTTCATTTGGGTACAACATTGCATGTCCGCACAATTTACAGTTAAAGCAGCGCAGTGCAGAATCCCAAAAACAGGCCTGGTCCTAATGGCCCGAAATGGTCCGGGGCTTAAGTGGTTAAAGGAGATGAAAGCACTAAAGTTATCTATATTTATTATTGATCTTCGTTCAGGTTTTATATAATTACAGTTGCAGCACTCTCTGCCAGACATTGCACCCCAGTGCCCCTGCCATGTGAAGGCACTCTGACCCCCAATATTGCCTTACCCCCGAGGCCTACATGGGAATTTTTGAGCAGGCAAATTTGGGGGGGGGGGGGTCAGTACAGCATAAGGAGAGAGACTGTAAAGGTCAGTGTTGTGTGTCTGTACCAGAGAGAGAGAGAGAGAGAGAAAGACTGAACAACCCAAGTGTCATTTGCTGTGGCTATGTGACTGGGAACTGCAGAGCTGCCTGCAGTCCTTCTTCACTGCCTTAAACGTTTAGGCAGCTGGAGAGGCAAGATCAAAGACTGCTGCCTAACAGTTGCTACCCAGTGATATTTTGCCCCTTTCGGAGCACAGAACAGAAAACTCAAAAACAGGTGGCTTCTTCGGGGGTGGCGCTACATGTTGAGGGTCCATTTCCTAGTCTTGTTTAGGGAGTGAGAAATAGGTTGCACGTTAAGGGTTAATTCTACAAAGTAGATTAAATAATGAGGGTAAAGTGTGTGTGTGTGTGTGTGTGTGTGTGTGTGTGTGTGTGTGTGTGTGTGTGTGTGTGTGTGTGTTATAGTATAACTATTGCTTCCTATGTTCAGATTAGAGAAATTTACTCTCTTTAATTGCCCTGTGAAAAAGTAAGGGATAAATTCTAAATTTTGGGTTGCCACCAGAACAGAAAGAGGGAAGATCTCTCAATAGGGACACATGTTCCTGTGACAAGGGGGATTTCCTTCACATTGCAAAGATACCTTTTCACTTCCTGCTGATCCTACAAGCTGATAATAGTTTACTCTTTAACCACTTAACGACCGCTCACTGTATATATACGTCGGCACAATGGCACCGACAGGCACAATCACGTAGAGCATACGTGATTGCCTTTGTACAGTTGGGGGGTCCGATCGGACCCCCCTTCTGTACAGTGAGCGGTCGGAATTCGTCTGGGAGTGTTCCGAGATGGGGGGGCGGCCGTTCGATTCCGAACACCCCCCCCGCGATCGCTCCCGGCGAATAGAAATGCCCCCTCTGTCTGTGTAATGTTTACACAGATAGAGAAAGCAGGAGGAAGTGATGTCATCTCCTGTGCGGCGCTCACATATACCGAGCGTCGTACAAGAGAAGACACACAGGTCAGTGCACTAACACTACACTAACACCAGCACACATAGGCACATAAATCGCCCCCCCAGGCCCCCCCAGATCACCCCCCAGCCCCCAGTCACAGTGTCACTGATTGCAGTGACCATTTATTTACTGATCACTGCAATCAGTGACATTTGTGACTGTAAAAGTGTCACTACATTTAGTTTTAGGTCCAGTGTAGCCCCCTAACCCCCCCTAATAAAGGTTTAACCCCTTGATCACCCCCCAGATAACCCTTTCACCCCCTAGCACCGCCGTCGCTTGACGATCATTTTTCTGATCGCTGTCTTGGCGTCGGTGATGCAGATCGGTACCCAGTATTTTTTTTTAGGTTCGCCGCAGGTTTTTATAGCGTCAGGTACCCCCATATATTATCTAATAAAGGTTTTAACCCCCTAATTGCCCCTAGTTAACCCTTTCACCAGTAATCATCATATAAGTGTTACAGGTGACGCTGGTTAGTTAGTTTGCTTTTTATAGTGTCAGGGCACCCGCCGTATATAACCCAATAAAAGTTTAACCCCCTGATCGCCCGGCGGGTGATATCAATTAGGTTTTAGCGTCAGAGAGGGTCTGCGTCACACCCCAGGCAGCGTCAGGTTAGTGCCAGTAACGCTAACACCCACGCGTGAAGCATACACCTCCCTTAGTGGTATAGTATCTGAACAGATCAATATCTGATCTGATCAGATCTATACTAGCGTCCCCAGCAGTTTAGGGTTCCCAAAAACGCAGTATTAGCGGGATCAGCCCAGATACCTGCTAGCACCTGCGTTTTGCCCCTCCGTCCAGCCCAGGCCACCCAAGTGCAGTATCGATCGATCACTGTCACTTACAAAACACAACACACATAACTGCAGCGTTCGCAGAGACAGGCCTGATCCCTGCGACTCCAGTGCTGTAGGAGGTGATTTCACCACCACAGTTAAAAAAAAAAAGAAGCAAATATGCCGAAGCATTGGGGCAGCAGGGGCGGAGGAGCGATTTTGCTCCTAATGCCGCGTACATACGGTCAAAATTCCAACGGAGGCTTGCCCGTGGAAAAGTCCGACCATGTGTGTGCGGCATAACTTTTTTGCGGGAGGATGCCCCCATGCTTCGGCATATATAAATGGTGCATGTATGCCCATCATTAGAAGTGGGTGGATGAAGGGCGGTATTCTAATGGTGGGCATACCCACCGATCAATCTCTTTTTTCGTTCAGCCACCTGGCTGCATGAAAAAAAAAGATTACAATACATGTCCAACAAGGACCAGCAACGTACTGGTATGTTGCTGGACTTTGAATGGTTATACCAGATTGATGCCTGCGGGTTTAGGTATCATCTTGGTATCATTCTTTTCAGCCAGCGGCCGGCTTTAATGTAAAAGCAACCCTAGTGGCTAATTAGCCTCTGGACTGCTTTTACAAGCAGTGGGAGGGAATGTCCCCCCCCCCCCGGATATAAAAAGTGCCATTGGGAAATTGGGAAAGCATTTTATCACACCGATCTTGGTGTGGTCAGATGCTTTGAGGGCAGAGGAAAGATCTAGGGTCTAGACCCCAGTTTTTTTTTCAAAAAAAGAGTACCTGTCACTACCTATTACTATCATAGGGGATATTTACATTCCCTGAGATAACAATAAAAATTATAAAAAAAAAAACAAACATGGAAGGAACAATTTAAAAATAAAATAAAAAAGCAAAATTAATAATAAAAAAAAAAAAGCACCCCTGTCCTGCCCTGCTCTTGCCCAATGGCGAACGCAAGCGTCGGTCTGGCGTCATATGTAAACAGCAATTGCACCATGCATGTGAGGTATCACCGCGAAGGTCAGATCGAGGGCAGTAATTTTAGCAGTAGACCTCCTCTGTAAATCTAACGGGGTAACCTGTAAAGGCTTTTAAAAATGTATGTAGTTTGTCGCCAATGCGCGTTTGTGCGAAATTTTAAAGCATGTCGTGTTTGGTATCTATGTACTCGGCCTAAGATCATCTTTTTTATTTCATCAAACATTTGGGCAATATAGTGTGTTTTAGTGCATTAAAATAAAAAAAGTGTATTTTTTCCCCAAAAAATGCGTTTGAAAAATCGCTGCGCAAATACTGTGTAGAAAAAAAAATGCAACACCCACCATTTTATTCTGTAGGGCCTTTGCTTTAAAAATATATATAATGTTTGGGGGTTCAACATAATTTTCCTGCAAAAAAAAATATGTTTTCATGTAAACAAAAAGTGTCAGAAAGGGCTTTGTCTTCAAGTGGTTAGAAGAGTGGATGTAAGCTTCCTAATGTTGTGTATAAAATGCCAGAACAGTTCAAAACCCCCCCCCCCCAAATGACCCCATTTTGGAAAGTAGACACCCCAAGCTATATACTGAGAGGCATGTCGAGTCCATGGAATATTTTATATGTTGACACAAGTTGCGGAAAAAAGACAATTTTTTTTTTTTTTTGCACAAAGTTGTCACTAAATGATATATTGCTCAGACATGCCATGGGCATATGTGGAATTACACCCCAAAATACATTCTGTTGCTTCTCCTGAGTACGGGGATACCACATGTGTGAGACTTTTTGGGAGCCTAGCCGCGTACGGGACCCCAAAAACCAATCACCGCCTTCAGGCTTTCTAAGGGTGTAAATTTTTGATTTCACTTCTCACTGCCTATCACAGTTTCGGAGGCCATGGAATGCCCAGATTGCACAAACCCCCCCCCAAATGACCCCATTTTGGAAAGTAGACACCCCAAGCTATTTGCTGAGAGGTATTGTGAGTATTTTGCAGATCTCGCTTTTTGTCACAAAGTTTTAAAAATTGAAAAAAAAAAAAGAAAAAAAAAAATTCTTTCTTCATTTTCAAAAACAAATGAGAGCTGTAAAATACTCACCATGCCTCTCAGCAAACAGCTTGGGGTGTCTACTTTCCAAAATGGGGTCATTTGGGGGGGTTTTGTGCTATTTTGGCATTTTATGGCCTTCGAAACTGTGATAGGTAGTGAGGAGTGAAATCAAAAATTTGTGCCTAGAAATCCTGAAGGCGGTGATTGGTTTTTGGGGTCCCGTACGCGGCTAGGCTCCTAAAAAGTCCCACACATGTGGTATCCCCGTACTCAGGAGAAGCAGCAAAATGTATTTTGGGGTGCAATTCCACATATAACCATGGCATGTGTGAGCAATATATCATTTAGTGACAACTTTTTGTATTTTTTTTTTTTTTTGTCATTATTCAATCACTTGGGACAAAAAAAAAATATTCAATGGGCTCAACAGGCCTCTCAGCAATTTCCTTGGGGTGTCTACTTTCTAAAATGGGGTCATTTGGGGGGGTTTTGTGCTATTTTGGCATTTTATGGCCTTCAAAACTGTGATAGGTAGTGAGGAGTGAAATCAAAAATTTGCGCCCTTAGAAATCCTGAAGGCGGTGCTTGGTTTCCGGGGTCCCGTACGTGGCTAGGCTCCTAAAAAGTCCCACACATGTGGTATTCCCGTACTCAGGAGAAGCAGCAAAATGTATTTTGGGGTGCAATTCCACATATAACCATGGCATGTGTGAGCAATATATCATTTAGTGACAACTTTTTGTAATATTTTTTATTTTTTTTGTCATTATTCAATCACTTGGGACAAAAAAAAAAAATATTCAATGGGCTCAACATGCCTCTCAGCAATTTCCTTGGGGTGTCTACTTTCTAAAATGGGGTCATTTGGGGGGGTTTTGTACTGCCCTGCCATTTTAGCACCTCAAGAAATGAGATAGGCAGTCATAAATTTAAAGCTGTGTAAATTCCAGAAAATGTACCCTAGTTTGTAAACGCTATAACTTTTGCGCAAACCGATAAATATACACTTATTGACGTTTTTTTTACTAAAGACATGTGGCTGAATACATTTTGGCCTAAATGTATGACTAAAATTGAGTTTATTCGATTTTTCTTATAACAAAAAGTAGAAAATATCATTTTTTTTCAAAATTTTCGGTCTTTTTCCGTTTATATCGCAAAAAATAAAAATTGCAGAGGCAATCAAATACCATTAAAAGAAAGCTCTATTTGTGGGAAGAAAAGGACGCAAATTTTGTTTGGGTACAACATTGCATGTCCGCACAATTTACAGTTAAAGCAGCGCAGTGCAAAATTCTGAATTCACCTCTGGTCCTTTAGCTACCAAATGGTCCGGGGCTTAAGTGGTTAAAAAAAAAAAAAAAAAGTTTTGGACTTTAGATACTTTAAGTGTTGGGATGACAAGTGATAAGTTGGAGGACAAGTTTTTTAGTTGTACTTAAATTGTCATTTGTTTCCAGGGCTAAATACTGCTGGAAATTAAAAAAATATTGCATTATGGCCACTAGATGGAACTGACGATCATAGCCAATACACAGCTCCATCTAATGGCCATAATGCAGTATTTTTTCTGATTCTCACATCTAACCTAGATCAATTGTAATTTGCTGATGACAAAAAAAACAATGAACAGGTGATGTCAATATTTTAGACATATAATTTCCAAGATATTTTGCATACATCAATAACAGTTGATTGTTTTTGTTTATAGAAATCATTGTGGGATTTGTACATTTAAAATACATACAAAAGTAAAAAAATAAATAAAAGGGCCATTCAGCCTCTCTAATAAATGTCAAAATCAATATCCCAACAACTGATCAGCAACCAGCCTAATTAAAGTATTCAGCTTGTAAAACATAGCTGCCATGGAATCTTCCATTAGTGTCTAAGCCAATAAAAAGATAATGGATTGTTTAAAGATATTCAGTTCAACCAGTGATATTATGCCATTAGAAAGACCGTTTTTTTTTTCCGCTCTCATGCGGGGGGGGGGGGGGGGGGGGTCAGAAACAAAGTCTCATTTTCAAATGGAATTTCAATTGAACATCCAGCACATTACTTAAAAAAAAATATATATATATATATATATATATATATATATATATATATATATATATATATATATATATTTCTGTTTAAAATGGGTCCGATTCAATCTCAGCTTCATTATATATGCACTGGGAGATTGCATTTGAGTGCCATTTATATTGCATTCATAGTCATGATTCATACAGAAAAAAATAGGATTTTTATAACAGCTTACCTGTAAAATCCTTTTCTTGGAGTACATCACGGGACACAGAGCGACATAGTCATTACTAATGGGTTATATAGATACCATCAGGTGCTGGCACTGGCAACTTCCAAAACCGGAAGTACCCTCCCCTATATAAGCCCCTCCCATCCGGGAGCACCTCAGTTTTGTAGCAAAGCAATAAGTGTCCCCAAAGAGGGGTGGGAGCTCTGTGTCCCGTGATGTACTCCAAGAAAAGGATTTTACAGGTAAGCTGTTATAAAAATCCTATTTTCTTTCTCGTACATCACGGGACACAGAGCGACATAGTCATTACTAATGGGATGTCCTAAAGCAATGCCAAATGAGGGGGGGGATACACCATATATAAGCTGAGCGCTATCAGACATGAGGATCTTTTGCGGCCTGCAACACACTGCGCCCAAAGGCGACATCCTCCTGACTTCTAACGTCCACCTGGTAGAACCTAGTAAACGTGTGAACTGAAGACCATGTTGCGGCCTTACGGATTTGAGCCAGGGAGGCCTGGTGATGCACTGCCCATGAAGTTCCAACTGCTCTCGTGGAGTGCGCTCTAACTTTGAACGGAGGCGGTCTCCTTCTCAAGCCATAGGCTTGTATTATGACCTGTCGAATCCACTTGGCTAAAGTAGATTTTGACGCTGCCTGACCCTTTCTGGGGCCTTCCGGCAGAATAAACAAAGTATCCGTTCTGCGAATCTGAGCAGTGGCTTTTAGATAAGCTTTAACTGCTCTTACTACATCCAAAGAATGCAATAACTTTTCCTCTACCGAAGTAGGTTTGGGGAAAAAAGAAGGAAGAACCACATCTTGGTTCAAATGAAACCTCGATACCACCTTAGGAAGAAAGGCTGGATGAGGACGTAACACTACTCTGTCCTTATGGATAACCAGATATGGCTCCTTACAGGACATAGCTGCTAATTCCGACACTCTTTTAGCCGAACAAATGGCTACTAGAAAAATCTATTTCCTGGTGAGAAGAACCAAAGAAATATGCTGTAATGGTTCAAATGGTTGTTTCTGTAGAACCGACAGAACCAAGTTTAGATCCCATGGACATATGGGAATATTAACCGGAGGACTAATACGCATCACTCCTTGTATAAAGGCTTTGACTAGTGAATGCGAAGCCAAGGGCCTTTGAAAAAATATTGACAAGGCCGAAATCTGACCCTTGATAGTACTCAAGGCAAGCTTCCTATCTACAGCCCATTGTAGGAAGTCCAGAATCCTACCTATTACGTATTTACGTGGATGCCATTTCTTGGCCTCACACCAGGCGATGTACGCCTTCCAGATTCTATAGTAGATCTGCCTGGATACCGGCTTCCTGGCATTGATCATGGTAGATACCACAGAATTAGAGAGCCCTCTCTTTTTTAGAATGTGGGCTTCAATAGCCAGGCCGTCAAACCTAGGGCTGGTAAGGAAGGGTGGTATATCGGTCCTTGCGAAAGCAGGTCCGGACGACGTGGGAGAGTCCAAGGACTCCCCACTGACATTTTACAATCTCCGCGTACCACGCTCTTCGGGGCCACGCTGGAGCCACCAGAATCACTGGTTTCTTTTCTACCCTGATTCTGCGGAGTAATCGAGGAAACCATTGTGGCGGTGTGAATGCATATATCAGCTTGAACTGATCCCAAGGGAACACTAGGGCATCCGAGCCGCAAGCTAGGGGGATCCCTTGTCCGAGAGACAAACCTGTCCACCTTTGCGTTGAATCTGGATGCTAGAAGATCTACATCCGATGTTCCCCACCGCTGACATATTGTCCAGAAAACCTCGGTGAAGGGACCCTTCCTCTGGGCATAATTGCTGGCGACTTAGAAAGTCCGCCTTCCAATTCTCCACTCCTGGAATGAATACCGCAGATATGGCTGGGACATATCTTTCTGCCCATTTCAGGATGTAATTTACTTCCCTCTGGGCTGCACGACTCCTGGTGCCCCCCTGATGATTGATATATGCCACTGCTGTGGCATTGTCTGATTGAATTCTGACAGGGGACCCTTGGAGTTTGGATGTCCATGCTACTAGGGCATACCGGGCTGCTCGTATCTCTAAGAGATTGATGGGCAGGGCCTTTTCTGCATCCGACCATCTGCCCTGGAGAGACTATTGCTCCAGTACAGCTCCCCAGCCTATAAGGCTGGCATCTGTAGTGACCACCTTCCAAGAAATCGGACTGAAGGATTTCCCTTTTTCCAGATTCTGGGGAACCAACCACCAACGGAGGCTCTTGCGAACGGAAGGGGACAAGGACATTGTAAGTCTAGGGCCTGAACTTTTTTGTTCCAGGCTGACAGTATGGCCCCTTGCAAATTCCTTGAATGGAATTGACCGTAGGGTACTGCTTCGAATGATGCCACCATTTTTCCCAGCAGCCTCATGCAAAGGCGTATGGACGGCTGTCTTTTTTGTACCCACTAAGTGGATCAAATCTTTCAAAGACAACACCTCTCCTCGAGGCAAGAATATTTTTCTCTGGCCTGAATCCAACCTTAGCCCCAAGTATTCCAGACTTTTGACTGGTTTTTAGGGCTAACTTGTCTCGGTTGATAATCCAACCGTGAGATTCCAGATACTTGATTGTCTTGTGAACGACCACGTCTAGTTTTTTCACTGAGTGGTCTATCAGCAACAAGTCATCTAGATATGCCATTATCATTACACCTTGTGTTCTTAGATTGGCCAATAAAGGGCCAGAATTTTTGTAAACACTCATGGTGCTGTGGCCAAACCGAAGGGTAAGGCTCTGAACTGAAAATGGCGCCCTTCTACTGCAAAGCGTAGAAATTTTTGGTGGACTGGAAAGATGGGAATGTGCAAATAAGCATCTTTGATGTCGATCGCGGCTAACCAATCCTCCCCTTGTAGGGCAGTGGCCACCGATCGGATCGACTCCATCGGAAAGTCCTGATATACAGGAATTTGTATAGCCCTTTTAGAATTAATATGGGCCTCCCGTCCGCGTTTGCTTCGGGACTGTAAAGAGGTTTGAGTAAAACCCGAACCCTCATTCTTCCAGGGGAACCTCCATAATTACTCCTTGGAGCAATAGTTGTTCTAGTGCCAACAGGAGGGACTCTCTCTTCCGGGGATCCCTTGGCACGTTTGACCTCAAAAATGGGAAGGAGGAGAGTCTTTTAACTCCAAACTGTATCCCAAACATACCGCGGAGAGCACCTATCTGTCTTGATCGTGTCCCGCCAGGTCTCTTGCGAACAACTGGAGTCCTCCCCCCACCCGACTGAGTGGGGGCAACCCTTCAATGAATTTAACTTTGGGGGAGGTTTTGTACCTCCCCTGACTCAGGGTTTCTCATTACCCTGCTATTGTCCCTGTTTTTTACCCCCGGGAATTGACCGAGGAGGCCGTCGGAACTGTTACACAGCCGATGCCTCAGGGACTGGAGAAGCAGGCCTCTTAAAGAGGGACCTCTAACTCTGTTTTTAACCGGCAAGAGCGTATTTACCGCTGGAAATTTTCTGGATATATTTGTCCAGGTTTTCCCTGAATAAGCGTTCACCATGAAATGGGACGCTAACCAGCCATTCTTTACAGGGAGCTTCAGCAGACCAGTTTTTGAGCCATAGAAGCCTACGCATATGTACTATAGACAGCGTAAGGCGGGAGGCCTGATGGACTGAATCCTTTATGGCGTCAACCGCAAAGCCTAAGACTCTAGGTAGATCAGCTAGGGCAAAGCCTGCTGATCTGTAAAGTCCCTCAAGACCTGTTTCAACTGATCCTTCACTGCTTAGCAGACCCCAATAGCTGCTACTGCTGGTTGTGTCACCAAGCTTGCTGTAGAAAGAAGCAGACTTTCATAAGGACTCCAATCTTTTATCTATTGGGTTCTTGAACATTTGGACATTATCCACTGGACATGTCAGTGATTTATACATACAAGAGATGGCTGCGTCCACTGTAGGGACCTTCCATTTTTTATTTTTTTTTGATGAACTTATCCTCCATGGGATAGACCACCGGAAATCTCTTGGGGGAATAAATATTTTCTCAGGACGTTCCCAATCCTGGTAAATAAGCCCTTTCAGTAAAGGGTGAAGTGGAAAAGAACAGACAGTCTGGGGGCTTCTAGCGACCCCAACGAGGATACAGTAGTGGTTGATGGTTCCGCAAGGTGCATTTTTAAATGCTGATCGGACCATGTTAGTCAGAGACTGAACCCATAATCTTTCAGCTTGAGATGCTGAGAAAAGGTTCCCCCACTGTTGACTCCTCTATAACAGAATCAACCTTATCCTGATCCCCTTCAGGCAGGTCGATCCCTGTATGGGACTGTTGCTCTGCTAACAGGCACTCTGAAGGAGGAGACAGAGATCGGGCGTGCTTTCCCTGACAGGGAGGCAGCGATCAATGTTGACAATCTCTCTCTAATCCTCCCAGAGCTGAGGAAAAAACCTCCTCTGTTACATACACAGGAGCAGGTGAACTGAGGACAGCCACAGTACCAAGTACCCCTGCGGGGTCTCTACGGTCACTTACCTCTGAACTTCAGGGGAGACTGGTGCAGCAGAAGTATGCCCAAGATCCTCAGAGCCCGATGAGACCCCCTTCGCTTCCTGGAAGATTCAGTTCCGGAGCTTCTGGACGGCATATTCCTAAGCCTAAAGCTGAGGTATTCCAGCCGTTATACACCACTTTTACTGAGAATAGTCTAGCACAATTGCTGCTATATCACAGTTGGTGTCTACTAAAGTGCCTTTCTAGGGGATGCCTGCATCAACCGCCTCTTTGTGCCTTTATATTGTTGCTAGCTCTGTCTGTGCACTTCAACAGCCAGCTATAATGTGCTTTAAAACACGCTGGACGCCCGCACATGCGCAGTAGCGCCGCGGCGCACACCTGAGCGTCATCCACCCGCTCAGCCCCTTTTTCCAGATCGCTTCTATGAATAGAGGCGCGTGCACGCGCACGCGCGCGGGCACGTGCGCCTTCGGCGCCTTTTTTGAAAACAACAAGGAGCTAGATGGGAGCCAGGGTCCCTTTGCCGCAGGGCCCGGGGATGGATGAGCGCAGCAACAGGGCAGAGGAGACAGCTTCCCAGGAGAGAACATACCAACTGCCTGGATTTGATTCTGGAAGAAAAAAATCCACATTACAAGAAAAAAAAGAACCATAGCGGCCTCTAGTGTCTAACACAGGTACCGCGGTCTTACATTTTTTTTTTTTTTTTCTTGCCTACTATTAAAATTTTTACATTTTCTCAGTAGTAACAGGCATACACAGAATATTAGCGGGAATACCTTAGGTAACAGGCAGAAAGACAAAATAGGCTTGGGGGTCCCTCAATAAAACCAAGTTCCCGAGGGCCCCCACTTACCTTTTCCTCGCCGCAGGACTCTGTTTGGTCCACAGAAGCCCAAACTTCACCTATCACGGCAGGCATTGTAATCAAACCTTCAGGGACCGGGTTCCCAAGGATTCCACTCCCCTGGACCTGTATAGCACCCTGCACAGAAAACATCTTGGTCGTGGGTATGACCAGAGCTCTGGATCCCAGGGTCCAGCTCTCCTAAGAGAAGCATTACAGGCAAAACCTTGCTCTTCTCTGCAAGGCCCGGGTACCGACCGTTTAGCTATGAAGCTTTTTTGGTCGGATCCGGAATAGCTTACTGAGGCCCAAAAGAACCTGTACGCAAGCTCAGTGAAAAACACATGTTTCTTCTTGGCCAACACCTTAGACACTGGCAAAAAACTGAGGTGCTCCCGGATGGGAGGGGCTTATATAGGGGAGGGTACTTCCGGTTTTGGAAGTTGCCAGTGCCAGCACCTGATGGTATCTATATAACCCATTAGTAATGACTATGTCGCTCTGTGTCCCGTGATGTACGAGAAAGAAATATACCGTATGTTGACTGTTTAAGTAAGGCTCTTCGATTTGGTGGACCGTGGCACTGAAATCACCAAGGCTGATGTGAAATCTGAATGATTTATTGGCTTTCTGTCTCCAGTGGTGTACCGACTCCTCCTTCCCTATTAATTCACATGGAACTGGATGTCATATTACTAAAACCAACAACAAATTAAAAACAGAGGATACAGTAAATTTGTATCACTTGCACTATACTAAAAATGTTGGTTTCCCCACAACTTTCAGCACACTTTGCCAGCAATAGTCTGTAAAGCCCTGCAAAAAGGAAGTGTTGCTACACTTAATTTTTATGCACACTTTTAAAACAAAACATGTCATCAATTCATGAAACAGTACAGGATTTTTTTTATATTTAATTATTTTATAAATATTATTTTTATTTATCTTAAATGCTGAAATTTAAAAATATAAAAGCTTAAAGTGGTTGTAAACCTGACAAAAATCTAAATTAAACTAAAGATTCCATCTTACTCAGCAAAGCAGGAGAACTCATCTGTCCCCAGTCTGGGGAAAGGACCAGCCTGTTATTTGCAATCCTCCCTTGTTTCCTACAGTGAAAAAATATGACACATTATAAAAAAAGTGTGTCGCCACGCCCCCTTTCCTGTGATTGACAGATTCAATGAGGAGACTCATGCACGAGGGAAGGGGGCGCGACTCCCACAGCTGCAGCCTGATTGAGTTTGGAGATTGAAAAGCCTGTCCTGTCACTTTTCCCAGATCATATCCTCTGGACCTTCATCAACATACTGTAATTGCCAAGCACAGACATTTACTTTTGATAGCTATCCCAAACAGACCTTGCCCGGGGCTAAGTCTGTCATGCACAGCAGGCCTACTCGCCCCGAATACATTGAATTTGTGCCTTATACAGAGGTGCTGGCAGGTGGGGTGGGCAACAACATGAAGCACATTTACACAGATTCCTCCTTCTACCTCCTCCAGCAACACTAGCAGTAGATGTTCAAGTCTTAGTATTGCGGGACTCAAAGAAGACAGGTGGTGTCTTCCTAGGTGTCCGATTGGTTGGGACCCATGAGAGGGCATGGCCACATGCACACTAGCTGTGTGCACTGCTACGCCGCGTTAGGGAGAGCTGTGGGAGCGTGTACAGCTGGCAGTGGAGTCCGGTGATAGCACGACTCTGCCCCCCTAAACTCTGGCCCATCAACACACCCACGGATCTGAAGATATTCAGCCCGCTGTAACAGCAATACACATTGAAATAATGAGGTAAAAATAATGCGATTTACATGATTATTGTACAAACTTTACACAGATGTGAGTCTTTCATACTTATGGCACATGGAGTTTACATCCACTTTAAACCTGCTTCCACCCCATTGTAAGCCCTAGAATATTTATCCTGTAAAGGAGAGATTTGTATACTTACCTAATTTAAGGGCAGAGCACCCTTAGATTAGGTATGTATACAAATCAGGTCCATGATCATCTCCCATCACCAGCTTCAGGAGAGAGGAGAGAGGAGAGATAGCAAACAAAGGATGTCCCGTGGTAAGTCTATGGGAGACATCACTGTCCAGGCACTGCCACCATTGTCACTGCTCTCTCTCTGCTCTCTCTTCTCCCCTGAAACCAGCCACTGGGCAGATCATGTGACCAGACCAAAGCATCCTTAGATTAGGTAAGGTAAGGTAAGTATACATTAGTATACATATTTTTCCTTTACAAAGTTAGTATGGGCCTTAGAATGTGGGCGGGAGCAAGTTAAACCTATAACATAACTTCTCAACTTCATTATAAACGGTTTCGGATAACAGTAATATTCATTAATAAGAATATCATGATAACTTTATAGGAAAAAACATTTTCAGTTTTATTCATTTTTTTTATAGGAAAAAAACTGAAAATACAAACAATATTCGCGCCGCTAACACATATAAGCAGCTACAATACCTGTGGAAAAAGGCAACAACAAACAATATACAAAAATGCAGCGCTATGCGTATAACAATGTAAAACACCCAAGTGCTCGAAATTAAACTAAATCACAAATGATTAAGTATAAGTCCAAATGTATATGAAACTCCAAAGGATGTGAGAAACATAAATTCGAATCAGTTCCAGTTTGAATCAGTCCCAAATTGTAAAGGTGAATCTTCCAAAGTAAAAAAGTGACTTGTAACGTAACCACCACCACGTGAAAGGGAGGCTTACCAGATGTAATGGACCCAATGCACGTATGTGTAAGGGGTCAGACAGGCTGAATATGTATATGTCCATACATATGGAAACCAGGCCGGCACAATGCACCCTTGTGTCCAAGGTTCAAACTCAGGAAAAGACACCGGAAATTCAAGCCAATAGGAGTATTGACTAGGCTCACATAAAGTTCATGTGGAAAAAGAAGGGAGAAGGCACATAGCGTAATAACGCAAAGGAATTTTAATGAATAAAGGCAGATACACTTACATCCAATCCATGAATATAGCGCTTTGCAAAGACACTCAATGGCAGCAATGGAGTCTCCCGAAAGACTCCATTGCTGCCATTGAGTGTCTTTGCAAAGCGCTATATTCATGGATTGGATGTAAGTGTATCTGCCTTTATTCATTAAAATTCCTTTGCGTTATTACGCTATGTGCCTTCTCCCTTCTTTTTCCACATGAACTTTATGTGAGCCTAGTCAATACTCCTATTGGCTTGAATTTCCGGTGTTTTTTCCTGAGTTTGAACCTTGGACACAAGGGTGCATTGTGCCGGCCTGGTTTCCATATGTATGGACATATACATATTCAGCCTGTCTGACCCCTTACACATACGTGCATTGGGTCCATAACATCTGGTAAGCCTCCCTTTCACGTGGTGGTGGTTACGTTACAAGTCACTTTTTTACTTTGGAAGATTCACCTTTACAATTTGGGACTGATTCAAACTGGAACTGATTCGAATTTATGTTTCTCACATCCTTTGGAGTTTCATATACATTTGGACTTATACTTAATCATTTGTGATTTAGTTTAATTTCGAGCACTTGGGTGTTTTACATTGTTATACGCATAGCGCTGCATTTTTGTATATTATAGGAAAAAAACTGAAAATGTTTTTTCCTATAAAGTTATCATGCTTTCGAAGGGGAAGCTAGCACTGTACTGGGCTGTGTTGACTGATTAAAATGTGAAAATATGGCATGCTTTTGCCATTCAGTTGAGGTGCTCCTGAATAGGAAGAGCAGTTCAGAAGCGAATAAAAGGCCATCGACATAGGTCCTTAAGGGTTGAAGAGCTTGAGATGTGGCTGAAGTAAAGGAAGAAATGTTGTGGCTAAAACGCCAGAGAAGTGATTTTTTTTTTAACCGCATTGGGATTTGATGTGGCTAGGGCAGGGGGCGGTCTTGCTGTTGCATGTTCATGATACTGTATACTGGTAACTCTCAAATCTATGCATAATTACCTTTAGCAAAAAACCTAAGAATTGGCACATGCTAAATGTTGAATCCGATTTCCCCAGCTTCATGTAGCTTGAAGGAAAAATCTTCTAACATAGTTAAAGTAGTTATGAAAGCAATTTTTTTTTTTTTTTACCTTAATGCATTCTCTGCATTAAGTTAAAAAAAAAATTGTGTTCAGCCCCCCCCCCCCCCCTCCCCCTCTTATACTTACCTGAGCCTGATTTTGATCCAGCACTGCGTCGGAGAACAGCAGCTCTATCCTCTCTCTCTTCACTGGATATGGAGACAACAGCGGGAGCAATAGGCTCCAGCTTCTGTTAATCACAGCCTATGAGGAGAGACTGAGGACGGGGCTGCTGCGGGCTGCTGTGTGTTAATGGGGGCACTCAGAAGGGGGGGAGATCCAGAAGCACCAGTGGGGGAGGAGGAGCATTGGGGCTGCTCTGTGCAAAGGCATTGCACAGAGCAGGTAAGTATGGCAGTTTATTCTATTAATGTAAAAAAGTCTTTAAAATTACTTTAGAGTAGATGTAAACCCTAACTGAATGAAATTCTTCGTTACAGCTCAGAGCTGATGATCGCCTGCAGTCTCTTTGCAGCCACTTCATGTCTAACTGCGTACACCTCAGCAATGCCTGCATAGTATTTCTTAGGGCAGGTTTTCGGATAGTGAATGTGTGCTGAAGTGGCCACCTGTATTCTCCATCAGAAGCCTGTATGACAGATTGACAAAGCATGAGCACATCTGGGACATAGCAAGAGAGGTCTGTCATCATACAGGAACAGGATGCAGGGACAGCAAATACCTTAACAAGGTCCTTAATTGAAGTATCACAAGATATTAAATATGTAAAAAAAAAAAAAACTGAAAATGTTTTTTCCTATAAAGTTATCATGATAAAGCTGATATAAGATTTCCATGGGATTACATAAACTTTAATAACTTGCCCTCTGGAAGAAATTACCTGCTTCATGACGAGGCCATTTTTTGCTACAGTATATTCGGCGCTGCACTATTTTAACTGACAATTGTGCGATCATGCAACCCTGTACCCAAACAAAATGTTTTCCACACAAATAGAGCTTTCTTTTGGTGGTATTTGACCACCTCTGTGTTTATTTTTTGTGATAAAAAAAAATAAAAATAAAATCTAATTGTGTGTATGGGGTCTAATGCCGCGTACACACGGCCGTTTTTCCCGTAGAAAAAAACGAAATTTTTCCCATTTGACGAGAAAAACGATAGTCTGTGGGCTTTCTGTCTTTTTTTCGACGAGAAAAACGGCATTAAAAACGACGAGAAAAATTAGAACATGTTCTAATTTTTCTCGTCGTTTTTTTCGACATGTTTTCCGCGGCAGTGTTTCCCATAGGGAAACACTGCCGCGGAGCCCACACACGGTCATTTTTTTCGACCAAAAAAAAAATGACATTTAAAACGGCCGTGTCTGGGGGGAACAAGCTGTTCCTCGTTTTTAACGTCGATTTTCTCAACGGTGTTTTCACCGTCGAAAAAATTGATCGTGTGTACGCAGCATAAGTTGTACTTTAACCGCTTGCCAACGGCCTAACTTATATGTGCAGCAGCTAAGTCACCTCTTTGCACTGCATCACATGCCTGATCCACTGGCCTGGCTGTGCTGTGCTTCATTACAGCACAAGCCAAACAGCGGGTCTTGACCAATGATTGACCGCCAGCACACACTGATCAGTTCAGTGATTTTCAGAGCTCTGTGATTGTGAACAATACAGTGCTCTGTTCACTGACAGGGGATCTTGCTGTTTCTTGTTTTTTTCCCTGCTTAGCAGGGAATAAAAACAAACAAACAAGATCCTTATAAAAGCAGCACAAATTACACCCATTACACATAGTTAGGCACACATTTAACCCTTTGATCTCCCTAGATGTTAACCCCTTCCCACCCAGTATCTTTAGTACAGCGACAGTGAATAGTATTAGCACGGATCACTGTATGTCAGTGGCAATGAGTCAGTTCCCCCCAGTGTCAGATTGTCCGCCGCACTATCGTAGTCATGTAATAAGTCGCTGATCAAACAATTCCAGTATATATCCCATAGTTCGTAGACAGTATACCTGTCACACAGACCAATCACTTATAATACACTTATTGGGATTTTTTGGACCAAAGACATGTAGCAAAATACATTTTATGAAGAAATTCAATTTTTTTATTGAATAGCTTTTATGTCTGAAAATAAAACCAAAAGATTGTTTTTTTTAGATTTTTTTTTTTTTTTTTTTTTTTTCTGCAGATTGTTGTCTTCAGATTTACCATATATGAGGTCAAACCTTAAGTGTTTCAATTTGTATGCAATCAGGCAGGCCCTTCACTACTTGGTTTTGGTAAATCTGAAGACAAAAATCTGCAGACAATCTAACAGTGTGTATGGGGTTTAAAGGCTCCAGTTACTTGTGATGCACAAGCCTCATAAAGTAAAACACAAAAACTTTCTTTACCTGTCCTGTGTGAGCAAAATCCTTCTTTATTTTTGGCTTATGTATGTAATCCTCACAGACACTGCAGCACTCAGGAGGCTTTCAGTAACAGAAGTAGTGCTATCAATCCAGAAAGCAGTGGATAGGTGTTGACTGACAAGCTACAGGCATGTAAATCAGCACTGACACTGCTAATAGCCATATCTCCTACAACTTTTTGTTTCATCCTGCTGTACTGCAAGCAGCAGCAGCCTACATGATAGCAGCAACTCTACCCTGAATTTGGGAATTTAGGAACAGTGCAGCATTGTTGGCAGGAACATGCATTAGGTATACTGGCAGGTTCGAAAGGTATTTTGAGACTTTGCATGGGGTACTAAGAGAAAAAAAAAGTAAATGTAATTTTTTTATATATATATATATATATATATATATATATATATATATATATATATATATATATGTGTGTGTGCAGCCTATTGCATTAGGGTGTGCACCTCAAAGCTCAAAACACACATACGTGTATATATCCTAGATTGTAAGCTCTAATGAGCAGGGCCATCTGATTCCTCCTGTATTGAATTGTATTGTAATTGTACTGTCTGCCCTAATGTTGCACAAACTGTTGGCGCTATATAAATCCTGTATAATAATTTTAAATATATATACAGTATCTCACAAAAGCGAGAACACCCCTTCCATTTTTGTAAACATTTTATTATATCTTTCCATGTGACAACACTGAAGAAATCTGATCAATATTCCTATCGCACACGTTCCTGGTAGAAATGGCTCACAAAAATGGTGGGTGCTGCAGCGATTACCAGTTGGGTCCTGGAAACATCAAGCAAGCGTACATATTCGCCAGCACACCAAGGAACATCAAATTACGTCCAAAAAAGTTTTAATGACAAAAAAATCACATCACAAAGGTGCAACGTTTCGGAGTCATGCAGGACCCCTTCGTCAGGCATGTGATAAAGTGTAACACAACAAGAGACAGCCCACATATATACACACAAAGCAAGAGACAGCACAAATATATACACACAAAGCAAGAGACAGCACACATATATATACACACACACAGCAAGAGACAGCACACATATATACAAACAACAAGAGACAGCCCACATATATTAATATATACACACAGCAAGAGACTGCCCACATATATACACACACACACACACACACACACACACACACACACGCACACACAGCATGTCGGCTGTCTCTTGCTGTGTGTATATATGTGGGCTGTCTCTTGCTGAATATGGGGATATATGAAAGTGCCTCTGAGATTATTTTGGATACTGGATATTTCTAATGTTTTGTACATTTTACTTCTTTACTTTTTTGTTAACAAATTCCATACAAAATCTGTTATATATTCCCCTAAATATACTTGGTTTCCTGTTCTCTAAAGGGGGTGGTGCTTGGTGTGTAGGGGTGGAGACAATGGGCTGTTCTAGGGGCGGAGACGGGCATGGCCTATGGGAGGGGGGTGAGTTCCTGCACCTTTTCTCTGAGAAAAAAAAAGCTATATATATATATATATATATATATATATATATATATATATATATATATATATATTTTATGAGATGGAGAAAATATGTTCCATATTATAGAAGGTACTTAAAGTATGCTGTTTTCATGTTCCTTTGTGTTGAGCATTTAATTTCCCATTTTTAACATGGAACAGAATAAGATTCTGCTGGTACCAACATCTCTCTTATAAATATGCAATATTTCTGGAAAGCACAGTCAGAGCACATATACCGTACACACACAAAATGAGAGTTAAAGGGTAGCATATCAGGATGGTGTCTGCCTGCATACTAGAATGCACATAGTGATGCAAGCATAGAAGAAAATATATAATACATGTCTTCTCAGCGTGTATTCATGATCTGTGGTCCCTTGCTTCACTGCTCCACTTATGACTGTAGCCGTCAAAGCAACTCCCGGGTCATGAATCATTCCTCACAATAAATGGATGGATCTATCCCATCCAGTGCTATTAAATCTATCTCATATTTATGTATCTCTCGCTTACCTATGCGCAGATCATAAAGTGCACGCGGGTTTACCACCATCCATCTATCATATTTGTTGTATATTAGAGCCACACCATTTCAGCATGGCATTCAGATGATACTAAATTTACGTGGCTTCCAACCCAGTGAGCACAAAAGTCGAATGGTGTTACTATGCAGAAAAAGCCAATAACTCATTCAGAAATGTCTGGCTCCCATTTCCAAAACCAGTTAGAACAATAAATAGAAATATCTACCCTAGGCATTGAATAAACTGCCATAAAACATTGACAAAGAATCAGAGTCTATAGCACCCACTGCTAAAACAAATCTGCCAATACAAATGGAAATGCATAATGAATGGCTCATGATGTCTAAGGAAGAAACCTGTACACTGCCTTACAAGTAACACTTTTATTACACATTTAAATTCAGTTCAAAAGCAATGAACCTATATGTAGATATAACGCAATGTGTGCTTAATTCACTCAGACAGAGCTCTGACGTTGTTTGGGACCCCTAAGGAGTAAGGAAAACAGTTGAGTTCATATCCCAGCCACCAAAACATTTTATTTCCTCTAAAGTGGTTCAGCTTTGATGGCAGTGCGGTATACAGTTGCCTGAGTCTCATTAAAACGGTTCAGCATGTTCACAGTCGGTAGGTAAACAGAGATGATATTTCATCCTGACTATGAATTGCAGCTATGTTTAGCCTTATGGCATGTAGATTAGCTATGATTGTAATGCATTGCAAATACTGGATTCATCAAGTCATGGTGAGGGATATCCTGTCCCATTTGAGAAATGCCGGCCATTGAGTTACTGGTTTTGGACTGGTGGAGTGTGAGCTATGCTAACAGGATATGACAGATCTACTTGTATAATACATAACACAGTATTTTCATTTTATAAATGATCTTGATTTAGTTTGCTTGAACACATGTCTGACTTCAGTAATTCCTGTGTGTGGTGTGTATATAGGTGGATAAATGCTTGTTTAATGCATCCATTAAACAGCATATATCCACCTAACTAATTAATTCCCCTCCCTTTATATACACTTTGTTTAAAATCAAATCATACAGCACTATGTAAAGTCTATATTTTATAAATAAATAATAATGAATGTTTTGAACATAAAAAGATTTGGGGTCTTACAAACCCCAGATCCCTCCATAAAGTGTACATGTCATGTGCCTATTGCTGTTACAAAGGATGCTTACAAAAAAATAAATAAAGCAACAGTGCAAATATAAAATCAATAGTTGAAAAACAAATTGAGCACATTGGTCACATATGCACGCAAACGATCATTCCACACATGTGAGGTATCCCTGCAAACATCGGATCATGGGCAGTAATTCTAGCACTAGACCACCTCTGTAAATCTAAAGTGGTAACCTATATAGGCTTTTAAAGCGTTGCCTATGAATAGTAAAATTTATGTTGTTTGTCGCCGTTGCACAGGCTTGCACAATTTTAAAGTCTGACCTGTTTGGTATCTATTTACTCGGTGTAACATCCTCTTTTATATTTTACAAAAACAATGGGTTATGTATTGTGTTTTTCTTGTTCATACATCACGGGACACAGAGCGGCATAGTCATTACTATGTGGGTTATATAGAATTACCTTCAGGTGCTGGCACTGGCAACTTCCAAAACAGGAAGTACCCTCCCCTATATAAGCCCCTCCCATCCGGGAGCACCTCAGTTTTTTTTGCCAGTGTCTAAGGTGTTGGCCAAGGTTAACATGTATTCATCTGGGCTTGTGTACAGGTTCTCTGGGCCTTAGCAAGCTATTCCGGATCCGACCAAAAAAGCTTCATAGCTAAACGGTCGGTACCCGGGCCTTGCAGAGAAGAGCAGGGTTTTGCCTGTAATGCCTCTCTTAGGAGGGCTGGACCCTGGGATCCAGAGCTCTGGTCATACCCAAAACCAAGAGGCTATCTGTGCAGGGTGCTATACAGGTCCAGGGGAGTGGAATCCTTGGGAACCCGGTCCCTGAAGGTCTAGTACAATGCCTGCCGTGAGAGGTGAAGTTTGGGCTTCTGTGGACCAAACAAAGTCCTGCGGCGGGGAAAAGGTAAGTGGGGGCCCCTCAGGAACTTGGTTCTATTGAGGGGACCCCCAAGCCTAATATGTCTTTCTGCCTGTTACCTAAAGGTATTCCCGCTAATAGCTGTATATGCCTAAGAAATCCTAGAAATGTCTTTTCATAAGGAAGTTTTAAAAACTGTAAACCTAGAAATGTTTTTCATAAAGGAGGTTTTAAAAAAAAAAAAAAAAGACAAAAGTGCGGTACCTGCGTTTGTCCACTAGAGGCCGCTGTGGAACATCTTTTTTTCTTGGGACTATTCCTTCCATGGTGAAAGTCCAGGCAGATGAGTGAGCTCTCTATCAGGGAAGCTGCATTCCTCTGTCATGCTGCCAAGTAGTTTCCTTTCATCCCCGAGTCCTGGTGAAACAGGGACCCTGGCTCCTCTCCCTACATGGCGCCAAGAGCGCACACGTGTACGCGCGCGTGCGCGCACACACGCTTTCTTTTTATAAGATTTAGCTTCAAAAAAGGGGGCGGAGCCTGGCGGATGACGCGCTCTGTGCGCCCAGCGCTTCTGCGCATGTGCGGGCGTCCCAGCAAGGTAAAAGGACTCAGTCCACGCTGCTTGCTATGGACACAGAGCATGAAAAGGAGCTGGTAGCATGGTATAGGGGCTTACAGCGGGCGGTTGATACAGGCATCCCCAGAAAGACGCATTAGTAGACACCCACTGATGTACATAGCAGCAAATTGCATTAGACTATTTCAGTAAAGGGGTGTATTGCGGCTGGAATACCTCAGCTTTGAACTAAGGAATATGCCGCCTAAAAAACTCTGAGATATACCTCTCAGGAAGTGTAGGGGGTCTCCATCGGGCTCTGAGGATCTGGAGCAGTCATCTGCACCTTCCTCCCCTGAGAAATCAGAGGTTAATACCCATAAGGAACCCCCGGGAGTGCCAGGTACTGCGGCTGTCCTCAGTCCACCTGCTCCTGCATATATAACAGAGGAGGTTTTTTGCCTCAACTCTGGAGGGATTGGAGAAGAGATTGGCAGCATTGATCGCTTCTTCTCTACAGGAAAGAAAGCGCGCCAGATCTCCATCCCCTCCATTAGAGTGCCTGTTGGCAGAGCAACAGCCCCAGGAAGGGACTGACCTACCTGAAGGGGATCAGGAGGAGGTTAACTCTGTTTTTGAGGAATCAACAGTAGATGAACCATTTTCAGCATCACAGACTGAAAGATTGTGGGTCCAGACCCTAACTGACATGGTTCGATCTGCATTTAAAATGCCTCTTGTTGAACCATCAACTACTGCTGTCTCCTCGTTGGGGTCGCTAAAAGCTCCCCAGATTAATTGCTCCTTTCCAATTCATCCATTATTGGAAGGACTTATATACCAGGACTGGGAACATCCTGATAAACTATTTTTTCCACCTAAGAAATTTCAGGTGATCTAGCCCATGGAGGAAAAATTCACCCAGAGATGGAATGTTCCTACGGTGCACGCAGCCATTTCTTCTGTGAACAAATCACTGACATGTCCAGTAGATAATGTTCAAATGTTCAAAGATCCAGTAGATAAAAAATTGGAATCTTTATTAAAATCTGCTTTTTCCACAGCAGGGGCTGTTACACAGCCAGCAGTGGCAGCTATTGGGGTCTGCCAAGCTTTAAAGGATCAAATGAAAATGGTCCTGAGGGATTTGCCAGACCAGCAGGCCCAGGCTCTGGCTGATCTGCCTAGAGCATTATGCTTTGCGGTTGACGCCATCAAGGATTCTATCCATCAGGCCTCCCGCCTCACGCTGTCTTTGGTACATATGCGTAGGCTTCTGTGGCTCAAGAACTGGTCTGCTGAGGCTCCCTGTAAGAAGCTCTTAGTTAGCTTCCCATTTCATGGAGAACGCCTTTTTGGCGAAGACCTGGATAAATATATCCAGAAGATTTCCAGTGGTAAAAGTACTCTCTTACCAATTAAAAAGAGGTCTAGGGGTCCGTCTTTTAAGAGGACTACCTCTCCTATCCCTGGGACGTCTGCTACTAAGCAGTTCCGACGGCCTCCTCGGTCAAACTCAGGAGGTAAAAATCAGGGACAGTCACAGGGTAATAAAAAGCCCTGGATCCGAAGAGGTACTAAACCAGCCTCCAAGTCAAGCCTATGAAGGGCTGCCCCCACTCAAACGGGTGGGGGGAAGACTTCAGTTGTTCACAGAGACCTGGCGGGAGACGATCAAAGACAGATGGGTGCTCTCCGCAGTAACTCGGGGATACAAGTTGGAGTTAAAAGAGTCTCCTCCTTCCCATTTTATGTGGTCAGGCATGCCAAAAGACCCTCTGAAAAGAAGGTGTCTCCTAGTGGCGTTAGAACAACTATTGCTCCAAGGAGTAATTATGGAGGTTCCTATGGAAGAGTGGGGGTTGAGTTTCTACTCAAACCTTTTCACATTCCCGAAACCAAACGGGGACATAAGACCCATATTGGACCTAAAGAGTCTAAACAAATTTCTAAACGTCCGGTCCTTCCGGATGGAGTCGATCCGATCGGTCACCGCTGCCCTACAGGGGGAGGAATGGTTAGCCTCGATCGACATCAAAGATGCTTACTTGCATGTTCCCATCTTTCCAGGTCATCAAAAATTTCTACGCTTTGCAGTAGAAGGGCGCCATTTTCAGTTCAGAGCCTTACCATTCGGTCTGGCCACAGCACCACGAGTGTTCACAAAAATTCTGGCCCCACTGTTGGCCGATCTAAGTACACGAGGTGTAACGATAATGGCATACCTACACGACCTGTTGTTGATGGACCACTCAGTTGCCAAGCTAGAAGTGGTAATTGTCGATACAATCAAGTATCTAGAATCTCACGGTTGGGTCATCAACCTGGACAAGTCAGCCCTACAGCCAGTGAAAAACCTGGTATATCTAGGGCTACGGCTGGATTCAGACCAGAGGAAGATTTTCTTACCTCTAGGCAAGGTATCCTCTTTGAGGGGCTTGGTCCGTCTGCTTTGTGCAAAAAGACAGCCGTCCATACGCCTGTGCATGAGGCTGCTAGGAAAGATGATAGCATCATTCGAAGCTGTGCCATACGCCCAATTCCACTCAAGGAATTTACAGAGGGCCATATTGTCAGCCTGGAACGGAAAAATTCAGGCTCTAGACTTCCCGATGGCTTTGTCCCCTTCCGTTCGGAAGAGTCTCTGCTGGTGGTTGATCCCCCCAGAATCTCCAGAAGGGAAAACCCTTCAGTCCGATATCCTGGAAGGTGGTCACTACAGATGCCAGCCTTATAGGCTGGGGGGCAGTACTGGAGCAATGGTCTCTCCAGGGCAGATGGTCAAATGTAGTAAAAACCCTGCCCATCAATCTCTTAGAGATACGAGCAGCCCGGTATGCCTTAGTAGCCTGGGCATCCAGACTCCAAGGGTCCCCTGTCAGAATTCAATCAAGACAATGCCACAGCAGTGGCATATATCAATCATCAGGGAGGCACCTGGAGTTGTGCAGTCCAGAGGGAAGTAAGTCACATCCTGGAATGGGCAGAAAAGCATGTCCCATGTATGTCAGCTGTCTTCATTCCAGGGGTGGAGAATTGGAAGGCGGACTTTCTAAGTCGCCAACAGTTATGCCCAGGGGAATGGTCCCTTCATCCCGAGGTCTTCCGAGCAATATGTCAGCGGTGGGGAACACCGGATGTAGATCTGCTAGCATCCAGATTCAACGCAAAGGTGGACAGATTTGTCTCCCGGACAAGGGATCCCCTCGCTTGCGGCTCGGATGCTCTGGTGTTCCCTTGGAATCAGTTCAGACTGATATATGCATTCCCTCCGCTACAATTGTTGCCTCGACTCCTTTGCAGAGTCAGGTTGGAAAAGAAGCCGGTGATCTTGGTGGCTCCAGCGTGGCCCCGAAGGGCCTGGTACGCGGAGATCATAAAAATGTCTGTGGGGAGTCCTTGGACCCTTCCACGTCGTCCGGACCTGCTTTCGCAAGGGCCGATATACCACCCTTCCTTACTAACTCTAAGTTTAACGGCCTGGCTATTGAATCCCACATCTTAAAGAAGAGAGGTCTCTCTAACTCTGTGGTATCAACTATAATCAATGCCAGGAAGCCTGTATCCAGGCAGATCTAATATAGAGTTTGGAAGGCGTACATCACTTGGTGCGAGGCCAGAAAGTGGCATCCACGTAAGTACGTTATAGGCAGAATTCTGGACTTCCTACAGTGGGCTGTAGACAGGAAGTTTGCCTTAAGTACTATCAGGGGTCAGGTTTCGGCCTTATCAATACTATTTCAAAGGCCCCTGGCTATGCATTCACTTGTCAAATCCTTTATGCAAGGGGTGACTCGTATTATTCCACCGATTAAAGCTCCCATATGCCCATGGGATCTAAATTTGGTTCTGTCGGTTCTGCAGAAGCAGCCATTTGAACCTTTGCGGCACATTTCCTTGGTTCTACTCACCAGAAAATTGATATTTTTAGTAGCCATATGCTCGGCTAGAAGAGTGTCGGAATTAGCCGCCATGTCCTGTAAAGAGCCATATCTGGTTATTCATGAGGACAGAGTAGCATTACGCCCTCACCCAGCCTTTCTTCCTAAGGTGGTATCGAGGTTTCACTTGAACCAGGATGTGGTTCTTCCTTCTTTTTCCCCAAACCGAGCTCGGTAGAGGAAAAGTTATTGCATTCTTTGAATGTAGTAAGAGCAGTTAAAGCTTATCTAAAAGCCACTGCTCAGATTCGTAGAACGGATTCTTTGTTTGTTCTGCCGGAAGGCCCCAGAAAGGGTCAGGCAGCATCAAAATCTACTTTAGCCAAGTGGATTCGACAGGTCATAATACAAGCCTATGGCTTGAGAAGTAGACCGCCTCCGTTCAAAGTTAGGGCGCACTCCACGAGAGCAGTTGGAACTTCATGGGCAGTGCATCACCAGGCCTCCCTGGCTCAAATTTGTAAGGCCGCAACATGGTCTTCAGTACACACGTTTACTAGGTTCTACCAGGTGGACGTTAGAAGTCAGGAGGATGTCGCCTTTGGGCACAGTGTATTGCAGGCCGCAAAAGATCCTCATGCCTGATGGCGCCCAGCTTATGTATGGTATATCCCCCCCCTCATTTGGCATTGCTTTGGGACGTCCCACATAGTAATGACTATGCCGCTCTGTGTCCCGTGATGTATGAACAAGAAAGTATGATTTTTAAAACAGCTTACCTGTAAAATCCTTTTCTTGGAGTACATCACGGGACACAGAGCTCCCACCCCTCTTTTGGGGACACGTATTGCTTTGCTACAAAACTGAGGTGCTCCCGGATGGGATGGGCTTATATAGGGGAGGGTACTTCCTGTTTTGGAAGTTGCCAGTGCCAGCACCTGAAGGTAATTCTATATAACCCACATAGTAATGACTATGCCGCTCTGTGTCCCGTGATGTACTCCAAGAAAAGGATTTTACAGGTAAGCTGTTTTAAAAATCCTACTTTTTGCATTAAAATTCCAAAAATATATTTTTTCCCAAAAACGCGTTTGAAAAAACGCTGCACAAATACTATGTGACATAAAAAAAAATGCAAATCCCACCAATTGAATCTCTAGAGCCTCTGCTTTCAAAAAAAAATAATAGGATTTTTGTAGTCACCGTAAAATCCTTTTCTCTGTTGTCCATGGACGGACACAGCTCCTTAAATCTTGACAGTTGGGTTATGTTCCTGTTCATAGGAAAGGACTAGGCAGAACATGTTCGTTATCTTAAAACATGTAACTTTAACAGAGTTGAACAGTCCCGCCCAGGGGGCGGTCTCTCCGTACATAACCCTCCTCCCTGCAGTTAGCAGCCTCAGTTCGTAGAAAAGCAGTACAAACTAAAAAAAGGAGGGTGGGTGCTGTGTCCATCCATGGACGACAGAGAAAAGTATTTTACGGTGAATACAAAAATCCTATTTTCTCTTTTAGTCCATGGACGGACACAGCTCCTTAATTCTTGACAGTTGGGACGTCCCAAAGCAGTGTAAAAAAAATAAGGGGTGGGCACAGCATCAAAAAAAACATTTACACCCCAAACAAGCAGAGCTACTCAACAGAGTAGTTGCAACCCTTAAAACAGCCGCCTGCAAAACTTTGCGGCCAAAGCTAGCATCCGAAGATGCACTCACGTCAATCTTGTAAAATTTGGAAAAAGCGTAAACGGACAACCAGGTCGCCGCCTTACACACTCGTGATACAGATGATTGAAGTCGGAAAGCCTAAGAGGCACCAAAAGCCCTGGTCGAATGCGCCGTAACGGGAAAGAGAGGTGCCCGCCCCTAAGGGCATAGTCCTGGATGACGTACCAAGGACACCGGGGCCAATCCAGAGCGATTAGGATCACCGGGAATCCCCTTGATCAGCACATTGAGGAGCAGCCGAGGTAGCCACATCAGTGGAGGATAGGCATAAACTAGCCTCCACACGTCTGACGCGTCTACCCAGGGATCCCTGGACCGGACCACGAATCTCAGTATCATGCAAACAAGTCGCGAAGCCAGGAGGGCCACGTCTGACGTCTACCTCTGGCAAAGAGAGTAGAAACCCCTCCGGGTGCAAGAGCATTCCCCTTGTTCAACAACTGGCGAACTGGGGAAAACTTCTCGGACAGAAGTGCCGGAATGTCAGCCATCAAGTCAGTGAGGCCCTGACTAGGCGATTCATATGAATATGATGATCCAGAGACAATGTAGATGTGTTCCATAGGACCGAATCCCCCCCCCCGAGTGTGGACTCGGACAAACGGTGCTGCCTCGAAGGAGGCCATCATGAGACCCATTTCACTGCCCCCTGGAGCATCCACAACTTTTCTGGAGGAAGAAAAATTCTCGCCTCTGATAAGCACAGAACCAGCCCCAGGATGGTGACTGACTATAGACACGTCTTCCTTTAATTCTAAACTGAAAACAAGTTATAAAAGAAGACCATACAGAGACCAATGATGACAATGCCATGTTGATTTAGAAAGGCTAGAATCGAAGCGAGCACCCTGGTGAAAACTCCCGGTGCCGCTAGGTCAAAAAGGAGAGTCATAAATTGATAGTGGTTCTCCCTGACCGCTAATCACAGGAACCTCTGGTGCCTGTCGCATCTGGGGACATGCCAGCTCGTGTCCCTGAAGTCCAGGGATGTCCCTGGATGGAGAGAACCGACTCCATCCTGGATTTCCAAATCCCCACCCATTCTTGAACTGCCCCATCAGGGCAGTCCAACGATACTGTAGGACAAAT
Source organism: Rana muscosa (assembly GCA_029206835.1). Lineage (NCBI taxonomy): Eukaryota > Metazoa > Chordata > Amphibia > Anura > Ranidae > Rana > Rana muscosa. The sequence continues at coordinate 310,669,018 of CM055127.1, read as the reverse complement.
AAACCATCCGGTGAATAAGAAATAAAACATTGATCTTTTATGAAGTGACCACTTCACAAACGCTGTGGTCGGAAAAACCGTACGGCTACACAAAGGCATTCAGGGCCTTGAGGCCTAAGAGCCATGAACAGATCTGAATCTGCCCTGCAGCGGTATGGGTATGACAACCCCCAAGAAACACTGCAATATATTGGAGAAGGAAGGTCCCAGCTTACGGGGCGCCTCTACTGTTAGCCAAAGAAAGGCAAATCTGTCAGAGCTTCCCTAGAAACTCGGTCAGCGGACCAGTATATCAGCCTTTTCAGGTGGCGCAAAACCACCCCGGACACAGAGGCCCTAGAGGCTAAAGCAGTCACAGTGCACCTGCTGGCCAACTTATAGAGGAAGCTGATGCTCCTCCACTGCCTGGTACAAAAGCTTTTCCCAGTCATTGAGTGTCAGAGACACCAGAGACCAGCCACTAACGGGCGTAACGCTGACCTCAGCATGGCGAACACAGTCCTAGCCATCGCTTCTGATCACCTCCGAAAGGCAGGTGACCCCCCTGCTGGGTAAGTGGTACCCCTGTTACCAGGGGTCAACTTCATAGGCAAAAACACATATCCTTATGAAAATGCTCTACAAGGAATAACGTGTGTTGAGGGACCAAAAAGGACCTCTGCGACAAACCCAGTCCCCATCTATGAAGAGTTGGCACGCTTCTTCAATATAGAGTGGGTCGAGTGCGACCCAAACAAGGGACTGACACCTTCCAGCAGCTACTTCATAGATAAGTGCTGATTGTACAAACACATAATTTATACTGTGTATTGGGCCAAAACGCGCAATTGGAGCGTGGAAGGAAACCCACTCAGCCACAGAGAGCATAGTACATAGACATATGGTGTATGTATTTTAGTATGTGTGAATAAACATATTGAACATGTTTATGCTGTGCATAGCCCAGAAGGTGCACATACCATTAGAGCATGGGAGGAAACCAGAGCACATGGAGGAAACCCACACAGACACAGAGAGCAATAATACATACATTCAGTGTTGTGTATAAACATATTGCATATGTTTATACTGTGTATTGCGGCAAAGGCGCGCATGACATCGACTGTGGGAGAAAACCGGAGCACCCGGAGGAAACCCACGGAGACACAGAGAGTAACCATACAGACACATACTGTGAATGTATTTAGTGTTGTATATAAACATATTGTTTATGTTTATAATATGCATTGCACCGAAGGCACGCATGTTATAGGAGTGTGGGAGGAAACCGGAGCACCCGGAGGAAACCCATGCAGACACTATAAACATAATTGTGTGTTTAAACTATGGCGCAGAGGGCGCTTAATCCTCTCTGAATCCAATCCGAGTATAAGTGCTGCCGAAGCAAGCACCAAACTGCACACAAAAAACAACCTCTGACCCTAAGAACAGTGGTCCTGTCAGAGTCAGAGCACCCCTCAGGAAATGGCGGGAAACCACAGGTGCAGGGGCACTGCCTGTTGCCTCTCAGATACTGACTCCATGTCACACAGAAAGCTCTCAGGACTAGTCAAACTAATGACCAAAGCCCCCCCCATCCATGCTGCACCGACCGGGGGGTCACCCAGGGGACACACCTGCCCAGAATGAGACCACTCAGTGTCATTGCCCGCCTCTATACACTAATGCCGTGTACACACGACCGTTTTTAATGACAAGAAAAATGATTTTTTTTTAAATGGTCATTAAAAATGATCATGTGGGCTTCAGAGCATTTTTCACGACGTGAAAAACGGCCATGAAAAAATTGGAACATGCTCTAATTTTTCACGTCGTTTTTTACATTGTCGTTTTTTTTTTCGTCATGAAAAACGGCTGTGGGTGGGCTTTAACTACGTGAAAAAAAATGTGCATGCTCAGAATCAAGTATGAGACGGGAGCGCTCGTTCTGGTAAAACTAGCGTTCGTAATGGAGATGGCACATTTGTCACGCTGTAACGGACTGAAAAGCACAAGGCTGAAAAGCGCGAATCGTCGCTCAACAAACTTTACTAACATGAAGGGTGGCACCATCCGAATGGAACTTCCCCTTTATAGTGCCGTCGTACGTGTTGTACATCACCGCGCTTTGCTCGAGCATTTTTTTTCACAATAGTGTGTAGGCAAGGCAGGCTTGAGAGGAAACACGAAAAATCACGTTGAGAAAAATGCTTTTTTTTTCAATGACATTAAAAAAGGTTGTGTGTACGCGGCATTAAGACTGTGTATCACTGTACTATCTATGCTGCTCTATAAGCACTGTGTGTGGAAACAGTGAGGGAAGTTGTGAGGAGAATTGTGCTTGCCATCCAGGAGCCAGCCCTATAGGCCCACACTGTGCCAAAGATGGCCGCCGGACGCCTCAGGAAAGGGCGCGACCACAAGAAAATGGCCGCCCGCAATAGCAACTGTGCCAGAGCGCGGCCACGTCAAGATGGTCGCCAATGGGAAAAAGCAATGCAATGGAAAACACCTTGAAAATGGCGCCCGAGCACCGCGATGTGGACAAAAAGGACAGGCATGGGCTTCCCCGGAGTAGAGCAGCTCCCACAGAGGAACGAGCTATGACACCACACGAACCCCCACCGGGACCCGGAGGCCCCCCACAGGTACGCCACAGTCGCAGCCAACCCCGCTGGGGCAGAAGGGATAAAGGTGACAGAAAACAGGGAAGGGGAGGACAGGAGAATCCCTTCCCAGGAATGCCCAGAATTTCACACCCACCGAGGCAGGGGGAACTGTACTCACCCGTCCAAACGAGGACCTGCTGGTGCGTTCCTGACAGGCCTACAACCGTGCGGTACGGAGTAGCTGTCGGCCCGGTCCACTGTGAGTGAGACAGCAAGCAGCCCAGTCATATGTGGACCCTGGAGCAGAAGCTCAACGGCCACCCCTGGAGTAATTGAGTATGTCGTGACAGACCCGACGCCTATTTGCAAGGGACTGTAACATGCTCGATGGCCGGACTGGGGGGACTACAAGGATCTATAATATCCTGCCTGTCATGCCCAGCCGGCAGTTGATAGAAGATCTTAAAAATAAAATAAAATAAAATCTTCGCTCCCGGCGAAGCTGGGCCAGTTTGCACACAACCCCAGCAGCCCTAAGACCGGCCAGGCTGCTCAACAATTCGGCCACCCCAATACGGACAAAAACAGACCCCCCGGGAAGCCTTCTCCAGAACAACATGTGCCTGGGAAAAATGGTGCCTGAAGTCTCAGGACACGCATTGAGTACCTCACCCTCCCCTCTCCCTACACAGGACACTGTCGGCCCCTCTGACACAGACACTGCTGAGCCTTCCTTACAGGATATTCTTGCTGCAATTCACACATATGGCCCTCTTATTACTGATCTGTCCACAGAAGTTAAAAGTATGAAGGAGGGCCTGCTGCATATTAGACAAGATATGCAGAAAATGAGGGAGAGGGCCACTGCATTAGAGGGACGGGTGAGCTCTATTGAGGATGACCTACCCCCCCTCACCCAGGAACTACATGCTACATCATCCAGAGCTGATGAAACGGCAGCCAGGGTGGAAGATATGGAGAATAGACTGAGGAGGTCAAACATCAGAATAGTTGGTATGTCTGAAAAATCCGCAGGGGAAACATCCTGCAGAATTTATTGAAGCATGGCTGGCTGACACTTTTGGGAAAAACAACCTGACACCATTTTTCTCAGTAGAAAGGGCTCACAGGGTGCCTTCTCGGCCACCGCCACCAGGGGGCCATGATCGACCATTCTTGTTGAAACGTCTGCACTATAAGGATAGGGACCATTATACTCTGTTTGGCCAGGAAGAAAGCCGACATGGTGATACAGGGCTCTAAAATCTCTATTTATCCTGATTTTTCGGCTGCTGTGCAAAAGCAGAGAGCAAGATTCACAGAAGTGAAAAAGCGAATGCGTGCAATACCACTGATATACTCCATGTTATACCCGGCCAAACTCCGGGTCGTGGCAGATGGCTCAGTACACTTTTTTGAAAGCCCAAACATGGCCCTTAACTGGCATGACAGACAGTGAGAGACATCTCCGCGACGCTGCTGGAAGACGTGATCCTGCCTGACATTACCATACTAACAGCTTAAAGTGAGATCCTATCGCTCACTTTCTTCTGCATGCAAGGAGCACAGAGAGACGTACAATTTTATTTATTTTTTGTTACCCCCCCAGTTTACACCAGCAGCCCATGTACTTTGACACTGAAGACACGGGGTCCTGGCCCTCGTTATTACCCCTCACACTTAGCCCTGCGGGGCACTCACAGCAGCGGCTGATGGAATCGCATCAGCCTTGGACTGCTGCGTCTACAATTGTTATTGGCAGACTGTTCTATCAACCTTTTTTGTGTTTTTGTTGTTTTTCAGCCCATGTTTGAAGGGCTGCATCTCTGCAGGTACCCGTGTTCTGTGACTCTGCTCTACATCCCTCTATCCCGGAGTGGACAACTTAGGACTGCCAAGAGACTCTGCGCCTCACCACATGGTTATCAAGGTAACATTTTGAAGTGGAAGCGTCACTATCCTTTCCATGGCCAACTTCTCCGGCAGCGGGGAAGCCTGACATTACACCCCTTTTGTCCCAATGGGTAAACAGTTGGACGTGATCCTTTCCTGGAATATCAGGGGTTTACATGACTCTACAAAGAGAACTGCCCTATTCACTTTCCTGTCACAACAGAACCCTGCTGTCATATGCTTGCAGGAATCCCACCTAACCAATGACACCACCCAATTGCTGCGCATGTTCATGTACCCTTTGCAGTACCACTCAGTGCATACTAGGTACTCTAGGGGAGTCAGCATTTTGTTTTCTAGGACTACTGCTTTTACTAAACATGATGTACATATTGACCCTGAGGGGAGGTTTATTTTTCTAATGGGGACATGGGAATCACATGTTTGTGTTATTGGCAATATATATGTACCTCCACCTTTCTCACTGACAGTGTTACAGTGCCTGGCTAAATTCCTGGCTAAACACCCTCAGCTCCCGGTGTATGTCCTGGGGGACTTTAATAGTGCAATGGATGTGTCTCTTGATGTACATATGAAATTTTGTCCACAGGGCCCCAGGGTGCACACTCCCCTGGCCAGGTTTGTAAACGAGCTGGGACTGGTAGACCTTTGGAGATGTAGATCTCCTCTCCGGGCCCAGTTCTCCTGTCATTCACTATCGCACTCTACATTGTCCCGCATAGACCTGGCTCTGGGAAATTACCTTACGTCCCGCTATGATCCTATAGTGATGTACCTGGCTAGGGGCCTCTCCGATCACACCCCGGTGCAGCTTAGTCTGAATTTTCAAAAAAACATGCCTGCCGGTACACTGGAAGATGAATCCTTTTTGGATTCAGTTGTTTACTAACTCGGAAAGTATGCAATTGCATATTGAATACTTTCTGGAAACGAATAAACCGCCAGCTGCGCCTGGGGTGGTCTGGGACGCGCTAAAGGCCTTTATCAGGGGAATGTGCATTAAGGAAATTAATACGATTAAAACCAATAGTAGGCAATGGGCTAAAGATGCCGGTCGAGCGGTGGAGGATGCAGAGGACTTGTATCTGCGGGCTCCCACGCCTGACAATGAAAGGCGATGGACAGATGCGCAAAATTTTTTACCGCACAGTACATTTACAACAGGCAGACAACAAACGTTTTTTTATCTCTCAAACTTATTAGGGGAGCGGGAATAGACTGGCCACATACTAGCTAAGATAGCCAGGGCACAACAACCACCACATGTGATACTGTCATGTACCTGGGTGTATTTGAACCGGGATCTTCCTGGTCCCACAGCTGCAGCCTTACCTGTTGTGTTACGGAGGAGATCTGGACTTTTGGAAATGTCCTCTCAGTATTAAGCATTACCTTGGACTCACTAGCCCCACCTGCTGCCAGCTGTGGACAATTTTCAATCAAAGCAGCCCATAAAAAGGAAGTGATGCTATCTCTCAGCGCCCGTTTGTGTGGAATAGCTCCCTGGGTGTTGTGACTGCTTTTTTGATCTTGATTTTCGTGTTGAACTTTTGCCTGAATTCCTGACTACTCTCTAGACTGCTGATTTTGTACTTCACCGCCAGCTCGTGTATGACCTTTGCCTGCCTGACTACTCTCTGGATTTTGATCGTGTACCATTTTGCCTGATCTGTTGCCAACCTAATCTGCCTGACTATGTTTTCGCCTGAATCCTCAGCACACAAGTTCCACTTCGGACACTACCTATCACAGGTACCTTACAGATACATAGTATTACCACAACAGCGGCACTAACTGTTACTGACACACCCTCCATATTGAAAGAATTGTGTGCCTTTTATCAGGACTTATACTCCTCCAAGGTAGCCTACCCTGCAGATGAGTTGACTCAATTCCTGGACTCTATCACCCAGCCTCAGCTCCAAGATGCAGATAGGGAGCTTTTAAATGCACCTCTCACCTTGGAGGAACTGCAACTGGCCCTAGCCACTTTCCCAAACTTGAAGGCCCCGGGTACTGACGGACTTCCAATTGAGCTGTATAAAAAGTTTGGAGGAGTACTCCTACCGGAGTTACTTCATACACTTACAGAGGCATTTGGCTTGGATTCCTTTCCTGGATCAATGTATGAGGAAGTTATTGTGGTTATCCTTAAGCCAGGGAAGGAGCCTGATAAACCTGAGTCTTATAGACCCATCTTGCGTCTTAATACAGACTTGAAGCTCCTTACTAAAGTCATCGCTATGAGACTCTCTAAAGTAGTCCAAACAGGTCCACGGCGAACAATCTACGTCGCGTCTATATTAACATGCAAATACCCACTGACAATCAGGGACGGAGAGCTATCCTTTCGCTGGACGCCGCTAAGGCGTTTGATAGTGTTGAGTGGGACTTTCTATGGAGGGTATTGGAAAAACTCAACTTGGGAGACAATATAATCGCTTGGATTAAATTGTTACACAAAGCTCCAAAAGCCTGTATTAGAATAAATAATACTCTCTCGCCCCCCTTTGATTTACACCGGGGAACTAGACAGGGCTGTCCCCTCTCCCCCCTGCTTTTTGCCCTGGCCATTGAACCCCTGGCTGCAGCCATAAGGGGCCACCCCGGAATAGTCAGTTTTAGGCGGAGGAGGGGGAGGACAAATTGGCACTGTATGTTGATGATGCACTTTTGTTTCTAGGAGATACCTCAGCCTCCTTAGTTAACCTCATGGAACTGATACGGATTTTTGGAACCTTCTCCGGATTCCGGATCAATTGGGACAAATCCATGATCCTGCCCTTGGACCCACTGTTGGGGCCCTTACCACAGACAGCTGAGCAAATGAAAGTAGTGGATAGCTTTAAATACCTAGGCATTGTAATTCACCCTGATTTAGATCAATACGTCAAGCTGAATATAGACCCACTTCTTAAAAAGTTTCAAGAAAAAACAACCAGCTGGATCAGATTGCCGCTGTCTGTTGTGGGCCGATGCAACTTGGTCAAGATGATATGGAATCCCCAAATATTATATGCACTCCACAATGCCCCTATTTGGATACCTATCCATGTGCTCAGGAGGTGTAATACCATATACCGTGCACTGATATGGAGGAAACAGGTTCCGAGAATAAAACTGGAAACCTTACAAGAGGCCAATGAATCAGGTGGGTTGGCAGTGCCGAACCCATTCTATTATTTTCTGGCGGCCCAGTTGCAGCACCTGACTGGCTGGCTTTCTCCGGAGACCTCTGATCCCATCAGGAGGGTGCTGGGAACGCAGCTGTCTGGCGATGGAATTGTGGAGTGCATAGATGCTGGCGAACTGGGAGACCTGACTCACTACCCCACGCTTATACTTATTGACAATGTTTGGAATAAAACTAAACAGCATCTGCACTACGTGGGGTACACAAGTTGGTCGCATATTTGGAACAACAGGAACTACCTAGAATTACACAAGTTGCAGAATTTCACTAACTGGTCTAGGAGTGGAATAAACTATATTCCACAATTGTATTGTGGAGGAATACTCCGTGACTTCCAATCCCTGCGTGAGGAGTTTGGCCTCCCTAACACCACGTTCTATCAATATTTACAACTTTGCCACGCTATCGCGGCGCAAGCGGCAACCTCAACTTGGGAGCTAGTTAGACCTACGGTGCTTACTTGATTAACTATGTCCTCATCTAGAAAAGGGCAGATTTCCCTTATATATAGTTCCCTTCTTGGGCAGGTCTCTAGAGCGATGACCTTACCTTGTAGAACTGGTTGGGGGGGATGACATAGGCCGTGTTTCCGATGAGGAATGGAACACAACACTTGAAAATGTACTTAAGGTGTCCCTATCCTCGTCGCAAAGGCTTACCCAACTATTCATTATACACCGTACGTATCGCACCCCGGAAAAGCTGCATAAGTGGCACAGACAAGATGATCTGCTTTGTCCCCGTTGTCTTGTTGATAACGGCACACTGGTCCATATGCTGTGGAGATGTCCGAAACTGCAAAGGTATTGGGCAGCAGTACTAAACACTATCAACAGCATATGGAATCTTCAACTAACAACTGAACCTAAACTTTGCTTGCTGGGGTGGCTAGATGATTAACTATACACACCGCATACATATATTGCCATCCTTAGAATGCTGTTCCTGGCTAGGAAGCTAATAGCCAGAAAGTGGCTTTCTACATCTGCCCCCACACATGCCGAATGGATCAATGTGTCGTATGTCAGGTACTTACAGACCTTGATGCACGTTGCCCTCCGCTGTTTAGGGGATGACGGGCCCCTGTTATGCTCTGGGACCCAGGTTGGGCGGGGAGCATATGGGGACAATGTAACAAATGGAGGACACTGGGGATGCCCAGGGAGCCCAGGTTTCGAACTCAAGGTTGGATACATATGATGTCATATATATACTTCTGAAAATTGAGTTTTCAGGTATTATCCTAGGAATATATGCTTTACCTTATCTGGAAATGTGTAGTTATCCTATGGTCTGCTTCAGTGTCCCCACCAATATTACTGAATGTGTTGTATGTAAAAGGGAAAAAAATGAGAAAATGTTCTGGCTTTTTTGTGTTTGTCTTTAATAAAAAAATATCTGATTTAAAAAAAAAAAAAAAACTGAGGCTGCTGACTGCAGGTAGGAGGGTTATGTACGGAGGGACCGCCCCCTGGGCGGGGCTGTTCAACTCTGTTAAAGTTACATGTTTTAAGATAACTAACATGTTCTGCCTAGTCCTCTCCTATGAACAGGAACATAACCCAACTGTCAAGAATTAAGGAGCTGTGTCCGTCCATGGACGAAAAGAGAAAACATTTTTGGGGGTTCTAAGCAATTTTCTAAAATCTGATTGTTACATGTAAACAAAAAGTGCCAGAATAGTTTTTAAGAGGTTAAATATTATCTTTGTATTATGATGTCTCCCACAATATAATGTTAACAGGCACTTCGTTCTGAACCTACCTCTGTCTGTCTTTCCAACTTTCTCTGAATAACCAGCTGGATCATTCCACGAATGTTTCCCTCCATAGACATGGACCTTCGCAATGTTTCCATAGCTTCTTGATTTGATTTACTCAGCAGACTCTCTCCATTCACAGCAAGAAGTTTGTCATTAACTCTCAGACGACCATCCTATAAAATAAACGTACCAAAAGTTAGCAAAGATAGCTTGAAATGTTATGCTTTTGATAGTAGTTAATTTATATTGTTTAACAATTTTGATTGGACTATGAACACAAATTGCAAGGACAATCCTAACATTTTTGGGGGAGTACTTCCAATTTTTAAAGGCTGTTAAAACACAAACTGATACAAAGCTTCAGGTAACAAGGTGACTGTAGTGATTCTGTAGATGAAAGATTGATTATAAAAAATTAAGTAAATCAGTCACAAAGTGTACATAATAAATGAGTACATTTGAAACAATGAGGGAAATTGAAACTATTTTTTTTTTTCTTTCCATCATATTCTCTTTGCTGCTTATTTACAAATAACTGAATTGGCAATTTTCTATGATCATTGCTTCTCCCACAGGAAAGTGTGCAGTCCATTGAGCTTTCCAGTTATCTAATTTGAGTTCTGCTATATTGCATTTTTTAATGAAGTGAAAGAGAGCATAACACCATTTGTTTAAATGAGCATCCAGTGGTATCGAAAACATATTCATTCAACAAAATGGGTATGAATATAACAGAAAATTAATGCTTGCAAACAGATTTATGTTTTGTCAGGCTGTCTAAAAAGTCAATATATAGACACCGCCAGCAGCTTCATCAAACAAGTCTACTACAGTCTTAATTTAAAGGTAACTAATTAAAACTTCAGCACTTCTACAGTAAATCATAGGTGACCTTGTACTTGTTTCAGCATCGCAGAACAAAGGACTCTATTATAGTTATAAAAGGCATCATGGTTCTTCAGTGAAATCAGAATATATACTTTCTGCTTTTCTAGTTTTCTTTAAAAGAAAAGTTAGCAAGTTTGGGGACTTACAGCTGTATAAAAGAAATACAGTAGTAATCATAAAATATAACAGTAATACAAATACCTGCTATTAAACTTCATCTAGTTTGCACTTACCAATATACTTCTAATAAATATGATTTGGTTTGCTATGTTTAACTTGTGTGCCCTTAGAAGCCATCACAGCCATGCCTACTAATGGCCTACTATATACCGTATTTATCGGCGTATAACACGCGCCGGCGTATAACACGCGCCGGCGTATAACACGCACCCAAAGTTTAGCAGGGAATTTTAGGGAAAAAAACTTTTAGGAGGGAAGTTTAAGAAAAAAAAAATTACATTTAAATACAGCCTTACCAGTGTAATTTGCAGCCTTGCCCAGGGTCCAGTGCAGCCTTGCCCAGGGTCCAGTGCAGCCTTGCCCAGGGTCCAGTGCAGCCTTGCCCAGCGTCCAGTGCAGCCTTGCCCAGCGTCCAGTGCAGCCTTGCCCAGCGTCCAGTGCAGCCTTGCCCAGCGTCCAGTGCAGCCTTGCCCAGCGTCCAGTGCAGCCCTGAATTTAAATTTGGCGCCGCCGAGATCGCCGCTGATACAGGGCGGAGCGCGGCGAACGCCGCTGAGAACGCAGGGATGGGCGGAGCGATCGCCGCCGAGATACACATAACCGAGTGTATTCGGCTATACTCGGCTTTTCTCGGCTTAGCTCACAGTCACGCCAAGTCCCACCCTATGATGGACATATCACAGGTCCAATGACGGGACTGGGCGTGACTGTGAGCGGAGCCGAGAAAAGCCGAGTATAGCCGAATGCACTCGGCTATGTGTATCTCGGCGGCGATCGCTCCGCTCCGCTCACAGTCAGCGGAGATCGCCGGGGATAGGTGAGTATCGGCGTATAACACGCACCCACGATTTTCCCCTGATTTTAAGGGGAAAAAAGTGCGTGTTATACGCCGATAAATACGGTAAGTTAGAGGCACATAGCACAGCACGTCACTCTGCTTTAGATAGTGTAGGGAAAGGTTGCTGCTGCTGCTGAGGGAGATAATTAGATAGGAGTCCTGATTCAGAAATCAAATTACTCAGCGATCTATCTTGCTTTTGTTGTGTGGGTGCAGTGCACAATCTTTTTATCCTGCCCTGAGCCCAGTGCCAGAGAAAAGATTACTTTTATCCGTCTGTTAGTTATGTTGGCGGGCATTTTATGCAAGCTCAGTGCACTAGAACTGCATATGTTACTGTGAGATACACACTTTAGATACTGTTCTCCTATTCTGCTATTCAAAAAAAAGAATAATTTAGGGCAAAAAAAAAAATTTGGTGCATTTTCTGCATATCTGTATGTGTGAGATACACACTTTAGATACTGTTCTCCTATTCTGCTATTCCAAAAAAGAATAATTTAGGGCAAAAAAATTATATTTTGGTGCGTTTTCTGCCAGAATTATTATTTTTTTTGGTGCATTTTCTGCATATATCTGTACGTGTGAAATACACACTTTAGATACTGTTCTCCTATTCTGCTATTCAAAAAAATAAAAATTTAGGGCAAAAAAAATAAAAATTTGGTGCGTTTTCTGCATATCTGTATGTTTAAGATTGAAGCCTCGTACACACGACCGAGTTTCTCGTCAAAAAACGACAAGAAACTTGCTGGCAGAGCTTTCTTGCCGAGTAAATCGGTCATGTGTACGCGGCTATCAGGTTTCTCGTCAAGAAAACCGACAAGAATCTCAACGAGAAAAATAGAGAACCTGCTCTCTATTTTCTCGTCCGGATTCTCCATTTTCTCTTCGAGATTCTCGTCAGCATGTTTCTCTATGAGAAAAGTGTGTGTGTGTGTACACTTACCTGTCGCTGCGGAAACCTGTGCATGCTCGAAATGACTTTGACGCATGCGCGGTAGCTTCCTAGGCATAGGTAGGGTGTAGCAAGATGGCGGTGATGGCATCGAATGTGACGAGCGCACGCTCGTCATAGTCGATTACGTCACTGCGTTCGCTCCATTCAAAGAACCGCAGGTTCTTTGAATCGAGCGTGTGTACACTCGGCCGGGACAAGTTTCTTGTCCAAGAATCTCGTCAAGAAAAACAACAATTTTTTTTCCTGACGAGATTCTCGGCCGTGTGTACAAGGCTACACACTTTAGATACTGTTCTCCTATTCTGCTTTTCAAAAAAGAAATAACAAATTAGGGCAAAAAATATTTTTTGGTGCATTTTCTGCATATCTGTATGTTTAAGATACACACTTTAGATACTGTTCTCCTATTCTGCTATTCAAAAAAATAATAATTTAGGGCAAAAAAAAAAAATTTGCTGCGTTTTCTGCATATCTGTACCTGTGAGATACACTCTTTAGATAATGTTGCTCTATTCTGCTATTCAAAAAACACCCATTTAGGGCAAGATCCTAAATTTGAGAAATATGAGAACGTCAAATAAGGGACGTGGTCCCGGTCGTGGTGCTGCTTGTGGAGCTCCTGTTGCAGGGAGAGGACGTGGTCTATCTGTGCCAGCTACACGCACAAGTAAAACACCTTCCTCAGGTGCGAGTAGGCGACAGAGCCTGCAGCAGTATTTGGTCGGGCACAATGCGGCTCTACGATTTTGTTGAGGCCAGGACAAGAACAGGCAATAGTAGATTGGGTTGCTGACAGTGCCTCCAGTTCCTTCACATTGTCTCCCACCCAGTCTACTGCTGAAAGATCAGAGTTGGCACCTGCAGCCGATGTCCATCAATCTTTCACCTCACCCCCTTGCAAATCAGCCAGTCTGAGCCCCAAGTCATGCAGCAGTCTTGTCTGCTTTTTGATGACTCTGTTAACATGTTTCCCAGGGCCATCCACCTAGCCCTGCCCCAGAAGTGGAAGAGATTGAGTGCACCGATGCCCAACCACTTATGTTTCAAGATGAGTACATGGGAGGACCATCGCAGCACATCTCGGATGATGAAGAAACACAGGTGCCAACTGCTGCTTTCACAATTGTGCAGACCAACAAGGAGGGCAGGGGTGAAGACTGGGTGGAAGATGATGTGGAGGACGATGAGGTCCTCAACCCCACATGGAATCAATGTCATGCAGGTGACCTGTGTAGTTCGGAGGAAGAGGCAGTGGTCGCACAGAGCCACCAGCAAAGCAGAGGAGGGAGCAGGGTGCAAAAATGGAGTGTCCGTCCCCTAGACAGTACGCCTGCTACTGCCCAACGCTGCAAGGGACCGAGCACACCAAAGCCAGGTCCAAGGAGCTCCCTAGCGTGGCAGTTCTTCAGACAATGTGCTGATGACATGACACAAGTGGTTTGCAAGCTGTGCAATCAGAGCCTGAAGCGAGGCATAAACATTCTCAACCTGAGCACAACCTGCATGACCAGGCATCTAAGTGCAAAGCACGAGCTGCAGTGGAGTAGACACCTCAAAAACCAAGAAAGGTCTCTGGCTCTTCCTCCACCTCTGTAGTGACAGTGGCACCTGCCACCCCACAAACAGAGGATCTGTAAGCAACACTACCACCTGGGTCACCAACCATCTCCACAATGTCCCATGAAAGCGTTCAGCTCTCTATCTCCCAAACACTGGAGCGGAAGAGGAAGCACCCCCCCTACCCACCCGCGATCCCTGGCCCTGAATGCCAGCATTTAAAAATTCCTGGCCTTTGAAAGGCTGTCATTCCGTCTGGTGGGGACGCAGAGTTTTAAAAGCCTGATGGCAATGGCTGTCCCACAGTACGTCGTGCCCAGCCGCCACTACTTTTCCAGACGAGCCATCCCTTCCCTGCACAACCAAGAGGGGGACAAAATCAGGTGTGCACTGCGCAACGCCATCTGTGGCAAGGTCCACCTAACTACGGATATGTGGACCAGTAAGCACGGTCGGGGATGTTATATCTCCCTAACAGCACACTGGGTAAATGCAGTGGCGGCTGGGCCTGAGGTGGATAGCAGTTTGGCGCATGTCCTTCCACCACCGAGGATTGCAGGGCGCTTCAGTTTGCCTCCTGTTGCTAACTCCTCCTACTCCGCTTCCTCATCCTCTACCGCCTCCTCATCCGGTCAGCGTAACACCTTCACCACCAACTTCAGCACAGCCAGGGGTAAACGACAGCAGGCAGTTTTAAAATGTCCCTGTTTGGGGGAAAAACCTCACACCGCGCAGGAGTTGTGGAGGAACATGGAACAACAGACCGATGAGTGGTTGGTGGCAGTGAGCCTCAAGCCCGGCCTGGTGGTGTGCGATAATGGGCGAAATCTCGTAGCAGCTCTGGGCCTAGCCAGTTTGACGCACATCCCTTGCCTGGCGCATGTTCTGAATTTGGTGGTGCAGAGGTTCCTTAAAAATTACCGATATGCCAGAGCTGCTGCAGAAAGTGTGGGCCGTCTGTGCGCACTTTCGGCGTTCTCACCCTGCTGCTGCTCGCCTGTCAGCGCTGCAGCGTAACTTCAGCCTTCCCGCTCACCGCCTCATATGTGACGTGCCCACAAGGTGGAACTCCACCTTGCACATGCTGGCCAGACTGTGCGAGCAGCAGCAGGTGATAGTGGAGTTTCAGCTGCAGCACGCACGCGTGAGTCGCTCTGCGGAACAGCACCACTTCACCACCAACAACTGGGCCTCCTTGCGAGACCTGTGTGCCTTGTTGCGCTGTTTAGAGTACTGCACCAACTTGGCCAGTGCCGATACGCCGTTCTCAGCGTTACTATCCCAGTTATATGCCTCCTTGAAAAAAAACGATTCAGGTGATGATGGCACAGGAGGAGGAGGAGGAAGCGGGATCATTTCCAAGGCTTTCAGGGCAGTCATTCACAAGTGGCTCCGAGGGTGGGTTCCTGCACCAATAAACGCCAGGTACACAATTGTCCAGCAAGGGCACAGTTCTGGAGGATGACAAGGTGGAGGATGAGGAGGAGGAGATGGAGGAGGAGGAACCATGTTCACAGCAGGGTGGCACCCAGACCAGCTCATGGCCATCACTGGTGCGTGGCTGGGGGGATACAGAGGACACAGACGATACACCTCCCTCCCACAGATGACAGCTTTTTGTTGCCTCTGGGCAGCCTGGCACACATGAGCGATTACATGCTGCAGTGTCTCCGCAACGACCGCCGAGTTGCCCACATTCTAACTGGTGCTGATTACTGGGTGGCCACACTGCTGGATCTCCGTTACAAGGACAACGTACCATCCTTAATTCCCTCACTGGAGCGTGATCGTAAGATGCGCGAGTACAAGCGCATGCTGGTAGACGCGCTGCTGGTGGCATTCCCACCAGATAGCGGGGGCACAGTGGAAGCACAAGGCGAAGGCAGAGGAGTAGGAAGAGGAGTAGGAAGAGGTCGCCAACGCAGCGGGGCACCACCAGGACCTCAGAAGGCAGGGTTAGCATGACCGAAATGTGGAAAAGCTTTGTCAGCATGCCACAACAACCAGCACCACCAGCTGATATGGGATGTCTTAGCAGGAGGCAGCATTTCACCAACATGGTGGAACAGTATTTGTGCACACGCTTACACATACTGAATGACGGGTCTGCCCCCTTCAACTTCTGAGTCTCCAAATTGGGCACATGGCCTGAGCTTACCCTTTACGCCTTGGAGGTGCTGGCCTGCCCTGCAGCCAGTGTATTATCTGAACGTGTATTTAGCACGGCAGGGGGCATTATCACAGACAAGCACAGCCGCCTGTCCAGAGCCAATGTGGACAAGCTCACGTTCATTAAAATGAACCAGGCATGGATCCCACACGACTTGTCCGTACCTTGTGCAGAATAGACATGTATACCGGCCTTACCCAGCCATTGTTGTATTTTTGATCTTTCTCACTCTTTTGGGGTGTACCCTAATTAAAAAATAAATAAATTAAAAACATAAACCAGTGTTGGCTACCTCGTCCTCCTCCACCGCTGCTTCCACCTACACTGCCACATCCACCGCCACCTCAACCTCCTACTCCATATGGACCTTGTCCTCCTGGGTCAAGATTATTATTTAAAATTTGTATGTATTTTATGTTATTTCCCTATCCACATTTGTTTGCAGAGCACTTGCCATGCTCTTAACAACATTTTGCTGCCATTTGCAGCCCTCTACCCCTTTCTATTACTTTTTTAGAGCCATTTTAGTCCTCAAAAGTTCGGGTCCCCATTGATTTCAATGGGGTACGGGTTCGGGGTCAAGTTCGGGTCCCAAACTCAAACTTTTTTGCGAAGTTCGGCCGAACCTGGCAACTAGCATTTTCAGTGAGATATCAATAATGGGAGATACATATCCCGGATATATAAATATTCAGTGGTGTAGCGTGTGGGGGGGGGGGTTGGGCCCGTGGCCCCGGGCGCAACATTTGGGGGGGTGAAATCTTCGCACCAGTGTGAGTCACTCAGGCTCCATACTTAAAATTTCTAATTTATGTATCCCCTGCGATCCATCCGCCATGTTTAGGCTAGATGGGCGCCCATGTGATTGGGCGATTGAGGTCATGTGCATCAGCAGGGCTGGCCTATGCTTAAATGCGGGTGGTGCATGCACAAAGGCTGCTCCTGGAGTCCCGCCTCTGCCAGTCCTTCCTCTGCCAGCTTCTCCATCTCCTCCTGACCACCACCAGATCTGGGACTCATTCCCCATGGCAGCCAGCCAGTCAGTCAGTGTGGCAGACAGAGCTGAGGTCAGAATCGATTGATGGCAAACACAAAGCAGGTGATCAGCCACCAGCCAGAGAGAGAGACAAGTGAGCAGTCAGAGAGTCACGCTCCCGCCACATGTTAATTGCAGCCAGCAAGCAAACATGCATGCCTGTGGGCCTCACAGGTCAGTGTATGTGTCAGTATGGTGGTCAGTGCAGGAGATAGTGTAGAGGTCATTCAATGTAGGTGGTCAGTGCAGGTGTTAATGTAGTGGTCAGTCAGTGCAGGTAGGTGGTAAGTGCATGTGTTAGTGTAGTGGTCAGTCAGTGTAGGTAATCAGTGAAGGTGTTTGTGTAGGTGTCAGTGTGGTGATCAGTGTGGTTGTCAGTGTGGTGGTCAGTGCATGTGTCAGTGTAGGGGACAGCACAGGTGTCAGTGCAGTGGTCAGTGTAGGTGGTCAGTCAGTGCAAGTGTAGTGGTCAGTGCAGGTGTTAGTGTAGTGGTCAGTCAGTGTAGGTGTCAGATCTGTCAGTGTAGTGGTTAGTCAGTGTAGTGGTCAGTCAGTGTAGTGGTCAGTGCATGTATCAGGTAGGTCAGTGCAGGTGGTCAGTGCAGGTGCCAGTGCAGGTGTTAGTGTAATGGTCAGTCAGTGCAGGTGTCAGTGTACGTGGTCAGTGCAGGGGTCAGTGTAGTGGTCAGGTAGGTCACTGTAGGAATCAGGTGGGTCAGTGTAGTGGTATGGTAGGTCAGTACTACTGTACTAGTGGAAGGGACTGCTACAAGTCCATGGGTTAGGGGGTGCAAATTACTTAGCTTGCCTCGGGCGCTGACAACCCACGCTACACTACTTTATATATTATGAACACAAACCTGATAAAACTGTCACAAAAGTAATAAAATATTTATGCTGTTACTCCCAACCCCCTTCTGAAAATGCTTAAAGCGGAGCTCCACCCAAAAGTTCTGCTTCAAGCACTCCCCCCCCCCCCAAATATGCCCCAATTGGCACTTCATTTTTTTTTCTTTATTATATGGGGGGGGGGGGGGCAGTTACCTGCTCCCACTTCCACTCAAGTCACCTAGGTGGCTCAGACTGAAGTTCTTCTCTCCCCCTCCCGCCTTGCAATCTTCTGGGACAGGTCACAGGTCCCAGAAGATTGCCTGACCAATGAGGAGGCACTGTGCGACTCGCGCACGTGCATCTGACTGTGAAGCCGCAAGCTGTCACAGCCGGGTGCCCACACTTGCAATACTGGTGCTGCGGAGAGGGAAAGAAGAGAGGCTTCGGGTGGCCGCATCGTTGGATCATTGGACAGATGAGTGTGTGTGTATTAAAAGTCAGCAGCTACACTTTTTGTAGCTGCTGAGTTTTAATAGACACAAAAATAAGTGGAAAATCTGCTGTAATTAGGACTGCTGAGCCCTTTAGTAGTGTTAAAGTAATGTGCCATAAGAGGACCCACTGGCTGCCCTGCCTATTGTCTCTGTCAACACCCATGCACAAGGTGCCTATGATGTCAGGATGCTTCTGGTCAAATTTTCAGCAATTACTTGTGGTGGCTCCAGCCCAGCCATAAAGTAAGCTCTTTAAATTAACTGTGGGAACTGCAAGGTGCTGTCTATCATTTTTGGCTTTTAACTAGTAGTAGGAACTAGGTAAAGCAGTTCTGACAACCTAGTTGACTCTGTTTTCATGTGTGCTCCCCTTGATCTAGACACATTGAGGAAGTATTTAACCTAAAGATGTTCAAAAGCAATCCAACTGTGGGTTGAGAAAACCGCAAATAAACGTCAGGAAACCCAAGACACAACAACAATAGCAAAGTTGTGAACTGCCTACAGCTTAAACAGCCTGCTTGAGGGGTCTTGCGTCTGAAGCTGGCTTCAGATGATGCAAAATGTCCACCTGGTAGAACTTTGAGAAAGTCAGGATAGAAGCCAAGGTGGCAGCTTTGCAGACTTGAGAAACAGCTGTCTGAAGCCAAAAGCCCAGAGGAAGCACTCAAAGAATTAGTAAAGTGTATCTTGTCAGGTAAGGATGAAACTTGAACCCTAGACCATGAAATTGGATGATGGTTTGCTTGAGTCACCTTGAGATGGTGGAACTGGAGAATCAGTACAAGATCCATCCTGGAAAACCAAGAGGAAATAGACGGTCTAAAAAAGTAGTGCTTAAGAAAAAGCTCCCCAGCACAAACTACATCCAGACAATAGAAGGAAACTTCCTTAGAATGAACTGTAGTGGACCAAGGCATGGGATAAGGATATCCTGGTTGGGGTGACAGACAGAAACTACCCTAAGCAAGAGAAAGAACTAGACCTCAATACCAGCTTGCCTAATGCAAAACTGTGAAGGGTTCATTGCCAGAAAAGGTGGCCAGTTCAGACACTCACCTCAAGAAAGTGAAAGCTACAAAATAATTATTTTAGGTTCTACAGAGTCACATGGGTAAGCTACATGGGAGACCACCTGTACAAGGGTCTTAAATAAAGTGTGAAAGGCCAATGGCCACCAAAACAGAATAGAAGGGGTATTACCTGACCCCTAATAGTGCTGAAAGCTAAATGCTGGCCCAGATCCAGCTGCAGGAGAGGATTTGTCACACAGAGAAAATCCAGGGGAGGAAGCCTTATAGTTTACACCAAGATGAGCATGCATTGCATATCCAGCAACAGATTTTACAAGAAGTAGACCTCCCAACTTAGCAATATTGATTCATAGACTCCATGATGCCCTGTTTTTCAGAACTTGAGCTTCCACCACCATGCGGTAAGCCAGCAACTATGAAGCAAGCTGGCAAATTAGTTTGTCAGGAACAGAAGATCCTGATCCGGTAAAGCCCCCTGAGAGACTGTTTAGTACCCTATCAGGTCAATGTAATCAGGTCAAGCTGTCTGGGCCAGCTTGAAACAATGACAGATGCCAGAATGCCCTTCATCATGAACCTTTGAGAAAGCTCTTACCTGCCAGCAGAAGCTCACCTACTTCATTGCTGTAGGAGGCTGTGCAGTTGGTGGCAACAGTGTTGTAATTAACCTTAAGTTATGAACAATAACTTGGCTATGGTAAGGCTTAACAAGTAGTACTTAAAAACTTGTCTTTAGGAGGGCTGCTGTGGGGCCTCGTCACAAGGAGAATTTTGTTTGAGGTTCTTCCAGCACCTGGCAAAGGGCAGAATCTAGTCCACTGTTCTTGGTGTCCATGACTCTGGCTACCTCTGTAAGGAAGTACTGGTGCACTCTTCATCTGATGAGGTCAATTTCACCCAGGGCCGTAGCAATTATTTGTGGCCATAAATAGCAAGCAAGCAGGAGAGCTTCAGTGACTGCTTTCTCTTGCACAAGATCTTGCATGAGAAGGTTTAAAAGTGGTGGGCTTTTGCAGCCTGGAAAATGATTTTCTGTACCTTGTTCTTGAATTCTGGTGCGTGTCTTCCAGCAAATTTATTCAGTAGGGCACACTGGGCTTTTTGCCAAGAAAGCTCTGTTAGTACCTGAATGCACACTTTTTAGTAGCAAAATACTTACCTGGTTTGATGACCCTTACCTAGGGGAACTGTGTGGATCTTTGTTACGCAGTCAGTTCACAGTAAAGGTTACCTACAATATTGACATGCCTGTCCCCGTATCCTGAGCAATCTGATTACTTTTTTCAGTTTCCAATGTGACTGCTGAGCAGGGTTTGCCCAAACCCAAGATGGCCCCCTTAAGACATCTATCCACTTCACATGCACAAAATGATGGAGCTTTTCCCAGAATGTAGTCACTTTCCTTTTTTCCTTCTGCAATAGCCACTGAAATGCACACTGAAACGCATTACAGCCACAGCGGAGTTGTAGCACACAACTTCTAGGCATTTTCAAACTCCAAAGATAGCCCCAGCTGCACTACTGTATGTGGGATTGAAACTCTCAGTGTTTCATGCCTAAGGATTCACAGAATAGGTTCCCTGTCTTACTGGAACATTTAGCATTCAAGGGACTGTGCTACAAAAGAGGCTGAATCCACACAGATGACTGCTAAACAATTGGTTGTGAGTTCTGTCATGACAAACAAGGGAATAGGCTATTGTGTGTGGATCTTTCCACTGTTCCTGTGGGTAGAAGTAGACAGGACTACTACCACTAAAACAACAATATTATTTGTTGCGCCAAAAAACACTCCCAAATAGGCGGTTGTATGGCTAAGGGTGAGTCAGTCCTTGGAACATATAGATAAGGATTGTGTGTACAAAGGAAAAGTGGTAAGGAGATAGTATAATCCTGGTTTAAGCATCAGAGATGCCTGATGAAGGAGCATGCATGCTCCGAACGTGTGCATCATCACCAACCGCCCTCCAGCAGCAACCTCCTGAACCAGTGACGTCCAGCTGACGAAATTCCCGTGCGCCCTCCACATCAAGCCCGGGACACCGGAACCCACCGGCGCCACCGAGCCTGACAGGATCTCGTTACACGGAGCTACCCTGGACTCCTGTGAAAATGGACAGCGTTGCTAATTCATGATGTGCCCACTTACAACCACTTTCTAGTGAGTGTATAATTTTGCGATTTAAAGTCTGTTATTTTTAATACTACACTTAGATTGGCGCTGCTCTGTTTGTCTTTTCAGGACTACTACCACGTATATGCTGCTACTCTGGCACCAGAAAAATATGTTTTATATGTGCACATACATGCCTAGGTTCTACTACATGAAACTCCAGCTCATTAAAAAAAAAAAAAAAAAAAAAAAAAAACTAACTCTGCCGGATCATATCATATATAAGATAGGTTCCTCCTACTTTTTTTGCTTCAATATTTTTATTGAAATATATGAGAGAATGGTGAACAGTTTACAAAAAGAAGACATAATGCAATCTAGAGCAGGAAAGGCCGGCTCCAGTAATGGTACAAATATGAAAACAGCTATGTAGTAAAAGAAGATACAATGCAAATGTCAAATGAGTAAGTATATAACGCAGTATCAAATTTTTCAGAGGAAATAGTGGTACCATAGAAGAGAGAATGGGGGGGGGGGGGGGAGAGAGAGCAGAAGAGAAGGGAGGGAAACAGGTTTGTATCAAGGAGCATATACCATTATGGAAATACTAGAGAAGTCATTCCTGGATGTCTCGATTCGAACCAGGGATGAAGAGGCCTAATAGCATGTTTCAAACAAGGGCCAAACACAGAGTGGTGGGGGCTGACATATGCTGTTGTCTATGTAGGGATTAAGAACAATATGTTGCTCTGGGGTCCAAATGTCAATATTGCAATTGGTTCTAAAACATGCTCAGTTTAAGATGCCATACTCATGTGGCCATTTAGTATGTTGATGATCATACCTAAGTGAAGAGGCATGTTCAAGAGGCGAGCAATGGCAAGACAAATGGCAATCAGGACATGGGTTACAACTGGGTGGAATTTTGAAGGCCAGGACAATAGGTCTAGTCCAAATAGAGCCAACTGCAGGGATAATACATTAACCGCACACAGAATGGCACGGACAGGCAGATGGGTGTGTATATATACATCCTCTTTAATTTGCCGCCGTGTGGTCGCACGTGCTGGCTGGGTCACACTCGCGACCCTATCGTGAGCTCCGTGACTGTGCCCGTGGGACCGGCGGACTCGATGTCCGCCGGGGTCCCCCGATCGGGTCACAGAGCTGAAGAACAGGGAGATGTTAGTGTAAACACAACGTCTCCCCGTTCTTCCTAGTGACATGTCACTGATCATCTGTTCCCTGTCATCGGGAACAGCGATCAGTGACGTGTCACGGAAAGCCATGCCCCCTAACAGTTAGAAGCACTGCCTAGGTCACACTTAACCCCCTCAGCGCCCCCTACAGGTTAACCCTTTCGCTGCCAGTGTAATTTTTACAGTAATCAGTGCATTTTTATAGCACTGATCGCTATAAAAATGACAATGGTCCCAAAATGGTGTCAAAAGTGACCCATGTGTCCGCCATCTTAATGTCACAGTCACGATAAAAATCGCTGATCGCTGCCATTACTAGTAAAAAAATAAAAAAACATAATAAAAATGCCATAAAACTATCCCCTATTTTGTAGACGCTATAACTTTTGTGCAAACCAATCAATAAACGCTTATTGCGATTTTTTTTACCAAAAATATGTAGATGAATACATATCGGCCCAAACTGAGGAAAAAACATTTTTTTATATATTTTTTGGGGATATTTATTATAGCAAAAAGTAAGAAATATTGAATTTTTTTCAAAATTGTTGCTCTATTTTTGTTTATAGCGCAACAAATAAAAACCGCAGAGGTGATCAAATACCACCAAAAGAAAGCTCTATTTGTGGGAAAAAAAGGATGTACATTTTGTTTGGGAGCCCTGTCGCATGACCGCGCAATTTTCAGTTAAAACGACACAGTGCCGAATCACAAAAAGTAGCCTGGTCTTTGGCTTAAGTGGTTAAAGACATTATTTAGTTCCTTAAAGTGGTTGTAAACCCTCGGACATAACATAACATTTGTTTAAAAAATTAGGCCATAACATAGGCAGCTAATCGCTGCCTGTGAAAGTGTACTCACCCCTGTAATTAGCTGGAAAATCTTATATTTAATTTTGAGGACGTCACCGCGCACTTCTGTCCGTCAAAACCGGCATTTCAAGTTTGCCGGGTTTTCATTTTTTGTTTCTGGCACTGAATGTGAGCGAGCTTCCCCTCTGTCCGGCCCAGAGGAGAAGTCTTGAGTTGATATAGCCCTTATCCTGTTCCTTATACCCCCCCCCCCCCGTGTGACTGAACAAGACGTCACACAGGGGAGTGACTGACTGCAGGCGTGTATGATGGTTGCCGCGGTAACGTCAATCCACATCAAAGCTTGGTTACGGCGCTATGGCAAATTCTGCAAGATTTAGAACAGGGATTCAGGAAGGGCGGAAGCGACGTCAGATAAGGATTCACTGAGGATCACCAACAATGGCGATTTATATACCCGGAAGTAGGGATGAGCTTCGTGTTCGAGTCGAACATACGTTCGACTCGAACATCGGCTGTTCGATCGTTCGACGAAGATCGAACGATTTGGGCCGTTCGCGCCAAATTCGAGTGACGCGAACGGCCCACAATGCACTACGCCATCGCAGTGTCATCCAGGCGCTGTGATTGGCCAAGCATGCACTGTGACCCCGCATGCTTGGCCAATCACAGCACCGGCAGCGAGGAGAGCAATGATTGGCCACAGGCAGGATGCCTGTGGCCAATTATTGCTGAGGGTGTTTAGTACACGCCCCACACTATAAAAGGCCGCCAGCACGGCGGCCTAGTGTAGTGTGTTCCGGAGCAGGGAAAGAGAAACATAGGCAGGGACAGTGACATTTATTTTTTTCTTGCTTAACCTGGATTCCTTTAGTTTAGGGAAAGAGAAGGATAGGTAGGGAGAGTGTCAGTGTCTTTTACTGTGCGAATCCTTGTTTCTAGGGACAGGGAAGGACAGTGAGGGAATTCTCCTTGTGCTATAGTGTGCTTTAAAAAAACATTTTTTCTAGGGACAGAAAACTATAGGTAGGGAAAGTGTCAGTGTGTTTTACTGTGCGAATCCTTGTTTCTAGGGACAGGGAAGGACAGTGAGGGAATTCTTCTTGTGCTATAGTGTGCTTTAAAAAAACATTTTTTTCTAGGGACAGAAAACTATAGGTAGGGAAAGTGTCAGTGTGTTTTACTGTGCGAATCCTTGTTTCTAGGGACAGGGAAGGACAGTGAGGGAATTCTTCTTGTGCTATAGTGTGCTTTTAAAAAACATTTTTTTCTAGGGACAGAAAACTATAGGAAGGAAGAGTGTCAGTTTCTTTCACTGTGATAAACCTTGTTTCTAGGGACAAAGAAGGAAAGTGAGTGAAATTCTCCTTGTGCTATAGTGTGCTTTAAAAAAAAAAAAATTTCTAGGGACAGAAAACTATAGGTAGGGAGAGTGTCAGTGTATTTTACTGTGCGAATGCTTGTTTCTAGGGACAGGGAAGGACAGTGAGGGAATTCTCCTTGTGCTATAGTGTGCTTTAAAAAAAACATTTTTTCTAGGGACAGAAAACTATAGGTAGGGAGAGTGTCAGTGTCTTTTACTGTGCGAATCCTTGTTTCTAGGGACAGGGAAGGACAGTGAGGGAATTCTCCTTGTGCTATAGTGTGCTTTAAAAAAACATTTTTTCTAGGGACAGAAAACTATAGGTAGGGAGAGTGTCAGTGTCTTTTACTGTGCGAATCCTTGTTTCTAGGGACAGGGAAGGACAGTGAGGGAATTCTCCTTGTGCTATAGTGTGCTAAAGCATTCCTCATCAACCATCTTTGAAATCCTTGTTTTTTTGCACAGTCAGGGAAATTGTCGTTGTGCTATTCTGTGCAAAAGCAATCATCCTCAACCATATTTAGAAATCATTAAGTAAAGGGACAGAGAAGGACACCTGAAGGTAGCCCTTATTGCTTTTTTCCCATCTCCCTGCAGGCCATCTATTAGAATGTCTGGAAGGCAAACAAGGAGAGGCAGACAGTCAGGAGGCAATAAAAGAGGGCAAGCAGGCTCTGTGTCTGGGGGCAACAGTGCTGGTCGTGGACGCGGTGCATTGTCATCAGCACATGGCCATGGGACACACTTGTCCTTCTTTTCGGCAGCTGGACATGTTGAGCCACATCATGCCGAAGACTTGGTAGAGTGGATGACCAAGCCCTCCTCCTCCTCCTCATCCTCTCTCACCCAGGCTCAGGGTACTGGAAAAGCAGCTGCCAAAGCGTCCTCTTCCCTGGTATCAATGTCAGACTCATCATCAGTCACTCCTTCCCTAGACCCACCATGTCCTCCTCCTGAGGAGTCCCCCGAACTGTTTGAGCACAGTGTTGGGTACATGCTCCAGGAGGATGCCCAGCGTTTCGAAGGGTCTGATGATGAAACCCAGCTAGAGGAAGGCAGTAGCGTGAGAGCAGACAGAGGGGATGCTCAAGAAGGACACCAATCTGGCAGTCATGTTCCAGCAGCTGCAGCATACTGCCAGATTGGCTCCAGTGATGAGGAGGGAGGGGATGATGAGGTCACTGACTCCACGTGGGTGCCTAATAGGAGAGAGGAGGAGGAGGAGGATGAGGAGGAGGCACATCTCCAACGAGGCAGGATGCCCTTTGGTGGCCAGCGTAAGGGCAGTACACCGACGGAATCACACCGCAGAGCTCCGCCTGTGCAGGGCGCTGCCTCTGCCCGTCATTCAAAAAGTTCTTTGGTGTGGGCCTTTTTTGAGGCTAGTGCATCAGATCGCACAGCTGCTGTTTGCAACATATGTCTCAAGCGTATATCGCGTGGCCAAAACATCAGCCGCTTGGGTACCACATGCCTGACCAGACATATGTTGACCTGCCATGCAGCTCGTTGGCAAGCCTACCTCAAAGACCCACACCAAAGAACAAAGCGGACCTCTCCTTGCACCGCATCAGCTGGGATCTCCAACCCCACTATAACTTCAGTCCTCTCTGAAACATGCACTGAGAGGAATGAAGGTGTAGAATTAGGTGTGTCACAGCCAAGTACTTGCGGCCACTCTGCTAGCAGTACACCGACGTCCGATTCTAGCAGGCAAATTTCCCTGCCCCAGCTGCTGGACCGTCGAAAGAAGTTCACTCCCAGCCATCCACATGCCCAGCGGTTGAATGCTAGCTTGGCTAAATTGCTAGCGCTTCAACTGCTGCCTTTTCAGTTGGTAGACTCGGCCCCCTTCCGTGAGTTTGTGCAATGTGCGGTTCCTCAGTGGCAGGTTCCCAAACGCCACGTTTTCTCACGGAAGGCTATTCCGGCTCTCTACAGGCATGTGGAAGGCAATGTCTTGGCCTCGCTGGACAGGGCGGTCAGCGGTAAGGTGCATATTACCGCTGACTCATGGTCCAGCAGGCATGGACAGGGACGTTACCTTTCTTTCACGGCCCATTGGGTCACTCTTTTGGCAGCTGGGAAGGATGCAGGACAAGGTGCAGTAGTGTTGGAGGTTGTTCCACCGCCACGCCTCCAAAATGCTACTACTGGTTGTGACACACCTCTCTCCTCCACCCCATCCTCTTCTTCTTCCTCCATGGCCTCTTCCTGTGGTTTGTCCTCGGAACCAGCGGTGCTCCGTAGGCGTTCAAGGGGCTACGCAAGTACGCAGGCAAAAAGATGCCATGCCGTGCTTGCGCTGGTGTGTTTGGGGGACAGAAGCCACACTGGGGCAGAGGTCCTGTCTGCTCTGCAGGGCCAGGCCAAGAGGTGGTTGACGCCACGCCAGCTTAAGCCAGGAATGGTGGTTTGCGACAATGGCACCAACCTCCTCTCCGCCCTCCGACAGGGACAACTGACCCATGTGCCCTGTGTGGCTCACGTCCTTAACCTGGTGGTGCAGCAGTTCTTGGGCAGGTACCCGGGCTTACAGGATGTCCTGAGGCAGGCCAGGAAAGTCTGTGTGCATTTCCGCAGATCTTATAATGCCAGTGCTCGCCTGGCTGAGCTGCAAAAGGAGTTGAACCTGCCCAAGAACCGCCTTATATGTGACATGCCCACCAGGTGGAACTCAACGTTGGCCATGCTGCAGCGGCTGCACATGCAGCAGAGGGCCATCAATGAGTACCTGTGCGACTACGGCACCAGGACAGGGTCAGGGGAGCTTGGTTTTTTTTCTCCACGCCAGTGGGGCATGATCAGGGATGCATGCACTGTCCTGGCACCATTTGAGGAGGCCACGAGGATGGTGAGCAGTGACAGTGCATGCATCAGTGACACTGTACCTCTTGTCCACCTGTTGGAGCACACGCTGCGTGGAATAATGGACAGGGCACTTGAGGCAGAACAGAGGCAGGAAGAGGAGGACTTCCTTGCCTCTCAAGGCCCCCTTTACCCAGACAGTGTTCCTTCTGTCCCACCCATCGCACAGGAAGAGGAGGAGGAGGAGGAGGAGGAGGATTGTGTCAGCATGGAGGTGGAGGCTGGCACTCAGCATCATCAGCAGCAGTCTTTTAGGGATGATTTACAGTCCCAAGAAACCAGTGGACTTGTACGTGGCTGGGGGGAGGTGGCTGCGGATCATGTCGTCCTTAGTGACCCAGAGGACTCCCGAGCGAATGCCTCAGCAAACCTACGCTGCATGGCCTCCCTGATCCTGCAAAGTCTGCGGAAGGATCCTCGTATTCTTCGGATCAAGGAGAGGGACCATTACTGGCTGGCCACTCTCCTTGATCCACGGTACAAGGGTAAGGTTGCGGACCTTATGTTACCGTCGCAGAGGGAGCAGAGGATGAGACAACTCCGGGAGGCCTTGCAGAAAGGTCTGTGCAACGCGTTCCCAGAGACTGGGAGGTTACAAACTCCTGGTCCTGGACAACGAGTTGCTGAGGCTTCGGCCAGTCAAAGAAGGAGCGGTGGGGAAGGTGGCCGTCTGACCGATGCGTTCAGACAATTCTTTAGTCCGCAGCCCCAAAGTATGATCGGTTCCAGCAACCATCGCCAGCGTCTGATAAACATGGTGCATGAATATCTAGGGGCAAGGTCAGACTTGGACACCTTCCCCACCGAAAATCCTCTGGCTTACTGGGTCTTGAGGATGGATCACTGGCCAGAGCTTGCACAGTATGCAATTGAGCTACTGGCCTGTCCTGCATCCAGCGTTCTTTCGGAACGCACATTCAGTGCTGCTGGAGGATTTGTCACGGATCACAGGGTGCGCCTGTCCACCGACTCGGTTGATCGACTGACTTTCATCAAGATGAACCAGTCTTGGATCACCACCAGCTACCACACACCTGATGCTGATATAACAGACTAATTGATTTTAACATGTCACATCCCTTCAAGACTGATGCTGATGCTGAGTGCCTGTGCTGTTATGTTGACTGGCTATCCTCCTCCTCCGAGTCCTCAATGATACGATTGATGATGATAGCTTGGAAGATCATTTTTGTTTATGGGTGCCGCCACCAGTGGCTAAGGCCCAATTTTTCAGCCCCTGTTTTACAGGGGCGTGTAATTACAATTTTTTTAGCAATAATTTGCCATAGGGCTCATTGCTGTGCTCCAAGTACAGTATCTGTGAGGGGTTGGAGTGTTGTGGCACCAGTGCCTAAGGCCCAATTTTTCAGCCCCTGTTT
Organism: Rana muscosa; assembly: GCA_029206835.1. NCBI lineage: Eukaryota > Metazoa > Chordata > Amphibia > Anura > Ranidae > Rana > Rana muscosa. Next base: position 310,639,838 of record CM055127.1, on the reverse strand, counting down.
AACAGGGGCGTGTCATTACAATTTTTGAAGCAATACTTTGCAACAGGGCTCATTGCTGTGCTCCAAGTACAGTATCTGTGAGGGGTTGTAGTGTTGTGCCACCAGTGCCTAAGGCCCAATTTTTCAGCCCCTGTTCAACAGGGGCATGCAATTACAATTCTTGATCTAATAATTCACAGCAGGGCCCATTGCTGCACCCACCAAGAGTAACTGTCAGGGCTTACAGTGTTGTGGCAACGCCACCACCACCACCACCACGAAAGGCCCAATTTTTCAGCCCCTGTTCAAAAGGGGCATGTAATTACAATGCTTGATCTAATAATTCACAGCAGGGCCCATTGCTGCACCCACCAAGAGTAACTGTCAGGGCTTACAGTGTTGTGGCACCAGCACCACCATCAAAGGCCCAATTTTTACTACCACTGTTCAACAATTATATGTAATTAAAATTCCTGATATAATAGTTGACAGCAGGGCGTTCCAGCACCAACCAAGAGTAACTGTGAGTGCTTACAGTGTTGTGCCAACACCAACAACTAAGGGGCCTATTTCTGCAGAGTATATACGGCAGGTCCCTACTTTCAAACATCCAACTTACAAACGACTCCTACTTGCAAACGCAAGAAGACAACAGGAAGTGAGAGGAAATCTACCACTAGGAAGGAAAATTCTCTCCTGTAAGAATAAATATGGGAGAAAGGTGTCTCCTCTGTACTGATGCTTTATCAGCAATCCTTGTTTCAAGAAAAACACCACATTTCAAAAACAGTTGTCATTGGGACGGAAAGTGAGGTGAAATGTTCTGAACAGGGGCACAGACAGCAAAACAAATGTTACAGGGCTGATAACCCTTACCTATGTTTTCCAAAAAGTTTAAAAATAGATTTTTGGGCTGGAGCTACACTTCAACAATGTACCTGTTCAAAATTACAAACAGATTCTACATAAGAACAAACCTACAGTCCCTGTCTTGTATGCACCGCCTGTATACGGCTGTTCAGAGTATATAGGGCCTTTTTTATTTTATGTGCGGGGTTCCCCTTAATATCCATACAAGACCCAAAGGGGCTGGTAATGGGCTGGGGTAGGGGGGGGGGTCATGGGGTAGCTATGCCATTTTTCTTAAAGATTTTCATCCATATTACCGGGACCAGACATTACATTAAAGACGCAAGCAGTTTTAAATGGCTTTTTTTCCTTTAGAAATGTAATTTTGTGCAGGGACAGTTCTAAACACGGGAAACACGTGGCACTTCACAGGCATACTTTAGACACCCCCCAGGTACGATATTTAAAGGAATATTTGACTTTTTTTTTTTTCACTTTATGCATCATTAAAATGACTGCTCCCGAAAAACGACCGTTTTTAAAACTTATTTTTGCATTGATACATGTCCCCTGGTGCACAACCCGGGTTCCCAAACCCTTTTTAGGACAATAACATGCATAATAGTTGTTATAATTAGCACTTTAGAATTCGAACGTTCGCATCCATTGTATTTAATAGGGTTCTAATGTTCGTACGAACTTTCGGTCCGTTCGCGGGTTCTGGTGCGAACCGAACCCGGGGGTGTTCGGCTCATCACTACCCGGAAGGAGAGAAAAAATCAACGGCTGAAAAAAGGTATTTGCGGGCCTCGTTTTTCTCATTTTTATATGTAATATGCATTGCCATGCCCTTGTGCAACATATTAATTCGAAAATAGAAAACATTGGCTGGGGTTTACTTCCTCTTTAAGGAGGTAGTTGATGTCTCTCCAAAATGGGGTAATGACAGGGCATTCCCACCATATGCGGAAAAGGTGACCGTCTACAGAACATTTTCTTCAGAACTCCTTGGGTTGGGTTGGGTAATATGTGAGCTACCGTATATACTCGAGTATAAGCCGAGGCACCTAATTTTACCACAAAAAAATGGGAAAACTTATTGAGTCGAGTATAAGCCCAGGGTGTCCACCTGCATGCCTCACTGTGTCCATGCCTCACTGTGTCCAATCTCCCTACCTGATCTCCGACGCTGTGTGACTAGACGGACGTTTAACATGGGAGTCTATGGAAGGGGTGCCCGGCTTTGAAAAATTGGTGCTCCCCGGCCGTAGGTCCTCTGGACAACAAACTTTGCACACTTGTAGATGAACAGTGGGGCTACACGTGTGCCATGTTTGGGGTCCAGGGGACCTACGGCTGGCCAGGATCAGGTGTACAAATTTGAAGATGGACACAGACTAGCCGAGGGGGGCATATTCAGCACAAAAAAAATTTGCTGAAAAACTTGGCTTATACTTGAGTATATACAGTAATTTTACACGGTTATAATACCAGCGATGGAAGATTTCCATTAACGTTTTGCAATGGGTAATGTTTCTGGAGAACGTGGTTGAGGGACGAAATGTCCGGTACCATAAAGGAGGGGGATATCTGAATTCACAGGGTAGATTCCCAATGGGTCATAGCCCTAGTTTTCTCTATCTTTGGTCTTGAGAGTAGGTCATAGATGTATGATATACCCCGGGGCTTGTTGGTGTTGAGTTGAAAAATGTGATTATGTCTCTGGTTAGAGGAGCAAGGGAGGATGCTGAATCTAAGATGTGGCAAATGTTCAGGTAAATAAAGAAGTCTTTATTGGGGATGTTATACAGTTCTTGGAAGGATCTGAGCTAATGTTGGTTGTATAGATCCCTACTGTTTCAATACCTGCAAAAATCATTTTTTGTAAGGGGAGGTCTGGAGAGAGTAGTTGTAGGGCCGAGAGTGGAAGTTGGGTTAGTGCGCGGGGGTGAATTCCCTTAGAGACTCGATGTATAGCTTTCCATGATTACATGCTTGTGTTAATGGTCGGAAGAAAGTAGTGTGGCAGATGTAGTCCCATCCAAGTCGCTGCTAAAGTTGATGAGATGTGCTGAGCAAGTGCTGTGGCTCCTATTTGATGCCAAGGTTGAGTTGAAAGCCAGGACCACCAGTTTTTCGCCTGATCCAGGATTGTCGCTGTGTAGTATGTTTTAAGATTGGCAAAGCCGAGACCAGCATATGCTCCCGGGATAGAGGAGGGCTGCCTTTAAGCGGGGTTTGCATGATGTCCAGATGAACTTGTTGAGGAGTTGCTGCAGTTTTGTGAGGTCAGACTGTAGAATTGGGAGGGCAAGAGTTCTTAAAAAATACAGTATATGTGACAACAGAAATATCCTGGAGAGGGCTATTCACCCTGCCCAAGATGCTCTGGCCATGAGGAGGGTTTTAAGAAATGTCCTGAAGTTTGACATAAAATTGTGAAGTTGGTACGGAAGAGCATAGCAGAGGGAGTAGTCAAATGAATGGCCAAATATGTCATGTTTGAGTTGGGGGCCCAGGAGAAGGGGGAGACCTTAGTTTTGGCTGATTTAGGACATGGGGAGAGGGATATTCCCAACATGGCCAATTTTGAGTGGTTTAAATTGTACAGTATATATGAATAGTTGACTAAAGTGGTCTAATAGATCGCACAGCGGTGGTAAGGAATTTATTGGGTTGGTGAGCCAGATGATTATGTCATCGGCATAGAGGCCAATTTTATGGGAGTCTTGAGCGACAGTTAGGCCAGTAATATGGGGGTAGGAATGTATAGCTTGGGCTAAATGTTCGATTATGAGAGCAAATATTAAAGTGGTTGTAAACCCTTACAGACCACTTTCACCTACAGGTAAGCCTAGATTAAGGCTTACTTGTAGGTGCTGGAAATATCTCCTAAACCTACACGGTTTAGGAGATATTTACAAATCCCCCAGAACGGCGATGTCCAACGAGCATGCGTGACTGGTGGCTCTTGCGCAAATGCGACTCCGGCCAGTTACAGAGCCAGAGTTTGCGGCCCCCGGGAGGAAGAGGGGTGAAGAATGGACGCTCGCTGCCAGCGAGGAAATAGGGGACATCACAGGCTTCGGTTTCAGGTAAGTGACACATAATGGGCTACTATGCGATGCATAGTAGCCAATTATGCTTTACCTTTGCAGGGAAACAATCAGTGTTTACTTCCTCTTTAAGGGTGATAGGGGCATCCCTGATGGGTTCCATTGATTTTCGGGAAGGGAGTGGAGAGCATACCTGAAGTAAAGACTCTAACGCTGGGGGTGGAATATAAGCCTACTATAGTGTGAAGGAAGGGGCCATGCACGCCAAATTTGAAGTACCAATTTGAGGCATTGCCAGTGAACTCTGTCAAATGCCTTCTCTGCGTCTAAGGAAATCAGCAGAGAAGGCTTTGGTGATGCTCTGCCCAGTGGATAAGGTCTAACAACCTACGAGTTCCATCTGTTGCCCTTGTAAGGGATGAAGTCTACCTGATCAGGGTGGATGAGTGTAGGCATACAAATTGCAAGGTGGGTGGCTAAGAATTTGGTGTACAGTTTGAAATCTGTGTTTAGGAGAGATATGGGGCAATAAGTGGCAGGGTCATGAGAAGGTTTACCTGGTTTGTAGGAAATTGTTGACAATATTACATAGATGAGGTGCGATTTGGGCAGTGTAGGTTTTACAGTACTCGTTAACAAAAACGGTCCTGGGGCTTTATGGGACGGGAGACCATTGATGGATTAAGTCATCTCTTGGTGAAAAAATGGTTGGGAGAGGTATTCTAGTTGTTCTGGGGAGATGGATGGGAGTTGGAGGGGGGATAGGAAGAAATGTATTTGTTGGAGGGTAGGCTGAGGCTTAGAGGAAGAGAGAGCAAAGTTGTAGAGTTTGGAATAGAAGGAGCAGAAACAATAAGCAATGTCCTTTGGGTTGGTTGCCATGTGTCACTTTTCATTAAGGAGGAACAGGATTTTGGGTTATATTGTTGGGCTAGGAATCTCCCTCCCCTATTTCCCTAAGGCAAAGTCGTCTGAGATAAAAATTGTGTCCTCTTTGCAGGTAAGAGCAGAGGTCATTTTTTAAGTTGCTAAGCTCTGTGGCAGTGGATTGGGTTAAGTTTGTTTAAAGATTCAAGCGTTTTGATGCATTCTAGAAAGGAATCAATAGTGAGGGTTTTTTTTTTTTTTTTTTTCTTTTCCTGGGTGCCCAATTTCAAAAAAATACCCCTCATATGATGGACTTATGGGCATTCCATAGGGTTACTGGCTTAGAGACAGAGCCCACATTTGAAGTAAAGAGGGCCTCAATCTTTGAACGGACCTGGTTCTAAGCTTCCAGAGTGCTGAGAAGAGAGGAATTAAGTTGCCACATAGTATGTAGGTAGTAGGGGAGATAGTGATGGATACTCGAGCGTGGTCAGACCACGTAAAAGCACCTATGGTGGAGGCTGTGATTTATTGTAGGAGGACCTTGGAAGCCAGAAACCGGTCTATCCTGGAGTAGGATCTTTGGGTATGCGAGTAGAAGGAATAGTTCGTCTCAGTACCATGTTGACACCTTCAGGGGTGATAGAGATCTCAAAGGGAGATAAGGGAGGAAAGAGCTGTGAATCTCTTGTGCTTGAGATTAGAAGCATCAAATTGGGGATCTATGATTTCATTGTTTCAAGTTGCTGCATATCACAATTTGGTCTCTGGGATAATGCTGTAGTTTTTGTAGTAGGGATTTAAAGAAAGGTCTCTAGTGAGTATTGGAGGCATATACTGTGAGATGATGGTTGTTGCATTAGGCAGACAAAATCAGGTATCTGCCTGAGGGGTCCTGTTCAACCTGGGTAAGAGAGAAAGATTGAGGAGCGAACTGCTATAATGTACAGTCATAAAAAAACTTATATTAAAAGTTCAGAATAAACTGCAGCAGCGCTACGAACAAATGTCCATATGTGCATCTTCTATATAATTGATCATATACAGGTCCCTCTCAAAAAATTTGCATATTGTGATAAAGTTCATTATTTTCTGTAATGTACTGATAAACATTAGACTTTCATATATTTTAGATTCATTACACACAACTGAAGTAGTTCAAGCCTTTTCTTGTTTTAATATTGATGATTTTGGCATACAGCTCATGAAAACCTAAAAATCCTATCTCAAAAAATTAGCATATCATGAAAAGGTTCTCTAAACGAGCTATTAACCTAATCATCTGAATCAACTAATTAACTCTAAACACCTGCAAAAGATTCCTGAGGCTTTTAAAAACTCCCAGCCTGGTTCATTACTCAAAACCGCAATCATGGGTAAGACTGCCGACCTGACTGCTGTCCAGAAGGCCATCATTGACACCCTCAAGCAAGAGGGTAAGACACAGAAAGAAATTTCTGAACGAATAGGCTGTTCCCAGAGTGCTGTATCAAGGCACCTCAGTGGGAAGTCTGTGGGAAGGAAAAAGTGTGTCAGAAAACGCTGCACAACGAGAAGAGGTGACCGGACCCTGAAGAAGATTGTGGAGAAGGACCGATTCCAGACCTTGGAGGACCTGCGGAAGCAGTGGACTGAGTCTGGAGTAGAAACATCCAGAGCCACCGTGAACAGGCGTGTGCAGGAAATGGGCTACAGGTGCCGCATTCCCCAGGTCAAGCCACTTTTGAACCAGAAACAGCGGCAGAAGCGCCTGACCTGGGCTACAGAGAAGCAGCACTGGACTGTTGCTCAGTGGTCCAAAGTACTTTTTTCGGATGAAAGCAAATTTTGCATGTCATTCGGAAATCAAGGTGCCAGAGTCTGGAGGAAGACTGGGGAGAGGGAAATGCCAAAATGCCTGAAGTCCAGTGTCAAGTACCCACAGTCAGTGATGGTCTGGGGTGCCATGTCAGCTGCTGGTGTTGGTCCACTGTGTTTTATCAAGGGCAGGGTCAATGCAGCTAGCTATCAGGAGATTTTGGAGCACTTCATGCTTCCATCTGCTGAAAAGCTTTATGGAGATGAAGATTTCATTTTTCAGCACGACCTGGCACCTGCTCACAGTGCCAAAACCACTGGTAAATGGTTTACTGACCATGGTATTACTGTGCTCAATTGGCCTGCCAACTCTCCTGACCTGAACCCCATAGAGAATCTGTGGGATATTGGGAAGAGAAAGTTGAGAGACGCAAGACCCAACACTCTGGATGAGCTTAAGGCCGCTATCGAAGCTTCCTGGGCCTCCATAACACCTCAGCAGTGCCACAGGCTGGTTGCCTCCATGCCACGCCGTATTGAAGCAGTCATTTCTGCAAAAGGATTCCCGACCAAGTATTGAGTGCATAACTGAACATAATTATTTGAAGGTTGACTTTTTTTGTATTAAAAACACTTTTCTTTTATTGGTCGGATAAAATATGCAAATTTTTTGAGATAGGATTTTTGGGTTTTCATGAGCTGTATGCCAAAATCATCAATATTAAAACAAGAAAAGGCTTGAACTACTTCAGTTGTGTGTAATGAATCTAAAATATATGAAAGTCTAATGTTTATCAGTACATTACAGAAAATAATGAACTTTATCACAATATGCAAATTTTTTGAGAAGGACCTGTAGGTGGTGTGGATAGTGAACGGTGAGCCTGGTTGTAATTGATTTAAATTCTAGTTCCAGTGCTTCTTTCACCAAGCTGTGATTCACCACGTGGGGGGGAAAAAAAGTCCCCCTATGGGGATGCACTCACCAGATGTTTAATCAATAAGGGCATAGATAAACCATCCCCCTTCCATGTAACTGTTGTCTTTTACCACAATACTATGTCTATGGTGCCGCTTGCATATGTGAGGGAAAAGAACAAATCCACATAGGGCAGTATTGTTTGGAAAATGTATTTTGCAACAATCCCCGTAATACCCCCTTACAAATGCACGTACCAAAAAACATATAAAACAGGCGTTTTGTATAATGAGCGCTTTGAGCGCTTAAACTTGCCCCTGATGAGAGCCACTGGCGTCTTCCTGGTTCTGCAAGTCCTGGAGCGCAAAAAGTGTCACTTCCGGTTTGCTTGGTGTGCTGGTCACGCCCTGACGTTTCGTCACTTCCTGACTACTTCTTTTTAGCAGCTGCTGTCATCTTATATGTTCCTATTTTAGCACTTGTTTCTTTAGAGGTTTTATTCATAAGCGCAGAGTGATACTAAGAAGGAGGGCCAGGTCATTTTAGTATCTTTTATTGCTATAATGACCCCCCTGACTTTTCTGTCAGCTTGTGCATGAAAACAGGTTGAGAAGGCATTGTGAGGCTATTGAGGTGATTTGTTATCTGAAAAGTGCATCTCCTGAACACATAGGCTATCTGCTTTGTGAGAGATGGCTTTGTGCAAGAGTAGTGAGCATTTAAAAGAAGATTGTTAAGGTCCTTGACGTTTAGGTAGACAATTTTGAGGGACAATTGGGTACGGCACTGAGGATGTCAATATGGTAGTGATGAGGAGCGTCTCCCAGCTCGAATAGCAAGAAGGAAAAAAAAGAAGAAGATGGGAGGGCGAGAGCATTACTGCAGTACGATAGGATGTATGTGTAAATATGGTCTGAACGGAGGTCTCTGGAGAACCGAGAGCTCCAGACAGTTACAGCGATGATACAAAATTATGTGCACAATTAAAACAGATGATCTAATCAAATATAACAGTAACCATTAAAAAACATTGCAACTAGTCCTCCACGGCTATGCAAAAGCCAGTTACAGCCTGAGTTTAGTGTCTCCTACAGGAGAGATGATGCTTGGGATGGCATTATGACATTATGGCAGGTCTCGGGATTCCCAGGGGTTTGAGATTTTGCAGGAAGGGTTGGGTTTTGGCGTAGGTGGGGGTGCATGCTAGATAATGCCCCAATTATGCAGCTTCTTGATTCCATCTTTAGAGGTCAGAACGGGGACCTATTGATTCTAGTATGTCACCAGTAGCTTAGTAGGGTAACCCCATCTGTAGATGATTTTATTCTTGTTCAACAGAGAAGTGACGGAAGCAAAGGACTTGTGGGCTTGGGATGTGGCTGCCGAGATGTCATTATACAGCAACATCTTGGTGAAGGGTGCTGGGAGGGAGCGTATAGATCTTGCCGCTCTCATGACATTATCTTTAGTATGAAAAAAGTGGACCCTTGCTAAGATATTTCTGGGGAGGGAAGCTGGCAGGTGTTGCGGCTTGTGGATCCTGTGCGCTCGATCAATGAGCACATCATTTGTGGTTAGAAATGGGATCAGTTTACAGAACAACTGGTGCAGGTAGGGTACTCTCTCAGAGGCAGAGAGAAATTTGGGGACCCCCTTACTTTAATGTTGTTCCGCCTAAAGGGGTCCTCCAATTCTGCAACTTTTAGAGGGAGCATGTGTATGGTCGCAGCTTGATCATCCTGTATGTTCATTATTGCATTGTGGGCTTTGGTAGCGTCACAGAGGTGCTGTTCAATGTGATCAGTGCATTCTTCCAGGGAAGTGACTCTGTCATGTAAATGATTAATCGATATGTTAATCCCATGTTGGGGATCAGCCTGCAGGTGAGCAGCATGACTTTGAGGGAGTGCTCAAAGCCTGGGTTGTCAATAGTGGGAAATTCAGCCAGTGACTGTGCATCTGCGAGATTGCTGTGGGACTACAGATCCCAGCTCCAGTTTGCTTCTTCACTGGAGGTTGTTTAGTGGGAGACAAGTCTGGGGAGTCAGCAGAGCGCTTACCTCTGTCTCCTGGTGAGGGACTTGGCTCTTGGAGGGGAGATTCAGGTTCCTACATGTCAATGGAGGAGGGTTCAGTTGTTGCTGGCTGTTCAGGCCGTTCCGAGTCTCCTCATTCCCGGGCCAGCAGCCGGAAAGATCTCTTTGGCTGGTATTTCTTTTGGGAGAGTCTGTCGGGCGGCACAAATGTTCCCCTCTGGAGGGCAGAGAGCAGCTATAGACAGGCTGGAGAAGCTGGATGCGAGTCACCCCCCCCCCCCAGGTTCCTGCTACTTTATAGTGGCAAAATAGATATTCATACATTTGGTTGTTTGTAAGTTCATACTTTGAAAAAAAGGTTCTCTGGCTAAAGCTCAGAAAAAAATAAATTGAAAAATTACCCAGGGCCCTTCGAAGGTTCAACCTAACTTGAGTCCATTCCATGTCAGCTGTTTGGGTTCATTGACAAAGGTTAATGAAACAACCAAGTGACCACAAACCAATCCTTGATTGGCCAGTCATCTCTACTCTCATAACCAATCTCCAATTCCTTTCTTGTTACAGGCAAGCAGCATTTCTTATAATTTATTCTAAATGATTATGTGCTGATCTCTTTAAAAAAAAAAAAAAAAAAAAAAGAGTATGTAAGTTCAGCCAAAGAAGAAACTGAAATTTACAATATGCAAGGCTGGTGTCATTTATTTAGTAAACAGAGAATGTATTTGGATCTACATGTGATAAAAGTAACTGGGGGGATTTAAAATCATTAACCAATATTTTGCATAAAATGTATGCATATTCCCTTCCTGCAACACAACACAAATGTTTTAATGTATTTAGCTTGGGGGGGAGGTTATTCCAAGAAAGCACTGTCTCTTTTCTTTTCTTTTTTTTAAATAAACCAGGGCTGCTTAAAATTCCACATGCAAGAAAGAGAGATATTACAAATTTAGCTTTAGAACCAAAGGGGTTATGAACTCTATGATTTCATCCTCGTCACAGCTGTGCAACGTACAACTTCAGTTCTGTGAGAAGCAATATGTATATTAACCTTAACATGGTTGGTATCAATAAAAGCAAAACATTCAGAGCGGCATAGTAGCAGAGTGAAGGAGAGAGCTGGTGACGGGTCCAGAATGAATGAAGGATGACAGTCTATTGAGCCAGCATTCAATATATGCACTCTGCATTAAACTTCCCAAGATGCAGGAACATGACCATTACCCTATTGTTTTATGGGAAATAAATACTTGGCAGATGAAAGGTGTAGGTTGTTTGCTTATACAGCCAGTTATATTTCTAAGCAATATACCCTGGCTGGAAAACAACTATGTAAATTTTATTTCTCTGGTAAATGGAAAGTGTCTGCCAGTAAGAACATTTGCTACACAGTGTTCAGAATCTAGACAAATCCAAAACCATATTGCCTTAGACCGGTCATAAATAATCCTGTACCTAAGGCAACATGGAAAACAAGATGACTCTGGTTTCATTTGGTTTTTCATCCCTCCAGCTAAAACAGAACTGCACACAAGACTTTTGACATCTAAACCGACCAGATATTACATAAGCCAAAAGCATTTTTGTAATACAATAACCCTTTCAATGGATACAAAAAACACAGTTTATGGGAGCTCCGTGGAACATCATAACACCTGAGTGGGCTGTTAATAGTGTGGATGAGCACAGACAACTACCATATACAGAATTCTGCAGTAATGTGTGCTAAAGCTATGGGCAGCACTTATAAAGCTTTGAAAAAGGATACAAATAGGTTGCCAGAGGGTGGAACTACATGAACTCCAGGAGCACTGATTACAGTTTCTGCACTGCTATATAACACAAGCTCCTAGATCGAAGATATTTACACATTGAATTTTTAGAGCTGGCAGACTACTTACAGTATCTGTGTTTTATTGGCTGTCCATTTACTGGTATCTTTTGTGCATACACAAACTAGAAACCCTTCATGAACAATCCCTGGCCATCTTGGTCCATCAAGAGCTACAGAGCTCACAGATAACTGGAGCTGGGTTCACATATCAGCATGGCTCATAGCAGGAGTCCGCTGCGTCCTCGTTCACTGTTTCAGGTCCAATTGCAGCCCACATTTTTGGCTGAATCCGGACCTGTAACAGACCAAGAGACGCACAGGGCTCCTGTGCAAATTGCATCGGAACTGCTGTGGAGATATGAGAGCCGGTCACAATCTCCTGTTGTGGGAAAACCACATCCAATTTACACTAGTGTGAACCCAGCCTACAGTAAATCTCAACTGGCCAGAAATAGGCACCATTTCTACAAATATCACAGCAAACTCAGCAGACTGTTGTCGAGAATATTCAAGGGCCCTTCCTCTAAAAATTACATCTCTCAGATAGGCTTGTCCAAGGGGGTTATACCAAATCCTCTGACAGTCACTGAATTTTTAAGACTTCTACCACAAACACTACAATTTCCACCCACATTAAGTCTATACCTTCTCCTAGAATGCCCTGACAGTCAATCATCTGACAAAATGTGCTCCCTGCCATATCTCTAAAATACACCTAACTACTAGGATCCCTTAATACACAAGAAGCACCACATTTCACGATCAAATCCTCAAAGACATGCAAAGCCTCAGGTACATATTGTTTCTTTTTGGAATACTATGACATTTTTGTAATTTCTAGTGCCACGCCTTTTAAAAGCTTTTAGCACTCCAACAGCTGACATACTTCTACATCTGACATGCTTCTCGCCAACATTGTGGTCTGCACTAACCAAAGACCATTCCTAAATTTTGCAACTACAGGTCAATAACCCTCCTCAACATTGACCTTAAAGTGGATGCAAACCCTCCATACACCCAGTGAAATGAACAACCTCAGATGATACACAGAGATTAAACAAACCTCTCTACATAAGTCCCACATGTATATCTGTTGTCTTCAGCTCTATATACTGTTTAGAAAGTACATGTTCTGTTAGATTTTTCACTTCCAGGTTCCCCTGTAGGGGGAGATCAATGTGAGACACTGTGAGAAAGCAGATTGGAGGAAAGGCACACACCCCCTCCCCACACAGGCAGAGTGTGTCTGTGAAATGTTTAGCTGGCTGCTAATCTATTTATTGCAACCTCCTCCGACACACAGCTCAGACTCCCATCTCCCAGAATGAGTGAAAAGTTATCAGGCTGATAACAGAGCTACGGAGGAAGAGACAGCCACAGGACTTGGCTCTTTGAAGAGAGATAAGAAAACACTACAGATAAATGTGCCCAGCTCAAATTTAATGAATTGGGTTTACATCCACTAAGTTTTTTTTCCAAAATACTAGCTACCCACCTAACCCCCACCTCACCAATCATACAACCAGATCAGGTGAGCTTTACTCTCGCTCAGGATGCATGGGGCGACACCACTTTTCCCTCTGCATGTTTGAAAGCCAACCCCATGCTTCTTCTTTATCCACAGATGTGGATAAGTGTAAATTCTCGACATGGACCAAAATAGACCTTCAAGAACACATGCTACAATGGATTCTAGCTTTTTGCTCTGCATGTAATGCAGTTGTTAATGTTAAATTAGGGTAAATCTGTATATTTTCATATATCCAAGAGGCTACCCTCCATCTCCCTGATCGTTATCGGAACTTTAAAGCTCCTTCTCTGCACTGCCAGAGAAAAAAATAAAATAAACAACTGTGACAGGGATCTTTAAACTCTCAGGCTACCATGAGGTGGTGGCACATGCAGACAATTCAATATTCATAATAACACAGCCCACTAATTGATTGCCAAGTCTATTGACAGAATTCAGGAAATACAGAGAACTGTAGTAAACTTTCAAAAACAATAACATTTCTCTATTAAAAACTTTAGCACCTTCCCAATAAGGTACCCCCCCCCCTCTTCACATCTACATTATCTATGCACAATTTTACCCCTGAAATGCAAAATCTGTATACTGCCCGATTTATTTGTTTATAGCGCAAAAAAGAAAAAAAAAAAAAAACAGAGGTGATCAAATACCACCAAAAGCTCTATTTGTGGAAAAAAAAAAAAAAAAGAACTTCAATTTTATTTGGGTACAGCATCGCACAACCGCGCAATTGTCAGATGCAGTGCCGAATCACAGTGTTTCTCAACTCCAGTCCTCAACAGGTCATGTTTTTGGGCTTTCCAATATTTTGCACAGGTGATTTGACCAGTTTCACTGCCTTAGTAATTACCACAGCCGTTTCATCTGAGGGAAATCCAGAAAACATGACCTGTTGGGGCGCCTTGAGGACTGGAATTGACAAACACTGCCATATCACAAAAAAAAATGGCCCGGTCATTAAGGAGGTAAATCCTTTCGGGACTGAAGTGGTTAATGCACAAAAAAATACACATTTTTTATGTTAAATAAAGATTTATTGGGAGTTGTAAAACAGTGATTTGATATTTATAATCTAATTTGAATTGCTCTTCTGAAATAGTGTTTGTTTGTTTTTTTGTCATATGACAAGCACAGTACCATCAAAGCTGGCCAGACATAGACTCATACTTTAGAGAACATACATCAGCAGAGTAATAGAAGCCCCTCCCAAGGATCTTTCCCTGCAGATGCCAAAAAACATGGAAAGATAATGTGACCACACCATAGCATTGCAAGATTATGGTACTTAACGTATTAAAAAAAAATATGGTGCCTTGATATATATGATTTATTGCAATTACCACATACTGTAAATACTCGAGTATAAGCCGACCCGAGTATAAGCCGAGGTACATACCTTTTACCACAAAATAAATGGGAAAACTTATTGACTCGAGTATAAGCCGAGGGGGGAAAATATGCCCATTGCCACCTCACTGTGCCAATTGCCCAACCTTACTGTGTCCATTGCCATCTCACTCTGCCACCTCACTGTGCACATTGCTACCTCACTGCCCATTGCCATCTCACTGTGCCACCTCACTGCCCATTTTCACCTCACTGTGCCCCCTTACTGTGCCCATTGCCATCTCACTGCCCATTTTCACCTTACTGTGTCCATTGCAGCCTCCCTGTGCCCGAGTCAGTGTACCTCAAAATCTTGTAATTCCGCGGCCGGCGTCCATTGTTCAAATCTCACGCCGTTCTCCCTGTCCCTTCCGTGATAGGCGTTTCCAGCAAACACTGTGTTGATTGTTGCGCCTATCACAGAGGTCCTTTCATTCTTGGACTACGTTTCCCAGCAGGCACTGTGTTCAGTGCTCCGCCAATCACGGACGTCGGACAAAAGGACCTCCGTGATAGGCGCAACACTCAACACAAGTGTTTGCTGGAAACTCCTATCGTGGAAGGGACAGGGAGAAAGGCGCTAGATTTAAACAATGGACGCCGGCCGAGGAATTTCAAGATTTTCAGGTACTGACTCGCGTATAAGCTAAGGGGTATACTTTCAACCCTAAAAAAACAGGGCTGAAAAACTTGGCTTATACTCGAGTATATACGGTATCTGTTCAGTATCACTTTAAGTGCTTTATGTTGGATGTTTATATAATGTTTTAGCCACATGGAGTTTGAAATACAAGCATGACTGTGGCTCCATATAACTGCTAGGACTGGCACTGCTAGCTGTTGATCTGTATTACCACTTAGACAACCTATCACTGCAGGTGAATATCTAACACTGCCAGTTATAAATTAGGACTACCAGGCTAACACAACTTATCACTGCACGCTGTTAGCCTAGGTGCCCTTATAACTTGGGAGTGGCTATTAAATTCTTGAAAAGCCACCAGTTTATCCAACAATGCAGTTTGAAGCACAACTCAGAACATTGATGAAGACCCACCTTGCATTGTCGACTGCACAAGATCCAATGTTCATGGTCAACTTTTCAGAAAGTCAGTGCTTGCCTACTCTAGGAGCATTGTGCAGCAAAAAGTGGTACCTACAGAAACCTGACACATACTTTTAATTTGTGAAGTTAGTTCAGCAGATATATGAAATAACAGGCACACTATAATCAAATAGCCTGTGTATAATATCTAGAGGTAAAAATTAAATAATTTGCTCACCTAGAAAGTGAAAAATTGAACTTGGCTTTTATGGGCGACAGCACCATTTTTGCTCAATTTCATGATGATTTACTTTTTATAATCCAGCTCCAAGTATCTGCAATGCTTATATGTGAGCATAAACCATTTGAATTTTGCCTAGCCTGCCTTAAAGTACAAGGAAATAATGCTAACTTGTTGGTCAAACCCTGTGCAAAGCAAAACCATTTCTATAACTATGTTTTCAACTTCTCTATATATTTTCATATTCTCAAATAGAGTTACAGTATGAAGTTTCATTACAGACTGCGTAGCAAAAGTGAACACAAGCATAGCCCAAAGCCAATCCTTTTTTTTTTTTTTTTGAAAAACACATAGCTCTTTATTCATTTGAGACTTATGAACATCAAATACTATTCCCTAAAGGCAGTTTTTCTTGTTAATTCCGTTGTGAAAGGGGGGCTTCGGGGAAAGGGGGGGGGTCAATATGTCTCTAAACTTTCTTAGTGACATGCTGTCAAGAAAGACAAAGTGTAATGGTTGCTTATTACTTAAGTATCAGTCCAGCTTAATGTCCAACTGAGAAGCACTTACCATATTAAAAAGCGCCTGTTTTAATGCACTTTGCAAATTATTTTGCCATTTTCCAAGCTTTTCAAATATACACATACAGTTTAACCGCTTCTTTGCGGCAGAGGCAAGCAGCCACTTGCTAAAAAAGCACAGTAGTTAGTAATTATGTTTAGCAGAGTTATCAGTGTAAATCCATTCTGATTAAACAAAAACACATTTGCTCTTAACATATAAATATGTTATGCCCATCTTCATCAACTAACCCGATTTCTATACATCCATAACTTGGCAGTTTATTTGCCGTTTTGCCAAATTCACCTAACCTCTTATACCAGTATACCCCTTTTAGACCACAGCAGTTTTACCTTACCACTATGGTTCTGTTTATTCACTGGTAAATTTTTCATTTCTTAACCACTTAAGCCCCGGACCATTTTGTAGCTAAAGGACCAGAGCTGTTTTCAGAATTTTGCACTGAGCTGCTTTAACTGTAAATTGTGCAGACATGCAATATTGTACCGAAACAAAATTTGCCTCCTTTTCTTCCCACAAATAGAGCTTTCTTTTAATGGTATTTGATTGCCTCTGCGATTTTTATTTTTTGCGATATAAACGGAAAAAGACCGAAAATTTTGAAAAAAAATGATATTTTCTACTTTTTGTTATAAGAAAAATCGAATAAACTCAATTTTAGTCATACATTTAGGCCAAAATGTATTCAGCCACGTCTTTAGTAAAAAAAATGTCAATAAGCGTATATTTATTGGTTTGCGCAAAAGTTATAGCGTCTACAAACTAGGGTACATTTTCTGGAATTTACACAGTTTTTAATTTATGACTGCCTATCTCATTTCTTGAGGTGCTAAAATGGCAGGGCAGTACAAACCCCCCCCCAAATGACCCCATTTTGGAAAGTAGACATCCCAAGGAAATTGATGAGAGGCATGTTTGAGCCCATTGAACATTTTTTTTTTTGCCCCAAGTGATTGAATAATGACTAAAAAAAAAAAAAATTACAAAAAGTTGTCACTAAATGATATATTGCTCACACATGCCATGGTTATATGTGGAATTGCACCCCAAAATACATTTTGCTGCTTCTCCTGAGTACGGGGATACCACGTGTGGGACTTTATGGGAGCCTAGCCGCGTACGGGACCCCGAAAACCAAGCACCGCCTTAAGGATTTCTAAGGGCGCAAATTTTTGATTTCACTCCTCACTACCTATCACAGTTTCGAAGGCCATAAAATGTCAAAATTGCACAAACCCCCCCCAAATGACCCCATTTTGGAAAGTAGACACCCCAAGCTGTTTGCTGAGAGGCATGGTGAGTATTTTACAGCTCTCATTTGTTTTTGAAAATGAAGAAAGAAAATATATATATATTTTTTTTTTTCAATTTTCAAAACTTTGTGACAAAAACCGAGATCTGCAAAATACTCACCATACCTCTCAGCAAATAAATAGCTTGGGGTGTCTACTTTCCAAAATGGGGTCATTTGGGGGGGTTTGTGCCATCTGGGCATTCCATGGCCTCCGAAACTGTGATAGGCAGTGAGAAGTGAAATCAAAAATGTACACCCTTAGAAAGCCTGAAGGCGGTGCTTGGTTTTGGGGTCCCGTACGCGGCTAGGCTCCCAAAAAGTCTCACACATGTGGTATCCCCGTACTCAGGAGAAGCAACAGAATGTATTTTGGGGTGTAATTCCACATATGCCCATGACATGTTTGAGCAATATATCATTTAGTGACAACTTTGTGCAAAAAAAAAAAAAATTCTTTTTTCCGCAACTTGTGTCAACATATAAAATATTCCATGGACTCGATATATAGCTTGGGGTGTCTACTTTCCAAAATGGGGTCATTTGGGGGGGGGGGGTTTGAACTGTTCTGGCATTTTATACACAACATTAGGAAGCTTACATCCACTCTTCTAACCACATGAAGACAAAGCCCTTTTTGACACTTTTTGTTTACATGAAAAAAAAATAATTTTTTGCAAGAAAATTATGTTGAACCCCCAAACATTATATATATTTTTAAAGCAAAGGCCCTACAGATTAAAATGGTGGGTGTTGCATTTTTTTTTTCTACACAGTATTTGCGCAGCGATTTTTCAAACGCATTTTTTGGGGAAAAAAATAGGATTTTTTACTCACCGTAAAATCCTTTTCTCTGAGTCCATGGACCGACACAGCTTCTCTATTGACAAAGTGGGTATTATCCGTTAATTAGGAGTGACTAGGCAGAAAAACTTGTAAAAAGTGTTGCATCACACCTTCTACAGTACCGCCCAGGGGGCGGACCCTCTGGGTATACCCTCTCAGTCTGCATCTTCGCAGATCAGTTCGTCAAAAAGCAGTACAAACTTAAAAGGAGGGGTGGGTGCTGTGTCGGTCCATGGACTCAGAGAAAAGGATTTTACGGTGAGTAAAAAATCCTATTTACTCTTTCGTCCATGGACCGACACAGCTTCTCTATTGACAAAGTGGGACGTCCCAAAGCAGTGTCAGAGAAAAAACGAGGGGTGGTAACAGCATAAAAATAAACTTCACCCCAAACACAAAACAGCACTCCTCCAACGGAGGAGTTGCAACTCTAAACAGCCGCTTGCAAAACCTTGCGGCCAAAAGAGGCATCCGAAGATGCACCTACATCAATTTTGTAGAATTTTGTGAAAGTGTGTGCGGACGACCAAGTCGCCGCTTTACATAATTGGGAAACAGACGCTTGATGTCGGAAAGCCCAAGAGGCACCTATTGCCCTGGTCAAATGCGCCATGACAGGAAAGGGGGGCGCCTGACCCTTTAAGGCGTAAGCCTGGATTACTATCTGTCGGATCCACCTAGAGATGGTGGCCGATGAGACTGCTTGGCCCTTCTTGGGACCAGCCACCGAAACAAACAGTGAGTCTGACTTCCGGAACAGGGAAGTAGCAGATAGGTATACTCTCAAAGCTCGGACAACGTCCAAGGAATGCAACGCCGACTCCTTAGGATTCGACGGCTGAGGACACAAGGATGGAAGTACAATGTCTTTGTTGAGATGAAAAGCCGAAACGACCTTCGGAAGAAAGGAAGGCTGCGGCCGCAGCACCACCTTATCCTTGTGGAAAATCAAATAGGGAGCCTTGCAGGACAAGGCTGCCAGCTCAGAGACTTGTCTAACTGACGTAACAGCCACCAAAAAGACCACTTTCTGAGAAAGTGTCAACAGGGGAATATCTCTAATATTCTCAAACAGTGCCTTCTGAAGCACCGAGAGGACCAGGTTCAAGTCCCACGGAGGTAACGGGGGACGGACCGGAGGGGCCACATGTCGGACCCCCTGCACAAATGTACTCACAAGAGAGTGAGTCGCCAGGGGTCGCTGAAAAAAGACAGCCAGGGCAGATATCTGTCCCTTAAATCGTACTTAGGGCAAGCCCTTGGTCCACCCCATGCTGTAAAAACAGCAGGATTCTGGAAACCAAATAGGTACGCGGATGCCATTTCATTTCCTCACACATGGAGATGTAGGCCCTCCAAGTGCGGTGATAAACCTTCCTAGAGGACGGTTTTCGAGCACTTCTCATAGTAGAGATTACTGAGTCTGACAGGCCCCGGTCTCTCAGTACCTGGTTCTCAACAGCCATGCCGTTAAAGCCAATGACTGTAAAGCAGGATGGAATATGGGACCTTGCGATAGCAGGTCCTTCTGTAGTGGTAGGCGCCAGGGGACGTCTGCTACCAGACGTACTAGATCGGCGTACCAAGGACGCTGAGGCCAATCTGGAGCGATTAGGATCATTGGAATTCCCTCTGCCTCCACTCTGCGGAGCAGAAGAGGAAGAAGCCTTAAGAGAGGGAAGGCATAGATTAGCCGATACTGACCCCACGATGCTACCAACGCGTCCGTTGCGTCTGCCCATGGGTCTCTTGACCGGGCCACAAATCTCAATACCTTTCCGATTGAGTCGGGAAGCCAGAAGATCTACGTCTGGTGTGCCCCATCTTTGGCAGAGGAGTTGGAACACCTCCGGGTGTAAGGACCCTTCTCCCTGGTCCAGCATCTGGCGGCTCAGGTAGTCCGCCTGCCAGTTTTCCACACCCGGAATGTACACGGCCGACAGTGCCGGTACGCTCCTCTCTGCCCACTTCAGGATGCGAGCGATCTCCGATGTTGCAGCTGAGCTTCTTGTTCCTCCTTGATGATTGACATATGCCACTGCTGTGGCGTTGTCTAACTGGATCCTGACTGGACGCCCTTGCAGCCTCTGAGACCATTTGAAGAGGCACAGCCTGATCGCCCGGATTACCAGGACATTGATTGGCAGGAGGGCTTCCTCTGGGGTCCAGCGACCTTGCGCCGACTGAACACCCCAGACTCCCCCCCAACCTGTAAGGCTGGCGTCCGTCGTGATCACTATCCAGTAAACTGGAAGAAATGACTTCCCGGCCATTAGAGCCGGTGCTGTCAGCCACCATACCAGGGACCTCCTGACTATGTGGCTCACTCGGATTTGATAATCTAGAGATGATGGACATCTGTTCCATCTGGACAGAACTTCCTTCTGTAACACTCGAGTGTGGTATTGAGCATATGGAACCGCCTCGAAGGAGGCTACCCTGAGGCCCAACACTCGCATGCAAAAAACGGAGTGACGACCAATTCCTGGAAGTCAGCTGCCGTACTGCAGCCCGGAGGGTCTGCAACTTCTCCACAGGGAGGAATACCTTTGCCTCTGAAGAATCCAGAATCAACCCCAGGTACCCTAGGCGTTGAGTGGGCACCAATACTGACTTTTGCGTGTTTAGTATCCAACCACAGTCTCGAAGAGTCTGACAGGTAATGGACACGCTTACCTCTAATTCTGAGCTTGAAGGGGCCTTCAGCAGAAGGTCGTATAAGTAGCCTGTGATAGCGATACCCCGCTGTCTTAGAAGTGCCAGAATCGGAGCGAGCACCTTGGTGAACGTCCTGGGTGCTGAGGCAAGGCCCAACGGGAGGGCCACAAACTGGTAGTGGTCCTTCCCGATAGCAAATCGCAGAAACCTCTGGTGTCTGGAGTATATGGGGACATGCAGGTATGCGTCCTTGATGTCCAAGGAGGCCAGAAAGTCCCCCGGATGGAGAGCCGTGACTACAGATCGAACCGACTCCATCCGAAAACTTTGTACCTTCACAAAGCAATTGAGGGCTCTGAGATCCAAGCTTGGACGAACCCCCTCCTTCTTCGGCACAATGAACAGATTTGAGTAAAAACCCCGTTCCAGTTCTGGAACTGGAATAACTACCCCGCGTTCCAGTAGACCCTGGACCGCCCCATACAGGGCCTCCCGACGGGTCGGTAGTAGCTGGAGATTGGAGGTGTTGAATCTGTCCGGTGGACAAGAGAGAAACTATCTTGTAGCCTGAGGAG
Source organism: Rana muscosa (assembly GCA_029206835.1). Classification (NCBI taxonomy): domain Eukaryota; kingdom Metazoa; phylum Chordata; class Amphibia; order Anura; family Ranidae; genus Rana; species Rana muscosa. Next base: position 310,618,346 of record CM055127.1, on the reverse strand, counting down.
ATTACTTCGCAAACCCACCTGTCGGAGATTAGTGCTGTCCACTGAGTCGCGAATTTGCGAAGACATCTCCCCACCCGAGAGCTGGGTGGGGGTGGACCTTCATGCGGACGCAAATTTGTCCGCAGGCTTATTGGGTATGCAGGACCAGGGACGCTTTTGTCCTTGGGCAGGCGCTTTATCGGCCTGGGGTCTTTTCCCTGTCGCCCTAGGGGGACGAAAAAACCACTTGTGTGCAGTAAAGGAGGGCCCTTGCCCTTGGCGTGGCCCCTTATCCTTGCTAATTTGGGGAAGCAAAGTGCTTTTACTTCCTGTGGCATCCTTGATGATGTCATCCAGAGAAGCCCCAAAAAGTCTGTCGCCCTTAAAAGGCAGATCCAACAGGGCTTTCTTGGAAGTCTGGTCCGCAGACCAGCCTTTTAGCCAGATCAGGCGGCGTATTGCTACTGCATAAACCGAAGTTTTAGACAGCAGGGGAATAGTATTCATGTCTGACTCGCAGACAAACCTAAGGCCCTGGACCAACAGGTCGGCCAATGTTATCTCATCAGGAGGAGCATCTCGCTCCTTAACCCCTGGAGTAGCAATCTTGCCCATTCAGTAAGTGTGTGAGACACTAGGGCCCCGCCAATGCCGGGCGTACTGCCGAGCCTACCACTGAGTATAGGTAGCAAGCAAGTGCTTCAGCCTTCTTATCCACAGGGTCCTTGAAAACAGGAGCCCCTTCTACAGGAATTGTGGTGGCTCTATTAAGTCTGGACACCGGAGGGTCCACTATAGGGGGGAGAGGTCCATTTCTTCAGAAAACTCTCCTCAAAAAGGGGTACCGTACCGCAAACCTCTTTGGGGCTGTAAAGACCCTCAGTGGGTTCTCCCATTCCTTGTATAAGAGTTTATCAAAAGACACACAAGGGAACACCTTAGCAGTGCGGGCAGGTCTATGAAACCCAAGTGGACCGGAGTCTCTGCTGCTTCTGCAGTATTTTCCAATTTTAGCATATCCCGCACTGCAGTAATAAGGTCAGATACCAAAGCCGTCTCGCGCACTGACCTGGACTTTGAGTCATCCTCACTGTCCGGTCACGGTCTGCAGTCTCTGATGCGTCAGAATCTGGGCCCCGAGCCGTAGCTGGACCTGGTTCTGCACCAGAATTACCCCCAGAAGCTTGCAGGGGATGGGGCGTTTACTACCCCCTGTATTCCCGTGTGCTGCTTCCACCCTGGCAGCAAACGCCTCTAGGATTGCAGTCATAGCGTTCATAGACACCTCAGGGGCACCAGCTGCTAAATCTGGTGTTTCAGGGGAGAAGACATCTGGCTCAGATGCCATGCTGACCACACGCTGACACTCACAGGGCTCCAGGCAAGATATCAATAGGCCACCCTCCTGTGCTGCAGAGAGGCCAGGTCACCCAGAGGACTCACCACCCTGGATAGGTACTGCTATGCTGCGCCTGTGACGCTGTCCCGCTGCTGCTGTGTCAGTCTGCTTCTTTTATCAGCACTTCCTGTGTGAATTTTCGCGCCAGTGTAATGCACCCTAGAGGCCGGAGGCTCTCGAAAAATGGTTGCCAAAAACGTCTGTATGGAAGATAATGTGGGCTCTAAGAAAATGGCCGCCAACAGAAGATAGAGGTCAAACAGCCATAGCCCACAAAAAGATGGCCGCCGAACGGCAATATCTGCATACAGGGTGGACAAACATGGCCGCCGATCAGCTGATAGGGGCCAGTGGGTGTGGCCGAACCACAGGAAGATGGCCGCCGGGCAGTCACAAGAGGCCAAACTTAGCATGGACCACCTCAAAATGGCCGCCGACAGCATGGAGGAGGAAGGACACAAACACAGGTAAGAAAAAATGACATTCCTTTTAAATGTTAGTTACAGCCAGCCCCGCTCCAGTGGGACCCCCTAGGTGACCCCCAGCACCCAGCATCCTTTAGCTAGAAGCCCAGGGAGGAGGGAAAGGCAGGGAGAGAGGGAAGAAAGGGGCCACAACCACTTACTTGATCTCTCCAGGAATGTACAGCTAAATCACCCAGCCGAGGTAGGGGAGTTTTACTTACCTATCCTGCATGTATTCTGCTGGAAGACATTCCAAACAGATCATCGTCCGCACACGGAAGGTGACTGTTGGCCAGGCATGCTGTGATTGGACCCAGAAGGGACGATCATATGTATGCCCTGGAGCATGACGCTCACCGGACAGGCTGCTGCGACTCGGCCGTAAGGTCAGCCGAAGCTGAGCGGTCCGATGCAAGCCTTGGAGCGAAAGCTCACCGGCCAGGCTGCTGCGACTCGGCCGTAAGGTCAGCCAAAGCTGAGCAGTCCGATGCAGGCCCTGGAGCGTAAGCTCACCGGCCACCCGTGGAGCGACGGGCATGTCGTGGAAAACCCAGCGCGTAGCTAGGGTCGGCACACGCTCGATGGCCGAAACTGGGGAGACTACAAGGATCGAGGATCCAGCCTGTCACCCAGTCGGCAGTTGATCGAAGATCGCAGGAAACAACAAATGTAGAAAAAAAAAATATATATATATATCTTTTTTCCCCGGACCAATGGGCCCGAAGGGAGCCATGTCCTACTCCTTGCTAGACAGAAAAAAACTGATCTGCGAAGATGCAGACTGAGAGGGTATACCCAGAGGGTCCGCCCCCTGGGCGGTACTGTAGAAGGTGTGATGCAACACTTTTTACAAGTTTTTCTGCCTAGTCACTCCTAATTAACGGATAATACCCACTTTGTCAATAGAGAAGCTGTGTCGGTCCATGGACGAAAGAGTAATACACTTTTTTTTAATTTTAATGCACTAAAACACACTATATTGCCCAAATGTTTGATGAAATAAAAAAGATGATCTTAGGCCGAGTACATAGATACCAAACATGACAAGCTTTAAAATTTCGCACAAACGCGCATTGGCGACAAACTATATAGCCTTTAAAAGCCTTTACAGGTTACGCCGTTAGATTTACAGAGGTCTACTGCTAAAATTACTGCCCTCGATATGACCTTCGCGGTGATACCTCACATGCATGGTGCAATTGCTGTTTACATATGACGCCAGACCGACGCTTGCGTTCGCCATTGGGCAAGAGCAGGACAGGGGTGCTTTTTATTTTTATTTTTATTTATTTTTATTATTAATTTTGCTTTTTTATTTTATTTTTAAACTGTTGCTTCCATATTTGAATTTTTTTTATCATTTTTATTGTTATCTCAGGGAATGTAAATTTCCCCTATGATAGCAATAGGTAGTGACAGGTACTCTTTTTTTGAAAAAAACTGGGGTCTATTGGACCCTAGATCTTTCCTCTGCCCTCAAAGCATCTGACCACACCAAGATCGGTGTGATAAAATGCTTTCCCAATTTCCCAATGGCACTTTTTATATCCGGGGGGGGGGGGGACATTCCCTCCCACTGCTTGTAAAAGCAGTCCAGAGGCTAATTAGCCACTACGATTGCTTTTTCATGAAAGCCGGCCGCTGGCTGAAAAGAATGATACCAAGATGATACCTAAACCCGCAAGCATCATTCTGGTATAAACATTCAAAGTCCAGCAACATACCAGTACGTTGCTGTCCTTGTTGGACATGTATTGTAATCTTTTTTTTTCATGCAGCCTGTTGGCTGAACGAAAAAAAAAGATTGATCAGTGGGTATGCCCACCATTAGAATACCTCCCTTCATCCACCCACTTCTAATGATGGGCATACATGCACCATTTATATATGCCGAAGCATGGGGGCATCTTCCCGCAAAAGTTATGCCGCGTACACATGGTCAGACTTTTCCACGGGCAAGCCGGAATTTCGACCGTATGTATGCGGCATTAGGAGCAAAATCGCTCCTCTGCCCCTGCTGCCCCAATGCTTCGGCATATATGCTTTTTTTTTTTTTTTTTAACTGTGGTGGTGAAATCACCTCCTACAGCACTGGAGTCGCAGGGATCAGGCCTGTCTCTGCGAACGCTGCAGTTATGTGTGTTGTGTTTTGCAAGTGACAGTGATCGATCGATACTGCACTTGGGTGGTCTGGGCTGGACGGAGGGGCAAAACGCAGGTGCTAGCAGGTATCTGGGCTGATTCCACTAGCACTGCGTTTTTGGGAACCCTAAACTGCTGGGGACGCTAGTATAGATCTGATCAGATCAGATATTGATCTGTTCAGATACTATACCACTAAGGGGGGTGTATGCTTCACGTGTGGGTGTTAGCGCTACTGGCACTAACCTGACGCTGCCTGGGGTGTGACGCAGACCCTCTCTGACGCTAAAACCTAATTGATATCACCCGCCGGGCGATCAGGGGGTTAAACCTTTATTGGGTTATATACGGCGGGTGCCCTGACACTATAAAAAGCAAACTAACTAACCAGCGTCACCCGTAACACTTATATGGTGATTACTGGTGAAAGGGTTAACTAGAGGCAATTAGGGGGTTAAAACCTTTATTAGGTAATATATGGGGGTACCTGACGCTATATAAAAACCTGACGGCGAACCTAAAAAAAATTACTGGCTACCGATCGGCATCACAGACACTAAGACAGCGATCAGAAAAACGATTGCTTAACGACAGTGGTGATAGGGGGTAAAAGGGTTACCTGGGGGGCGATCAAGGGGGTTAAACCTTTATTAGGTAATATATGGGGGTACCCGAAGCTATAAAAACCTGCGGCGAGCCTAAAAAAAATTACTGGCTACCGATCGGCATCACCGACGCTAAGACAGCGATCAGAAAAACGATCGCTTAGCGACAGTGATGATAGGGGGTGAAAGGGTTACCTGGGGGGCGATCAAGGGGGTTAAACCTTTATTAGGTAATATATGGGGGTACCCGACGCTATAAAAACCTGCGGCGAACCTAAAAAAAAATAACTGGCTACCGATCGGCATCACCGACGCTAAGACAGCGATCAGAAAAATGATCGCTTAGCGACAGTGGTGATAGGGGGTGAAAGGGTTATCTGGGGGGCGATCAGGGGGTTAAACCTTTATTTGGGGGTGGTTAGGGGGCTACACTGGACCTAAAACTAACTTTAGTGACACTTTTACAGTCACAAATGTCACGGATTGCAGTGATCAGTAAATAAATGGTCACTGCAATGTGACACTGTGACTGGGGGCTGAGGGGTGATCTGGGGTGTCTGGGGGGACCTGGGGGGGCGATTTATGTGCCTATGTGTCCTGGTGTCAGTGTAGTATTTTGTGCACTAACCTGCATCTTCTCTTGTGCGGCGCTCGGTATATGTGAGCGCCACAGGAGAGATGACATCACTTCCTCTGCCTGAGTTTACATTACACAGGCAGGGGAAGGATTCGATTCGCTGGGAGCGATCGAGAGGGGGTGTCCGGAATCGAACGGCCGTCCCCTCTTCCTGGATCGCTCCCGAAAACTTAACGGAAAACTTAACGGCAGCTCACTGTAAAGAAGGGGGGTCTGTGCAGTTGGTTTTGCACAGAGCAGCCTGGATCCTCATCTTCTCTGGTCCCGCTTTGCTGCTCCTGGCCCCTCCCTCCTGTCGAGCCAGTAAATTGCTATGGGGCACCTGTGCCGAGTCACAGCTCTGTGTGTCCATTCAGACACAAAGCCCCAACCTGGCACCACCACCTCTCTCTCCTGATTGGCTAACTGGCAAAAAATAAAAAATAAAATAACAAACAAAACAAATTAAAATGAGAAAAAGATCTATAAAGCCAAATTCTGTAGTTTAGCTCCATTGGTCTAACTTTGACAAAATTAAGGATGATTATATCATACCTGTGAAAGCTCTAAATCACTATAGTGTCCCTCTTCATAGTAACCACAGGGGGGTGCTTGCCTGGCACTGCTGTCATTCACAGAACACATTTTTTCCAATGTATACAAGGCATTTTCCAGTTGGATGAGGTCAAGTGGAAGTAGGGAGGCGATGTCATGACCTTCACCTTGTCCATTGAGAAAACACCGTGTGCAAGAACAAGGCATTCTGTGAATGGCAGAAGTGTCAAGTGAGCAACTCCTTGTGGTTAATATGCAGAAGGCCAATCACTCAGCACTGGACCCGGAAGACTGCTTCGATCACTGTAGTAGTGGTTACTACAGTGATTTGCAGCTGTCACAATGATTTCCCCGGTATGATATATAGTACCTTGCAAAAATATTCACCCCCCTTGGCTTTTTAACTATTTTGTTACATTACAGCCTTTAGTTTAATGTTTTTTTGTTTTTTTTTTAAATCTGAATTATATGTGATGGATCAGAACACAATCGTCTAAGTTGGTGAAGTAAAATTAGAAAAATATATACATAAAACAATTTTTCAGAGATAACAAGCTGATAATTGGCATGTGCGTATGTATTCACCCCCTTTGTTATGAAGCCCATAAAAAGCTCTGGTGCGGGGGGCGTGGCTAGCCGACAGAACGGATGGCAGCTCACTGACCTAGCTCCTCTTCAACCTCGGCCGTTAGGGGACTTCACAGTGACAAACAGCCTAGTTTCTCGATACAATCGAGAGTACTCAGTGCGGGCACCTTCCCTGATGCCATCTCGAAAGAAGGAGCGGGGCAAACTAGGGAAGATGACGGACTTCTTTGTGCTGCCGCGCCGTCTCCACAGCCAAGATGGCGCCGGCGGCCATACAACAGACACATGCGGCTCTCATCAGCAGTCTGGAAAAACTCACAAAGCCGACCGAGGCTGCATCAACAACAACAGCAAGCAGGGGCATTCACACCACCCTCCTCCTCCATCAGCTTCCTCCAGCCCAGCAAAGAGCAAGCAGAGGACATCAGCAGTGCCGACTGACACAGAGGAGGTAAGCTGTTTTGAATCATCCCTAGATGACACCAGGGAGTTGCAAGTCTCCATTACTGACTTTCCTAAGTTAAACCAACCAGTCATGGACACAACCCGTAAAGATATGATGGTGTCTCTCCACTCCACTCTGCACGCTGACATAATGACTATTACGCAACAAGAGGTGTCTGCAGTAACTAACAGAGTGTCACATATAGAATCCAAAATGGGTGAATTTGCAGCCACATTCAATGAAATGGTTGATGCCCACAACGATAGAGATGATGAGATAATGTAAATCAATACCAAATTAGCAAATTTGGAAGATAGGCAAGACAAAACAATATCAAAATCCGAGGGATACCTGAATCAGTTAAACCCCCCGAACTGAAAAATTACTTCATCAACCTCCTAAAAGCAGCACTTCCAGATGTACCGCTAGAGGACCTATTTATTGATCACATTCACCAACTACCGAGGCCTAAAAACATCCCCTCATATCTACCTAGGGACACTATTGCCCGGGTTCACTTTTACCATATAAAAGATCAATTTATGATGATTGCAAGACACTGGGATGATCTACCCCCAGAACTGCAAGATTTGTCCTATCTTGCGGATTTCTCAGCATTTACAATGCAACAACACCGGCAATTGGCCACAATCACCAAACCACTGAATAATCACCACATTCCCTATCACTGGCTTTATCCCTCCAAATTGCAAATCACCAAGGGCGGCAACACGTATGTGATCGCCAGCGTCAAGGAAGGCCTCCGACTCATGAGAGCCTGGCAACTCCTAGACCCAAACAACACTGAGGAGGATGCACCTCATTCACCTCAGTCATCCCGGGCTAATTCCGACGTGGAAATAATTACTTTTCCACGTCTAACCATTATTTCCCCTAGTGGCCCAAGAATATGCGACACAGTTCCTTTTCTTGTGTTCCCGCAAGTTTGAGCTTGTTTTTATGACTTTGACTGTTTATTTTTGTTCTTTTTGTTTTTTTCTGTTTTTGTTCACCCTAAAAGGACTTTTATCAGTCGAACCTCTATATTGGTCAGTAGGGAAGCTTGAGGCAGCTTTCTCCAGCTCTACATATCTACTCACTTTCAGAACAAAGGAGACCGAGTCATCACCAGGTAAAAAAGACCACACCGGTCTATATTCAATCCAAAGTACAGTACATATTTTTCATATCTCCAAGATTGCATTCAACATTTCATCCTTAAATGTCAAAGGACTAAACAGTCCCCACAAGAGACAAATGGCCTGGAAAGAAGCAACCAGGCTCAAAAGTGATATTATATGTTTCCAAGAGAAAGGAGTTGTGATTGCCATCAGAGACTCCATTCCATGTACTCAAGTCAAAACCTACCTGGATGCATCTGGTAAGTACATCATTCTGGTGTGCGAGATCTTTAAAATAAAATACACGTTGGTGAACCTGTACCTCCCAAATACAAATCAATTACGTTTCTTAAAGAAGATATGGCAAAAGGTGGTATCCTTAAAACAAGGCCATGTGATCTTATGTGGGGACTTTAATGAAATCCCTGATAAAGAATTGGACCTTTCCAACCCCACACATTCTCAATCAAGAAGGGCGACTTTGGCTCAGTTTATAGCATCCATAGGATTATTTGATGTGTGGAGAAGCCAGCATTCCACAGAAAGAGACACTACATTTTACTCTAATGTGCATCATACGTATTCACGTATAGACTTATTTCTAGTAGATAAATTCATGTTGCAAAAGATTGTCAATCTGATATCCATGTAATAACTTGGTCCGATCATGCTCCTACCTCCATTAGTGTGGGGGATCGCTGTACTGAAACAAGGGCAAACAGGTGGCGTAATGACAAGTTCACTCTTTCGCAACCTGAGAACTTGAAACAAATTAGAGAAGCTCTGAAAGAGTTTTTTGAAATGCCCCATCAGTCGGTGATCCCTTCACACTCTGGAACACACACAAGGTGTATATAAGGGGTCTACTCATACAAATGAGTACTAAACTTAAGAGGCAGCAGGCAAAACGGCTCAATGACCTGTTGACTAAAATTCAAGACCTTGAACTTCTCAACAAACAAAAAACTACACAAAAAATTAGAGACTCACTTTACTTTACCAGACAGGAACTTCAAACACATCTGATTTCCCAACAGGAAAACTGTTTCCGCAATTTAAAAGCCAATACTTACCGATGTGGCAACAAAGCGGGGAAACTGCTGGCGAATCAGTTGAAAGACAAAGTAGCCAAACAAAAAATCCAGCACATGATCAGTCCTAAAACAGGGAAAACAGTGTCTAACCCTGCAAGAAATTGCAGACGCCTTTAGCAACTATTATGAAGCATTGTACAACCTCAAAGACGATCCAGACACCCACCAACCATCAGACGACATGATAAAAGATTCCCTTGTATCAGTTAACTTACCCACACTATCTCAACCAGAGCTTCACTCGCTTAATCTACCATTCACAGTATCCGAAATAGGTAAAACGATCAGAAGTATGCCACACAATAAGTCACCAGATCCTGACGGATATTCATCTGAACACTACCAATTGTTTCAAAATGAGCTGTCCCCATTCCTGAAACAGGTCTTTGATGCCACAATGTCCAAAGCTTCCTTTCCACCAGAAATGCTGACTGCTACTATAGTTACTTTACCTAAACCGGGTAAGGACCCCTCAGCACCAAAAAACTTCTGACCCATATCTTTATTGAATGTTGACATTAAATTGTATGCCAAACTACTTGCTAATAGATTATCGATTTTACTACCGAAACTTGTCAACCAGTACCAGGTAGGGTTTGTGTCTGGCCGCCAGGCAAATGATGCAAATAGGAGAATGGTAAACATTATATATGTTTCTGAAAAAACTCCAAGGCCTTCTCTGCTTCTCACTTTGGACGCAGAGAAGGCCTTTGATAGAGTGCATTGGGGATATCTGACTGGGGTCCTGGAGAAGTTTGGTCTGAGAGGCCCAATACAAAAGGCAATCTTAGCACTATATTCCTCTCCATCTCCATATGTGTACATGGAAGTTATGTTCTCCAGGAACTTCCAAATGGGTTGCCCCCTGTCCCCACTGATTCTCGCCTTGGTCATGGAACCCCTGGCGGAAAAGATTAGAACTCACCCATTGATTCAAGGTATTTCATCCCAGGGCAAACATCATAAAATTTCACTATTCACAGATGATGTCATTTTGACACTATCTGACCCATATACTTCCCTCACCACAGCCCATGACACTCTTCTCTTATTTAGCTTACTATAAAGGTCAACGCTTCAAAATCAAGTATCTTAGGTATAGCGATAGATAAAGCCACTAAATTAACCCTTCAACGAGACTTGCCATACCCATGGTCCACCAACTCTATAACATATTTGGGCATTCAGTTAACAGCTCCTGTCTCCAACCTCTACAAGACCAATTATATCCCATTAGTCACTGAATTTCAAAGGGAAATATCCAGGATTCAGAAACATTACATCTCTTGGGCGGGTCGCCTAGCGGCTTACAAAATGCTACTATTACCAAAAATTACTTATTACTTTAGAGCACTCCAAATTCATCGTTCATCATCTTTTTTTACCACCATGCAGAATCAATTGTCCAAATTTGTGTGGGCCGGCGGTAGAGCTAGATTTCCACCAATAGTACAGAGGAAACACAAAGCAGTAGGAGGATTGGGCATTCCAGGATTATTATATGGTGGCAAACTTGGAACAGCTTAAAGGCTGGTTTGACCAGGATTTCACTAAATCTTGGTGCCAACTAGAACTTGCATGGCTGGCTCCCAACTCTCCACTGTCTCTTCTCATTGCTCACAACTTGCCACACACAAATATCCCAATAGACCACCCCACAATACAAGCATCGATGAATGCATGGACATATTTAAGAGAGGTAACACACCCAACACTACTCTCTACTAACATTCCCATCCCATTGGACACCATCCACTGGTTAGTCCCGAACATAACCCTAACTCCATGGCTGAGAAAGGGCATCCACCATTTAAGAGATCTTCTGGAGAATGACAATAGGATGTCATTTTCGGACATTCAAACTAGGTTTTCTATACCTACCACAGAGTTCTTGACATATAGCCAAATCTCTTCACTTTATCAGAAACTGAACACAATGTACATACTAATCCCCACAAAGATATGGGAACATCTAAATTCTTCTAACCCAAAAATGAAAAGAATATCCTTGATATACGATATCCTCAACTCCAAGTCTGCCTTTGTCAAATTCAACCCACTAATCAAATGGGAAAAAGAGCTGGGTAGGTTTTCTCAGACAAACAATGGCTTTCAGCTATTAAAAACAACCACCAATTTTCTAGATTTTTGAATTATGCAGAGCTAGCACAACAACTTCTAACAAGATGGCATTTTACCCCATATATAGTTGCTAAATGTTCTGACGCTAACTCAAATCTCTGCTGGAGGGGATGCAGACGGTGGGGACGCTAACTCATATGGTGTGGGCATGTCCTCACCTTCGCAGCTTCTGGTCAGAGGCGATCAAGCTAATTGCGAAGGTCACGGGGGTCTTTGTATGCCCCGCTATTGAAAATTCTATACGGAGTATTGACATGTCGGAATATCCAATATTGGTTAGATCTATAGCAATGCATATAATTTTTGCTGCAAGATTTCTATTGATGAGCAAATGGAAAACGAATGAGATACCCAGCTTGAGAGAACTTACCACAAAAGTTAATGCTGTGGCGGACCAGGCAAGGGCGGCATTAATCAGAGAGGCAGCACAGAGACCTGAGGTAACCCTGGAGGAGCTGCAGAGTTCCACAGCAGAGACTGGAGTATCTGTACATAGGACAACAATAAGCCGTGGAGCTAAAGGATTCTGACGTCACCACACTTCAGCTGGCTGGCGTGAGTCGCAGCTGACTGTTTGTTTTATTCATGGAGTTTGTTATACTGCTTTAGCAAACAAACGGCACTTTGTCTTTTATCTTCGGATGTCAGCTATCAATAAAAAGTTTCCTTTTATATGAAACTTGTTGCACCATTAAGTTTTTTATTATTTTTTTCCCCAACCAATTCCTTAAATGTGTGAGTGGTGATATATGGTTTCTATACCCTGGAAAGACTTCATCGGCCGCATTCTTATGGAAGGAGGAACTTGGAGGATGATCTTTGGAGTGAATCCTATGTGTTGAGCTCGTATGACCTTTGTCACGGGGGTCCATCCATTTTGGTAAGGAGACATCTGTTATCTGATGAGCATTGTTCCTTACTTGCTGGAAGGAAAATTTCAAGAAGATTTGTTTCTCTTCAATCTTTAAATTTTTCATTTTTTGTACTGCTTCTTTTCCACTGCTCCTATGGACTTTTGTGAACATTTAATTTTACACTAAATTGTCAGACTTTTTTGTCTGGTATTATTTATATTTATGTGCTTGTGTATATTTTGGTACACTTTATCTCAAAGGTGTTTATTCACTTATTCACTTTTTCACATCATATGTCATTTGTGACATATTGTCTTATACATTTCATTGTTTCAGTTAAGGATGCACATTATATTCACATTCAACATTTCATTGTAGTTTATATTCTAACTATTAATAATTGCAGCTCCACCACTTTTTTTCACCCATAGGGAATTTTTTCCCTCCATTTAGGATTTTGTTCCTGCCCATTCTCACCATTTTTCACTTGGATGTGATTTCAGGTGTTCCCTTTTTTTTGGGGGGTAGCGCAGATATTTCCACATTACACAATAAGCCGTACGTGCCATAGTGTTGGACTTTATGGCAGAGTGGCCAGAAGAAAGACATTCAGCAAAAACAAAATGTCACGTTTTGCGTTTGCGAAAAGGCATGTGGGAGACTCCCAAAATGTATGGAGGAATGTACTCTGGTCTGATGAGACTAAAATGTAACTTTTTGGCCAAAGAAAATGCCATGTCTGGCGCATACCCAACACATCACATCACTCAAAGAACACTATCCCCACAGTGAAACATGGTGGTGGCAGCATCATGCTGTGGGGATGTTTTTCAGCAGTCAGGACTGGGAAACTGGTCAGAGTTGAGGGAAAGATGGATGGTGCTAAATACAGGGATATTCTTGAGCAAAACCTGTACCACTCTGTGTGTGATTTGAGGCTAGTACGGAGGTTCACCTTCCAGCAGGACAATGACCCCAAACACACTGCTAAAGCAAACCATCCAACCTGAAGGAGCTGGAGAAATGGGCAAAAATCCCAGTGGTAATATGTGGCAAGCTCATGTAGACTTATCCAAAGCGACTTGGAGCTGTGATAGCCGCAAAAGGTGGCTCTACAATGTATTGACTTTAGGGGGGGGAGGGGGGTGAATAGTTATGCACATTGACTTTTTCTGTTATTTTGTCCTATTTGTTGTTTGCTTCCCAATAATAAAAAAAAAAAAGTCTTCAAAGTTGTGGGCATGTTCTGTAAATTAAATAATGCCAATCCTCAATCCATGTTAATTCCAGGTTGTGAGGCAACCACACACAAAAAATGCCAAGGGGGTGAATACTTTTGCAAGGCACTGTATGCATAATTGTAAAAAAATGCAGCGCCTAAAATGTAAAAAGTATGTAGTAAATTTAACACCTAAACTTCAGCTTTAATGGCAAAAAAAAAATATTAAAAATCAGCAGATCAATAATAGCTAAAGGGGGGAAAAGGAGCTTATTATGGCTAATTAGTGTTGTCTAAAGTTCAATACAGGATTAAATAGAAATACATGTTATTTATATATTTGGAGGAGGTGTGTTTGTAAAGGCCCAAAGTAACACACACTTAGCGCCAGTTCAATCCTGTTGTATTAGCAGCAGCAGATATATATATAGATATATATATATATATTAAAATATGATAAAATATTTTTCACAAAATACTTTAAAATTAAAAGCAGCTGTTTAAAAAATATAAACAAACAATGAAAAAAAGTGTGGTAAACAATAGAACAGAAATGATATCTGAATCGTTGATACACACAAAACAGCGCTAAAAATTAAAAACTAAAAATTAGACCCGTGGAAGAACCACTGAAAAAAGTCCAAACGTAGTCATGTGACAAACAGCCAGTCCAGAGAAATGAGGTGAGTATCAACAATGATCCATGTGAGCACCTTCCACCACCAAGGACATCAATTGCAATCCACCGCGTGACAAATAATCCCCCTAGGGGTTCAAACTCACCAGAAGCATAATAAATATGGGCCTTAAGTGAAAATGGTACATCAGCTACTCTGTTGTGGCTCGTCACTTCTCAGCGGGGTAAACCAGTGAAATGGGCTCCAATGCAGGTCAGAAAATAACAGAAAATAGCAAACCAATAGTGTAATCCTGTTTATTAAAAGACCCGTTTCCCGTACATCAGGAGACCCCATTAATCTAACTACGTACAATAACAAGCAGAAACATTAGCATAAGAATGGCCCCAGAGGGCGCTATCACCATATCCAGCCGTCACACGGAGCATGTGTGTGATCCTGCAGACACTTCCGAATGGACGCAATGGACGGTGGAGCGCAATCGTCACTTCCGGGTCGCGTGTTGTCGTGGTTATGAACTGACGCGTTTCGTCATCTGACTTCAACAGAGGGCGTAACGTGACGACGCACACGCAAGCTTTAAATTACCATGCCCATAGAGCAATCTCCAATCAGCGTCCTCGGCAACAGATGACAGGCGCTGAACTCTGTCGCCTGATTGGACGCTGACGGTGCATAGCTCAAACATAGAGCACGGAGGTAAACAGAAAATATAAAATACAAGGTAACGATGTGTTTTAATAGAGGAACACAAACAGATAAAAATCATACTGAATATCCCACCTAAAAACAACTAAAATATAGAGTGATAAAAGTGATACGTTAATAAACAGAGAACAGCATCACTAACAGTGACCATATGACTGTCGATCAGCTGACATTGCATATGAGAGAAAGCAGACAAGGACACATACTGTGGGGAACGATCTATGTTCTGTTGAGAACAAGAAGGAAATAATTGTAGATTAATTGTACTGTGTACTATGTGACTAGCAATGTCAGAAGAGATTGGAAAACGCTTAATAAAACACAGTCTCCATAATGACATGCAGTAAAATGAATGTAAAATCCAGGGGCTATTTCAGCCTATAGTAATATATCAATACAAATAGCTAAAACTTAACTATATGTCACCCTCAACAGATATATAAATCTGATTGTAGGCGACCAATATAAATACTTTAATAGAAGAATAAAAAGACTAAATTACGACCAATTAATAAAAGCTGCTAAAAGTATGATCAGGAGATTAAACTACATATAAAAGACATAAAATAAATGTGTAAAAATATGTCTTTAAAATAACAATAATTCATGTATACATTAGGGCTGTAGGTGGAGAGAGACATTGGGTATGTACATAAAACATGATGTTGCCTGGTTAAAACAACTGGAATAGATGGATCAATAATCACTAATAAAACAGTTTATATCCAGGTCAACATTTAACCCTTTCGGTGATAATGTATCAATCAAGAAAATCCACTGGGTTTCACGTTTGGAGAGTTCTCGTACAAGATTTGAACCTCTCTAAAAGGGCTTGAGGTGATCAATGCCCCAAAATTTTAACCCCATAGGGTCTTGGTTGTGGTGGAGCTTAAAATGCAGTGACACGTTATAGTCTTTAAAACCTATTTTAATATTGGCTATATGCTCGGCAATACGGATCCACAGGAGTCTCTTAGTCCGGCCAATATAGATTAGACCACATGGACATTGCAGAGCATACACTACATAAGCAGTATTGCAAATGATAAATTATTTTATCCTGAACTCCTTATGATTAGAAGTAGATATAAATCTACCCAGTGCTCTTATTGGTGTTCTAACCTCTCTGCATGCCCTACATTTTCTGCATGAGTAAAAGCCATCCTGGTCCCAGAAGGAAGGGGGTCTGGATGGAGGGTCAATAACTTTTTTTACTATCTTGTCAGCATAATTGGGTGATCTTCTATATATGAAACCAGGATTATTTGGTAATGATAGTTTCAATGTCCTGTCCATTAATAATACATGCCAATGGTTAGTGAAAATGGTTTCAACCTCCTTTAATTGAGAATGAAAACCAGACACAAAACTCTATTCCTGGTTATTAGTGTTGGGTACCTGGATGGATTCAGTCAGAATATCAACTCTTGGAACTAGGGCGATTTCTTCAATGATCAGGTCTAAAATTCCTTCATGGTAACCCTTTTCCACAAATTTTTTCTTGATTATCAAGGCCTGTGTCTGGTAGTCTTCAGTTTCTGTGCAGTTTCTTCTTATTCTGGTCAATTGGCCCTTAGGTCAATTGGCCCTTAGGTCGCCTACAATCAGATTTATATATCTGTTGAGGGTGACATATAGTTGAGTTTAGCTATTTGTATTGATATATTACTATAGGCTGAAATAGCCCCTGGATTTTACATTCATTTTACTGCATGTCATTATGGAGACTGTGTTTTATTAAGCGTTTTCCAATCTCTTCTGACATTGCTAGTCACATAGTACACAGTACAATTAATCTACAATTATTTCCTTCTTGTTCTCAACAGAACATAGATCGTTCCCCACAGTGTGTGTCCTTGTCTGCTTTCTCTCATATGCAATGTCAGCTGATCGACAGTCATATGGTCACTGTTAGTGATGCTGTTCTCTGTTTATTAACGTATCACTTTTATCACTCTATATTTTAGTTCTTTTTAGGTGGGATATTCAGTATGATTTTTATCTGTGTTCCTCTATTAAAACACATCGTTACCTTGTATTTTATATTTGCTGTTTACCTCCGTGCTCTATGTTTGAGCTATGCACCGTCAGCGTCCAATCAGGTGACAGAGTTCAGCGCCTGTCATCTGTTGCCGAGGACGCTGATTGGAGATTGCTGTATGGGCATGGTAATTTAAAGCTCGCGTGTGCGTCGTCACCTTATGCCCTCTGTTGAAGTCAGATGAAACGCGTCAGTGCGTAACCACGACAACACGCGACCCGGAAGTGACGATTGCGCTCCAAGGCTGCGCTCCACCGTCCATTGCGTCCATTCGGAAGTGTCTGCAGGATCACACACACGCTCCGTGTGACGGCTGGATATGGTGATAGCGCCCTCTGGGGCCATTCTTATGCTAATTTTTTTGCTTGTTATTGTACGTAGTTAGATTAATGGGGTCTCCTGATGTACGGGAAACGGGTCTTTTAATAAACAGGATTACACTATTGGTTTGCTATTTTCTGTTATTTTCTGACCTGCATTGGAGCCCATTTCACTGGTGGACCCCGCTGAGAAGTGACGAGCCACAACAGAGTAGCTGATGTACCATTTTCACTTAAGGCCCATATTTATTATGCTTCTGGTGAGTTTGAACCCCTAGGGGGATTATTCGTCACGCGGTGGATTGCAATTGATGTCCTTGGTGGTGGAAGGTGCTCACATGGATCATTGTTGATACTCACCTCATTTCTCTTGACTGGCTGTTTGTCACATGACTACGTTTGGACTTTTTTCAGTGGTTCTTCCACGGGTCTAATTTTTAGTTTTTAATTTTTAGCGCTGTTTTGTGTATATCAACAATTCAGATATCATTTCTGTTCTATTGTTTACCACACTTTTTTTCATTATTTATATATTTATTTTACTTCTAAGGTCACTTTGATATAATATGTACTTTTTCACATGAATTGTATTTTTATATGAATGAAATAGTAAATGCAATATGTTGATACATTGTATTTACTAATTGACACTTGTAAACTATCAGCAAGTGTCATTTAAAAAAACTAAAAAAAAAACTCATAAGGGAAACACCATTGCTAGACTCCAATGGGTAGCTAGATATGTGTGTATGAATCCGCGCAGTGGACAAATAAGTCAGCAGGTTCCGAAATGTAAAAAACTCTATACGAAAGTGAATCAACAATCCAGCAGCCTCTACGTATTGCTATCACCTGAGTGAAGCAAAGGAGTAAATGGGGTTAAAAAGTAGGAGTGGCGCTAGTCTGATAAAACCCTGATGTGAATAAATATGTATGTGTGACACTTAAAAAAGAAAATGAAAGGGGGGCGGAGCTAGCCGGAGACTGAGGAGGACATGCTGTAGCTGAGCTCCGGTACCAGCGGCACTTCAACGGCTTGAAACGGACGATCCAGGCACCAATAAGCTGCCCAAATACAGCGTTTCAGCTCCCGCTGACCCGACAAACCGTTATACAACATGACAAGACGCAAGAAGGAGGGGAACCGGCCGACCAAACTCACGGCGTTCTTCTCTATGGGGCCTAAGCAAGATGGCGCCGGCTCATCCTCCACACCTGTACAAAACTCTTCCCAGCGCTCGTCTCAGAAGGGCATGAGCATGAAAAGAAGCAGCCCACCGAGGAACCCACACTCCCCACTAGCTACCCCTTCATCTGGGAGCCCGGAAAAGGCGAGATGCCGGCTGGATGCAGCGGATGCTGGACATGAGGTGAGCTCTCCCATAGATTCAGGGGATGAAACCAGAGACTTACCAGACTCCATTGACACATTCCCCACAAACGATAAACCTGTCTTAGATACAGTTTTGAAAGAGATGTTGGTGTCTCTCAGGAGCTCACTCCAGTCAGACATGGTATCATGCGTACACAAGTTTGGCACAGAACTGAGACATGTGGCTGAAAGGGTCTCTCACATAGAGAACAAGATGGAGGAGTATGCTTCCACTATCAATGACCTGGTTGATGCTAGTGAGAAGTCAGAGGATGATATGGAGTCAGTGAAAGCTAAGATGGCAGAAATGGAAGATAGATCCAGAAGGAATAATGTGAAGATAAGAGGGATCCCTGAATCAGTTAAAAATCAGGAGCTGCGTAGCTATGCTGCACAACTGTTCGCTGCAGTTTTGCCAGACCTGTCTGCTCTGGACTTCACTGTGGATAGGATACATAGGCTCCCGAAGCCTACATACCTCTCTGATGCTATACCTAGGGATGTGATCCTTAGATTACATTTTTATCACACCAAAGAACAACTGATGGCAGTGTCGCGTCAGAAAGGACAGATCCCGGCTCCTTACTCTGACCTCCAGTTCTATGCGGATTTATCGCAGTACACGCTCCAAAAACGCAGAAATCTCAATACGATCACGAAGGCCCTCAGAAATCACAAACTGACCTATAAATGGGGCTTCCCGACCAAGCTGATAGTCACAAAAGATGACAAGGACTATATTGTGGACTCCCTGGCCAAAGGAGTGTCACTGCTACACTCCTGGGGAATTGTCCCTGATAATCAACCACAACCTCAGCGGGGACCCCCACCCACATCAAAAAACCTAGAACCTGAATGGCGCACTGTTGACCGCAGAAATGCTCGTTCTCACAACTAAACTGGATTGCACTCTGAAGATTGCATAGAGTGCCTGTTGGAATGGATCGGATTCCTGTTCCGAACTTTCTTCTTTTCCCCACCTACCGCTTGAGTGATAATGAGTCACACACTTATGCACTCTGTTACTTGGCCAGTTGCCATTGTTATTTTTTTTTCTCTTTTTCATGTTTCTCTTGAAATAACTCTCTTTTGCCCTAATAGCCTGAAGTACGGCCTCACATACCTCGCTGAAAGAACATTAACCGAGTATGAGCACGAAAGACCTATCTCGAGCAGAGCACCTGCAGGAATTAACCAGCGGCTCCCACCATCTGTAAGTAACTTTATTACCCGCACATGGCGGTACAGTTTATGTCTCTGAATACAAAGGGTCTTAATCACCCTGCCAAGCGGAGATCTCTGTGGAAGGAGGCCTTGCATCAACATTGTGACATTTTGTGTGTCCAGGAGACTCACTTTTTGCACACATCCCCAGTTTCCCCACGTCTATCAAGCTAATGCGCCCTCAAAGACAAGGGGAGTGATGATAGCAATAAGAGACACAGTCACTTTCCATCTACATGAAGCTATATGCGATCCTCAGGGACGTTTCATAATATTGATATGTGACATTAATTCTGTCACCTACACAGTGGCGAATATATATGCACCGAATGTGAGACAAATCAAATTTTTTCACAGGATTGTGAAAAAAGTAAGAAAAGTGCAGAGGGGAGGGGTGATTATATGTGGGGACTTCAACATCACACCTGACCCGGATGTAGACTCCACCTCTTCACCAAAGAGGCGGCCCCAATCTCTGTTGAAGTCCCTACAGAACCATAACCTATATGACTCTTGGAGATGCTTAAACGCAAACGAAAGAGATTATACCTTTTTCTCTAATTGTCATGGGTCCTATAGTAGAATTGACTTATTTTTGGTTGACAGATGGGTACTGATGAAATGTAAGTCGGTTAAAATCAATTGTATCACATGGTCGGACCATGCCTCGATATGCTTAACAATAGGGAACCCTTCCTCTCAAAAATCCACTTATCTATGGAGAGCCAATCATCGCCTACTGCAGGAAGGTCCGATCAGGTCATACATCCAGGTAAAACTGAGTGAATACTTTGACGTAAATCAAGGTTCAGTGACAAACCCTTTTATTCTATGGAACGCACACAAGGCGGTGATGAGGGGGGTGATGATGCAGCAGGGGGCGAGATACAAGAGGGAAATGCAGCAGCAAATCGTACAACTGATATCCAAAATTGAAGACATAGATAGACGAAACAAAGCTAATCCATCCCACATATTGTCTGACCAAGTAACACAACTTCGCACAGAACTACGACTAAAATTCCTTGACGATTTTGAAAAGACCTCTAGGAGGTTGAAACTGGCATACTATACCAGCGGAAATAGAGCAGGCAAATTGCTTGCCAACAAACTGAAGGGTCACAGAACTAGAACCCAAATCTCCCATATTCTACAACCAAAAACGCAGGTCAAGCAAACTCACCCCCAAGCAATAGCTGACGCATTTAGCCAATACTATAGCTCATTATATAACCTAAAAGACGATCTTGACACACCACAACCGACAAAAGAGGCTATCGACACATTCTTAGACAAACTCAATTTCCCCAAACTTACACAGGAACACCTCCAGAGCCTTAACTCTCCCATATCGGAACTAGAGGTGAAACAGACGATCCAGGCTCTCCCCGCTAACAAATCGCCCGGCCCAGATGGTTTTACAGGGGAATACTACAAGACGTTTCAGGACATTCTTTGCCCACATCTCACCAAAACATTCAATTTAGCTGCTGCATCTTCCTCTTTCCCTCCTGAAATGCTAACTGCTACAATCATAGCTTTGCCTAAACCAGGGAAATCTCCAGATGTGCCACAAAACTTTAGACCAATATCATTACTGAATAATGATGTCAAGATATATGCCAAACTTATAGCTACTAGATTGGTGGATATCCTACCTGACATCGTGGATATGGACCAGTCTGGATTCATTAAGGGGAGACAAACAGCTGATGCCACTAGACGTCTGGTGAACCTAATACACATTGCTAAGAGGAGGGGAACGCCTTCTCTGCTCCTCTCGCTGGATGCGGAGAAGGCGTTCGATAGAATTCATTGGGGATACCTTACAGAGGTGCTGAGCAGGTTTGGTTTTGGGGGCCTCATACTTTCTGCAATAAAGGCGTTATACACACTTCCTTCAGCTCAGGTTTACATTGCAGGTGCTCTGTCAACTCCCTTTGACATAACAAATGGCACGCGCCAAGGGTGCCCATTATCGCCGCTCATTTTTAACTTGTTGATGGAACCTCTGGCCATGTACGTGAGAGAACACCCCCGAATAGCAGGTTTGCAAGTGGGTAACAGGAAACATGTCATTAGTTTATTTGCCGACGACATAATTTTGTTCTTAACTAAGGTAGAAGACTCCCTGGCCAATGTTCACAATGCACTACAGACCTTCTCATTAATTTCCTACTATAAGGTGAACGAAACAAAATCCTATCTGATGGGATTAGGCTTAGCTCCAGAAAATAAAACAGAACTACAGACCAAGTACCCTTATGCGTGGTCAGATGGAGGTTTAGGATATCTGGGCATAACATTAACTAAGGATACAACTGAACTAATCAATGCTAACTACACTCCATTCCTGAACTCCTTTCGAAACAAATTGAACAAAATTACTCACTCTGAATTGTCCTGGCTGGGTAGATTGGCGGCCTTCAAGATGATGGTCTTGCCTCAGCTGCTATATTTGTTCAGGACTCTCCCGATACCTCTGCCTGGTGCGTACTTTGCCTCCCTTCAATCGATCCTGAACAACTATTTGTGGCAGGGGAGGAGGGCGAGGTGCGCGTTTGGCAAATTGGTAAGGAATGGAGCGGCGGGGGGCATAGGCCATGTTGTACTGCAGGATTATTATTTTGCTTCAATATTAGCCCAGATCAAAGTCTGGCTAAGTCCTAACTGCATCCACTTATGGAAAAAACTAGAAGCCACACAAATACAGACAGACAACTTGGCTGATTTTTTGATGACAGCTCATCATTGCAAATCTCTTGACAGGAATCTATCGCCACCCATACTAGCTTCACTGAGGGCATGGGCCCATCTTTGTACAGCACAATCATGGGAGGAAGAGCTGATCCCCCTGAACCTTAACATACTGGCAGTCCGCCACATTATTCCAGATATAAATCTTAACACATGGAATTTTCAGGGTATTCAACATTTGGAAGATATAATTACTCACTCCAAAATTAAACCATTTCACTTACTACGACAAGAATTTAGCCTGCCACTGAGGGAGCATTATAGGTATATTCAACTAACTCAAGTAATTGGGAAGATCCCTACTCTGTTTACCCAACTTCCAAAGAAATTAACTGATTTTTACCAACAAGACACAAAAGGTTCCAAAGGGATATCAATCATTTACAGGGCGCTACAGAGCAAGGACATCTTAATTAAAACCCCAAACATTTTGGCATGGGAAAAAGACATTGGTCTGACATTCACTGCTAAAAAGTGGGAGAGGGCTATCAAACTTCACTTAACTGCTACCAAGAGTACAAATTTGTGGGAAATGCACCAGAAAATCTTGCTTCGATGGTACCTTACCCCACATAGATTGTCAAAAATCTTCCCAGGCACTTCCTCAGGGTGCTGGAGATTATGTGGAGAGAGGGGAACACTGTTCCACATATTGTGGTCATGCCCGAAGGTTAAACCTTTGTGGATGCAGATTGAGAGACTAATACGAACTATTTCACATATCACTTTACCCTTACGCTCCGAAATGGCCATACTCTCTTTGGAGTTGGACTCTGTACCTGTGGCACTTAGGACTGTATCAGCACATATATTAATGGCCACACGCCTAACTATACTTAGACACTGGAAGAACATTGAGGCCCCAAAATTCCCAGAAGTTATAACTACTGTACAAACACATAGTACATATGAAATTCTCCATGCTTCAGCAAGGGGGCAAATTGACAAGATATCCAAGTTATGGGCACCTTGGCAAGACTGGTATAACAAGCAAATAAACTAATGCAAGCTAATTAGGGCATACGTTACAACTTTAGTTAAGCTTAAAGTTATTTCATATGTTTGATTTTATTTTCTTTTATCCTTTTTCTCTTTCTTGGTTCCTACTGATGTAGTTACTAGCAACATGATATTTCATAGGAGTAGGGGCACTTTGCACTACTAATACTATTATACAAAGGAGGGGACCTCAGGGAAGGTAGTAGGTTGATCACTGCAACCAAACAGAGAGATTGCTAGTGGTCGACCATAGTTTGTGGAAACCAACCATTGTCCCTCTCTCACCTAATAAAGGGCTACTTAAGACGCTTAACGAATTGATTAATACATCAGGGGACTGGGTCCCTCTTTAACTCAGTTCTACATTATTTTGTATTATTTACTATATTATTTATATCTCTTTACTTTTTGTTTGCTAAAAAATCTTTATCCTATGTATGCTTTAAACTTTCAATAAAAATTATTGATATATAAAAAAAAGAAAATGAAAAACTAGAATAAACCTCTGGTAGAAAACCCTATATAAAGTGCATGCGTGCCTGTGCAAATAAACTATTATTATCCTCCTGTTGTGCAATATTTCCAAAATTAAGAATAAATAAAAATAAAAATATAAAAATTAAAATTGAGAGTGCATTTGTGCGTGCTATATAAACCATCCAATATGCATAGACAGATAATTGGTGCAATAACAAAAAATCATAGCTGCTGAATGTTCATTCGTAGTCTGTGTCAAAAAGGCATTCTCAGTGCTCCTTGAAGTGATCACAGCAATCCGTGCTTAACTACTTCCCACCCGGCCACTGTACATATACGGCCGGGTGGGTGCTCTCTCCTGAGTGGACGTTCCTGAACGTCCCTCAGAAGGAGGGGGATCGCGCCCGCCGCGTTACCAAGGACCGCCGGGCACCCGCGATTGCCCGGGAACCAAGCAGGAAAGTGGATCTGTGTGTGTAAACACACAGATCCACGTCCTGTGAGGGAGAGGAGGCTGATGGTGTGTCCCTTGTACATAGGGACAACCATCGGTCACCTCACCCAGTCAGTCCCCTCCCCCCCACAGTTAGAACACATTGAGGGAACATATTTAACCCCTTCCCGCCCCCTAGTGGTTAACCCCTTCCCTGCCAGTCACATTTATACAGTAATCAATGCATTTTTATAGCAGGGATCGCTGTATAAATGTGAATGGTACCAAAAATGTGTCAAAAGTGTCCGATGTGTCCGCCACAATATCGCAGTCACAATAAAAAAATCGCAGATCGCCGCCATTACTAATAAAAAAAAAAAAAAATGCTATAAAACTATCCCCTATTTTGTAGACGCTATAACTTTTGCGCAAACCAATCAATACGCGCTTATTGCGATTTTTTTTTGTTATACCAAAAATATGTAGAGGAAAATTTTAATTTTAATTGAAAAAAAAATGGGTATTTATTATAGCAAAAAGTAAAAAAATAGTGTTTTTTTCCAAACTGGACGCTCTTCTTTTGTTTATAGTGCAAAAAATAAAAACCGCAGAGGTGATTAAATACCCCCAAAAGAAAGCTCTATTTGTGGGGAAAAAAGGACGCAAATTTTGTTTGGGAGCCACGTCGCACGACCGCGCAATTGTCATTCAAAGTGTGACTGCGCTGAAAGCTGAAAAATGGCTTGGGCAGGAAGGGGGTTTTAGTGCCCAGTAGGGAGGTGGTTAAATGAAGTCTGCACTCACCAGATTTAAACCCCCTCTTGGGGTATGATGCAGTCACAGTTTCGGCCACTGTGTAGCCCCTCTGGTTTTAATTTGTCCCCCCTGTGCTGCCGGTGAAGTTTCCACTTTTAGCTCATATACAGGAGAGAAGAGGATCCCAGATAGTGTTTTATCGTTTTTTAAACCACTTTATTTGGACGAAACTAATACAATGGGTACTCACATTTGAGCAGATTAAAACAGGCATTAGAACAGGCAACAGACATAATGCTGACACTGGAGCGCTCCACATGGACGCTCCAGATGATGTCAGTTAGACGAAACCGGTAGAGCGGAAACAGAACGTCACAACGCTTTCAGCCAGAAGGACTGCAATGTCAGCATTACATGCCTGTTTTAATCTGCTCAAATATGAGTACCCATTGTATTAGTTTTGTCCAAATAAAGTGGTTTAAAAAATGATAAAACACTATCTGGTATCCTCTTCTCTCCTGTATATGAGCTAAAAGGGGAAACTTCACCAGCCACACAGGGGGGACAAATTAACGCCAGAGGGCTACACAGTGGCCAAAACTGTGACTGCATCATACCCCAAGAGGGTGTTGCCTTATGGGATATGTATAATCTCCATTAAATAGCTGTAAAATATTGTAAATATGAATATATTTAATTTAGCTTGCTGTAGATATATTTTCATTTAGCACCTATGAAAGCCCTTTTGTTAACAGCTAGACATTGCAGAGCCCCAAGCTTGGAGAGACAATTCCATTGTGTTAAACCCACTCTCGTCAATGAGTCCCATGCTGGGAATTTACCTATTGTCCTGGGAAAATTCAATCAAATCTCCTGCCCAGATAGAGTCACCAGCATTTGCATGAAAGGGGGCTAACTTATGGAGTAAGCCCTCCAATCATGACTCAAGCTAGGCCAACCTATGGGGTATCAGGATAGAGAGATATACTCAGAGGGGAGGAGAAGGGAGCTCTCTATTTTATGGAGGACAACCTGCAGGATGGTTCTGAAAGGGTAACTATGGAAAAGGTCTGTCTGACTTACAACTACACATGCTTGTACTTTAATGTTACAGAGGAATATGCTCTATATTCCTCCATGTAAATACTTTGTATATTTTAACCTACTATTTCCTGAATGTTTAAGACTATATATATATATATATATATATATATATATATATATATATATATATATATAGTTTCTGTGTATTAGATTAGATTTTAACAAATACATAATAAATGTTCATTATGTTAAAGCTTTCACTTCTGGTCAAAAGAACTGTTATTTAACCCATATCATATCTTTGAGATATTAAATCTTAAATATAGATTTTAAGGGCAACAAGAGGGTTTAAATCTGGTGAGTGCAGGCTTCAATTAAGCATGGATTGCTGTGATCACTTCAAGGAGCACTGAGAATGCCTTTTTGACACGGACCACAAATGAACATTCAGCACCTATGATTTTTTTTGTTATTGCACCAATTATCTGTCTATGCATATTGGATGGTTTATATAGCACGCACAAATGCACTCTCAATTTTAATTTTTATATTTTTATTTATTCTTAATTTTGGAAATATTGCACAACAGGAGGATGATAATAGTTTATTTGCACAGGCACGCATGCACTTTATATAGGGTTTTCTACCAGAGGTTTATACAAGTTTTTCATTTTCTATTTTAAGTGTCACACGTACATATTTATTCACATCAGGGTTTTAAACAAACTAGCGGCACTCCTACTTTTTAACCCCATTTACTCCAATGGGTAGCTGCCATATGAAATAACAAGATAATCAATAAAAAATAAAAAAACAACACTACCATGCCTGCCACGTTCCAATCCTTATGCTGCGTACACGCGGTCGGAAATTCCGCCAGCAAAAGTCCGATGTGAGCTTTTGGTCGGAAATTCCGACCGTGTGTATGCTCCATCGGACTTTTGCTGTCGGAATTTCTGCCAGCAAAAGATTGAGAGCTGGTTCTCAAATTTTCCGCCGGAAAAAATTCCTATCGGAAAATCCAATCGTCTGTAGCAATTCCGACCAGCAAAATTCTGACACATGCTCAGAAACAATTTGACGCATGCTCGGAAGCATTGAACTTAATTTTCTCGGCTTGTCGTAGTGTTTTACGTCACCACGTTCTAGACAGTCAAAAGTCCAGAGAACTTTTGTGTGACCGTGTGTATGCAAGCCAATCTTGAGCGGAATTCTGTCGGAAATACCATCCAAGGTTTTTCCGACGGAAAATCCGATCGTGTGTACGTAGCTCCTATAAAAATCCCACCCACAAAATCTTCAGCTCTCCTATGTACAGTTTTGATGGTATTGTCAGCTTAACTCCCCTAACAGTCCAAATTACTGTCCTGAATAAAGAGGGACATGGGGGTGAAAATTGTGTAAATAGAGGATCAGTCTAATATAATAAACAAAAAAAAAAGTCTGACAAGGGGAAACCTGGTTATTGTTGATACATGTAAAGGAATCTCAATGTGTTAAAAGATATTGAGGAAAAAGGAGTTGTGCACCAGGATACATAAAACTGGTTTAGAAGGGGATCAGACATTTCTGTCTTACCTGATTGATGGGACCTTTTGCGAGAGGTGGTGATTGAAAATAAATAAATAAATCACCTTCTTATAAGTACAACATCCGAGAATATGCCCTTACCTCTCAGTGGTCCGCTCAAACGTTAGCAGAAAGGCCTCAGGATCATCATCTGCTGTCATCTTAGAAAGAAAGCGACCCACAAGAATGGCTGAGGGCTTGTCTCCAATATTATCAATTTTAGCAGGTGACCACTGTGCTAGCGTCTCCACAACCTCAGTCAGGGTTTTCCTATCCACTTTTGAAGCAATGGCTGGCTGTTCAAACAGCCTCTGTGATTGCTCCTGTACAGCATCAATCTGTTGGCACAGCACCTTGGATTGCTCCTGTGAGATAGCGTTGGCTTGCTGTTGTGCAGCATTTGCTTGCTGCTGTGCAGCATTGGATAACACCAATTGTTTGAGGATTTCCTCCATGTTTTGTCACTTTAGGAACTTGCCTTTTAAGTAGTAACTTACTACAGCTGCCTGCATTCTCCACCATATGTAACCTGGGGGACAGGTAGCCGGTACAAAGCTCCCTGGGATGAGCAGTCTTTTAAACACAGATACCAAATCCAGTGAGGTAGTGACAAACAGTGCGGTGTTTATTGGCAATATATACAATTTAAATACAGGTGCTGTACAGTGTTCAGAAAAACAAACAGAGCAAAAATAGCTGAACAAAAACCTAGTCGTGTCTCGTCACTAGCTACACAATATATACAGGACCTAACTACCAGTTAGGGCTGGGGAAAAAATCGATTTGAATCTTGAATTGAGTTGAAAGGTCAAATCGATTCAGATTTTCAGCAAATCTATTTTTTTTCCACCAGGACCAGCGCTGACACTGTGCCGGTCCTGAGGAGCTGCGGGCAGGCGTTTTTAGGCGAGGCCGCGGCTTCGGCCTAGTCCGCGAGGCTGGACGCCGCGGACTAGGCCGAACTCCTGCCCGCAGCTCCTCAGGACCGGCACGGTGTCCATCAAAAAAAAAAACTTGATTAGAATCGTGAATCAAGTTTTTTTTTTTTTTTTAAATCACAGATTTTTTTTTTTTTTTAGAGAAAATCGCCCAGCTCTACTACCAGGCTGAGCAAGCCTTTTGCCTTGTCCATGCATTGGAACTTGCCCAACACATCTACTGTGAGCAGGCTCTTAATCTTCAGCTGGATTTCTATTATTTTTTAAATATTTTCAGTCTCCATGCTGATCACAAAATGTACCATTAATTTTTTTTTTTGGGGGGGGGGGGTTACACATTTCCCCATATGTATTTTTTAATAGTAGTTGTGGTAAAACTTGACAGTCTTAAAAAAAAAAAAAATTCTCATAAAATACAAATGTAAACATGTATTATTAAGCACACATGCCACTGTTCTGCCATTATGTAAAATATCCCTTTATCTACAGCGAGTAATAGGGGCTCAAGCACAATGCACTGACACAAGGCCGACCGTGATTGATGCTATGCCTGTCTGTTTAACATAGACTGTAAATTTGTTGTTGTGTAGTTTAATAGTGAAGATTAGCTGAATCAGCAGGTCAGTGTCAGATGAAAAACATTAACATAAACAGAATGCAAATGTTGAAACTGAAATATATGAATCTGCTGAGATATGAAGAAACTTGATGTAAAAGGACAAATATTTATGATGAAAACTATAGCAGGAGCTGCAGACGTTTGCATACTTTTGGAATGCATTTTGTCAACAGGTTGGAGGGAAAATGGTGCAGTACACAACTAGGGTTACATGCCCTTTTATCTTTTACTAATAACAGATTTAACCACTTGTTGACATTCATCTCTTTAACAGCACTTTGATTAACCACTTCCTATCTGCCCCATAGCAGATTTATTGCTACAGGGCAGCTCTCCTGTGCAGAATCATATATATATATATATATATATATATATATATATATATATATATATATATATATATATATATACACACACACACACACACACACACACACACATATATATATATATATATATATATATATATACACACACATACTCATACACACATGTGATTCTGCACTTGCTCCTGGGGGGCGCATGTGTGCCGCCGCCGGCCTGCTTCTGCTGTGATTAATCACAGCAGAAGCCAATCTGTGGGTGCCGGGCACTGGATGTCTGCGCACCCACTTATTGTGTGTTTGGAGCCCCCTGCAATATACATTGATAACTCAGAGTAATGTTTTTTTTCTCAGCAAAAGTGAGTTAAGCCTCGTACCCATGGTCAGATTTTCCAACGGGAATTGTGTGATGGCAGCCTGTTGGCCAAAAATCCGACCGTTTGTACGCTCCATCAGACAATTGTTGTCAGATTTTCCGCAGACAAATGTTGGATGGCAGGCTTATAAATTTCTGTGGCGGTCTGTTGTCGGATTTTCCAATTGTGTGTACACAAGTCCGTCAGACAAAAGTCCAAAGTACAAACATGCATGCTCGGAATCAATGCTCACCAAACACGACATAAGCAGAAGGTGCCCAAACGTGGTGCTCAAGAGCTGAAATTTCACGTACTACGTTCATGTTTGTTGGGTGACAATTGTGTGCCGTTTGTATGCAAGACAAGTTGATTGTCAAAGCAATTCTGACAAAAGTCTGAGGCTTTGTCTGCAGAAAATCTGATTGTGTGTACAGGGCTTTACTCTTTAAAGTTGAATATAATTTATATAGTTTATATAAATTATATAAATTATATAATTTATATAGTTTATTCTTTAAAAACATACATATATATATATATATATATATATATATATATGTTATATTTTTTATATTTTACTCTTAATATAAAACCGCTTTTGTTTCAATTCCAACCTTATCCCCAGTGCTGCCCCCCACACATTTGCCACAACAAAAGTCCAATGCCATTGGTCTTTAAGTTGAATGAGGGCGTGGGTCATCCAACCCACTGCCTGTGGCCTAGACTGTCATTACACAAACCCCCTATAAATATATAATTATGTAGCCTACGATCACAGTACACCTGTATTGAGCACTTACACATCGTTACATGAACATCACTTAACACAGGAGGAAGGACTGACACCACACATAAAAAGGAAGAAGGACCCATGTTGTCACTGGACCAACCTGAAGCCTGCAGGAAAAAGGTATATAAAATAGATATTTTTTATAGAAAAGCAAGATCCAAGGGTGGCTTGAGGGATGGCAGACATCTTATCTCAGTAGTTGCTTAACGTGGAATTCTACACTTAAAGTTATTGTCTAGTTTTTTTGGGGGGGGTTTCTGTAAAAATAACAAACATGTTATACTTACCTGCTCTGTGCAGTGGTTTTGCACACAGCAGCCTCGATCCTCCTCTTCTTGGGTGCCTCTTTCGTGCTCCTGGCCCCTCCCTCCTGTTGAGTGCCCCCACAGCAAGAAGCTTGCTATGGGGACACCCAAGTCGAGCCGCAGCTCTGTGTATCCATTCGGACACGGAGCTGTGTTTTGGCCCCACCCCTATCTCTCTCCTGATTGGCTAACTGACTTTGACAGCTGCGGGAGCCAATGGTGCCGCTGCAGTGTCTCAGCCAAATAGGCATTGCTGGGCAGAGATGGTGCTCAGGTAAGTATTAGGGGGGCTGCTGCACACAGGAGCTTTTTATCTTAATGCATAGAATGCATTAAGATAAAAAAAAATCTTCTGACTTTACAACCCCTTTAACCACTTGCCGCCCGCCCGCCCACTGTCAAATAATGGCTGGGCAGTGCGGCTCTCGTTCTGGGTGGACATCACAGGACGGCTTCCCAGAACATCCGCTCTTGCACACAGCGCGGTAATAGCCGCGCTGTGTTGCTAGGACACCACACAGCCTCAATCTCTGTAGAGAGCAGTGGCCGTGGCTCTTTAACCATGTGATCGGCTGTGTCCAATTACAGCCGGTCACATGTAAACACTGAGATTCCGGTAATCGCCGCTCCTCACCTCACACTGGCAGAGTGTGAGGAGAGGAGAGCCGATCAGCGGCATCTCCTCGCAGGGGACAACTAGGTATGTAATCAGGGCACTGATTACACTGATTGCACTGAGCACTGCGGTACTTGTGAGGGTTCGATCCTATGCAGCAATGTGTACTTCAAGCGCTTGGGCATTAATTCATTTCAATGACCAGAATAATAATTTAGTCTGATTATTTTTATTCTGACCATTGAAATGAATGAATGCTCAAATGCTAAACCTGCCTTAACACATGTTTACGCATTCCAAGCTGCTACTCCTGGAATCGCTGCCTGTGTTTTTTTGGGTTTTTTTGCAGCCTCTAAATGCTTGTGTGCATGGACACATAGGCTAACATACAGGGGTGTTTAGAGAAAAAAAACAAAAAAAAAAACTCCTGACTCCCCTAGGAGCAGCATTAAAAATGTGTGGATGAGGCCTTAACCTTTAAAATCACTTATCCAACCTACACAATGATTTAGCGTACATTATTCTGACAATTTTGCAGCAAAGTTTTACTTAATCGACTTAATAAATTAAAAAAGAAAAAAATATAATGTTTGCTGAGTCTTGCTTAATGTAAAACATAGAGAGAAACTGCTGGTTGCAAAACAACTGTGATAGCTGTGTCATCAGCCAACCTATAAACCCAGGATGAGCAAATCTGAGCATGTGTCCCTAAGCTGGCACATGATGCTGTCTGTGCTGGTATCCCCTGACATTGACTGTAATTGACAGGGTGTCAATTAGAACGCTAACCCACTCTCCTTCCTGACTTACCCATAGAGTCTGCACCAGCCCGGCCCCTCCCCACATGAGCCAGCATCCCCAAATATCTTGAGAATTTTGTTGACCGAGGTTCCACACACACCTCAGCAGAATCTTAGCATCTCTGTAGTAACCCTGTATCACATAACCCCAGGCTGCTGCAGAAGACATCACCGGTATTCTGTATGAGGAGTGGCAGCCTGCATTCCTAAAGGTACAGGGTTTGGGGCTGATCAGAAGCCTGAACTGCATGCATTGGAACAAATTTGTGGTCTCAAGTATATTAACATGTGTTGTACATGCACCAAACAAAACGTGGTTTGCATGTTCAACAGTTAATATTTGAATGTGTATAATTAATGAGTGTAACTTGCTATTAGTCGCACAAAAATGAGTGCAAAAAGTAAAAACAAACATACTACAATGCACTATTGTTCACTGGCAGGCTGGCTGAACATGACATCTATAAAAAAGTTTGCATTGCAATTTGAAAAGTGAAAGTGCATGTACCTTAGTTCTGTGTGAATGGGGAAAAGCAAAAAAAAATCAAAAAAATAATGTCATTGGGCTCTTTCCCATGCTGGCTTATTGTCTTCAAAGATTTAAATGCCAAATGCAGAATTTCTGTTTTAAAGGCTTTAACCACCTTTTGCACCATGTTACATGTTACACCAGTAATTTATTTTTAACATGGTGCAAATGGAATCCCATTCAAAATACTGACAGTTTAAAGAGTAATTCCACTTTTGTTGAGAAAAGCATATTCTTCATTCAGTGAACAGGATAGAAAAAAAATAGGTGAATCTGAAAAATATAGAACTGCAGTGATGTATAGTGTTGCCTGTATAGTGTTGCCCCCATGTGCTAATAATATATAGTGTTGTCAACACCATGGGACATGAATATATGAACCGCAAAATAGATTGAGACAAATAATTAGAAAAAAATATATCAATAAATGCTATATTACATTACAGTCACTATGAGATTTGTTATATGTATTCTGAAAAAAACCTGGTTGATCCGGCTGCTCTTTATCTCCACTTGTTGTTCATGTTCCCAATTCAGCTATGGATTTTGCAGCTTTGGTGGCAACTCTGCACATGCTCAGTTTTGAGTAAGTTTCTATGCTGAGAATGTCCCCCCTATCACATCTGAGCAGCCCATGTGACTATTGAGTCACATATGTGGGTGTTTACACAGTGGTAAATGACAGCCCACTCATTCCCTCCTCCCCCATGCTCACTAACCAGCTAAACACAATGGGGGCAGGATCTTGCATGCAGATTAATGGTGGCGTCACCTCCCTCTTATTCTAAGACATAGCCTGAAGGGGGGTGACACAGCCTGTGAGTGGCAGAAATCCATCCACACCATGTTATTTCCACAAAAGAATACATGTTTAATTTCAAACATATATGTGTATGCCACTTTAAAACAGTTTATTACTATTATTGATTTATTTGTATTCTGTATTCCAAAGGCTGTTTTTTTGTTGTTGTTTTTTTTTTTTTTTTTTTTTTAACATGTGACCAGCAGCAGGGGACTAGAATCTACTCTTTTGTGTTTCCCTGCAGACAGGGAGGGGAAGATCTGGGTGATGTGACAGTTGCATATCGATTAGGAAAGAGGTACTAAGATGTTTATGTTTTTATTCATTTTTTATTTTAGAAAATAATCACAGTGCCATCATCCATATACAGAAATAGAAGGGACAATGTAAATTAAATAGTGTGTGTTTAGTATCACTTTAAGCCATTAATAAACATGCATAGCATATGCGTTTTGTTGTTTTGGCTGGAGTTCTCCATTCAATATTTTGAATGGCTTTACCCTTGCAGCAAGGACAAACTGTTGAGACTAATGCATCTTTAACTATACAATTTCAGAGGAAAAAATATTGCTAACTAGTAAATTAAGAGGTTCCTACTTCCATTAAATTGGCATGAACATATATGGTGAATCTCCTGTGATAAAATGGGATTTGAAAGCAGATTTTCACATATGAAAGTTGGAAGGCTTATTTACCTTGAAGGCTGCTCCTCCATGGATGATGGACTTGATGAAAATCCCCAAATCCCTGCTGGTATCTCTGGATTTGTTGCCTTTTAGACTAACCCCGAGTCCAGCTGAACCAGAATCATTTAGTGGTATCTCAAAGGTCATCTGTACTGTGTTTTCTGGAGACACAGCATGACCTTCTACTTCTCTCTGTCAAAAGAACACATACAATATTACTGAATGTACAGCATACAATTTTGTGTAGCATTCCTTTATATGTATGTCATCTATGTATATAGCTGTTTGCCTGGTTAGCTTTAAAATTTTGATTTTTAAGGAACTACCGTAACACTTAAATAAACAAATTTAATGGTGGGACCCACTAGACCAATGGTCAATGAACTTTCTGTTCTAATAAACCAAATAAATACTTTAGCATAGAGCTCACTGAATAGAAAGAGAATAGAAAGAGTTTGGGTCACTGTAAAAGACATGCAAATTGGTTGTAAAGATAACGCATTGGGGGTTATCCACTTTGCACTACAGGTGCAAACTACAAGTGCAAAGTGCACTTAAAATTGCACTGAAAGTGCACTTGGAAGTGCAGTCGCTGTAAATCCGAGGGGGACATTCAAGGAAAATAAAAAAGCAGCATTTTAGCTTGCACATGATTGGATAATAAAATCAGCAGAGCTTTCCCTCATTTCAGATCTACCCCTCAGATTTACAGCGACTGCACTTCCAAGTGCACTTTCAGTACAATTTCAAGTGCACTTTGCACTTGTTATTTTGCACTTGTAGTGTCAAGTGGATTTGCCTTTCGTAAATAACCCCCATTGTTTACCTTAATGCATTATCTGCATTAAGATAACAAATGTCCCAGCATTTGTATCTTGAATCTTTTCTTGATCCAGCACTGTGTCTGTCTCTCTCTCCTCACAGGACAAGGAGACGGCAGTGGGGACCACCAATTTCTGCTGCTGTCAATGAGATCCTGTGAGGAGGGAGCAGGGAAACAAGGCTGAGCCATGCTCTGTGTGTCTGTGGATGTCGGGAGCAAGCCTGCACATATGCCCCCAAAGCAAGTGGCTTGCTTTGGTGGTGCTCAGAGAAGAGAAGGAGCCAAAAGCACTGGAGGAGGACCCCAAAATAGGAGGTTTGGTGATGCTCTGTGCAATATCATTGCACAGAGAATTGAAGTATAACATGTTTATTTTAGAAAAAAAAAATTCTTGTAGGACAGAATAAAATTTGCAAATGATGTAATGTATTTATATTGTATTTTCAAACGAAAACTGTACTGAGTAAACAAAAATCATATGATCTGGTATCCAGGGTTCATACACATTTTTACCAATGAAATTCCATGACTTTTCCATGACTTTTCCATGACTTCACGTATAAATATTCATGACCTTATGTTTCATGAAATGTCTATGTATACATGTTAAATAAGAAGAAAATCCATGTCACACCCAGCATATTTTTACTAATATAAATTAGGGCTGTTACTGATTAAAATTTATATGTTCGATTAATCGTTTTTTCTTTTAAATCGATTAAACGACTAATTTTGATTAATTAATTATAACGCACGCACAGATCCAACTACTTTAGCTGATCTCCTTGCATTGCAACTCTGCATTAGTCAGTGGTAAATGTGGTATACACTATATACAATCACCCGACACTAGTTAGTTTCCACAATCCATGACTTAACTTCACAGTTCACACAAATAAATTCAAACTGTAGTACTGACGTCAGTACAGTACAGACACCCCCAGTGCAGACCTCCCAGTACAGACACCCCCAGTAGTACAGCCACCCCCAGTGCAGACCTCTCAGTACAGACACCCCCAGTGCAGACCTCCCAGTACAGACACCCCCAGTGCAGACCTCCCAGTGCAGACACCCCCAGTAGTACAGACACCCCCAGTAGTACAGACACCCCCAGTGCAGACCTCCCAGTGCAGACACCCCCAGTGCAGACCTCCCAGTACAGACCTCCCAGTACAGACACCCCCAGTGCAGACCTCCCAGTACAGACACCCCCAGTAGTACAGCCACCCCCAGTGCAGACACCCCCAGTGCAGACCTCTCAGTACAGACCTCCCAGTACAGACACCCCCAGTGCAGACCTCCCAGTACAGACACCCCCAGTAGTACAGCCACCCCCAGTACAGACCTCCCAGTACAGACCTCCCAGTACAGACCTCCCAGTACAGACCCCCCAGTACAGACACCCCCAGTGCAGACACCCCCAGCGCAGACACCCCCAGCGCAGACACCCCCAGTAGTACAGCCACCCCCAGTGCAGACCTCCCAGTGCAGACACCCCCAGTACAGACCTCCCAGTAGTACAGACACCCCCAGTAGTACAGCCACCCCCAGTAGTACAGCCACCCCCAGTGCAGACCTTGCAGTGCAGACCTCCCAGTACAGACACCCCCAGTAGTACAGCCACCCCCAGTGCAGACATCCCCAGTGCAGACACCCCCAGTGCAGACACCCCCAGTACAGCCACCCCCAGTGCAGACACCCTCAGTGCAGACACCCTCAGTACAGACACCCTCAGTACAGACACCCCCAGTGCAGACCTCCCAGTACAGACACCCCCAGTAGTACAGCCACCCCCAGTGCAGACACCCCCAGTACAGACCTCCAAGTACAGACACCCCCCAGTAATGCAGGCACCCCCCCACCCCTTACAGACCTCAGAACAGCAATACACGGCGCAGTGTGTGCCCCTCCAGTTCCTGCTGACGTCAGCGTGCCGCTAAGCCAATAGGCTGTCGCCGGGTGTACCAAGATGGCCGCGGCTCCAGAGATAGGCCGAAGCCGCGGCCTTTCCTAATGGCCGAGGCCCCGGAGCGCTCCGGGGATCGCGCCGTGTGCCGATCCGAACAGGATGACCTGTTTGGATCACGGATCGCTTACGATCCGTTGCACGACTAGTAGTGACTAAAATATTCCATGACTTTTCCAAAACTTAGTGGATTCAGTCATTTTCCAAAACTTTTCCAGGCCTGGAAAGTGCCATGTCAAAATCCCATGACTTTTCCAGGAATTTAATGACCGTACGAACCCTGGGTATCGTACGAGAACAGATTTTGTGTTTGTCCCTTTTTGGATGAAAGCTACTATCGATCAGATTATTGCATGATTGCTTCAAAAGCGGTATTTTTTGTAGGATATTTTTATTGTGTGTACAGGGCTTAAAGGTTGCATACATAAACCAGTTAACCTTAAAAGATATTGCATCTGTTTAAAAACCCCCAATGTGCAGTATAATTATTGTTAAAGCCTCTAATGTGTTATGACAGCTGGTATTGTTTGGAATGTCATCTTAAAATATGTTACTGTATAATTTGAAACAAGATGGGCCATATACACTTTCAAAGAGTATAAAAGGTGTGAAGCCAAGTGGGTATTAATTAGTAATTTTGTGACTACACATATTTACATTTTAGATTATTTTTTTCCAACTTGTTCAGGCTCACAACTGTTGGCTCAGTTCGTAGATAAACATAATTATTTTACATTGCACTGACAAAGTTTTACAGATATAATGAAATCACAATGGAAGCAAAAATGCAAATTGGGCAATTCTTCTGCTTCCGAGAATCTGCAGCAATAACTGTGCAAAGTAAACTATGTTTATAAATTTTGTTTCCAGCAACTGCAAATATTTTATGTCTGCAGCAACAGTGTTCTCCATTGGTAAGTGTGCATTGTGTTTATTTAAAAGCATTGTTAGGTGGCAATAGTTGTTGCAAAAGTAGTTGTCTAAAAATCTGCTCCTGCTGCAGTTTGTTGGTTTTATCTATTTTTTAACAAAAGTCCATTTGAATTCCATCTGGCTCCCTGAATCCATCTGTTGCCAAAAGTCATTTTCTAAAACCTATTTCAACACAAAAGACCATTGCTAAAATGTATCTTTTTTTTTTTTTCAGGCACAGTCGCACCGTGTATCATTGCACTTTATCAACCCCAACTACCACAATTATAAAAAAAAATCCCTCAAATATTCAAAAACTGTTTTAAGCCTTGAAAAAGCCACCAATAAACATTTTGGACAATATTTAGAACAGCGGTGGTCAACTTGGTAAATATAAAGGGTCTCAAGCATAGCCCCCAACATGTCCAGAAGGCTGTCAAATGGTGAGTGTTCACTGTTTTGAAGTGCTGCCTTTTATGGTTTACATGTTAAGGTTGAGATTACTTACATTCGGTGGGTGATATATGGCAGAATAACCTAGCGGTTATTGATTTTTTAGATCTGTAATTTTACCAATGCAAGGTTTACTGTGAGGTCCATAAGCGCTCAAAGTGTCAAGGCAGGGTTTGTTGTGTATATATATATATATATATATATATATATATATATATATATAAACAACAAACATTTGCGTCAATAAAACAATTGGATGGGTAAAATTGTAACACAGAATACAAAGCAAGAGCCTATTTGTATATCATATAACATGGCATATGGAAATGCATCTTCCATGTCAGGTAAATCTATATTTAGCTACTATTTTGCCATTTGATGTTGGTATCTTAGATTATAAATTAGAGGCAGATATAACATATGGAAGTCTCATAATCAACCCGATAAAGCAAGACAAAAGACAACTATGCTTTTGTGGCTGCCAGACATAAGTACATTTTTCCATATCTGGAGGTACTTCCCAGTGGTCCACAGAATATTGACCCAAACATACAGAGTCTTGGGTACACTCATTGAAAACCATACCTATGCCACCTCACAAAGCACTTTTAAATAGGAAACTCATGGGAATTTACAAAGACCAACTTATTCTTATGACGTATCCTGACAGCCAAGAAACAGACTCACAAAAGCTTGGCCGTTGGGTACCTTATTACCCTCTGAGATAAGTCAGAGTTGCAGTGGTTAATGCTCAACAGAAAATCAACTGCCAAACTTAAGGGCACAATGCCTACATTTTGCCAGGTCTGGGAACCATAGATCACAATTTTTTTGCCAAGGAATTTTTGATCATCACTGTGATAGATTTTTGATGGTTACTGCCCTACACCCAACAATGAAATTGTTGATTGTGATGCCCATCTGGCCACTCTTTTCTCCCTTCTTCATCAAACTACCTCACTAATCCCACCTTATTGCTCTTCTGGTGATACTATTATTCTCTTCCATCTTTAAAACCTACCTCTGAGTAGATTTTGTTTCTTTTTTATGACAATATTCAATTGTATTGATACCAACTTCTTCTGATAGGCTCACACTGTCGCTATTGAACCATTAATTCTATGAATACGCTGTCCACTGGATGGAAGGTTGTTTATACAACACAGGTAATGTTATTTCATTTGAAATACACAGCAAAAAAGTTGAAGGAGAAAAAAAAAATGTAAATGTAAAATGTAGATGTTAGCCAGAGGATCCAATGTAATCCTGGATCGTGGAGATTATTGTGGGGAGGAATTATATTTTGTTTTACTTTTTTTTTCTTAATGGCAGAATCTGGATCTGGTTACGAGAGACCTCCCCTCCCCATGCAGCTTAGTCCAGGTGTCATTTTCCAATGCTACTTGGACCAATAGCTGTTATCCCAGCACCATTTTAAAATGGCATGCAGGACTAAACTGTGCAGCTAGCAGGTTTACATAAAATATTTTCACTGTAAATGAACTCATAATAATTTTTTTCTTACTCTTCTGAATCCCCCTATAATAGCAGGTATTCCCACGTCAGGTGTCAATTCAAGCCCCACACAGGCACATGCCATCATGACAGCCCATGTGACCACAGCTAGGAAGTGGACTCGCACTAGGAGCATCAACTGCTTTATCTCCTGGTGCCTAAAACTTCAGGATCTGCCAGTGCTCCAGGAGGCTGGCCCAGCCCAAGACCCAACAAGATACATCCATAGATCGCTGGTTGCTCACATGCA
This sequence comes from Rana muscosa, assembly GCA_029206835.1. Lineage (NCBI taxonomy): Eukaryota > Metazoa > Chordata > Amphibia > Anura > Ranidae > Rana > Rana muscosa. The sequence continues at coordinate 310,578,102 of CM055127.1, read as the reverse complement.
GACCTTGGGTGATTTGTTGGACATACGGACTTACAAGATAACTGTTAGAATATGGTAATTAAATAAAATATTTGCTTGGAAAAAAAAAAATTTCATTTATGCCTCTCACACCAAACCAGCCATATAAGTCCATGTAAAGCAGGGTCTGTCATCTATGTGTCTGCAGACTAGCAATAAGCAGACAGTTCATGGCTGGACACAGACAAACCATCATAAAATTTTTAAAAAATATGCACTTTTTTTGTATTCTCAAATGTATTTAACTTTCCAATCTAAAATACAATACTGCTGTATTTTTATTGCACACATACACCAAACAACAGCTATAGAGCTCTAGAGGTTTCCCTATCATGGAAGCAACTGAAGTTATTTTTAATAATTATTTTTAGGTACTTAAATCACACCATCAATTTACAAAGCACTTTACATATACATTTTCATCACTGAATCTTTTATTTAATGGCATGATCATTTGATCATTCACTGAACATTAAAGTGGTTCTAAAACTCAGAACAAAAAAAAAAAAAAAACCTGCAAGACAAAAGGCATAATGAGCTAGGATGCATCCTAGCTCATTATGAAATACTTACCTTAGATCAAAGCTGTTGCAGTGGTCCCTGCACACCGCTGTGACTTGCGACATGTCTCCCAGAGTTATTTCCGGGTTTGCGGGCTCTGCCGGTCATGGCATGGCTACTGAAGACACAGCACGGGTGGGCAGTTTTTTCAGTGTGCATGTGACGATGACGTTGGCACAAATGCAGATACAGTGAAGATTTCCTAAACTGTGCACGCTTAGGAGACATTCACGGTACCTGTAGGTAAAAGTGGTGCAACAGGGTTTACAACCACTTTAGTGCAGATCACTATAGATAAAAACATTGCTGTGAATGCGGTAAATTATATGCCATCTCCCCTAGCAACTAAGACGAAGGCCACAGAGGTATCCCTAGAAATCCCCAGGGAGCGCTGTGTTTTGGAGCCAGAGGTTGCCCGGGACAACTACCTGTATGGTGCCGCTCTGAGGGATAAGAGGCTACCCGAACCTGGTGATAACATAATGTTAAATACTAAAACTGAAATGTTTAAAAATACTCATGGTGGAAATGGGCTGATGCAGTCTGACAATGACAGGTGTGAAAGTGTCCATGCGTTTACCAAAGCGCCACCAGAGCAAGGTGATGAGAGTGTGGTATTACAGCTATGGTTAAAATGTATTGTCACAGTCTGGTTTGAACCAAAGTATCATGTGCAAAATGTGTTTGTTGCTGAGCCATTCTGTCCCTCCTTATGCAGTTGGAGCGGTACTGTGTGGTACCTCTGATGGAAGCGCAGAGATAACAGACTGGGACAAATGGGCAAAAAGTCTGTTGACTTTGCAGAAAACGGCCTATGTTGGTAAGTGTGGAGTAGACATGATTTCTGTGGTGCAAGATGAAGGACCTGCAGAGCAACTTATATGCAAAGGTGCACTTGCTACTGCAGATGATGTTTCTCACGAGATGGAAGCGCCAAGTAAGGGTGAATGCACAGAAGATGTCATGTCTGTGATCCACAATGTGCCTGATGATGTGGTAACGAGTGAGTCAGTAGGGTTTCACCTAGGAGAGAGATGGGAGTCAGTGTAGCACAATTACTTGCTGTATGCATGGAGGTGCTGAGTGTCTGGTCTGTGGGAGACAGACCATGCCCTAAAGTGTAAGGCCTGAGCAGGAGAGCTGTGTTATAAGCCAGGAGGGCCGAATATCATTTATTTTGGTAGCGGGACTGAAATACTGAATACCCCTGCGACAAAATCTACATTTTTTGCTTTGAACTTTCTTTTAAATAAAAGTGGGCAAAACCAGGCCTGAAACGGAGAAAAGCGAGTGGTGGTGTCCTTAAAGCTCTACACTTGGAGTGAACCCCGTACAGTAGGAACAGCAAATCTGTTTCTCCTCCCCTGTGAGAACAGGGATTTATGTGTGCTATGGCTCTTAAAAGAGCCACCTTAAATATACGGTGATTCGCCCAGGAGAGCCTTTCTGCCGCCGTATAAATACAGGAGCCAGTCGGGAAGCGGTTAAAGTCGAACCTTTACGCAATATAGAGCTAAGTTGGTTACGGCGAGAAAATATTTTGTCCGTTAGATGTGGGTCATGATGGGCTTTATTGCGGGTTTCTAGGTTTTTCATTTGATCTATGAGAGAGGAGATTTGCTGTGTGCGTCTCTTCCTCTCATGGGCTGATCGTTTGATAAGTGTTCCTCTAAGATAGGCCTTGTGGGTATTCCACAACAGGGTTGGGTCTGTGTCAGCATTATCATTAGTTTGAAAGAAAAAAAATTATATCAGATTAAATTTGCTTTTGGATCTTCTGCTTTGTCAAGAGTGAGGAATAAAACCCCCAGGGAGATGGAGAATGGATATAGGTGTGTGGTCTGACCAAGTGATCACTCCAATGGAGGACGCAGAAATCTTTAGTAGGGTGAATTTGTGGGTTAAGAATAAATCAAGTCTGGAGTATACTCCATGACCGGGGGAATAGTAGGTGGTCTTTTTTGTTGCCATGTGCACAGCGCTAGACATCATATAAATCCTTTAGAGGCTTGAAAATAATTTAGTGATGTAGAGGTTTTTCAGGCAGGGTTTGTGGAATCCATAGATGGATCAATCACTTCATTGAAGTCTCCACAAAGAATTTGTGGATGAGCTTTATGTGTTTGCAGTTTACGTGCTATAGCAGCACAAAATTTTGGAGTGGGAGTATTCGGGGGTCTATAGATTTATTATGGTCAGTTGAGAGTTATTAAAAGATGCAGATGATCTGCATTCAATGAATGAAGCTGGAATGCTACAGATGCTTTCACCGCTATCATGACACCTCTTTTCAGTTAGTACTGACCAGGAAGGTGTGGGGAAATTTTGGGTAACTACATTGTGGGGATTTATTAAGTGCAAAGTGGGTTTTCTGCATGCAGATAACATCACAATTAGAGGATAGGGTCACCTTCCAAAGTAGGAGAAAAATTAGATGGTGACTACCGCTAGATAATAGATTGTAAAACAAATACAAAGGAGAGAAACGAGGAGTGTCACAGGGATTTTGTGTAAAAATGAGTAAGGAACATGAATAAAAAGTATTACAAGTTGATTACAAAAAAAATGTACAAGTACATACAATTGGTAATTGATAAAATCAGAGCACAATAGTCATGTTGCAATAGTATACAGCTAGATTCTGAAGCACTTAGTTGGTCTCAGAAGTGGAATGCCAACCACGATACATGGGTTCAGAAGTCCTGACATGTTTTGGAATATTTAAACATTAAATTCCTTCTTCAGGAGCTGATCAAAGGCCAACTGTATTATAAAATAACCAACTGGCAAATCATATCACAGATCAAGATCCACCTCAGAGTCAGCGTCTCCCCTCGCATGTCTGGAGGACCGTATAGGTGGGTGAAGATTTTAAAGATACTCTCAAGCCACTAGTAGCATAATGATCACCACTAGATATTTAAATAGGGTGCATCACAGTATAGTGAGAAAAGCTAATGGTCATGGATGCCGGGTAGGTGCACGAACATCAAAGCCCACGAGGATCGGTAAAATGGCGAGCGACCTTTAAACTGGCAATGTATGTGAGAACGCCTTCCCTGTAGAACAGTGTGCTCCTGGCTGTACAGCCACTAAGTGCTTCAGAATCCAGCTGTATACTATTGTAAAGTTAAAAATTATACTATTGTAACATGACTATTGTGCTCTGATTTTATCAATTACCAATTGTATGTACTTGTACATTTTTTGTAATACATTTCTAATATATTTTATACATGTTCTTTACTCAATTTTCTGTCATTTAACTTTGGCCCACTTTAAATCCCTGGGGCCCTCCTCCTTTCTCACCTTCCAAAGTAGGTAGCATTTGTAGCGGCTATTCAACCATTTTGTATTAAGAGAGACAACTTTGATCGTAATTGTGAGGGGTGTAAGTATGCCATTGTGTGCAAATAACTAGTTCAGGCAACGCAAAAGACCACACCTTCTTCACAACATTAAGTCTACAAGAAATACAATGATGAGTGCATATCCGAATTGTTGCATAGATATATACATAGGTGTTATACCTGAGAGAGAGAGAGGCAAGGGTAAAACACAGGGATGTTAAGAGTAAGGAAAAAAAACCACACACAATAAGGAACAATCACGCATGGTATGCTTCAAATTGGGGAGATGAATGAAAACCAGACCGTAAGGAACTCTGGAACCACTGAACTGTCCGTGAACACAGGCCCTGTAAGTTGTGCCAAAGTAGAAGAGTATATTTACTTGTTGGTGACAGTGCGCCAGTCTCCATGCAAAAATTGTGTCTGCTCCTTGGGTGGGTGCTCCTGCTCCAGGCGTGGGGATTAATCCCCAGTTGTGGAGCTGCTTTAGGCCCTGTTTTAAGTGGAGGATGGTGGTGGTTTTGCCATGGTATGTGATGGAGAGTTTAATGGGGAAGCCCCATTTGTAAGGAATGCTGCAGGATTTTGCTGACAGGTGCGAGATCCCTTCTCTTTTGTGCTGTGGCAGCAGAGATGTCAGAGTAGATGGCAAGTTGGCCAAAAGGTTTTGAGAGGGAAGGCATAGATTTTTATTTTTTGTCTGTAGAATCTTCTCTTTTGTTTGGAAGAAATTAATGCAAGTAAGGACATGTCAAGGTTTGTCTGCTGGAATGTGTGGGGGTTTAAAAATCCTATGTGCCCTATCAGACCAAGATATATTGATTGATAAGGATGGTACAAGGGCTTTGAATAGGTGTTCCAAATATTGTGACAGCTCTTGAGGGGCCACCGACTCAGGGATCCTGCATATTTTTAGAATGTTTCTGCGGGACCAATCTTCAAGGTCAGCTAGTTTAATCTGAATGCGTTGAAGCTCTGTCGCCTGTTCCTTGTGTGCATCCACTAATGAATTGTAGGTGTAGCAATGGCCCCGCAGTGTTGCTATGTGTTACAGTAACCAAACATTTCACCCTCTTACCCGACATCCATTAGACACACTTCTCAGTCAATGAACAGTCTCTTGCTGGTTTATGTAGTTATTAGGGGATTGAACTTGGTTGGGAAAGGGAACATGGGATGCCCATAGGATGAATATTGTTTGGCAGAATAAAAGTAACTGTGTCACACTTCTAAGCAGAACAAGATAGTTGACTCTAAACTTGACAGTCCTTTACCCCAGAACACTTCCTCCAGCACACTACTTAGGAGCTCTTAACTTCACTGCTCAACTTTAGTACCCCTGTCACACCATCAGCACATGACTAGGCCTCACTCTGAATAAGTCCCAGTGTCTTTACTTGATAGCCCTTTGTAGACTGGGGTCTGCAGTACCCCTTTGTGGTAGCAACCAATGTGATAGAGAATAATAAATGTAGATGGACTACTGATCCTAGCAAGTCCAGTTGCAAATCCTGCCTGCCCTCCTGGCTGCAGCGACTTAACACAAAACTCCCAGTGTCTCTCCCTCTGGCTCTATATCCAGCTCCCCTGGCATTTCTCTTCCAGAGCTTTCCACTCACCGACACCTGCCCTGGATCCTTCCTGAATGACTTTACTCCTGACGTGATGATCAACTGTTCTTCCAGGTCCTGTTCCAGGACACATCTCCATGAACGTGTAAGGAGAGGCTCCCTCCCAGCTCCCCGCCTGAGGTATACCCCCCAGAAAGGGGGTTCCCTAAGACACAACATTATAACACTATCATCCAGTTCACCCAGCCGACAACTCCCCCCCCCAGCAGGCTGCTCATGGGTATATGTAGGAGGCCTGCCCCTGCCAATCCTAGTTGGGGATTGGTCAGGGCTCCCACATGCACCTGATGTCACTTCAGCTATTTGCCCTGCTCCTTTTTTTTCAGAACCTTCTCCCTGGAAACAGAGGAGGCGCCCAAGAGCTGAGGCACATGTCAGTCACCTACTAGTACACTAAACAATTCCCCTGCCCCCAGATCAAAACAAACAGGCCTAGCTCACAGCATAGGCCTGCTTAAATTTCTCTGTGCTGGCAACTTACACACAAAAACCTACACTAGTACCTACCTACCTAAGGTAGAGGGTGCTACACTGCCACCTGTAAAATCAGTGAGCTGCCTCTCCACCTCATCAGTGTGGTCACGCAGATCATATACCTGCTTTTGGATACAGGAAATTGACCTATGTAGATATTTGCGTATGCCTTTTTGCAGGGTCATAAGCATCTGCTTCAATGTGTGCTCTGAGACTGCACTGTCAGAAGCAGGCAGATCTGCCAAGGAATCAGTAATTTCCCCTCCATCATCTCCCTCCTCCTCAGCTGTGTGAAACTAAGGATTTCTTGCTTAACGGTGCTGTGTGGTTTGGTGAAGTGAAGGGTGATGAGGTTGCTCTTTTGTTCCCATCTTTGCTTCCAGAGCTTTTAGGGGTGCTGCAATCCATGTGGCAGGAGTCCTCCAGAGCAGAGCGTGGAAGGGAAGCATGTGCTGCACTGCTTCTGTGTCAGTTGCCATTCTGGGAGCTGTGCAGCCGCGAGCCCCTGAAGAACTCAGTAAGCCGGCGGGGCATCCTCACTTGTTCCCTGGACAGAAGGGAGTTGGATGTCTATGACTGGTGCAGCAGGTGCTGGTGGTGGATGTTGCTTTGTCTCCCTGTGTCTCAGATTAAGCGGCCATATTTGTATCTGAGCTATGAGTAAGCATCATCTCTGATGTGAAACGTGTCAGCCTTGTTTTCCTGCATGCCCTTTTTGATTGCTCTTGATGGATTTTGATTATTCTTTGTTTGGACATTTTTGAATTTTATTCTTGGCAAATAAATGTATGAACAGAGTACGGCAGTCCAGACAACCTTCTTTCTCCATATCTGTTTTTGGCCAGGCTCTGCCCCCTATGTTTTTTTTTTTTGTTTTTTTTTTGACAGACCAAATTGCAATGTGAGCTTCTCAAAGTTCTATAAAGATTTAAATAAAAATATTGTGGGGCTCGGGATAAGGCATGCTATTTTATAAAGCAAATTATAAGATTTATTTTTATGCTTATTTTTTTAAATAATTTATTTAAACCGATCTCTTAAAGTAGCTGTGCTAAATGACTTATGACAAATCAAAATGCATTGTTAGATGTAAATCATAAGCAACTGTGTTATCAGCCTGAAAACTGTAAAATGGCAGGATAATTAAAATGTTGTTACGTTCATAAAAATACTCTTGTAACACTGCAGGAATGAAAATGTGGTGGGTCATTTAAATGTATTAAATTATCCTGTTTATTAAAGTCAAAGTAATTTCCAATTACTTCCAATTTAATTAGTCTTTAGTAAGTTCTGTGCATTAGGCAGTCTTTTTATTTTCAGCCCTAGAAAATTAGCAAAAAAATGCTCAGTGTATGTGCATATACACTACTGCAATTGTCAAGTTAATAACGGGGTTGAATCATTAGAATGATGTTTGAGTATATACAGTATTTACCCATTATTGACTTAAAAATTGCCTCCTTTTCCCTTGACTTTCTACAAAGTCATATGAACAGGGGTGCATAGGGGTACATAGCCCAGATAAATTAAACTTTCTTGAACAGTATTACACACAGTTGTAGGTCGTATAAAACATAAATGCAGCAATAATGAAATATAACAGTAATGTCAGCCATGTCTGTCTGTCCTATCTATGTATCTATCTATCCATATATGGATCTATCCATCTATCTATCCAGCTATCTATCGCAAATGTATGCCATTATTTAAATCTTCTGTCAGCATGTCTGTCACTCCCTCATTGTCAGCAATTGTCATGATCTGTTACTGTATTAATTACATCACATCTATTTAAGTATGTCACACTATGTTGGCTTGTCAGCAGATGTCTGTCATTGTGTCTGTCACAATGTCTCACATGCTTTTCTATGTCAGTCATTCAGTGTCAAAGTCTGCCATAGTGTCAGTGAGTGTTTGGCGATCTTTTACAATCACTCCTTTTGTGATGCTGTTTTACTGTACCAATAACTATCTATATATCTGCAACACTTTTGCTATCCTAGAAATGGAAACAATGTTAAAAATGTAAGGTGCATTTATTTTTTTTATTTTTTTTGATGTTTTAGAACACAATTGTATCTCACACACTCCAAGGTGATTGTGGAACTCGCTCAGTGTGCATAAGCAACCAACTGAATATTTACACCCTCCACATTCCCACCACCACTATACAGTTGTACAACATCATTCAAATAAATCTCAGTTTTCCGCTGCCTCAAACCCACTCTTTGGAATACTAAATTGTTTCTATCACAAGCTCTCTTTGTTCAGTTTGAGGTGGAATTAAATAAACACTTGAAAACTGTAATCAAGGCTAAGGCAACTATGCCCCAAATAGGGAGCATGTCAAGATCCCAGAACTTTGTTGACATATTTTACAGTGGGGAAAAATATTATTTGATCCCCTGCAGATTTTGTAAGTTTGCCCACTTACAAAATAAATGAAGGGTCTACACGTGTTATCATAGGTGTATTTAAAATGATAGACAGAATATCAACCAAAAATCCAGAAAAAACAAATACAATAAATGCTATAAATAAAGTTGCAGTTCAGTGAGTAAAATATGCATTTGATCCCTAAGCAAAACATGACTTAGTACTTGGTAGAAAAGCCTGTGTTGGCAAGCAGAGGCAAGACGTCTTTTAGTTGATTACCAGGTTTTCACACATCTCAGGAGGGATTTTGGTCCACTCTTCATTATAGATCTTCTCTAAGTTTCTTGGCCATCTCTTGGCAACTAGAAGTTTCAGCTCCTTCATACATTTTCTATAGAATCAAGGTCTGGAGGCTGACTAGGCCACTCCATGACCTTAAAGAGGAACTGCAGTCTGCTCACATAATTTGTAACAAAAAACATATTTGCCATTCTGAAGCTTCCCTCCAGCCACTTTGCATATTATTTTATATATACTGTGATTCTGTACTTGCCTGTGGGCAGCTAAAGCTGCTGTCTGTTCACTTCCTGGATTTACACAGACACACACCTCAGGTTCTAAAGCCCTGAAGCACTCATTGGCCCTCTTATGACTCACCCCCTCCCTTCCAGGCAAACTCTCACGAGAGTGAGAGACTGAGCTGTGCATGTTGTCATAAGCCTAGGCTAATGACCAGACAAGAAAGAGGAAGTGGGCCGTATTAGGAATTTACTGGCAGAAAAAAATAAAATAATGTTTTACTATCCAAAGTTGTTTTGGGTCATTGTCATGCTGGAAGACTCATCCACAAGGTTCTCATCCAAGATTTTACAATAGATGGCTCAATCTATTGGCTCCTCAATATGGCAAAGTCGGCCTGTACCTTTAGCAGAGAAACAGCCCAAAAGCATAATGTCTCCACCTCCATGTTTAACTGCAGAGATGGTGTTCTTAGGTTCATAGTCAGCATTGTTCTTACTCCAAACATGGCAAGTTGAGTTAATGCCAAAGAGCTCAAAATTGGTTTCATCTGACCACAGCACTTTCTCTTAATCCTTCTCCGAATCATGTAGAGAACAGGAAAAAATGCTTGGACAGCCGCACTCCAAAAATGGTGGTTTATTATAACAAAAATGTAAAAAACATATCACAGCATGGAAAGCAGCATACAGGAGCTGACGCGTTTCGCACTGTGACTCAGTGCTTAATCAAAGCTATGATTAAGCACTGAGTCACAGTGCGAAACGCGTCAGTTCCTGTATGCTGCTTTCCATGCTGTGATATGTTTTTTACATTTTTGTTATAATAAACCACCATTTTTGGAGTGCGGCTGTCCAAGCATTTTTTCCTGTTCTCTACATTGTGATATGCACTGCCTGCACCCACGGCTCTAGGACCTTGTGAAGCATTTTTCAGCTATACCTGAGCGGTTACTCCCTCTTCTCCGAATCATGTTGATGTTCATTGGCATGATTGTACATGTGCTTTCTTGAGGAGGGGGACTCGCTGTGTTTTGGGGAAGAAAAATGCTGTCTATGACCCCAAGAACACCATCCCTACTACAGTCAAGCACAGAGGTGCAAACATTATGCTTTTGGGCTGTTTGTCACATTGAGGGGCCATGTATTGTAAAATCTTGGATGAGAACCTTCTTCCCTCAGACAGAACTCTGAAGATGGGTCATGGATGGGTCTTTCAGCATGACAATGACCCAAAACATACCGTCAAGGCAACAAAAGAATGGCTCAAGAAGAAGCACATTAAGGTCATGAAGTGGCCTAGCCAGTCCCCAGTAGGGATGAGCTTTGAGTCAAACTCATGTTCGACTCGAACATTGCCTGTTCGCACGTTCGCCGAACAGCGAACAATTTGGGGTGTTCGCGGCAAATTCGAAAAGCCGTGGAACACCCTGTAAAAGTCTATGGGAGAAATCTAAAGTGCTAATTTTAAAGGCTTATATGCAAGTTATTGTCATAAAAAGTGTTTGGGGACCTGGGTCCTGCCCCAGGGGACATATATTAATGCAAAAAGAGAGTTTTAAATACTGCAGTTTTTTTCGGGAGCAGTGATTTTAATAATGCTTAAAGTGAAACAATAAAAGTGAAATAGTCCTTTCAATTTTGTACCTGGGGGGGGGGGGGGGGTATAGTATGCCTGTAAAGCAGCGCTTGTTTCCCTTGCTTAGAACTGTCCCTGCACAAAGTGTCATTTCTGAAGGAAAAAAAGTAATTTAAAAGCACTCGCGGCTATAATGAATTGTCGGCTCCCGGCAATACAGAGAACAGTCATTGATAATAAAAAATAAAAATAAAATGCGTGGGGGTCCCCCCAAATTCAATTATCAGGCCCTTCAGGTCTGTTATGGATATTAAGGGGAACCCTGCGTCAAAAAAAAAAAAAATGACGTGGGGTTCCCCCCCCCAAATATCCATACCAGACCCTTCAGGTCTTTTAACGGAAACTCCATGCCAACCATGTGACCCCTCAAAGCACCATGTCCCCATGTTGATGGGGACAAGGGCCTCATTCCCACAACCCTTGCCCGGTGGTTGTAGGGGTCTGCGGGCGGGGGGCTTATTGGAATCTGGAAGACCCCTTTAACAAAGGGGACCCCCAGATCCCAGCCCCCCATGTGAATTGGTAAGGGGTACATTGTACTCCTACCATGTCACAAAGAAAGTGTAAAAAAAAAAAAAAAAAAAAGACACAGTTGGGAAAGTCCTTTATTAAAAATAAAAACCCATTTCAGCGATGTAATCCAGTGTCCCGCGGTGATCCGATGTCCAGCGCTGCAGTCTCCACTTTACACAAAATGTCATTGGCTGAGCGGACGTGAGAAGGGGCGAGTCTATTCATTTATTACACTGCGGAGGAAGTTCCCCATCAGGTCCGCTCAGCCAATGACATAGGCGGGGTCTGAGGTACGAGGAGGCGGGGTCACCCGTCAGATCATAGAGGTAAGCCCCGGATTTCCCCTCTTGCGGGGAATAGCCAATGACTTAGGCGGGATCCCGTCATTGGCTGAGCGGACCTGATGGGGAACTTCCTCCGCAGGGTAATAAATGAATAGACCCCCTTCTTCTCACGTTCCCCATCAGGTCTGCTCAGCCTTACACCCAGTGAAGGTGACCCCGCTCCCTACGTCATTGGCTGAGCGGACCTGATGGGAAATGTGAGAAGGGGCGGGGTCTATTCATTTATTACACTGCAGAGGAAGTTCCCCATCAGGTCCACTCAGCCAATGACATTTCGTGTGGAGTGGAGACTGCAGCGCTGGACATCGGATCACCGCGGGACATTGGATTACATAGCTGGAATGTTTTTTTTTTTTTGTTTTTTTTTTAATAAAGGACTTTCCCAACTGTGTCTGTGTGTTTTTTTTAATTTTTTACACTTTCTTTGTGAAATAGTAGGGGTACAATGTACCCAAAACATACCGCCGAGGCAACAAAAGAATGGCTCAAGAAGAAGCACATTAAGGTCATGAAGTGGTCTAGCCAGTCCCCAGTAGGGATGAGCTTCAAGTCGAACTCATGTTTGACTCGACCATTGCCTGTCCGCACATTCGCCGAACAGCGAACAATTTGGGGTGTAAACCCCAGACCTCCACAACCACCGGGCAAGGGTTCTGGGGATGAGGCCCTCATCCCCATCAACATGGGGACATGCTTTGAGGGGTCACAGACTGTTCAAAAGGGGGGGCACTCTCTCGTCCCCCCCACTTTTCCTGCGGCCTGCCAGGTTGCATGCTCGGATAAAGGGTCTGGTATGGATTTTTGGGGGGGTACTCCACGCCATTTTTTTTTAATTTGGCGTGGAGTTCCCCTTAAAATCCATACCAGACTTGAAGGGTCTGGTATGGATATTTGGGGGAACCCCACATAATTTTTTTTTATTTGACGCAGGGTTCCCCTTAATATCCATACCAGACCTGAAGGGCCTGGTAATGGAATTTGGGGGGACCCCTACGCATTTTTTTTTTATCAATTACTTTTCTCTGTATTGCCGGGAGCGCTTTTAAATGACTTTTTTTCCTTCAGAAATTACACTTTGTGCAGGGACAGTTCTAAGCACGGGAAACAAGCGCTGCTTTACAGGCATACTATATACCCCCCCCCCCCCCCAGGTACAAAATTTAAAGGAATATTTCACTTTTATTGTTTCACTTTAAGCATTATTAAAATCACTGCTCCCGAAAAAACTTCAGTTTTTAAAACTTTTTTTTGCATTGATACATGTCCTCTGTGGCAGGACCCGGGTCCCCAAACCCTTTTTAGTACAATAACTTGCATATTAGCCTTGATAATTGGCACTTTTGATTTCGAACGTTTGAGTCCATTGTATTTAATAGGGTTCTAAAGTCCGCGCAAACTTTAGGTCTGTTCGCAGGTTCTGGTGCAAACCGAACGGGGGGTGTTCGGCTCATCCCTAGTCCCCAGACCTTAATCCTATAGAAATTTTAAGGAAGGAGCCAAAACTTTGAGTTGCCAAGCGACAGCCAAGAAACCTTAAAGCGGAGGTCCACACAAAAACTGAACCTCCGCTTTTCGGAACCCTCCCCCCCTCCGGTGTCACACTTGGCACCTTTCAGGGGGAGGGGGGTGCAGATACCTGTATAATACAGGTATTTGCATCCATTTCCGGTAATAGACTCCCACGGGAGTCACTCCACTTCCCCCCCGCTATCTTCTGGGAAACACACTGGTTCCAGGAGACAGCGTGGACCACTGAGAATGTGCCGCTCTACTCACGCATGCGCAAAAGGGAACCGGGCAGTGAAGCCGCAACACTTCACTTCCTGATTTCCTCACCAGCGGGGGAAGCCGAGAGACGAGCGATTGCTCGGCTTTGACTGCCGACATCGCGGGCACCATGGACAGATAAGTGTCCATTTATTAAAAGTCAGCAGCTGCAGTATTTGTAGCTGCTGCCTTTTAATATTTATTTTTTGGGTGGACCTCCGCTTTAACGATTTAGAGAAGATCTGTAAAGAAGAGCGGACCAAAATCCCTCCTGTGATGTGTGCAAACCTGGTCACCAACTTCAAGAAAAGTCCTACCTCTGTGCTTGCCAACAAGGGTTTCTCCACCAAGTACTAAGTTATGGAGAAAGGGGAAAGGAGAAACTTGGGACTTTAAATGAGGCCGTGACCGGGTAAGGTCAATTGCCTCCATCCCGATCTAATTAAGGAAGAACGACTAAGGGTTGGGACTTTGAATGAAGCAGGCAGGTGTAAGTAATTTAAATTTATTGGGAATAGATAAGTTGCATGTCACCCCTAGGGGTTTTCTCATTCATATGGCACAATACTATTGCTTAGACACAGACAATGTAAGTACTGTTGAGAGTGGTTTTGGGGGGTCTAACCTAGGCAATATTATCCCTAATTACGTATTTTAATTAAAATTTTCTCCTGTGACAGGGTCAGACCTTACAGATATTTTTATTACCATTATACAACAGCTTTCAGTTTTCCATGTGCATGCTCCTGAAGTGTGGATGGATCCACAAAATGCATAGAGCTATTATATGCCATGTTTTTATGCCAACTATATGTTTTACCTTTATGATCACCTGTATCATGTGATTTGTGAATTGTACTATTGTGTGGCAAATTGTTATTGCTGTATGTATATCTACTGAATGAATGTCTGGTTTCCTTGTTCTCATGACTACCCTCATGCAACTTATAATCGATTCCCAATAAATTTGAATTACTTACACCTGCCTGCTTCATTCAAAGTCCCAACCCTTAGTCGTTCTTCCTTAAGTACTAAGTTATGTTTTGCTTGGGGATTAAATACTTATTTTACTCACTGAACTGCAACTCAATTTATAAAATTTGTATCATGTGTTTTTTCTGGATCTAATCCAGGGCTATACCAACTCAATCTTGTAGAGATGAACAATCCTCCTTGATTTGAATGGCTGTGCTTTGCAAAGAGCCTAGTGTGCTTCCAGTCAGGAAGAAGTAGAAGGTGGAAGAGGGAACCTGGGCACCTGGCTAAAGGTGGAATTATGTTTTCCCTGCATTGAGATCTCTCTCACAAAATTATTGGTGTGTCCCCTTTTATTTGCATAATGCAATACAAAGCTTGTTATTTTTGTTGTCTTGGAATGAGTATGTAACTCATGTTACTGCAACATTACAAAGAAGGAATAACTGCAGAAAGTACTGTAGCAGAGTGTGCCTCCCCTACAGTCTAGATTGGGTACTCACAAAATGCTTGCAGAACTCTAAGAATATAGTCTTGTAATCTGGTGGCATTTTATTTTCTAGGATGGTGATTCTTGAGGGGATTGTAGGGATTTGCACAAGGGCATGGCATCCCTAGCTGCCAGTTTTTACTGATATGCCCACTTTAGCATAAAATGGCTAATAATATACACCACTAACCTGCAAGCACAAGGAAATAGTGTAAATGATCTAATTTTGTTTACAAAACTTAATACATTTACAAAAATATATGTGGATGTAACTACTAGCTATTTTACATGTCATATTTAACAATATGTTTCATGTCTCTTAGCCCTTTAAAAGGATTGTATGTAGCCACTTTCATAGCGATATATAGCTACAATAACTTACACAGTTACATTCTCACATCATTTATATGCTACACATTGTATATATATATATATATATATATATATATATATATATATATATATATATATCACACACACACATATACATATTCACACGCAAAAAAAACACACATACACAGTATATAAAGCAGTGACCTACACAACAGTTGCAGCAAAATCCTTGCAGACCAGTACTCATGCTTTATCATATCTTTCTTCCACCTTGATCAGAAAATAAACCAGAGGAGCTGACAAATCAAGTAGATCAATGAAGCATGGCACAAGTAATTTTCAAGCTGATTTGGGCCAAAATGTCACTTTTCGATACTTCTAAGATGTTTTATACATACAACACCCATGGAGAAACCAAATGAAAGATCCTGTAATTTCCCCAGGGCATACTATGCACTGAAGGTGTATCTGTCATTCGAAGATTTAATGGACAGTTCAGTTAAGATTGAATAGGGGTGGAATACCCACTGATTAGGTTTTATTACCATACCTATGAGAAACTTGGAGCAGCCCCTGGCAAACTATACAATAAAAAAAGTTGAAGACGAAAAAGTACTGTCATAAATGTTCTGCTTTAATGTGTTAAAGGTTTTACACTGTGAATTTTATTCCCGGAGAATTATCAAATCTGATTTACTATAAAGATGAATTGCCTGAGCAGTGCTGATGCATTAAGTTGAACTTTTCTGGGATGAGATTTATACAAGCTGTAGGGCAGTAGAAAAAAAAAAAAAAAATTAAACTCTTATTAAGCTTTTAAGCTCTGTCTTAGGCTTTCTTCAGAGATTCCCTAGAGAAAAGATTTACTTAACACTGAGATGCCAAAAGAAGTTGCAGTTTTAATAAATTGCTTGCCTAGACATTGGCCAATAGTAAACATTAAAATAAAAAGATAAAATGTATCCATTTCAAAATACTTTACTGTTTAATGATACTATATCATGAACATGTGAACTAAATTACTTTTAAGCATTAGTGGATTAGTGATCCGAGCAAAGTTTCATTCACTGGAGGTGTGCAAAACAAATAAAAAAGAAAAAAAAAAAGTATCTAACCCCGAACATAGCACCCAAACCCCATTGAGGTCTATTTAAGATAAATCTTTTGAAATTTTTCTGCCTTTTTTGAAGGCCAATTTGCATGTTTGTTGGTAACAAAACAGGGCAAAGATCTATGGGCAATGTCTTAGAGAATGTGTACCAATGCAAAAAATAAATAAAAAATAGAAATAAATTTGCACATGAAGTGGCACACCCGTAGGATGAGCTGCAGCAAAACTAACAATAGGTAGGGGAAAAACAAATGTCAGTGGGTGGGCTGAGAAGTCATTCCTTTAGTGGTGGCAATAATACCATCATTAGAAGGAGAGAGGGTACGGCTGTCCTAACAATGACCCTACAGATTTTTAAGCTCACTAAAATGCTGCCATCCAAGGAACACAATACATACTCACCAAATACTCCACTATGGGGGAATCCAAATCTGCAAGAATTCTCCCTCTGGTCTAAAAAGGGAGTGAAAACAATTATGCACCTATTTTCATGTTCCGCCCTTTTGAGGAATTTCATAGAGAATACAATCTCCCCCACATGGCATACTTCCTATACTTGCAGATATGTCACACTGCGGCAACACAGTTCGGCCTTCGTAACATAGTTGTTCAGCTTTCTCCGCTGGAACGACTACTGACTGACTCTTCCCACACCAAACTAGTTTTTACTTATTATAGGTCCCTCTTACATTCCATCACCAATAGGCTCAGCAGTACGACCAATAGATGGCGTGCTGACATTCCTGAACTGACAGAGGATATCTGGCAGGAAGTTCTTCCCCTCCAGGTTCCCTCTGTCATTTCTTCCCGTGACAAGGTGATACAGACTAAATTGCTATACAGATCATATTTTACGCCATGTTTACTGTATAGACTAAATAGATTACCCTCTGCATTATGCTACCGATGCGGCATGGCTGACGGCACATTCTTTCACCTGATGTGGGAGTGCACTCTGATTAGGAAGTTCTGGTCGGAGGTCACGGCCTTCATCAACTCCATAACTCAGATACCTAATATCTGTAACCCCCTATGGAGCTTATTGGGATATATCGATGATGAAAGTATATCTAAAAATGTACAAACCTTTATAAATAAAGTACTGTTTTATGCCAAGAAATCGATAACCATAGATTAGAAGTCTCAATCCTTGCCCACTATAGCCTTTTGGCTTAATACCATTAATCGTGCTATACCGTTATACAAGTTGACATATGAAGCCAGAAAATGCCCAAATTTTTTTTTAAAGATTTGGGGCTCATGGGTCAGCTCCGAGAGTACCATACCACCTGCTCCCTGAAAGACTGAGTGAAGCCCCCCACTACTAAAGGGTTTCAATTAGGAAAAATAGAACTATGACCTTTGGGTTACTATGTATCCACTGAATGTATACCAGTTTTGCCATACTCTAATGGATTGTGCGATGTTCACTCCACATACGTTTGTTGTGTATTGAATATAAGTAAAAAATTTACCCTTTAAAAAAAATAATAATAATAATAATAATACCATCATTGAATGAATGACTTCCAGCAACAGCAATCAGAGGTTCATCACAAGCAATCAGGCCAAATTTAACCATTTGGTTCACCCATTCAGCGAAACTTCAACAGCTAGAGTTTGAACCCTACATCAACCCAAATATGAAGCCCTTATAGATATGATAGTTTAGGTGTTAAAACATAATATAAAGGTTGGCGCTAATTTAAACATATATACATAAGTAGCATCATAAACCTTAAATGGATAAATACAAAATGTCCTTAGAGAAAGTCCACACACCAAATGAAGTAGTGCAAAAAACAAATCAGTTTTGGTTATCTGTGCTCCACTGTCATGCGTGAAAAAAGACAAACTCACAAAATAGCATGAATGAAAAAACTTTATTTTAGGGATCAGAACCTATAGAACAGTGGTTCTCGACTCCTGTCCTCAGGACCCACTAGCAGGCCAGGTTTGCAAGATAACTGAAATACATCACAAGTGATATAATTTGCTGCTCAGTGATTGCAGTATTCTAGTCTGCATCTCCCCAAGGTAATACTTAAAATCTGGCCTGTTAGTGGGTCCCGAGGACTGGAGTTGAGAACCACTGCTTTGAAGAGGTATCCCATGAACTACTAGATCCTTGAACTCATATGAAGGCAGAAGCTCGGAGAAAAAAATTACATCACATAGCGCAATAAAGCCAATAATGTTTATGTGACGTTATTTGTTTCTCCGAGCTTCTGCCTTCATATGAGGTTCTGGTCCCTAAAAAGTTTTTTTATTGTATCAAGTTACTTTAGGTGATAAAATACATGGTACAGCATAAAACAGATGACCGATTTATATTAATTAGTAAAAGATTATTTTCATACTAAGAGAGACTCATTTTCAAAACTCATTGCTACTGTAAACATGAATTTCAAAAGTTCATATCAGACAAAGGCAAATGCGGCAAAAATTGTTTGCATGTCAGATACTGAGACAAAATGGAGAAAGATTAGTTTCACATGACTCAGTTGTGTCCATTTTCTGGAATGAAAAATATTTTTCCAATTGTATTATAATATTTCAAAATTTACTATGCTCTGTGGTGCAGTCATTATGGGTATTACTAGTACTCTAGGAAATCCCTTGACATTATAAAAGTGATTCTAAAGGCAGAAGGTTTTTGATCTTAATGTATTCTATGTTTAAGATCAAAAACCCTGAGTGTGCAGCAGCCCCCACCTAGCCCCTTTAATACTTACCCGAGCCCCATTCCGATCTATCAATGTTGCACGAGAAACCTTGGCTGTCCGGGACTCTCCCTCCTGATTGGCTGAGACACACACAGTGGGTGCCACTGGCTACGACAGCTGACAATCAAAAACGGTGAGCCAATGAGGAGAGAGAGGGGGTGGGGCCGAGCCACAGCTTCATGTCTGAATGGACACACAGAGCAGAGGCTCTGTGCTGCTTGCTGCGGGGCACTTGGTGGGAGGGACGAGTCAAGAGCGCCAGCGAGGAACCTAAGAAGAGGAGGATTGGGGCTTCTCTGTGCAATACCACTGCACATAGCAGGTAAGTATGACATGCTTGTTATTTTTAAACAAAACAAAACTTTAGTATCACTTTGAGTGTCAAGTGTGTCCACCCAAGGAACAGTATTTAATGCCATCCTCTGCTTTTAAGCTTGTGGTAACAGTATGGGGAAGGCACTTTAATGTTCAAGCATGACTAAGCCCCTGTGCACAATGCTAAGTCCATTAACCACTTTAAGACTAGGCCTATTTTTCAGACTTGTTTACAAGTTTAAATCATTTTTTTTTTGCTAGAAAATTACTTAGAACCCCCACCCATCATATATATTGTTTTTCTAACACCCTAGAGAATAAAATAGCAGTTGTTGCAATACTTTTTGTCACACCGTATTTGCACCACAGTCTTACAAGTGCACTTTTTTGGGGAAAAAAATACACTTTTTTTTAAATTAAAAAATAAGACAACAGTAAAGTAAATAATTTTTTTTTTTTTTTATATTGTGAAAGATGATGTTACGCTGAGTAAATTGATACCCAACATGTCATGCTACAAAGTTGTGTCCGCTCGTGGAATGGCGACAAACTTTACCCTTAAAAATCCCCATATGCAACATTTAACCACTTGCCACCCGCCCTATAGCGGATTGACGGTGGCAAAGTGGTTTTAAAATCCTGACTGGACGTCATATGACGTCCTCAGGATTTTAAGCCGCTGCGCGCCCCCGGGGGCGCGCATCGCGGCGATCGTTGTTGCAGGGTGTCAGTCTGACACCCCGCAACACCGATCTAGGTAAAGAGTCTCCGGCAGAGACTCTTTACCACGTGATCAGCCGTGTCCAATAACGGCTGATCACATGTAAACAGGAAAAGCCGGTAATCGGCTTTTCCTCACTCGCGTCTGTCAGACGCGAGTAGAGGAGAGCCGATCGGCTGCTCCTCTGACAGGGGGGGTTTGTGCTGATCAATTATCAGCACAGCCCCCCCGAGGATGCCCACACTGGACCATCAGGGATGCCACTGGACCACCAGGGATGTCCATTACCAGGTATGCCTCCCTAGACCACCAGGGATGCCGAGCAGTGCCCCTAATGGATGCCAATCAGTGCCCCTAATGGATGCCAAACAGTGCCCACAATGGGCATCACTGATTGGCAGGCATTATTGTTTGGCACCTATCAGTGCCCATCCATGCCCATCCGTGCCACCTTTCAGTGCCCATCCATGCCATCTATCAGTGCCCATCCCTGTCGCCTATCGGTGCCCATCCGTGCCGCCTATCTGTGCCCATCCGTGCCGCCTATCTGTGCCCATCTGTGCCCATCCGTGCCGCCTATCGGTGCCCATCCGCGCTGCCTATCGGTGCCCATCCGCGCTGCCTCATCTGTGCCCATCAGTGCAGCCTTATCAGTGCCCGTCAGTGCAGCCCCATCAGTGCCCATCAGTGAAGGAGAAAACTTACTTATTTACAAAGTTTTGTAACTGAAACAAAAAAAATATGTATTTTTTTCTAAATTTTCAGTCTTTTTTAAATTATTTTAGCAGAAAATAAAAATCGCAGAGGTGATCAAATACCACCAAAAGAAAGCTCTATGTGTGGGAACAAAATGATAAAAAATTTGTTTGGGTACAGTGTAGCACAACCGCGCAATTGTCATTCAAAGTGCAACAGCACCGAAAGCTGAAAATTGGTCTGGGCAGGAAGCTGAATAAGTGCCCAGTATGGAAGTGGTTAAACCATTCTACAGGTTGCATGTTTGAAGTTACAGAGGAGGTCTAAGGCTAGAATTATTGTTCTTGCTCTACCGATCGCGATTATACCTCACATGTGTGGTCTAAACACCGTTTTTATATGCGGCCGCTACTCACGTATGTGTTCACTTCTGCACGCGAGCTTGGCGGGACTGGGCACATTTAATTTTTTTTTCATATTTTTTCATATTTATTTTACCTTTTATTTTTACACTGTTCTTTAGAGAAAAAAAAAAAAAAAAAACGTGTCACTTTTATTCCTATTACAAAGAATGTAAACATCCCTTGTAATAGAAAAAAAGCATGACAGGACCTCTTAAATATGAGATTGGGGGTCAAAAAGACCTCAGATCTCATATTCACACTAAAATGCAATAAACGAAAAAAAAAAAAAAAAGTCTCTTTAAGACCTATGGGCGGAAGTGATGTTTTGACGTTGTTTCGGCCCTGCAATGGTATGGAGACAGGTGGGGCTATCTTCCCCTCACTCAGCTCCATACTACAGATGGGAGCAGACACGATCGCCTCCGCCATAAGCAGGTAAGCAGCGGAGGGCACCGGAAGGGGGCCGGAGGGGGGCCCCTCTCCAGCTGCCGATAAAAGTAATCTTGCGGTGAATCCGCCGCAGAGACCACTTTCATCTGAAGGCGGACCGCCCACTGAAGAAGAGGATACTGGGGTTATGGCAGCTAGCTGCTGCCAAAACAATGATATCCCTCTTCAAACAGCTGACGTATTACAACAGCAGGCGGTCCGTAAGTGGTTAAGATATGTTTGGACAACTCTAGCATAGAGGAACTGAGTGGCCTGTGCATGGCCCTGATCTCATACCTACTGAACGCTTTGGTAAAAATTGGAATACTAAAGTATTTTCGTCCAACATCAGTAACTTGTAAAAGGGGCACTCCAATGACCTGATATTTGCCACATATATGGGCATGACTTTTCTCATACGCTTTCCCTAACTTGTTCATTCCCCGACTTAGTTGGGGTAGGCGGTACACTTTGGTGGGGGTGGGTCAGCCACACTTAGTGACCTTTGACCTCTGGGAACCCGCCTTCTGACCTTTGACCTCTGGGGGAGGTCCCTGTTCCAATTTTTGAGTCCTAGCCTTATTTTTCAAGGGAAAACCCTAAGCCCTAACCCCTAACAGTTTTAAGGGGCCAGAGGCCTTGCATAGAACGTAAGGTCTCATTCTCTTTTGCACAGACACAAGAAACACCACTATCTCCCTAAATCATTCTGTGGACAGAGGACTTCTTTTGCTTTGCACTTCAGGTCTCATTTGGACACAGAGGAACTTTCCCTTTTATTTTAGGGCAACAACACAGAGAATGTCCAAAAAATCACTATAAGTCACTTGTTGAGAAAACCCCAAGAGCTGTCTTCTGTATCTACAAGTCCCACTGAAAAGCCCCTTTATTCCCATTCCACATACCCAACAGTTATACTGTATATTGCTTCAAGTAAGAAACACAACAGAGCACTTTGAGGTGAAAGCAGCTTACACAAAACGGTGACTCACCAACCTTATAAAAAAAGTAACCAAAAAAAAAGTGCAGCACTTCAATGTAAAGTGCATCAACATATGATATAAAAAAAATAATAAAGTGCATAAATACTAAAACAATCTATAACCATATGCACTTCAGGTCCCATTTGAACACAGAGGAACTCTCCCTCGAGTTTTGGGGCAACACAGAGAATGTGCAAAACATCATCACAAGTCGCTTGTTTTGGATACAAACGACAGCTCTTATGCCGCGTACACACGATCATTTTTCATGTCGTGAAAAATGAAATTTTTTGTTTTCAACAAGAAAAACGACCGTGTGTGGTCTTTTTGTCATTTTTCACGATGTGAAAAACGGCATTAAAAACGACGAGAAAAATTAGAACATGTTCTAATTTTTCTCGTTGTTTTTCCTGACATTTCTTCCGCGGCAGTGTTTCCCATAGGGAAACACTGCCGCGGAGCCCATAGACGATCGTTTTTCTCGTCATTTTAAAAAATGACGAGAAAAATGACTGTGTGTGGGAAACAAGCTGTTCCCTTGTTTAAAATGTCATTATTCACGGCGGTTTTTTAACCGCCGTGAATAATGATCGTGTGTACGCGGCATTAGAGTTTTCTCAAGTCCCAGTGAAAAGTCCCTTTATTCCCGTTTCACATACCCAACAGTTATATATTCCTATCTTGGTTCACTGCCCCAATTCCTTGGTTCCACATTGGTTGCTGAAGAAATAACTGAATGCCCAGATGTGATTGCTTGCAGTATAAACTAAGTACAATAGTAGAATAAGATTAAGAAATGTATACAATGTCCCAGGTACACACTTTATTCTGCAGTGCAATAACAGCCAGGTAAGTGTTCCTCTTCATCACAATCACTCTATCTCTGAAGAGTATTGTCAAGTTTCAGGTGTGAATCAGAGTTGCTCACAGGGTACCCCTTGCGGCTAAGTGCAACACACCCCTGGGAGTGGTACAAGTGGTAAGCCAGGGGTCAAGCCTGAAGTTCATGATAACGGGTAACAAGCCGGGTCGGTAGCAGAAAATACAAGGATCAAGATACACAGAGCACAGAAGATACAAGAAGCTGAAGATAATTCAGCAATCTGCATGTGTCAGTGGCAGGTTTAAATAGGCCAGAGGGAGCCAACACACAAAAAAAACAAACAAATCAGCGCTGACCCCACAAACACCTCTTCAATAATAACAGTCTATGTCAAAGTTTTCTTGCTCTAGGTGCTGCAGCTCTCTCAAAGACCCACTGGGTGGTGGACTCAATCTGAAACATACAAAGGAAAAGAGTGCACGACTGCCCTAGTATAATACAGTTTTAATGATTAAAATGAAAGATCAAAGGTAGAGGTTTGCACTCACAAACATGAGACATGAATCACATGTACAGCTGGATGTATGCCTCCTTTCCTGGTCTGTATGGCTGGGTTGGCTCCCAAGAACGAGTGTTGATTGTGTGGGGTGTTAATTCAAACCCTGCTTCCTCATCTCGTCAGGTTGTGTCTGCTGCTGAACACGCACACGGTCCAGCCGGCGCTGCGTGACATCACTCGCGGCCAGAAAGGGGAATCAAAGTGAGTGTAGTATATCCTCTAGCTCACAAACAAATGGTTGCCAAGGCTACATGTTTCAGAGGCGAGGCCTCCTTCTTCAAGTTGCCTGAAGTATGTGTGTTGTACATACATTTGTATGCATTTTATGTCCTTACTTTACACAAGCAGAAATTTAGTTGTTGTGTAGAGGGGATCCAGAATGAAAAGGCCTGTAAATTCAAAAAGGTAGCTACAAATTGTTTACGCTAAATTTAAGAAGTAAACAAAGCACACACACGGTAATGTACAGCATACTGAAACGTCATGGGTTTTTAAATTAGTAGCCCATTGTCAGGTCACCTGAGGCCAGGTGACAGATGCACCCCGTTGGGTTCAGGAGTGAACCGGTAAAGTTTTGGACCCTATGGCTGACTGCTGCGGGTGGGTGATTCAGAAAAGCAGGTCCACTGGAGCACCAACATGGATCCCACTGGGACCTAGAGCATAAGATTCCCCAGGGCGCGGAGTCCAAGAGCCAGCAGGTGTTCACCAGAGCCTCTAGTGGTAAGAATGGACTGTGCTGCAACTGGCCCCAGGTCATGGCCCCCAGGGTCTCCCAGCTCACACCCACGGTAGACTACAGGAGGATAGAGATAAAGCAGCAGCCCAGGACAACAAGGGATAGTCAGGATATAAGCCAAAGGTTGGGGCAACTAGCAGACAAGGATAAACAGAGAACGTGACAAAAGGTCAGGGTAACAAGCAGGCTGGGATCATCAAAGAACAAGCCAATATCGGTAACAGAAGCAGAAGTAGAGCACACGTCAAGCAGGAGACAGGAAACCAAACACACAATATTGCTCGAGCAAGGCAGGCTTGGACTAGGGCAGGGATATGCAATTAGCGGACCTCCAGCTGTTGCCAAACTACAAGTCCCATGAGGCATAGCGAGACTCTGACAGCAGCAAGCATGACACCCAGAGGCAGAGGCATGATGGGACTTGTAGTTTTGCAACAGCTGGAGGTCCGCTAATTGCATATCCCTGGACTAGGGTGTGAGAGTGCAGCCCAAAGCTGACACACAGGCCAGGTAAACAGACAGGGCATGAAGGTATTACTGATGATTCATGACACCCATAGAAACCAGTTAACATGTTTTACTATAAACAGATAACTAATGTGGATGTCAAGGGTTACTGGAATTAGCAAATCAATGCTATACTGGATAAGGCTATTGTTGTACAGTGCTTGCAGCAGTATAAACAGTTCATGTGTTGGCATTCATAAACATTTACCTTTTGGCTTATTTCATAACATGGTGCAAAGAGCAGTGAAATATGGTAACTAGGGATGAGCTTCGAGTTCGAGTTGGACTCATGTTCGCAAACATGTGGCAAATTCGAACCCTATAAAAGTCTATGGGAGAAATCTAAAGTGATAATTTTAAAGGCTTATATGCAAGTTATTGTCATAAAAAGTGTTTGGGGACCCGGGTCCTACCCCAGGGGACATGTATCAATGCATTTTTTATTTTAAACGGACGTTTTTTCCGGGAGCAGTGGACCTCGCCTACGTCATTGGCTATTCCCCGGTAAGCTGGGAAACCCAGGCTTTTCCAGTGACGTGTGGGTGACCCTGCCCCCCTCTGATGCAACGGAAAACCTCCTCTCTGGCTGGAGGAGGGGCAGTGCTGCAGCTCGGGGCTCCTGTCTGCCAACAAACACTCCGAGAAGCCACAACAAATCCATTATCCCGGCTTCTTCTAACAAGCATCACATTCAGGGGTTATGTCTTCATCAGAGCTACTCTTCCCCTCCCCCAGCATTAGAGCTCTGCCGAAACCATTGCTGAAATTAGACTATTTGCTATAAACTGCCCAGGAAGGATCATCGTGAAATGTTTTATTGAACCAGAGCGGATTTCTGGCTTTATAAAGTTGTCTTCTCTTATTGACCAGTAAGGTGTCAGTGTTTAGATCTGATTTTCGGGTACAATTCCTAAGTAAAGTTGATATAAAACGTGTAATACTTTATTACCATAATATAGAAAGGTAGATAATTACCTATTTCTATCAAAGATGTAATATTTATGTGAATATTCTGATTATGACACAGGAAGAACAAAATATGTGCATCAATTTGATTCCTCTGCAGTGTTATAAATGAATAGACCCTGCCCCTTCTCACGTTCCCCATCAGGTCCGCTCAGCCTTACACTCAGTGAAGGTGACCCCGCCCCCCTCTGAATCAGGTTTCCCGTTGCATCAGAGGGGGGCGAGGTCACCCGCACGTCACTGGGAAAGCCCAGGTTTCCCCGCTTGTCGGGGAATAGCCAATGACGTAGGCGAGGTCCCGCCTACGTCATTGGCTATTCCCCGCTAAGCGGGGAAAGCCGGGGCTTACCCTTTGATGTGACGGGTGACCCCGCTCCCTCGTACGTCATGGGGGTCTCATGTGGAGTGGAGACTGGAGGAGACTGCAGCGCTGGACATCGGATCACCGCGGGACATAGAGAACAACGCTGGACAGACTGGATTACATCGCTGGAATGGGTTTTTATTTTTTTATTTTTTAATAAAAGACTTTCCCAACTGTTTCTGTGTGTTTTTTTAACATTTTTTTACACTTTCTTTGTGAAATGGTAGGGGTACAATGTACCTGTTACCAATTCACATAGGGGGGGTGGAATCTGGGGGTCCCCTTTGTTAAAGGGGGCTTCCAGATTCCGATAAGCCCCCCGCCCGCAGACCCCCACAACCACCGGGCAAGGGTTGTGGGGATGAGGTTCTTGTCCCCATCAACATGGGGACATGGTGCTTTGGGGTCCTCCCCATGTTGAGGGCATGCGGCCTGGTACGGTTCAGGAGGGGGGGGCGCTCTCTCGTCCCCACCTCTTTTCCTGCGGCCTGCCAGGTTGCGTGCTCGGATAAAGGGTCTGGTGTGGATATTTGGGGGGAACCCCACGTCATTTTTTTTTTTTTTATTTGATGCAGGGTTCCCCTTAATATCCATACCAGACATGAAGGGCCTGGTAATTGAATTTGGGGGGACCCCCACACATTTTTTTATATGTGTTCTTTTAAAAACTATTAATAGAAAAATAGCTTGCAAGATTTTTTAATCTGAAGAAGTAGTCTGGAAAGGAAATAGTCATATCTTCCTGCCAAATTAACACAGTAAACACTTCATACAAAACACCTTTTTAAATGAAGGAGCTTAATGAAATAATAATAGGGATTAAACTATTGATATATATTTGCATTGAGTTTAAAATCTTACTTATTCCTCCCTTTTGTTTGTTCCGTGTATTGTTAAATTCTTTTGTTCTACCTAACCCTGATGCTCTTGACAGGCCAAATAAACTGGCCCCTCAGAAATGTGCTGTATGCCTCTTGCCTGGCTGCTAAGTAGTGATAAGAGATGTCAAGACCCCTGAGTGCTATTTAGAACCCTGTAATGTCAGTCCCGGCAAAAAAAAAGAAATATCTCCAAACACTAATTTCTATTCATCCAGTAAAACCTCACATATTAATGTATTATTTGACATCTCTTATTGTCTGCTTTCCCAAAGTTGTCAAGGATATTAAACTATTTGAATATATTTAGAATGTAAACTTATTTGGCACAGAGGAATGGTCTGTGCAGTAATCCATGGCAACCAGACCTCAGTTATCAGTGAAAAATAGGGGGAAAAGTAATTATTCTAAGAAGGTTTGTACAGGGTACTTTGTATTTCTGCTTGGTTATCATTGTCAGTAGAATAAAGCAGCACAGCAGCATGACATTCAACGTTTTTTTATAGTTTGGTGCTTGCAGATAGTCTTGTCATTTGATGACTTTTTACAACTACAATGTTAATAGGTAATGTTTCTGATCGAATAATGAAGCTGACAGAATCAGTATCCTTAAGCTATTCTCCAACACACCCCTCATGAAAAGGTTATCAGTTTCAGCCCCAATAGCCCTGACCTGAAGTAGGCAATTTGTACTTGGAGCTGGTATAGCAGGGTCTGGGATGCCTTTGACTTGGGTAAAGGCAATCCTGTATGTGATGGATTTGTAAACTGACCTGTCCGGAACGCTCCCACTGGTGATTGACAGACAAGATGTACGCATGGCAGCTACCCTGCCCTTGTATCTCTCAGTGCTCAGAATACAGAACAATGCCACCCACTGATGCATCTCAGATCATAACCTATCATAACAGCTATAATGCAAGACTGACTGACAATATTGCAGTTCACAAGCCCCTTAGTCCACCGAATGATACATTACTGTTCTTTACAACAAGGCTGCTGAAAACAGTTACTCCTCTGTACCCATGCAGCCACTGTATTCCAACAGACATGAATGGTGGGACTGTCTGAATGATTAAACACGTCCCTTACACGGGTGGATGCTAAAATTCCCCCTATGTGAACGCTTAAATCCCCCTGTGTAAACAAGGCCTTATATCAGGGGTCTTCAAACTACAGCCCGTGGGCCAAATCTGGCACGCCAGCGTGATTTACCCAGCCCGCGGACTGCCCCTTTAACATTGCAGCAATCCCCTCCCCTCTGCTACCTTTATCACACAAGATGAGAAACATGACAGGTCCAGACAAAGGGCTGGATCTTTTGAGTTAAGAAGCGGTCGATTGGTTACTAGGCAGAAGGGCGGTCCCAGCAATTAATCACCTACCTTACACTAGCAAAGTCCCGCCCTTTGGACCGGCCATGCTTTGTGTCTTGTGTGATTCAGGTAGCAGAGGGGAGGGGGAGTGCCGTGATGTTATATTAGGAGTGGCAGTGTAATCTTGATGGGTGGGTCTGTGATGGGGGGGGGGTCTGTGATATGGGGGGAGTCTGTGATGGGGGGGGGGAGGGAAAAAAAAAACAGAGCCAGAGATAATGTAAGGATTAATTTAAACTAGTACACTAGTGGTATAGGTCACTGTATGGCTGTGTAAGCAAGTTCCCACATCAAGCTATACTTAAACAAGTGTGCAATAGGAGTGTGTTTGTTAATGTTAAGGTTACAATGTGATCTCTTACAATAAAACAAACATTTATGAAAGCCAACCCGCAAAATGTGGAAAATGTATTTGCCGATCAAGTAAATATCTATGTTGAGACAATTTACTAAAAATGATCAGTTTGATGTTCTCTCCCTCATCTTCCCTGTGTATGCGTGTCCAAAGCTGACACAGGTAATTTGTCTTGTTAATTTGTCCATGTAAATGTCAATGAAGCAATTCTGTCTCGCATTGCCTGTTTTCTTTGGTCCTTGCTTTTCTTCAATCACCGTTTATCTATTTCCTGTGCAAGGCTGGAATACTCACATGAAAATATCTTATAACATTTTCCCAACATACAACCAGAAGGTATAACTTAACCATTCGCCAACCAGCCGCCACAGTTCTACTGCAGCAGGTTGGCTCGGCTGCGCGAATCACTGTCATTGTACATCGGGCGCATACACTGCATACGTGCATGCCCATCCGCTAGCGGACTCGGTGTTCGCCGGCCACCTGTGATCGCACCAGAGAGAGGCAGAATGGGGGTCTGCCTGTATAAACAAACAGATCCCCATTCTGTCAGGGAAGTAGAGTGAGATTGCCTGTTCCTAGTGATTAGGAACAGTGATCTCTCTCCTCCTCCAGTCAGCCCAGCCCCCATACAGTTAAAAGCACCTCCCAGGGAACACATTAAACCCCTTGATCACCACTAGTGTTAACCCTTTCCCTGCCAGTGTCATCTACACAGTAATCAGTGCATTTTTATAGCACTGATTGCTGTATAAATATCACTGGTCTCAAAAAAAAAAAAGTGTCAAGTGTCCGATCTATCCGCCGAAAAGTCCAGCTAAAAGGAAGATTATATATATATATATATATATATTGTGAGGGGGTTAGCTCGGCAGCGGGTGTGTGTGACCCCCGAGATGGGCTCCCCACACAAAAACAGGCCCAGCAAACGGAGGTTGTGGTTTTCAAAATCAAAAAGGTGCGGTTTATTTTCTATTTACAGTGACAAAACACAGCAAAGCAAAAGAAACATAAACAAAATAAATCCTGGTCAACTTGACCTCTGACTAAACATACAGGTTTCCTAACTAACAACTGGGATCAGCCTAGTGCTGTCCTAGTCCCTAAGTCCCTGGTGTTAAATGTCCAAGCAAATAGCCACACAGGCTTTGTCTCACCGCACAGGGGTTCACTCTCCCTAGACAGTCCACACAGGTCTGGTTCCAGGCATGAGCTAACACCTAATGAATCTGGGAGTTCTTATAGAGGCCTAAATGAGCTGACAAGCTTCAGCTGGCCTCATCAACTCCCTGTCTGTACGACGCCCCACACTCTCCCTAGAGGTATGAGTCATCCATGAGCCCACTAGCCTTATACAACTCTCCACCTAGTTGTATAAGTCGGCGTAAAGCCTGAATCTGGGCGAAATATATCTACCCCCCTGGATGCAACCAGGTGACTTTACCTTCCTGCTGTCACATACCCCCCCCTCTTGTTTTAACCTCGGGGTTGGAACACCAGCAATCA
Source organism: Rana muscosa (assembly GCA_029206835.1). NCBI lineage: Eukaryota > Metazoa > Chordata > Amphibia > Anura > Ranidae > Rana > Rana muscosa. The sequence goes on along the minus strand of CM055127.1, from coordinate 310,547,655 downwards.
GGCATTCACGTACTCGAGACAAAGCATCCACATTCCCCATTTGAACGCCAGGGCGATGCTTTACTGTGAAGTTGAATTCCTGGAGGGCCAGGAACCACCTATTCACTCTTCTATTTGTTTCCTTGTTTTGAGCCATCCACTTTAACGGAGCGTGATCCGTAACCATGTCAAAGTGCCTACCTAGCAGGTAGTACCGAAGGGAATCTAGAGCCCACTTCACCGCTAAACACTCCTTTTCAACGGTGGCGTAATTTACCTCATGGGACTTCAACTTCCTGCTGAGGTAAATGACTGGGTGCTCTTCCCCGTTCCAGACCTGGGACAATACTGCTCCTAACCCCACATCTGACGCATCACTTTGTACGACAAAGTCTTTAGAGAAGTCGGGTGAGTACAACACTGGCTGGCTACATAAGGCTTGTTTCAAAAATTGGAATGCTGCCTCAGCCTCGGGGGTCCATTTAATCATGACCGACCCTTTCCCCTTCGTCAGGTTGGTTAGGGGCACAGCCTTAGAAGCAAAGTGGGGAATGAATCGCCGATAATACCCAGCGATTCCCAGAAAGGCTCGTACCTGCTTCTTGCTGTTGGGACGTGGCCAACTCTGGATGGCCTCGACTTTGTTGAGTTGGGGTTTTATTACTCCCCTCCCAATGGTGTACCCAAGATATTTGGCCTCCTCCTGCCCAATGGTACACTTCTTGGGGTTAGCCGTAAACCCTGCTTCCCGAACAGAGTCCAGGACTGCTTGCACTTTTGGCAGATGTGAGGCCCAATCTGTGCTATGGACAATTATGTCATCCAGGTAAGCCGCAGCATACTTCCGATGGGGCCTCAGCATCTGGTCCATTTTCCGCTGGAATGTGGCCGGCGCATTCTGTAACCCGAACGGCATTCTTTTATATTGGAACGCCCCGTCTGGGGTTACAAATGTGGTTTTCTCTTTGGCCGACTTGGCCAGGGGGATTTGCCAATACCCTTTTGTGAGGTCAAGAGTCGTCATGTATCGGGCTGTTCCCAGCCGGTCGATCAACTCATCTATACGTGGCATGGGGTAGGTGTCAAATTTTGTAACTTTGTTCAACTGACGAAAATCGTTACAAAATCGCCAGCTCCCATCCGGTTTAGGCACCAACACAATGGGACTAGACCAATCACTTTGGGACTCCTCTATCACCCCTAAGTTCAGCATTTTCTGTACTTCCTCCCGTATTGCCTCCCGTCGGGCCTCTGGGATCCGATAGGGTTTTAACTTCACCCTTTCACCGGGCGGGGTAATGATGTCATGCTCTACCCCAGATGTTTGTCCCGGCAGCTCAGAGAATACCTCCTTGTTGCGAAGCACAAACTCCTTAGCCTCCTGTTGTTGGGGTTGTGACAAGGTGGCTGCTATTCCAACCTCAGGAATCACGCAACCAGTTTGAGCTGGTGACCAAGTGTCTGCGACTAGGGACTCTCTATCCCTCCAGGCTTTCAACAGATTAACGTGATAGATCTGTTCGGGCTTTCGCCTTCCTGGTTGTCTGACCTTGTAATTCACTTCGCTCACTTTTTCCATTATCTCGTAGGGGCCTTGCCATTTGGCAAGGAATTTACTTTCAACCGTAGGGACAAGTACCAGTATCCTATCCCCCGGGGAAAAGGTACGGGTCTTGGCTCCACGGTTGTACACTCTCTGCTGTGCTAACTGCGCTTGGGCCAAATGTTCCTTCACGATGGGCATTACCTTTGCAATTCGGTCTTGCATCAGCGCGACATGCTCAATCACACTCCTGTGGGGAGAACTCTCACTTTCCCAAGTTTCCTTGGCAATATCCAACAGCCCTCTTGGGTGTCTCCCATACAGTAACTCAAAGGGGGAGAATCCCGTAGAGGATTGGGGCACCTCCCTAATAGCAAACATCAGATAAGGAAGTAGACAGTCCCAATCCTTTCCATCTCTATCCACCACTTTCTTCAACATTTGTTTTAGGGTTTTGTTGAACCTTTCAACCAGCCCATCGGTTTGGGGGTGATACACAGATGTACGTAATTGCGTCACTTTGAACAATTTACACAGCTCCTTCATAACCCGGGACATAAAGGGTGTACCTTGGTCCGTAAGCAGTTCTTTACAAATACCCACCCGGCTAAACACAAGAGATAGCTCTTTGGCTATGGTTTTGGCCGAGGTATTTCGGAGAGGGATCGCTTCTGGATAACGGGTGGCATAGTCCATTATAACTAATATGTACTGGTGCCCCCTAGCGGACTTGATTATAGGACCTACCAAATCCATGGCGATCCTCTCAAACGGGACCTCAATGATGGGTAGAGGGACCAGCGGGCTACGGAAATGTGGCATCGGGGCCGACCTCTGACACACAGGGCAGGAGGAACAATAATTTTCTATGTCCTTCATCACCCCCGGCCAATAGAATCTCTGTAATACCCTCTCTCGGGTTTTCTCTGTCCCCAGATGACCTCCAAGAATGTGCCCATGGGCCAACTCCAACACCAACTTCCTGTAAGGTTTGGGCACCACAAGCTGCTCAACGGTTTCTTCTGCCCTTTTTGCCACCCGATACAGTAGGTCCTTCTCTACGCTGAAGTATGGGTAAGTGCAGGTATTATCTGGGTTCACTAACTCGCCATCTATTTTCACTACGTTTTCCCGTGCCTTTATTAGGGCGGGGTCTTTCAACTGTTCTGTGGCAAAGTTTTCCCTGTGAACCTCAAGATCAGAAAACTCCACAGACGGTAGGTTTTCGTCTGAGGAGGTGGGCTCCTCTCCAGTTTCTTGAGTCTCCCCTGCCAATACTGATAAGGGAAATTCCGGAGAGTCCTCACCACTCTCAGGGGAGTTCTGGCTATCACATTCCTGGTACATAGGGGCACCAGTGGGGGGCTCAGGATCATCCCACAGTTCCCAGAACTTCGGAAAATCCCTTCCCACAATGGCGTCATGCGGTAACTGAGATACTAAGCCCACTGGATGAGAGAGGGTACCTTTGGGGGTCTCGAAACACACTGTAGTCACTGGATACTCTCGGGTGTCCCCATGCACACAAATAACAGCTACCTTGCTATTCCCAGAGACCTCTGTTTTAACTAACTCAGCCTTTATCAGGGTCACAAGGCTACCTGAATCCAACAATACCACAACATTTCTACCATTAACACACATTTTGCATAAATGTTTCTCAGTTCCTCGAATGGCAGTGCATGCGACTGTCGCACACAGCGACTGACGTCTGCCCGTCAGAAAGTCACACTGCATGGGTTCCTCCACAACCGGGCAATTGGCTGCAATATGTCCCGCTTGCCGGCAGCGGTAGCAAACGATCCTTCTTGCGGCCTCTTGAGCCGCTGATTTCCCAGGCTGTTCTCGCCAAACTTGGGGTAGAGCTCCCACCCTCTCACTCTCTCCACCCTCACCCCTTGGAATCCTCTTATCCGCCCCTGGGGATGGTCTGGTCTTAGGGTGGAAAGTCTGAGTGTCTCTGGAAGAGGCCGTCAGGTTCTCTGTAGCCAAGTATTTCTCCACACGATCCACAAGACCATCGGCCGTCTCTGGGTCTCCATGGCTTACCCACTTTTGGATGGCAGTAGGAAGAGCTCTCAAAAACCGATCCATTACAACACGTTCCACAATCTTTGGTGCGGACAAAGTCTCTGGCTGTAGCCACTTTCTGCTCAGGTGAATGAGATCATACATTTGAGACCTGGGGGGTTTTCCAAGCTGGAAAGTCCAGTTATGCACACGCTGAGCCCGGACAGCCTGGGTGACACCCAGCCTTGCCAATATTTCAGTTTTTAGCATCACATAGTCTTTTGCTTGGTTAGGCTCTAGGTCATAGTAAGCTTTCTGCGATTCACCAGTTAACAGAGGAGCCACCAGTCCAGCCCACTGCTCCTCAGGCCACTTTTCTCTTTCAGCGGTCCTTTCAAATGTGGTCAAAAATACCTCTGGATCATCCTCTCCAGTCATTTTTGTCAATAAACGACTCACCCCAAAGGACGCGGTATTAGTGGGACGGCTTTCCTCACTGGTCTGCGGACGTTGCTGCATTACTGCTTCCATCTGTTGTTGTAGTCTCTGCTCTTGCTTCTGCAACAGGTCTATGAAGCGGGCCTCAGATTGCTGCTGGGCTTGTTGCTGAGCCTCCAGACTCTGTTGCAAAGTTGCGTTTGTCTGCTGCTGGGCTGCAAGGCTCTGTTGATGAGCTTGCTGCTGGGCTGCGAAGTTCTTTTGCAAACCTGCATTTGTCTGCTGTTGATTGGCATTTGCTAGAGCCAGCTGCTTCAGTATCTCCTCCATGCTGGCTTAAAAAAAAAAAACTGCCACTGGTTCTCCACCAACTGTGAGGGGGTTAGCTCGGCAGCGGGTGTGTGTGACCCCCGAGATGGGCTCCCCACACAAAAACAGGCCCAGCAAACGGAGGTTGTGGTTTTCAAAATCAAAAAGGTGCGGTTTATTTTCTATTTACAGTGACAAAACACAGCAAAGCAAAAGAAACATAAACAAAATAAATCCTGGTCAACTTGACCTCTGACTAAACATACAGGTTTCCTAACTAACAACTGGGATCAGCCTAGTGCTGTCCTAGTCCCTAAGTCCCTGGTTTTAAATGTCCAAGCAAATAGCCACACAGGCTTTGTCTCACCGCACAGGGGTTCACTCTCCCTAGACAGTCCACACAGGTCTGGTTCCAGGCATGAGCTAACACCTAATGAATCTGGGAGTTCTTATAGAGGCCTAAATGAGCTGACAAGCTTCAGCTGGCCTCATCAACTCCCTGTCTGTACGACGCCCCACACTCTCCCTAGAGGTATGAGTCATCCATGAGCCCACTAGCCTTATACAACTCTCCACCTAGTTGTATAAGTCGGCGTAAAGCCTGAATCTGGGCGAAATATATCTACCCCCCTGGATGCAACCAGGTGACTTTACCTTCCTGCTGTCACAATATATATATATATATATATATATACACACATACATATATATACACATACACACACATATATATACACATACACACACATATACATTTATATATTTTGGGATATGTATTATAGCAAAAAGTAAAACAATATATATATTTTTTTTTTTTAATTGACAATTTTTTTTTGTTTATAGCACAAAAAATAAAAACCGCAGAGGTGATCAAATACCACCAAAAGAAAGCTCTATGTGTATGGAAAAAAGGACATCAATTTTGTTTGGGTACAATGTCGCATGACTGCACAATTTTCAGTTAAAGTGACACAGTGCCATATCTCTGCGGTTTTTATTTTCTTAACACAAAAAAAAGCCAAAACATATGAAAACTACAATATAACCAAAGTTTTAATTTTACAGAGTTACACGTGCTAGATGTAGTAGGTCCAATATCAATAATTTCAACGGTATCTTTTTCCTCTCCATTTATACTAAATTACATGTATGTTCTTTTGCACAATGCAAATGTCTCACAATATGCAGCATCCCAAAATAATATAGATAATCACTAAATAATGTGGCTTCACCGGCATGAGATGGTATACAAAAGAATTACCAATATTTACATGATGTGCAGATATTTGCAAAAAAGCAAGTTATGTACAACTGTTTAGTTCAAATGTGGTACATTGTAATTTAAACAACATAATGTTTTATACTTTTTTACAAACAATTAATACAGGGTATGATCTGTTAACAAGCAGGCTTGGTTTTCTAAACAAAGAAAGCTTCAGCCAGAGGTTTAAACATTGAAAGAATAAGTGCTCAATTTTTTTTTGATACAGAAAATATCTATCCGGTGACCTTACAAAAATATCTGTTCTTGACAGCAGAAGTGAATGCAAATGCAGCATGCACACATAAGCTCCTATAAGACCAACATGATACATTTTTTTTTTTTTTTGCAATGACTTCAATAGTTTGGAGCAGGAGTAGTCAACCCCCAGCACAGGCACCACAAGTGGCACTGGAGGCTTCATTTGCAGGCACGCGACTCCCTCCCCACCAGCATTCCCCACGCCGCACCTGCACCGAGGGGAAGGCACTGTACCCCCACACATGGTAAAAGATGGGAAACATGGTTTTATATATATATATATATATATATATATATATATATATATATATACATATATATATATACACACACACAATTATTTGTGTATGTGTCACTTACTACTGACCCCTCAGCTCTGCATCATTCACTACTACCAACCTCTGCATCATCTACTTCCAACCTCTGAACTCTGAATCAGTTACACCTGATCCCTGAACTGTTCATCACTTACTACTGAACCTCTGCACTCTGTGACCCTTTAGGTCACAGCCAGTATTCAGTGCAATGAAAATCCGATCAACTTTTTCTGCTGTACTCTGCGCCACACTTTTTTTCAGCTGTGAGGGCTCTTTCAGAAAACGTCCCTGACCTGAGCTCATCATTGCACATCCATTCCAGATGCTTGTATGTGACATCACGTTCAAGGACCTGGGCTGGATGCGAGAGGCGGATCATCAGGGATGAGTGTGCCAGGACAGGTAGATGTGTCTTATCTCTGCTTCCTTGCACCACTCTGCATATCGTGCATATCATAGATGAGAAAAGTGTACAGCAGTGGGGCAGATGTGCAGCAGGGTACAGTGGTAGAAGAGAAAAGAAGGAGGCTCAGCTGTGGGACAGAAAAGCAGGGAGATACAGCTGTGGGGCAGATGTGTAAGGAGGTGCATTGGTGGGGCAGAAGAGCAGGGGGTACAGAGGTGGGGAAGATGTGCAGGGGGAGTACAGTGGTTTGGCAGAGGAGAATGAAGGAACATTGGTGGGACAGATGAGCAGGAAGTTACAGTGGTGGGGCAGAAGAGCAGGGGGGGAGGGAACAGAGATGAGACAGATGTGCCGTAGGTACAGTGGTGGGCAGATGAAAAAGGGGGTTACAGTGATGGGGCAAATGAGCAGATAGGTTCAGTGTTAGGACAGAAGAGAAGGTGGTTCAGCGGTGAGACAGAAGAGCATGGGGATGCAGCAGTGGAGCAGATGTGCAGGGAGGTACAGTGGTGGGGCAGATGAGCAGGGGGGTTACAGTGGTGGACAGAAGAGCAGGGGGTACAGAGGTGGAGCATATGTGCAGGGAGTTACAGTAGTGGGAATGATGAGCAGGGGGGTTACAGTGGTGGGACAGATGAGTAGGGGGGTTACAGTGGTGGGACAGATGAGCAGGGGGGTTACAGTGGTGGGGCAGAAGAACAAGAGGGAACAGAGGTGGGGCAGAAGAGCAGGGGGATACAGAGATGAGACAGATGTGCCAGAGGTACAGTGGTGGGGCAGATGAGAAAAGGGGGTACATTGGTGGGGCAGATGAGCAGGGAGTACAGAGGTGGGGCAGATGAGCAGGGGGTTACAGTGGTGGGGTGGAAGAACAAGGGAAAGCAGAGATGGGGCAGAAGAGCAGGGGGTACAGATGTGAGACAGATGTGCAGGAGGTACAGTGGTTGGGGAAAATGAGAAAGAGGGTTAAAATGGTGGGGTAGATGGGTTCAGTGGACAGATGAGAAGGTGGTTCAGTGGTGAGACAGAAGAGAATGGGGTTATGGCGGTGTAGCAGATGTGCAGGGAGGTACAATGGTGGGGCAGATGAGAAAAGGGGTACATTGGAGGGGCAGATGAGCAGGGGGGGGGGGGGGGGTGGGTACAGTGGTGGGACAGAAGAGCAAGGGGTACAGAGGTGGGGCAGATGTGCAGGGTGGTACAGATGTGTGGAGGGTTACTGTGGTGGTACAGATGAGCAGGGGGGCTACAGTGGTGGGTCAGATGTGCAGGGGGGTACAGTGGTGAAACAGATTTGCAGAGGGGTAGAGTGATCTGAGATGTGAAGGTGCAGGAATTGGGGCTGATCTGAAGTGTGAGAGTGCAGGATGTTAATTTGTCACTATTACTCAAGTATAGTTTACAGTATTTACTTTATAAAAAAATCATTTTTGTGAGTGAGGCCTCGTACACACGACCGAGTTTCTCGGCAAGAACCAGCAAGAAACTTGTTGGCAGAGATGTCTTGCCGAGAAACTCGTTCGTGTGTATGGTTTCTCGTCAAGAAAACCGTCAAGTAATCTCGACGAGAAAATAGAGAACCTGCTCTCTATTTTCTCGTCGAGATTCTCGTCGGCATGTTTCTCGACGAGAAAAGTGAGTGTGTGTACACTTACCTGTCCTCCGGGAAGCCCGCGCATGTTCGAAATGAATTTGACGCATGCGCGGTAGCTTCCTAGGCATAGGTAGGGTATACCAAGATGGCGGTGACGGCATCGAATGTGACGAGCGCATGCTCGTCGTAGTCGATGACGTCACCGCGTACGCTCCATTCAAAGAACCGCGGGTTCTTTGAATCGAGCGCCTGTACACTCGGCCGGGACAAGTTTCTTGTCCAAGAATCTCGTCGAAAAAAACAACATGTTTTTTTCGACGAGAATCTCGGCCGTGTGTACGAGGCTTGAGTGTGTGAAGTTGACATTTTTTTTGTTGTAAACTTGGCACGTTCGGTTCCTTTGAAAAACATTTATCGGCACAATGTGCTCTAAAGGTTGCCTACCCCTTGGTTTGGGGTGTAATAGTATCAGCGCGAAGTAATTTAGTGGCAAAAAAAATGAACAAAACAATCCCAACAAATTAAAATATTACACTGAAAATAAAATTTTCTGTACCTAAAATAATAACACCTTAACCTAAACCCAAAACATGTATATATATATATATATATATATATATTTTTTAATGTGATGTATTAACCACTTGCCGACCGCCTCCAATAGATATACGTCGGCAGAATGGCACGTACAAGCACATCTACGTACCTGTACGTCCCCTTTAACTGCCTGACGTGGGGGGGGGGGGGGCTCGCGACCCCGCTACCTTCCCTGTGAGTCGGACCACGGGTCCCGCAGACTCGATCACCGCAGGGATTCCCGCGATCGTCTCACGGAGGCATAGAGCAGGGAGATGCTTGTGTAAACAAGCATCTCCCTGCTCTGCCTAGTGACAATGACACGGATCTCGGCTCCGAGAAACTCGGAGCGGCGATCGGTGTTATGACACACAGAGCCCAACCCCCCCTCAGTTAGAAACACACTTAACCTCTTTAGTGCCACCTAGTGGTTAACCCCTTCACTGCCAGGGTCATTTTCACAGTAACCAGTGCATTTTTATAGCACTGATCGCTGTGAAAATGACAATGGTCCCAAAAATGTGTTAAAAGTGTCCGATGTGTCCGCCATAATGTCGCAGTCACAAAAAAAATCACTGATCGGCTCCATTACTAGTAAAAAAAAAATTAATAAAAATGCCATAAAACTATCCCCTATTTTGTAAACGCTATAACTTTTGCGCAAACCAATCAATAAACGCTGATTGCAATTTTTTTTACCAACAATATGTAGAAAAATACGTATCGCCTAAACTGAGGAAAATATATATTTTTTTTTTATATATTTTTGGGGGATATTTATTATAGCAAAAAGTAAAAAATATTGATTTTTTTTCAAAATTGTCCCTTTATTTTTGTTTATAGCGCAAAAAATAAAAACCGCAGAGGTGATCAAATTCCACCAAAAGAAAGTTCTATTTGTGGGGAAAAAAAGATGTAAATTTTGTTTGGGAGCCACGTCGCACGACCGTGCAATTGTCAGTTAAAGCGACGCAGTGCCGAATCGCAAAAAGGGGCCTGGTCATTAACTAGCCAAAATGGTCCGGGGCTTAAGTAGTTAAAGCACATGCTGACATTTGACATGCATTGCATTAAGGCAGCCCATTAAAGATGAGCTCCAAATGCACCACAATGAGTGAAAATACATACATGACCCTTTAACCACTTCAGGCCCGGAAGAATTTACCCCCTTCCTGACCAGAGCACTTTTTGCGATTCGGCACTGCGTCACTTTAACTGACAATTGCACGTGGTACCCAAACAAAATTGACGTCCTTTTTTTCCAACAAAGAGCATTATTTTGGTGGTATTTTCTCACCTCTGCATTTTAAATTTTTTGCGCTATAAATAAAAACAGCGACAATTTAGGAAAAAAAAGGAATATTTTGTTTACTTTTTGCTATAATAAATATCCCCAAAAAATATATATAAAAAACTAATTTATTTATCAGTTTAGGCCGATATGTATTCTTCTACATATTTTTGGTAAAAAAAAAAAAATCGCAATAAGCGTATATTGATTGGTTTGCGCAAAAGTTATAGCGTTTACAAAATAGAGGATAGTTTTATGGCATTTTTATTAATAGTTTTTTTTTACTAGAAATGGTGGCGATCTGCGATTTTTTTTGTGACTGCGACATTATGGGGGACACATTGGACACTTTTGACGCTATTTTGGGACCATTGTCATTTATACAGTGATCAGTGCTCTAAAAATGCACTGATTACTGTGTGAATGACACTGGCAGGGAAGAAGTTAACCACTAGGGGGCGAGGAAGGGGTTAAGTGTGTCCTAGGGATTGATTCTAACTGTGTGGGGGCTGGGCTACGAGTGACACGACAGTGATCACTGCTCCCGATCACAGGGAGCAGTAGATCACTGTCCTGTCACTAGGCAGAACAGGGAAATGCCTTGTTTACACAGGCATCCCCCTGTTCTGCAGCTCCGTGACACGATTGCGGCGGGCGCATGCGTGCCCGCAAGGCAGGCTTTTCAAAGCAACGTACAGGTACATTGCTTTGCCCAGCCAAGCCATTCTGCCAACGTATAAGTGCGTGAAGCGGTCGGCAAGTGGTTAAAAAAAAACAACCAGTGCACCACAAAGCACAATATCTGTGTTGTAATGCACTGCAGTGCATGCATTATGCTCTACTGTGCAATGTTTTGGCGTGCTATTCACAATGAATGACAAGCAAAGCACATAGAGCAGGTGCATTCCCATGCATTGTGGCATTAAATGTTAAAGTGGATGTAAACCTGACTCATGAAATCTGACCTGGGTACATATATCTGCCGTGTTTACTTATCTCTTTCCAAAGTGCAAAGTCCTGTGTCTTTCTGCTGCTCCATTCCTCTGTTATCAGCATAACTTCTGACAAGCTCTCCGACACAGGAGATACAAAGCAGCTGAAAATGTGTGTCAGGGAGGGAACTTGAGATAGATTAGAAGCGGGCGTGTCTATTTACAGCACATCTATGCATGCCATCCCCCCGTCCATCGCCACCCCCCATTCATGCATCCCGGCCCTTTCATGACACTGGCGCATGGATTCCAATGCGGGGGGGGGCTGTTTTTTTGAAGCACTGATTAGAGCCAGAGGCTCTAATAGGCTTCAATATAGGGTGGGCTCAGGTCGCAGAGAGTGCGCTCCAATCCCAACCAGGTGTGTTACAACAGTGAATGAGTATCACATGATGGTAGGGATTTACACTATTTTGTCAAAAGTATCGGAACGCCTGCCTTTACACACACATAAACTTTAATGGCATCCCAGTCTTTGTCCGTAGGCTTCAATATTAAGTTGGCTCACCCTTTGCAGCTATAACAGCTTCAACTCTTCTGGGAAGGCTGTCCACAAGGCTTAGGAGTGTGTCTATGGGAATGTTTGACCATTCTTCCAGAAGTGCATTTGTGAGATCAGGCACTGATTGATGTTGGACAAGAAGGTCAGGCTCGCAGTCTCCAATCTAATTCATCCCAAAAGTGTTCCATCGGGTTGAGGTCTCAAGCCAGTGAGCAGGCCAGTCAAGTTCCTACACCCCAAACTCACTCATGTCTTTATGGACCTTGCTTTGTGTACTGGTCTCAATCATTTGGTGGCGGGGGATTATGGTGTGGGGCTGTTTTTCAGGAGTTGGGCCTGGCCTATTAGTTCCAGTAAAGGAAAATTTTAAGGCATCAGCATACCAAGACATTTTGGACAATTTCATGCTCCCAACTTTGTAGGGACAGTTTGGGGATGCCCCCTTCCTGTTCCAACATGACTGTGCACCAGTGCACAAAGCAAGGTCCATAAAGACACGGATGAGCGTGTTTGGGGTGGAGGAACTTGACTAGCCTGCACAGAGTCCTAACCTCAAACCGATAGAACACCTTTGAGATGAATTAGAGTGGAGACTGCGAGCCAGGCCTTCTCATCCAACATCAGTGCCTGACCTCACAAATGCATTTTTAATGGTCAAACGTGCCCATAGAAACACTCCTAAACCTTGTGGGAAGCCTTCCCAGGAGAGTTGAAGCTGTTATAGCTGCAAAGGGTGGGCCAACTCAATATTGAACCCTACGGACTAAGATTGGGATGCTATCAAAGTTCATGCTCCTGAAAAGGCAGGTGTACCAATACTTTGACAATATAGTGTATAACCTATGGTCGTGAATACAAGTCCTGTGTGGAGTACTGTATGGATAAGAAAAAAAGATTCTGCATCTAAAACTAATGATCCATTTCTAGATGATTAATTTACACTTATGCCGCGTACACACAACCGTTTTTCATGGCGTGAAAAATGCCATTTTTTAAATTGGTCATTAAAAACAATTGTGTGTAGGCTCCAGAGCATTTTTAACGATGTGAAAAATGGTCTAAAAAAAATTAGAACTTGCTCTATTTTTTCACGTCGTTTTTCACGTCGTTCTTTTTAACGTAGTGAAAAACGGTAGTGTGTATGCTTTTACGAGGGGAAAAAAAGGTGCATGCTCATTATCAAGTATGAGACGGGAGCGCTCCTTCTGGTAAAACGAATGTTCGTAATGGAGATAGCACATTTGTCACGCTGTAACGGACTGAAGAGCATGAGGCTGAAAAGCGCGAATCGGCTCTCACCAAACTTTACTAATACGAGGATCAGCAAAAGAAGCCCAAAGTGTGGCGCCATCCGAATAGAACTTCCCCTTTATAGTGCCGTCGTACGTGTTGTACGTCACCGCGCTTTGCTCGAGCATTTTTTTTCACGATAGTGTGTAGGCAAGGCAGGCTTGAGAGTAAACACGAAAAATCACGTCGAGAAAAACGTCGGTTTTTTCAAAGACATTAAAAATGCCCGTGTGTACGCGGCAATACAGTATATGTTGATATATATATTATTTTTTAACTCTGCTAAATGAAACAGCGATTCCATGTAGGCAGATACATGCATTGGAAGATGGACATCACACGGAAATGCACCTTGCATGATTTACTAATTAGAGGACACTCTCCACGGTCGTCAGTAATTAAGGAAATCAAGGTCGTCTCCTGAGTTCTGCAAATACTGCTCCCTCTTTCTCTGTTACATGACAGCTGGCAGGGAATTCTCACAGAATTAGGATATGACTAATTGGATATTTGTTTAGTACTGTCTGTTGTTGGTCATCATACTACTTTACTCATCTTCCCCAGCGTAAAATATAATCTTTTCAAAGCCTTTGTTTAGTAGTAGTCACTAGAATAATCAGGTAAAGCAGTCTGCCTAAAGTTTAACATCAGCCATAGGACGGGTGACTGAGATCAGCTTTATAGTAGGCAGAGTGGTGCATAGTTAAAACATCAGCCTGCTATATGGTTCTTGAATTTAAAATTTAGGATTAGACCTTTTCAATCATGTGTAATCTTGATGGCAAGATGAATGGAAATTGATAGTTATGCCGCGTACACACGGCCATTTTTAATGTCATTGAAAAAAACAACATTTTTCTCGACGTGATTCTTCTCAAGCCTGCCTTGCCTACACACTATCGTGAAAAAAATGCTTGAGCAAAGTGCGGTGACATACAAGACGTTCGATGAAACGTACGACGGCACTATAAAGGGGAAGTTCCATTCGGCTGGCGCCACCCTCGTGTTAGTAAAGTTTGGTGAGAGATGATTCGCGCTTTTCAGCCTTGTGCTCTTCAGTCCGTTACAGTGTGACAAATGTGCCATCTCCATTCTGAATGCTAGTTTTACCAGAACGAGCGCTCCCGTCTCATAACTTGCTTCTGAGCATGTGCGTTTTTTTCCCGTCATTAAAGCCTACACACGGACATTTTTCACGACGTGAAAAACAACGAGAAAAAATAGAGCATGTTCTAAATTTTTAATGCCCATTTTTCTCATCGAGAAAAATGCTCTGGAGCCCACACACGATCGTTTTTAATGACCAATTTAAAAAATTGCATTTTTCTCGTCATGAAAAGCGGTCGTGTGTACGCGGCATAAGATTATATCATTTCAAGAGCATTGCAATTAACACTAGTGGTGATCAACTTAATACATATAGGGGGACAGATAGACAACAGGTGAACTAATTTGCAATTATTAATAATTAGCACAAAATTAATAAAATATTAAGATGAACGTATATATCTTTATTTTGGCTATACTAACACTCTTCTAGAATGCTACTATTCTGTTCTCTCTCCCAGCTCTGCTACTGTTTGGCCACAAAGTAGAAATTTTAATGTATGGGACATTATATTGAGATACACACAGGAAAATAAAATCTGGTGTGCAAACATTAGATGAGATCCAGTTGATCTGCACAGACAATTATTAGTGCCCTTTTCATGTGTTTTAAAACACTAATTGACATTGAAGGCAACCAATCTGCTTTTCTCATGACTGGTTTCCTATAACAACCAGCCCCACTTCTATTGTGAGTATACACAGCAGAAGCCAATCTATGGGTGCTGGAAACTCGATGTCCACCGGAACCTGCTGATTATCAGGCAGAGACTCAGAACAGAGTTCTGCCTATGTAAACAAGGCAGAGTTCTGTTCTGACAGAGGGGAAGAGATGGATTCTATGTTCTTGCAAAGCACAGACTCAAATCCATCTCTTGCCCTAGTAAACACAAACACTGGCTAGGCACACCGTTAAAACTTTGATCGCCCTAGACGTTTAACCCCTTCCCAACCAGTGTCATTAGTACAGTGACAGTGCATATTGTTAGCACAGATCAATGTATTAGTGTCACTGGTTCACGCAAAGTGTCACTGATCGCCACCATTACTAGTATATAAAAAAATGTCAGTATACAGTGGGTACGGAAAGTATTCAGACCCCCTTACATTTTTCACTCTTTGTTATATTGCAGCCATTTGCAAAAATCATTTAAGTTATTTTTTTTCCTCATTAATGTACACACAGCACCCCATATTGACAGAAAAACACAGAATTGTTTACATTTTTGCAGATTTATTAAAAAAGAAAAACTGAAATGTCACATGGTCCTAAGTAGTCAGACCCTTTGCTGTGACACTCATATTTAACTCAGGTGCTGTCCATTTCTTCTGATCATCCTTGAGATGGTTCTACACCTTCATTTGAGTCCAGCTGTGTTTGATTATAATGATTGGACTTCATTGGGAAAGCCACACACCTGTCTATATAAGACCTTACAGCTCACAGTGCATGTCAGAGCAAATGAGAATCATGAGGTCAAAGGAACTGCCTGAAGAGCTCAGAGACAGAATTGTAGCAAGGCACAGATCTGGCCATGGTTACAAAAAAAAATTCTGCTGCACTTAAGGTTCCTAAGAGCACAGTGGCCTCCATAATCCTTAGATGGAAGACATTTGGGACAACAAGAACCCTTCCTAGATCTGGCCATCCGGCCAAACTGAGCTATCGGGGGAGAAGAGCCTTGGTGAGAGAGGTAAAGAAGAACCCAAAGATCACTGTGGCTGAACTCCAGAGATGCAGTCGGGACACGGGAGAAAGTTGTAGAATGTCAACGATCACTGCAGCCCTCCACCAGTCGGGGCTTTATGGCAGAGTGGCCAGACGGAAGCCTCTTCTTAGTGCAAGACACATGAAAGCCTGCATGGAGTTTTGCTAATAAACACCTGAAGGACTCCAAGATGGTGAGAAATAAGATTATCTGGTCTAATGAGACCAAGATAGAACTTTTTTGCCCTCATTCTAAGCGGTATGTGTGGAGAAAACCAGGCATTGCTCATCACCTGTCCAATACAGTCCCAACAGTGAAGCATGGTGGTGGCAGCATCATGCTGTGGGGGTGTTTTTCAGCTGCAGGGACAGGACGACTGGTTGCAATCGAGGGAAAGATGAATGCGGCCAAGTACAGGGATATCCTGGACTAAAACCTTCTCCACAGTGCTCAGGACCTCAGACTGGGCCGAAGGTTTACCTTCCAACAAGGCAATGACCCTAAGCACACAGCTAAAACAACGAAGGAGTGGCTTCACAACAACTCCGTGACTGTTCTTGAATGGCCCAGCCAGAGCCCTGACTTAAACCCAATTGAGCATATCTGGAGAGACCTAAAATGGCTGTCCACCAACGTTTACCATCCAACCTGACAGAACTGGAGAGGATCTGCAAGGAGGAATGGCAGAGGATCCCCATATCCAGGTGTGAAAAACTTGTTGCATCTTTCCCAAAAAGACTCATGGCTGTATTAGATCAAAAGGGTGCAAATACTAAATACTGAGCAAAGGGTCTGAATACTTAGGACCATGTGATATTTCAGTTTTTCTTTTTTAATAAATCTGCAAAAATGTCAACAATTCTGTGTTTTTCTGTCAATATGGGGTGCTGTGTGTACATTAATGAGGAAAATGAACTTCAATGATTTTAGCAAATGGCTGCAATATAACAAAGACTGAAAAATTTAAGGGTGTCTGAATACTTTCCGTACCCACTGTATATCCCATAGTTTGTAGACACTATAATGTTCCCGTAAACGAATCGATAAAACCCTATTGGGATTTTTTATTTTTTTTTATCAAAAACATGTAGCAGAATCATAGGCGTGTGCACAGGGTGTGCCCAGGCACACCCTAATCACCCTGTACAGCACAGATTCCCCCTACTGCCCTGGTTCCCCCCCTCCTTCCCCCCACATCGCTTCCGGCTTCCCTACTCTCCTCCCCCTCCAGCTGTTGCTGCGGGGATGTTTTAGGATGAGTGGGGGAAGGGGCTGGTAAATATGTAACTTACCGGCCCCTTCCCTTTCATCGTGAGTGATCGGTACTATGTGTTTGAACTTTGGGGTGCACACCCTAATGCAATAGGCTGCGTACACCTATGAACAGAATACATATTGGCCTAGGAAGAAATTTGATTTTTTTTCTAATGTTTTTATTGGATATGTTTTATAGCAGAAAGGAAAAATGCATTTTTTTTTTGTTTTGTTTTGTTTTTCTAAATTGTCTGTCTTTTTTGGTTTATAGCGCAAAAAATAGAAAAATGCAGAGGTGATCAAATACCACCAAAATAAAGCTTTATTTGTTGAAAAAAAAATACAAATTTTATTTGTGTACAGTGTTGCATGGCTGCACGATTGTCAGTTAAAATAATGCAGTGCTGTATTGCAAAAAGTGGCCTGGTCATGAAGGGGGGTAAATCTTTTGGAGATCAAGTGGTTAATGTGTTTTTTCAACCAAATTATTCTTGTGACTATGTATAAGTGCCCTTACATAAATGCACTGATGTGTATGATTGCTTATCTCATGTATAGAAATGTATGCTTTCATGTACCACATCTCCCATTAAATGTCCAAGTGCAGATCAATTTAAAAATTAACTTCTCCCTGTACCAACAGATGAGGACCATAATGTTTGGGGATGAGATAGGACAGTGCATTACTTATTTAAACCTGGCGTTCCATGACACCCAGTGGTCCAGTCTGTATCCCTCCAGGACTAAAATGTAGGTGGGAACTTCTACATAACCATGTACAATGCAGGTCCAACAGTGGCCAATGACCCTGCATTGTACAGAATGATATTAGAGATGGGTGGTGACAAGCATAGGTGTGCGCAGCCTTTGGCATTAGGGTGTGCACCCCAAAGCTCAAACACACTCTACCGATCACTCACGATGTTCATTCAGAAAGGGAAGGGGCTGGTGAATGGAATATTTACTGGCCCCTTCCCCCACTCATCCTAAAACATCCACAGCAACAACCAGTGGGAGAGGAGGGAAGCCGGAAGTGCTGCGGGGGAAGGAGGGGGAGCCAGGTCAGTAGGGGGAATCTGTACTGCACAGGGTGATTAGGGTGTGCCTGGGCACACCCTGTGCGCACGCCTATGGTGACAAGACCAGCAAGAACCCAGGAAGTAGAGTGGCTTCAGGGGACTGGACAAGGAGATAGACTGTGACACACTGGAGTAAAGAAAGAAAATTAGGTATTGTATTCTTTATCTGCCAGAAAGAGAATGGGGGGGGGGGTTGTGGGTTTTTACAGCAAAATAGAGAGTTAGGCTTTATTAACCTCTTGCCGCCCGGCGTATAGTCATACGACATCCGCAGGAACCTTTTGTCCCTCCAGGAGGATGTCATATGACGTCCAGGGATTCCCTGCAGTGTGGAGATGCGCGTGCCCGGCGTCCGCGATGTCCGCCAGGCACTCATGATTGCTCGTCACAGAGCAGGAACGTGGATCTCTGTGTATTAACACAGAGATCCACGTACTGTCAGGGAGAGGAGACCGATGGTGTGTCCCTTGTACATAGGGACATCGATCGGTCACCTTCCCCAGTCAGTCCACTCCCCCCACAGTAGTAATCACTCCCAGGGAACACATTTAACCCCTTGATTGCCCCCTTGTGTTAGCCCCTTCCCTGCCAGTCACATGTATACAGTAATCAGTGCATATTTATAGCACTGTTCGCTGTATAAATGTGAATGGTCCCAAAATAGTGTCAAAAGTGTCCTATTTGTCCGCCGCAATACCGCAGTCCTGACAAAAATCACAGATCGCCGCCATTACTAGTAAAAAAAACTCAAATAATAAAAAAATAATAAAAAATGCCATAATTCTATCCCATATTTTGTAGACGCTATAACTTTTGCGCAATGCAATGAATATAGGCTTATTGCGTTTTTTTTTTTACCAAAAATATGTAGAAGAATACGTATCGGCCTAAACTGAGGAAAAAAATTGTTTTATTAAAACAAATTGGGATATTTATTATAGGAAAAAATAATAAATATTGTGGTTTTTTTTCAAAATGTATGCTTTTTTTTTTTTGTTATAGCGCAAAAAATAAAAACCGCAGAGGTGATCAGATACCACCAAAAGAAAGCTCTATTTGTGGGGAATAAATTTATCAAAAATAATTTGGGTACGTCGTCGCATGACCGCACAATTCTCATTCAAATTGTGACAGCGCTGAAAGCTGAAGATTGGCCTGGGCAGGAAGGGGGTGAAAATGCCTGGTATGGAAGTGGTTAATCACCCTCACACAAGTCTAAGGCCACTTTCACACTGAGGCGCTTGAAAAACTGCCAGTAAAACACTGCGCGCTTTTGAAGCGCTTTTCAGGCGCTTTTGAAGCACTTTCAATTCATTTCAATGGAGAGGGGCGTTTTTTCAGTGTACTGTCTCAGTGTGAAAGCATTCATTGATTTTAATGGAAATAAGTTTTCAGGTGCTTTTTTTAGGGTAAAAGCGCCTGAAAAGCGCCTCAGTGTGAAAGTGGTCTTACCCTTTTATTTATACTAACAGGGAGATGTCTTCTATTGCTTCTTTCTAGAAGGTGAACTTCCCTCATCCAGCTGAAGTCTGCCTTAACTGCAATCATAGCAAAGATAGAACACTTTTATAACCGATAACAGTGTGCAAGTTATTCATTAAATGCATTATAAAGGAGTTTGTGCCATCTGTATTTGATGTGTGTAGTGTGAAAGCAAAAGAGGTCAACTAGTAAAAGTGCAGCAACATTTCCAAAACAGAGGATAAGTAACATGGCTACACAACATAAATCCCTGGAGATCAATACTTCACAGCTGCAAACACTTGTCACATTTTTTTTTTTTTTTTTTTTTTTATGAACCACAATAATATATGAATACTACTGTGACCAAACAAAATGCACAAATATATAACAAAAGTGCCATGAACTGGCAAACGGATATTAGTAATAATAGGATTTTTATAACAGCTTACCTGTAAAATCCTTTTTCTTGTTCATACATCACGGGACACAGAGCAGCATAGTCATTACTATGTGGGTTATATAGAATTACCTTCAGGTGCTGGCACTGGCAACTTCCAAAACAGGAAGTACCCTCCCCTATATAAGCCCCTCCCATCCGGGAGTACCTCAGTTTTTTGCCAGTGTCTAAGGTGTTGGCCAAGGTTAACATGTATTCATCTGGGCTTGTGTACAGGTTCTCTGGGCCTTAGCAAGCTATTCCGGATCCGACCAAAAAAAGCTTCATAGCTAAACGGTCGGTACCCGGGCCTTGCAGAGAAGAGCAGGGTTTTGCCTGTAATGCCTCTCTTAGGAGGGCTGGACCCTGGGATCCAGAGCTCTGGTCATACCCAAAACCAAGAGGCTATCTGTGCAGGGTGCTATACAGGTCCAGGGGAGTGGAATCCTTGGGAACCCGGTCCCTGAAGGTCTAGTACAATGCCTGCCGTGAGAGGTGAAGTTTGGGCTTCTGTGGACCAAACAAAGTCCTGCGGCGGGGAAAAGATAAGTGGGGGCCCCTCAGGAACTTGGTTCTATTGAGGGGACCCCCAAGCCTAATATGTCTTTCTGCCTGTTACCTAAAGGGTATTCCCGCTAATAGCTGTATATGCCTAAGAAATCCTAGAAATGTTTTTTCATAAGGGAAATTTTAAAAAAACTGTAAACCTGGAAATGTTTTTTCATAAAGGAGGTTTTAAAAAAAAAAAAAAAAGACAAAGGTGCGGTACCTGTGTTTGTCCACTAGAGGCCGCTGTGGAACGTCTTTTTTCTTGGGACTATTCCTTCCATGGTGAAAGTCCAGGCAGATGAGTGAGCTCTCTATCAGGGAAGCTGCATTCCTCTGTCATGCTGCCAAGTAGTTTCCTTCCATCCCTGAGTCCTGGTGAAACAGGGACCCTGGCTCCTCTCCCTACATGGCGCCAAGAGCGCACACGTGCACGCGCGCGCGCACACATGCTTTCCTTTTATAAGGTTTAGCTTCAAAAAAGGGGGCGGAGCCTGGCGGATGACGCGCTCTGTGCGCCCAGCGCTTCTGCGCATGTGCGGGCGTCCCAGCAAGATAAAAGGACTCAGTCCACGTTGCTTGCTATGGACACAGAGCATGAAAAGGAGCTGGTAGCATGGTATAGGGGCTTACAGCGGGCGGTTGATACAGGCATCCCCAGAAAGACGCATTAGTAGACACCCACTGATGTACATAGCAGCAAATTGCATTAGACTATTTCAGTAAGGGGTGTATTGCGGCTGGAATACCTCAGCTTTGAACTAAGGAATATGCCGCCTAAAAAACTCCGAGATATACCTCTCAGGAAGTGTAGGGGGTCTCCATCGGGCTCTGAGGATCTGGAGCAGTCATCTGCACCCTCCTCCCCTGAGAAATCAGAGGTTAATACCAATAAGGAACCCCCGGGAGTGCCAGGTACTGCGGCTGTCCTCAGTCCACCTGCTCCTGCATATATAACAGAGGAGGTTTTTTTCTCAACTCTGGAGGGATTGGAGCAGAGATTGGCTGCATTGATCGCTTCTTCTCTACAGGAAAGAAAGCGCGCCAGATCTCCATCACCTCCATTAGAGTGCCTGTTGGCAGAGCAACAGTCCCAGGAAGGGACCGACCTACCTGAAGGGGATCAGGAGGAGGTTAGCTCTGTTTTTGAGGAATCGACAGTAGATGAACCATTTTCAGCATCACAGACTGAAAGATTGTGGGTCCAGACCCTAACTGACATGGTTCGATCTGCATTTAAAATGCCTCTTGTTGAACCATCAACTACTGCTGTCTCCTCATTGGGGTCGCTAAAAGCTCCCCAGGTTAATTGCTCCTTTCCAATACATCCATTATTGGAAGGACTTATATACCAGGACTGGGAACATCCTGATAAACTATTTGTTCCGCCTAAAAGGTTTCCGGTGATCTATCCCATGGAGGGAAAGTTCACCCAGAGATGGAATGTTCCTACGGTGGATGCAGCCATCTCTTCTGTGAACAAATCACTGACATGTCCAGTAGATAATGTTCAAATGTTCAAAGATCCAGTGGATAAAAAATTGGAATCTTTATTAAAATCTGCTTTTTCCACAGCAGGGGCTGTTACACAGCCAGCAGTGGCAGCTATTGGGGTCTGCCAAGCTTTAAAGGATCAAATGAAAATGGTCCTGAGGGATTTGCCAGACCAGCAGGCCCAGGCTCTGGCTGATCTGCCTAGAGCATTATGCTTTGCGGTTGACGCCATCAAGGATTCTATCCATCAGGCCTCCCGCCTCACGCTGTCTTTGGTACATATGCGTAGGCTTCTGTGGCTCAAAAACTGGTCTGCTGAAGCTCCCTGTAAGAAGCTCTTAGTTAGCTTCCCATTTCATGGGGAACGCCTTTTTGGCGAAGACCTGGATAAGTATATCCAGAAGATTTCCAGTGGTAAAAGTACTCTCTTACCGAGTAAAAAGAGGTCTAGGGGTCCATCTTTTAAGAGGACTACCTCTCCTATCCCTGCGACGTCTGCTACTAAGCAGTTCCGACGGCCTCCTCGGTCAAACTCAGGAGGTAAAAATCAGGGACAGCCACAGGGTAATAAAAAGCCCTGGATCCGAAGAGGTACTAAACCAGCCTCCAAGTCAAGCCTATGAAGGGCTGCCCCCACTCAAACGGGTGGGGGGAAGACTTCAGTTGTTCACAGAGACCTGGCGGGAGACGATCAAAGACAGATGGGTGCTCTCCGCAGTAACTCTGGGATACAAGTTGGAGTTAAAAGAGTCTCCTCCGTCCCATTTTATGTGGTCAGGCATGCCAAGAGACCCTCTGAAAAGAGGGTCTCTCCTGTTGGCGTTAGAACAACTATTGCTCCAAGGAGTAATTATGGAGGTTCCTATGGAAGAGTGGGGGTTGGGTTTCTACTCAAACCTTTTCACAGTCCCGAAGCCAAACGGGGACATAAGACCCATATTGGACCTAAAGAGTCTAAACAAATTTCTAAACGTCCGGTCTTTCCGGATGGAGTCGATCCGATCGGTCACCGCTGCCCTACAAGGGGAGGAATGGTTAGCCTCGATCGACATCAAAGATGCTTACTTGCATGTTCCCATCTTTCCAGGTCATCAAAAATTCCTACGCTTTGCAGTAGAAGGGCGCCATTTTCAGTTCAGAGCCTTACCATTCGGTCTGGCCACAGCACCACGAGTGTTCACAAAAATTCTGGCCCCACTGTTGGCCGATCTAAGAACACGGGGTGTAACGATAATGGCATACCTAGACGACCTGTTGTTGATGGACCACTCAGTTGCCAAGCTAGAAGTGGTAATTGTCGATACAATCAAGTATCTAGAATCTCACGGTTGGGTCATCAACCTGGACAAGTCAGCCCTACAGCCAGTGAAAAACCTGGTATATCTAGGGCTACGGCTGGATTCAGACCAGAGGAAGATTTTCTTACCTCTAGACAAGGTATCCTCTTTGAGGGCCTTGGTCCGTCTGCTTTGTGCAAAAAGACAGCCGTCCATACGCCTGTGTATGAGGCTGCTAGGAAAGATGGTAGCATCATTCGAAGCTGTGCCATACGCCCAATTCCACTCAAGGAATTTACAAAGGGCCATATTGTCAGCCTGGAACGGAAAAGTTCAGGCTCTAGACTTCCCGATGGCTTTGTCCCCTTCCGTTCGGAAGAGTCTCTGCTGGTGGTTGATCCCCCAGAATCTCCAGAAGGGAAAACCCTTCAGCCCGATATCTTGGAAGGTGGTCACTACAGATGCCAGCCTTATAGGCTGGGGGGCAGTACTGGAGCAATGGTCTCTCCAGGGCAGATGGTCAAATGTAGTAAAAACCCTGCCCATCAATCTCTTAGAGATACGAGCAGCCCGGTACGCTCTAGTAGCCTGGACATCCAGACTCCAAGGGTCCCCTGTCAGAATTCAATCAGACAATGCCACAGCAGTGGCATATATCAATCATCAGGGAGGCACCAGGAGTCGTGCAGCCCAGAGGGAAGTAAGTCACATCCTGGAATGGGCAGAAAAGCATGTCCCATGTATATCAGCTGTCTTCATTCCAGGGGTGGAGAATTGGAAGGCGGACTTTCTGAGTCGCCAACAGTTATGCCCAGGGGAATGGTCCCTTCATCCCGAGGTCTTCCGAGCAATATGTCAGCGGTGGGGAACACCGGATGTAGATCTGCTAGCATCCAGATTCAACGCAAAGGTGGACAGATTTGTCTCCCGGACAAGGGATCCCCTCGCTTGCGGCTCGGATGCTCTGGTGTTCCCTTGGGATCAGTTCAGACTGATATATGCATTCCCTCCGCTACAATTGTTGCCTCGACTCCTTCGCAGAGTCAGGTTGGAGAAGAAGCCGGTGATCCTGGTGGCTCCAGCGTGGCCCCGAAGGGCCTGGTACGCGGAGATCATCAAAATGTCTGTGGGGAGTCCTTGGACCCTTCCACGTCGTCCGGACCTGCTTTCGCAAGGACCGATATACCACCCTTCCTTACTAACTCTAAGTTTAACGGCCTGGCTATTGAATCCCACATCCTAAAGAAGAGAGGTCTCTCTAACTCTGTGGTATCAACTATAATCAATGCCAGGAAGCCTGTATCCAGGCAGATCTACTATAGAGTTTGGAAGGCGTACATCACTTGGTGCGAGGCCAGAAAATGGCATCCACGTAAGTACGTTATAGGCAGAATTCTGGACTTCCTGCAGTGGGCTGTAGACAGGAAGTTTGCCTTAAGTACTATCAAGGGCCAGGTTTCGGCCTTGTCAATACTATTTCAAAGGCCCCTGGCTATGCATTCACTTGTCAAATCCTTTATGCAAGGTGTGACTCGTATTATTCCACCGATTAAGGCTCCCATATGCCCATGGGATCTAAATTTGGTTCTGTCGGTTCTGCAGAAGCAGCCATTTGAACCTTTGCGGCACATTTCCTTGGTTCTACTCACCAGGAAATTGATATTTTTAGTAGCCATATGCTCGGCTAGAAGAGTGTCGGAATTAGCCGCCATGTCCTGTAAAGAGCCATATCTGGTTATCCATAAGGACAGAGTAGTATTACGTCCTCACCCAGCCTTTCTTCCTAAGGTGGTATCGAGGTTTCACTTGAACCAGGATGTGGTTCTTCCTTCTTTTTTCCCCAAACCAAGCTCGGTAGAGGAAAAGTTAT
Organism: Rana muscosa; assembly: GCA_029206835.1. NCBI lineage: Eukaryota > Metazoa > Chordata > Amphibia > Anura > Ranidae > Rana > Rana muscosa. The sequence goes on along the minus strand of CM055127.1, from coordinate 310,522,650 downwards.
TGCATTCTTTGGATGTAGTAAGAGCAGTTAAAGCTTATCTAAAAGCCACTGCTCAGATTCGTAGAACGGATTCTTTGTTTGTTCTGCCGGAAGGCCCCAGAAAGGGTCAGGCAGCATCAAAATCTACTTTAGCCAAGTGGATTCGACAGGTCATAATACAAGCCTATGGCTTGAGAAGTAGACCGCCTCCGTTCAAAGTTAGGGCGCACTCCACGAGAGCAGTTGGAACTTCATGGGCAGTGCATCACCAGGCCTCCCTGGCGCAAATTTGTAAGGCCGCAACATGGTCTTCAGTACACACGTTTACTAGGTTCTACCAGGTGGACGTTAGAAGTCAGGAGGATGTCGCCTTTGGGCGCAGTGTGTTGCAGGCCGCAAAAGATCCTCATGCCTGATGGCGCCCAGCTTATGTATGGTGTATCCCCCCCCTCATGTGGCATTGCTTTGGGACGTCCCACATAGTAATGACTATGCTGCTCTGTGTCCCGTGATGTATGAACAAGAAAGTAGGATTTTTAAAACCGCTTACCTGTAAAATCCTTTTCTTGGAGTACATCACGGGACACAGAGCTCCCACCCCTCTTTTGGGGACACGTATTGCTTTGCTACAAAACTGAGGTACTCCCGGATGGGAGGGGCTTATATAGGGGAGGGTACTTCCTGTTTTGGAAGTTGCCAGTGCCAGCACCTGAAGGTAATTCTATATAACCCACATAGTAATGACTATGCTGCTCTGTGTCCCGTGATGTACTCCAAGAAAAGGATTTTACAGGTAAGCTGTTTTAAAAATCCTACTTCTTGGAGTACATCACGGGACACAGAGCGACATAGTCATTACTAATGGGTTATATAGATACCGTCAGGTGCTGGCACTGGCAACTTCCAAAACCGGAAGTACCCTCCCCTATATAAGCCCCTCCCATCCGGGAGCACCTCAGTTTTGTAGCAAAGCAATAAGTGTCCCCAAAGAGGGGCGGGAGCTCTGTGTCCCGTGATGTACTCCAAGAAAAGGATTTTACAGGTAAGCTGTTATAAAAATCCTATTTTCTTTCTCGTACATCACGGGACACAGAGCGACATAGTCATTACTAATGGGATGTCCTAAAGCAATGCCAAATGAGGGGGGGATACACCATATATAAGCTGAGCGCTATCAGACATGAGGATCTTTTGCGGCCTGCAACACACTGCGCCCAAAGGCAACATCCTCCTGACTTCTAACGTCCACCTGGTAGAACCTAGTAAACGTGTGAACTGAAGACCATGTTGCGGCCTTACAGATTTGAGCCAGGGAGGCCTGGTGATGCACTGCCCATGAAGTCCCAACTGCTCTCGTGGAGTGCGCTCTAACTTTGAACGGAGGCGGTCTCCTTCTCAAGCCATAGGCTTGTATTATGACCTGTCGAATCCACTTGGCTAAAGTAGATTTTGACGCTGCCTGACCCTTTCTGGGGCCTTCCGGCAGAATAAACAAAGTATCCGTTCTGCGAATCTGAGCAGTGGCTTTTAGATAAGCTTTAACTGCTCTTACTACATCCAAAGAATGCAATAACTTTTCCTCTACCGAAGTAGGTTTGGGGAAAAAAGAAGGAAGAACCACATCTTGGTTCAAATGAAACCTCGATACCACCTTAGGAAGAAAGGCTGGATGAGGACGTAACACTACTCTGTCCTTATGGATAACCAGATATGGCTCCTTACAGGACATAGCTGCTAATTCTGACACTCTTTTAGCCGAACAAATGGCTACTAGAAAAATCAATTTCCTGGTGAGAAGAACCAAAGAAATATGCTGTAATGGTTCAAATGGTTGTTTCTGTAGAACCGACAGAACCAAGTTTAGATCCCATGGACATATGGGAATATTAACCGGAGGACTAATACGCATCACTCCTTGTATAAAGGCTTTGACTAGTGAATGCGAAGCCAAGGGCCTTTGAAAAAATATTGACAAGGCCGAAATCTGACCCTTGATAGTACTCAAGGCAAGCTTCCTATCTACAGCCCATTGTAGGAAGTCCAGAATCCTACCTATTACGTATTTACGTGGATGCCATTTCTTGGCCTCACACCAGGCGATGTACGCCTTCCAGATTCTATAGTAGATCTGCCTGGATACCGGCTTCCTGGCATTGATCATGGTAGATACCACAGCATTAGAGAGCCCTCTCTTTTTTAGAATGTGGGCTTCAATAGCCAGGCCGTCAAACCTAGGGCTGGTAAGGAAGGGTGGTATGTCGGTCCTTGCGAAAGCAGGTCCGGACGACGTGGGAGAGTCCAAGGACTCCCCACTGATATTTTACAATCTCCGCGTACCACGCTCTTCGGGGCCACGCTGGAGCCACCAGAATCACTGGTTTCTTTTCTACCCTGATTCTGCGGAGTAATCGAGGTAACAATTGTGGCGGTGGGAATGCATATATCAGCTTGAACTGATCCCCAAGGGAACACTAGGGCATCCGAGCCGCAAGCTAGGGGATCCCTTGTCCGAGAGACAAACCTGTCCACCTTTGCGTTGAATCTGGATGCTAGAAGATCTACATCCGATGTTCCCCACCGCTGACATATTGTCCAGAAAACCTTGGAGTGAAGGGACCCTTCCTCTGGGCATAATTGCTGGCGACTTAGAAAGTCCGCCTTCCAATTCTCCACTCCTGGAATGAATACCGCAGATATGGCTGGGACATATCTTTCTGCCCATTTCAGGATGTAATTTACTTCCCTCTGGGCTGCACGACTCCTGGTGCCCCCCTGATGATTGATATATGCCACTGCTGTGGCATTGTCTGATTGAATTCTGACAGGGGACCCTTGGAGTTTGGATGTCCATGCTACTAGGGCATACCGGGCTCTCGTATCTCTAAGAGATTGATGGGCAGGGCCTTTTCTGCATCCGACCATCTGCCCTGGAGAGACTATTGCTCCAGTACAGCTCCCCAGCCTATAAGGCTGGCATCTGTAGTGACCACCTTCCAAGAAATCGGACTGAAGGATTTCCCTTTTTCCAGATTCTGGGGAACCAACCACCAACGGAGGCTCTTGCGAACGGAAGGGGACAAGGACATTGTAAGTCTAGGGCCTGAACTTTTTTGTTCCAGGCTGACAGTATGGCCCCTTGCAAATTCCTTGAATGGAATTGACCGTAGGGTACTGCTTCGAATGATGCCACCATTTTTCCCAGCAGCCTCATGCACAGGCGTATGGACGGCTGTCTTATTTGTACCCACTAAGTGGTTAAAATCTTTCAAAGACAAAACCTTTCCTCGAGGCAAGAATATTTTTCTCTGGCCTGAATCCAACCTTAGCCCCAAGTATTCCAGACTTTTGACTGGTTTTAGGGCTGACTTGTCTCGGTTGATAATCCAACCGTGATATTCCAGATACTTGATTGTCTCGTGAACAACCACTTCACTGAGTGGTCTATCAGCAACAAGTCATCTAGATATGCCATTATCATTACACCTTGTGTTCTTAGATTGGCCAATAAAGGGCCAGAATTTTTTGTAAACACTCGTGGTGCTGTGGCCAAACCGAAGGGTAAGGCTCTGAACTGAAAATGGCGCCCTTCTACTGCAAAGCGTAGAAATTTTTGGTGGACTGGAAAGATGGGAATGTGCAAATAAGCATCTTTGATGTCGATCGCGGCTAACCAATCCTCCCCTTGTAGGGCAGTGGCCACCGATCGGATCGACTCCATCGGAAAGTCCTGATATACAGGAATTTGTATAGCCCTTTTAGAATTAATATGGGCCTCCCGTCCGCGTTTGCTTCGGGACTGTAGAGAGGTTTGAGTAAAACCCGAACCCTCATTCTTCCAGGGGAACCTCCATAATTACTCCCTGGAGCAATAGTTGTTCTAGTGCCAACAGGAGGGACTCTCTCTTCCGGGGATCCCTTGGCACGTTTGACCTCAAAAATGGGAAAGAGGAGAGTCTCTTAACTCCAATCTGTATCCCCAACATACTGCGGAGAGCACCTATCTGTCTTGATCGCGTCCCGCCAGGTCTCTTGTGAACAACTGGAGTCCTCCCCCCACCCGACTGAGTGGGGGCAACCCTTCAATGAATTTAACTTTGGGGGAGGTTTTGTACCTCCCCTGACCCAGGGTTTCTCATTACCCTGCTATTGTCCCTGTTTTTTACCCCCGGGAATTGACCGAGGAGGCCGTCGGAACTGTTTCACAGCCGATGCCCCAGGGACTGGAGAAGCAGGCCTCTTAAAGAGGGACCTCTAACTCTGTTTTTAACCGGCAAGAGCGTATTTTTACCGCTGGAAATTTTCTGGATATATTTGTCCAGGTTTTCCCTGAATAAGTGTTCACCATGAAATGGGACGCTAACCAGCCATTCCTTACAGGGAGCTTCAGCAGACCAGTTTTTGAGCCATAGAAGCCTACGCATATGTACTCTAGACAGGGTAAGGCGGGAGGCCTGATGGACTGAATCCTTTATGGCGTCAACCGCAAAGCCTAAGGCTCTAGGTAGATCAGCTAGGGCAAGGCCTGCTGATCTGTCAAGTCCCTCAAGACCTGTTTTAACTGATCCTTCACTGCTTAGCAGACCCCAATAGCTGCTACTGCTGGTTGTGTCACCAAGCTTGCTGTAGAAAGAAGCAGGCTTTCATAAGGACTCCAATCTTTTATCTATTGGGTTCTTGAACATTTGGACATTATCCACTGGACATGTCAGTGATTTATACATACAAGAGATGGCTGCGTCCACTGTAGGGACCTTCCATTTTTTTTTTTTTTTGATGAACTTATCCTCCATGGGATAGACCACCGGAAATCTCTTGGGGGAATAATATTTTCTCAGGACGTTCCCAATCCTGGTAAATAAGCCCTTTCAGTAAAAGGGTGAAGTGGAAAAGAACAGACAGTCTGGGGGCTTCTAGCGACCCCAACGAGGATACAGTAGTGGTTGATGGTTCCGCAAGGTGCATTTTTAATGCCGATCGGACCATGTTAGTCAGAGACTGAACCCACAATCTTTCAGCTTGAGCTGCTGAGAAAGGTTCCTCTACTGTTTGATTCCTCTATAACAGAATCAACCTCATCCTGATCCCCTTCAGGCAGGTCGATCCCTGTATGGGACTGTTGCTCTGCTAACAGGCACTCTGAAGGAGGAGACGGAGATCGGCGTGTTTTCCCTGACAGGGAGGCAGCGATCAATGTTGACAATCTCTCTCTAATCCTCCCAGAGCTGAGGAAAAAACCTCCTCTGTTACATACACAGGAGCAGGTGAACTGAGGACAGCCACAGTACCAAGTACCCCTGCGGGGTCTCTACGGTCACTTACCTCTGAACTTCAGGGGAGACTGGTGCAGCAGAAGTATGCCCAAGATCCTCAGAGCCCGATGAGACCCCCTTCGCTTCCTGGAAGATTCAGTTCCGGAGCTTCTGGACGGCATATTCCTAAGCCTAAAGCTGAGGTATTCCAGCCGTAATACACCACTTTTACTGAGAATAGTCTAGCACAATTGCTGCTATATCACAGTTGGTGTCTACTAAAGTGCCTTTCTAGGGGATGCCTGCATCAACCGCCTCTGTGTGCCTTTATCTGTTGCTAGCTCTGTCTGTGCATTCAATAGCCAGCTATAATGTGCTTTAAAACACGCTGGACGCCCGCACATGCGCAGTAGCGCCGCGGCGCACACCTGAGCGTCATCCACCCGCTCCGCCCCTTTTTTCAGATCGCCTCTATGAATAGAGGCGCGTGCACGCGCACGCGCGCGGGCACGTGCGCCTTCGGCGCCCTTTTTTAAAAACAATAAGGAGCTAGATGGGAGCCAGGGCCCCCTTTGCCGCAGGGCCCGGGGATGGATGAGCACAGCAACAGGGCAGAGGAGACAGCTTCCCAGCAGAGAACATACCTACTGCCTGGATTTGATTCTGGAAGAAAAAAATCCACATTACAAGAAAAAGAACCATAGCGGCCTCTAGTGTCTAACACAGGTACCGTGGTCTTACATTTTTTTTTTTTTTTTCTTGCCTACTATTAAAATTTTTACATTTTCTCAGTAGTAACAGGCATACACAGAATATTAGCGGGAATACCTTAGGTAACAGGCAGAAAGACAAAATAGGCTTGGGGGTCCCTCAATAGAACCAAGTTCCTGAGGGCCCCCACTTACCTTTTCCTCGCCGCAGGACTTTGTTTGGTCCACAGAAGCCCAAACTTCACCTATCACGGCAGGCATTGTAATCAAACCTTCAGGGACCGGGTTCCCAAGGATTCCACTCCCCTGGACCTGTATAGCACCCTGCACAGAAAACATCTTGGTCGTGGGTATGACCAGAGCTCTGGATCCCAGGGTCCAGCTCTCCTAAGAGAAGCATTACAGGCAAAACCTTGCTCTTCTCTGCAAGGCCCGGGTACCGACCGTTTAGCTATGAAGCTTTTTTGGTCGGATCCGGAATAGCTTACTGAGGCCCAAAAGAACCTGTACGCAAGCTCAGTGAAAAACACATGTTTCTTCTTGGCCAACACCTTAGACACTGGCAAAAAACTGAGGTGCTCCCGGATGGGAGGGGCTTATATAGGGGAGGGTACTTCCGGTTTTGGAAGTTGCCAGTGCCAGCACCTGACGGTATCTATATAACCCATTAGTAATGACTATGTCGCTCTGTGTCCCGTGATGTACGAGAAAGAAATATGACTCAAACAAACTCTGCTCAGTAAAATCTGAATGTGTCTAATCAGATTTCCCAATTTGCTCTCAGGTGTTAAAGGTCATATTGCTGTTTACTTATGTCCTATTGGTACAGAGATTGAGATGCAGTTTAGATGTTTCCTGTTTTGTCTTGCCACATGGGCAGAGTTCCTTTCAGTCTTATACCCCTTCCACACAAGGTGGATCCACTGCAGCGGAGTCTGCCAGCTCAGAGGGAGATCTCTCCGTTGATCTCCACTGAGCCGGCGGATGGCAGGTCCATCTCTGCTCACTGAGCGGGGAGGGGCCTGTCGAGCGCCGCTGATTCCTATGGAGAGATTGGACGAAAACGGACAGCATGTCAGTTTTCATCAGATCTCATCCGATCCGATAGGACGGGTGGCGAACGTATCGCCATATGTCTGTGTAGTGCCCTGCTCCCAATGAGGGTGTGCTATACGTTAATTTATAGTTGTCTGAGCAATAATTTGGCTCAGAGGGATTGTGCTACAAATTGCACTCTGTTTCAGTTCAGCTGGTTGTGTGATTTCCCTCCTGACAGTAGGTGTCGCTGCCACCGCTGGTCAGGATTGGAAAGGCTACAGGCTGGACGTATTGAGTACCTCTTTCCTAGTAAGCAGCCCAGGGGGCATGGTGAACCCGCTGTGCATGCTGGGATGGGGTATTTAAGTGACAGACGCCATTAGGGCGAAAATAGATTCTGGGGTCGTGTCTTCGGTCCCCACCTGAGGGCCCTCATGGCCTCAGGGAAGTGTTGGCAGTTTCCGCCTCGGGGCCACGTTGGCTTGAGGCTCCATTACTGACAAGTAGGCCCAGGAGCTGCTGGGGCCTACTGATCCAGGGATGATCCTGTGTCGCCTTGCCTGCTGGAAGGGACCAAGCAATTGAGGACTCAATTGGAGGTCCGCCGACAATACATTATTTAAAAAAACAAAACAATTTAGACCCTTACATATGGTCAATGTTACACTCACATGTTTGGTAACAGATATCCCCCGATGTCCAGTTTGGTAGTAAAAACATTGTTTTAAAATCTGTACCTGGCAGGTTTCAGCTTGCTTGTGAGCGTGTGAAGCCCACAATCATAAACTTCCTGGATGCGCTGAATACTGAGCTACCAGCATTCACCGCTCGTTCCCGCGCATGTTCAGTTTGTATGTCGCAAATCGCCGTAAACTTCCATGTTGCCTTCATAACGGGCGGCGTTGTCGCAAGTTCCCGCCCTGTTGTGATTTCAACAAAGAACACACACAGACAGCCCTCCAAACGTGACTGTCGTCATCATGTCACTTCTGGTTTCCGAATCTCGCGAGAATACGCAGCGGGCATCCGCACTGACTAAATAATGACACAGAGCTCCCAGGAGACAGTGTGGCGCCGGATATTACGACGATGCCCGACCATACCCGCGGGGGTCATAGACAGGTAACGAACAAGAAAGTAAAGATATACAGGTACACCCTCTTAAAAAAAAAAAAAAAAAATTCCATTTAACAATGTAAGCAATGCAATAATGCGATGGAGCTAAACTTAGAAATTTGTGTGGACCTCCGCTTTAAGAGATTCCAAAACCAATGTGTTGTGGGGAGCTAAATCTGTAGGTGAGATGGTCTTTGACCAAAGCAAACCAAGTTTAAAGTAAAGAAAAATTGAATCGCATTCAATCTGACCTAGGGAACCTTGGAATCAGAGATATTGCATAAGATTAGTTGAGAGTCAAGAAGCTAAATATTATAACCAAATATATGGAAGACCTAGTCTTTAATACTGGATCTATAAAGAACAGGTTAAAAAAAGCAAGGCTGGGCATCAGACCAAATTAATCTATTAAGTTCCGATTGGAATGAGTCTGAGAAAGTGTCGGCAAGTCTAATGGAGAGGCCCTACTGTAAATTAATAATAAAATTGACACGCCAAGAGTCTTAGACACTCTTTATGAAATCCCCTGAATGTCCCTGCATAAACGTGCCAACATGACTACCTGGTTGGCACTGCAGCTGGCCTGAAACTTGATGCTACCTGAAAGCTTGTAACTAAATAGCATAGACTTTTAAATGTTTATTTGTTTATTATTATTTTTCCTTATAACAAGTTCACATGAAAAAAGGGAACATAAGGCTCAGATAGATATTCATTTACATTACAATAAACCATCTCTGTGAAAGTAGGATATAAGGGTATATGCTGATATATACATATCAAAAGATGACAGGGTAGTTCCCTATAGATAAATAACAAATAAGTGTAACTACCCTAAGCGGATATTGATGCAGTCAAACCTTGGTTGGAGAGTAACTTGGTTTGAGAGCGTTTTGCAAGACAATCAAAATGTTTTAATACATTTTGCCTTGATATACAAGTGATGTCTTGATATAAGAGTAGCATCATGTCACAACTGAGTATAAAAAAAGAAGAGAGGAGCATCTAAGTGTAGCAATATGGTCACATTTAATGAAGGTACAACATTTAGCAACTTATTGCTACACTTAGGAGGTGCCTCTTTTCTCGTTTATACCCTGTAAAAAAAAATGCTTTGATATACAAGTGCTTTGGATTACAAGCATGTTTCTGGAACAAATTATGCTCGCAAACCAAGTCTCACAAATATAATTTATACCAAAAATATAGGAAACAACAAAAGTAAGTCACACGGAGAGGGGTCTGTCTACGATGAGAGCAATAGGGATACCTTTCTCGGATAGAGGAATATTTAAAGTAATTCCACGGCATGGGCTTTTTAAAACAAAATCATGGGTAGGTATAAACCAAAAGGGCTACACTTTGTGAAACGCCTTTTAATTTGCCAGGAATAGCATAGATGTATAAGATTACCAGATTTCGGTAACCACACGTTTAATTAACCACTTAACGACCGCTCACTGTACATATACGTCAGCAAAATGGCACGGACAGGCACAATCACGTACCTGTACAAGACTGCCTTCGTATGGGTGGGGGGTCCAATCGGACCCCCCTCCGGTACAGCGAGCGGTGGTTCTGGGTGCGGGAGCGATCCGTGATGAGGTAACGGCCATTCCTTTCCGGCCACCCCCTCGCGATCGCTCCCGGCGAATGAAATGCTTCCTCTGCCTTTGTAATGTTTACACAGGCAGGAGGAAGTGATGTCATCTCTCCTGCGGCGCTCACATATACCGAGCGCCGTGGAGAGAAGACACACAGGTTAGTGCACTAAACAGCACACTGACACCAGGACACATAGGAACACGATCGCCCCCCCAGATCACTCCCAGCCCCCAATCACAGTGTCACTGATTGCAGTGACCATTTATTTACTGATCACTGCAATCAGTGACATTTGTGACTGTAAAAGTGTCAGGGCAGTTAGTTTTAGGTCCAGTGTAGCCCCCTAACCCCCCCCCCCTAATAAAGGTTTAACCCCTTGATCACCCCCCAGGTAACCCTTTCACCCCCTAGCACCACTGTCACTTAGCGATAATTTTTCTGATCGCTGTATTAGTGATGCCGCTAGGTAGTCAGTTATTTTTTTTAGGTTCGCCGCAGGTTTTTATAGCGTTAGGTACCCCCCATATATTACCTAATAAAGGTTTAACTCCTTGATCGCCCCCCAGGTAACCCTGTCACCCCCTTTTTCCAGTGTCACTAAGTGATCGTTTTTCTGATCGCTGTATTAGTGTCGGTGGTGCCGATAGGTAGCCAGTTATTTTTTTTTTAGGTTTGCCGCAGGTTTTTATAGCGTCAGGTACCCCCATATATTACCTAATAAAGGTTTAACCCCATAATTGCCCCTAGTTAACCTTTTCACCAGTGATCACCGTATAAGTGTTACTGGTAACACTGGTTAGCCAGTTAGTTATTTTGTTATTTAGGTTCCCCATCAGGTTTTTATATAGCGTCAGGTACCCCCATATATTACCTAATAAAGGTTTAACCCCCTGATTGCCCCTACTTAACCCTTTCACCAGTGATCACCATATAAGTGTTACGGGTGACGCTGGTTAGTTAGTTTGCTTTTTATAGTGTCAGGGCACCTGCCGTATATAACCCAATAAAGGTTTAACCCCCTGATCGCCCGGCGGGTAATATCAATTAGGTTTTAGCATCAGAGAGGGTCTGCGTCGCCCCAGGCAGTGTCAGGTTAGTGCCAGTAACGCTAACACCCACGCATGAAGCATACACCTTCCTTAGCGGTATAGTATCTGAACAGATCAATATCTGATCTGATCAGATCTATACTAGCGTCCCCAGCAGTTTAGGGTTCCCAAAAATGCAGTGTTAGCGGGATCAGCCCAGATACCTGCTAGCACCTGCGTTTTGCCCCTCCGTCCAGCCCAGGCCACCCAAGTGCAGTATCGATCGATCACTGTCACTTACAAAACACAACACACATAACTGCAGCGTTCGCAGAGACAGGCCTGATCCCTGCGACTCCAGTGCTGTAGGAGGTGATTTCACCACCACAGTTAAAAAAAAAAAAAAAAGCATATATGCTGAAGCATGGGGGCAGCAGGGGCAGAGGAGCGATTTTGCTCCTACTGCCGCGTACATGCGGTCAAAATTCTGACGGAGGCTTGCCCGTGGAAAAGTCTGACCATGTGTGTGCGGCATAACTTTTGCGGGAGGATGCCCCCATGCTTCGGCATATATAAATGGTGCATGTATGCCCATCATCAGAAGTGGGTGGATGAAGGGAGGTATTCTAATGGTGGGCATACCCACCGATCAATCTCTTTTTTTCGTTCAGCCAACAGGCCGCATGAAAAAAAAGATTACAATACATGTCCAACAAGGACCAGCAACGTACTGGTATGTTGCTGGACTTTGAATGGTTATACCAGAATGATGCCTGCGGGTTTAGGTATCATCTTGGTATCATTCTTTTCAGCCAGCGGCCAGCTTTCATGTAAAACCAATCCTAGCGGCTAATTAGCCTCTGGACTGCTTTTACAAGAAGTGGGAGGGAATGCCCCCCCCGGATATAAAAAGCGCCATTGGGAAATTGGGAAAGCATTTAATCACACTGATCTTGGTGTGGTCAGATGCTTTGAGGGCAGAGGAAAGATCTAGGGTCAAATAGACCCCATTTTTTTCAAAAACAGAGTACCTGTCACTACCTATTGCTATCATAGGGGATATTTACATTCCCTGAGATAACAATAAAAATGATAAAAAAAAAAAAAAAAAATATGGAAAAATAAAAGAAAAAAGAAAAATTAATAATAATAATAAAAAATAAAAAAACACCCCTGTCCCGCCCTTGCGCAATGGCAAGTGTCAGTCTGGCGTCATATGTAAACAGCAATTGCACCATGCATGTGAGGTATCACCACGAAGGTCAGATCGAGGGCAGTAATTTTAGCAGTAGACCTCCTCTGTAAATCTAACGTGGTAACCTGTAAAGGCGCTTAAAGGCTTTTAAAAATGTATGTAGTTTGTCGCCACTGCGCGTTTGTGCGAAATTTTAAAGCATGTCATGTTTGGTATCTATGTACTCGGCCTAAGATCATCTTTTTTATTTCATCAAACATTTGGGCAATATAGTGTATTTTAGTGCATTAAAATGTAAAAAAATTGTATTTTTCCCCAAAAAATGCGTTTGAAAAATCGCTGCGCAAATATTGTGTGGAAAAAAAATGCAACAGCCACCTTTTTAATCTGTAGCGCCTTTGCTTTAAAAAATATATATAATGTTTGGGGGATCAACATAATTTTCTTGCAAAAAAAAAATGTTTTCATGTAAACAAAAAGTGTCAGAAAGGGCTTTGTCTTCAAGTGGTTAGAAGAGTGGATGTAAGCTTCCTAATGTCGTGCATAAAATGCCAGGACAGTTCAAAACCCCCAAAATGACCCCATTTTGGAAAGTAGACACCCCAAGCTATTTGCTGAGAGGCATGTCGAGTCCATGGAATATTTTATATGTTGACACAAGTTGCGGAAAAAAGACAATTTATTTTTTTATTTCTATTTTTTTTGCACAAAGTTGTCACTAAATGATATATTGCTCAAACATGTCATGGGCATATGTGGAATTACACCCCAAAATACATTATGTTGCTTCTCCTGAGTACGGGGATACCACATGTGTGAGACATTTTGGGAGCCTAGCCGCGTACGGGACCCCAAAAACCAAGCACCGCCTTCAGGCTTTCTAAGGGTGTACATTTTTGATTTCACTCCTCACTGCCTATCACAGTTTCGGAGGCCATGGAATGCCCAGATGGCACAAAACCCCCCAAATGACCCCATTTTGGAAAGTAGACACCCCAAGCTATTTGCTGAGAGGTATCGTGAGTATTTTGCAGATCTCGCTTTTTGTCACAAAGTTTTGAAAATTGAAAAAAAAAAAATATTTTCTTTCTTCATTTTCAAAAACAAATGAGAGCTGTAAAATACTCACCATGCCTCTCAGCAAATAGCTTGGGGTGTTTGCTTTCCAAAATGGGGTCATTTGGGGGGTTTTGTGTTATTTTTGGATTTTATGGCCTTCAAAACTGTGATAGGTAGTGAGGAGTGAAATCAAAAATTTGTGCCCTTAGAAATCCTGAAGGCGGTGCTTGGTTTTCGAGGTCCCGTACGCGGCTGGGCTCCTAAAAAGTCTCACACATGTGGTATCCCCGTACTCAGGAGAAGCAGCACAATGAATTTTGGGGTGCAATTGCACATATAACCATGGCATGTGTGAGCAATATATCATTTAGTGACAACTTTTTGTATTTTTTTTATTTTTTTTGTCATTATTCAATCACTTGGGACAAAAAAAAAAAAATATTCAATGGGCTCAACATGCCTCTCAGCAATTTCCTTGGGGTGTCTACTTTCTAAAATTGGGTAATTTGGGGGGGTTTTGTACTGCCCTGCCATTTTAGCACCTCAAGAAATAAGAGAGGCAGTCATAAATTAAAAGCTGTGTAAATTCCAGAAAATGTACCCTAGTTTGTAGACGCTATAACTTTTGCGCAAACCAATAAATATACGCTTATTGACATTTTTTTTACTAAAGACTTGTGGCTGAATACATTTTGGCCTAAATGTATGACAAAAATTTAGTTTATTCGATTTTTCTTATAACAAAAAGTAGAAAATATGTTTGTTTTTTTTTCAAAATTTTTGGTCTTTTTCCATTTATATTGCAAAAAATAAAAATCGCAGAGGCAATCAAATACCATTAAAAGAAAGCTCTATTTGTGGGAAGAAAAGGACGCAACTTTTGTTTGGGTACAACATTGCATGTCCACACAATTTCCAGTTAAAGCAGCGCAGTGCTAAATTGTGAAATCACCTCTGGTCATTATGGTCCGTATTGGTCCGGTCCTTAAGTGGTTAAGTAAATAGATATAAAAAAAAAAAATAGTTTTTCCCCCTATTGTTATTTAGGCATGTTTCTAGAGAAGAAAAGTATAGTATAGTATTTGTCTTAGTGAAAAGCAAAATGTTGGAAAAAACAAACAAAAAAAACACCAACATCATTATACTGTCTAGTCTCTAGCTTTCCTGTCTCCAGCCCACTTGTGACTTATGATGCTATCCCACATTCTAGCAGTTTTAAATTTTCTCTCACAAGTGAACATTTTCAGAACTGATTATGTAATATATTCTCCTCCTTTACTCCTGAGTATGACCTCTTGTTTTTGAGTTAGTTATTTTGAACAGCTTCCAAGGATCAATACAATTCTTTCTCTAGACAGTGGGTATCTTTGTGAGGTCAACTTTTTTTTATTTTTTTCTCCTATCTCCTGTCACCCAAACTACAGATGTCAAGACTGGCTAATCTCCAATTGTGTTTTAAGCCTTCAATCATACTTTTGCCCTCTGCGATACCAATTTCACAGTGTGCTGTGTCTTTCTTTGCGTGCACAGTATTCAGTAATTGCATATTACTCAAATATAGTACTGCGACCGGAAGGTATAACACTCCTGACGAAGCTGCATTCATTCCTAACCTTCAGAAGTTTTTGACATGACAAGTTGTTCCCATTATAAAATAAGGAACAGATGATAACTAGACAACTCTGAGTTTAATCCAACTGCTATAAATGCTTGACTTTTTCACAATGCAATAGGACAAAGCTTTTCACAAACCAAAAAGATAGAGTCATATTTACACCCCAGAAAAGCAATTTCATTGTGAGCCAAGTTATAAAATTGAATTGTTGATGTGCAAGCTGAAGAAATTATGTAATATGCTAAGGCTGTAAAATATAAATGCAAAAATATATAACATACTGAACTACACTTAATATTTTATGGGTATGTATATGTGTGCGTGTTGCATTGCATATTACGCACATATAATCAAGCATTTAAACTTTTAATGCATCTGTTCCACATTGATTTTCCCATAAATAATTTATTCCAACTTCTCTATTTATTGTAGGTAAACATGTTCTGTAAAATCAAAGAAGTATAAGCAGACCGTGAAGCAGACCAAAGGGGTAAAAAGAAACATTGCTAAAAGGAGACCTTGTAGCTATTTTTTATCATAATTTTGGATTATTATTATCATAGCAACTTATAGTATTTAAAAACATATATTTTGATATGTTCTGTCAATGTTATCAGCTTTAAGAGAACCGATCAAGAATGGACGTTACTTGCTAGTGCCAGATTGAGACAAAGGAAAGGAGGAGACAAATGGCAAATATAAATCTTTATAAATGTAGCACCCTGGTCCTAAACAGGGCTGCTAATAAATCTAGTTGTGCTAGGTGGTAACTAGCCTGGGTAATTGGTAGGTTGTTCCACTGATTTTTGTCCTAAGTGAGTTTGAGGTAGTCTCTCTCTTCTGTCATGATGGATTGCCATAAATTCAGGTAATGGGTAACTAGGTTGTCTCAGCCAATCAGCAGGAGTTTCTCTAACCGCTGTGGATGCTGGGATAGGCTATTTATTTGGGAGGAGTAAGGTGACCAGGGTTCTTCCCGTCTGAGGCTGTGGCCTGGGTGGGTGTGTGTTGAGAAGCTCCTGGTTGCTAGGCCTGAAGCCTGAGGCCTATCCAGGAGGCATGCTGGCTGCTAGGTCTACTTAAGGCCTATCCAGCAGTTCAGCATTCAGCAAAGGAGGTGCAGCCAAGGTTATGCCCGAAGTTTGGAGAGGAACCGCATGTGTTAGATGCTCGGCCTGAAGGGAGCCTGTTTGTTGTCGGCGTTAAAGGAGAAGCAGTTGCCACAAAGTGACGACCACTCCTGTTACGGAAGGCAAGTTTGGAAAGGATGAAGTTCTGAAGGAGTACCAGAGCAGACGCTTCACTAGCCGGGGACAATGAAGTGGTGGGAAAGCTTCAGTAGAGACTCATCCAGGAAGGCAGCAGGTAGCTGTGAGTAAAGCTTGAAGGAGTATGGCGGGTAGTTGTAAATGAAACTACTTGAAGATAAAGGACAGCAGTTAGCTGTGGGTGAGGCTCGGGAATCCAGTGGGTAGCTGAGAGTCCAAAAAGTCTAGTAAAAGATGGCGAGCTGAGCTTAAGGATCTACAGTGGGATATTGTGAGCTAAACTGGAACATGTACCGTATGATACTGTGCGATAATTTGTTACCATAGGAGACAGCGGTTGCTACAAGATACAGATTCCTGCCTTCAGTTTAAAGGCCCTGATTCTGTATTGCTGTCTGCCTAGTTCTGTGTTTGTCTGCAGAGTTTGCCTTAATTGCTATTGCATTTGCCTAAGGGTGTCCTGTGCCATAAACCCTCTCTCCTCAAGGTTCCTGTTGAGAAATACAACTCTTTGTTCATTTTTACAAAAAGTGACTGGCACCCATTATGCCTAGTAACCTGCACCATGAGGAGGAATGACAGTTCTCCCTCGCTCTGGGGGTCACCATTAGGCCCTTGGAAGTCAGGGAGACGGCTACATAACTAAGCCAGTATATCAATAATTATTTAAGACTGAATATTCAGATTTCTATACAAGCACACATGACCAATTCTCTTTAACGTTAAAACCGTTTTTAAGAAAGTTTCTGTTCATAGTAAGTACATGCGCATGGTGAGTCCATATTTGCTTTTTTCATAAACAAACCTACTAGGCTTCTTACTTAAAGCAGCAGAAAAGTCTAACTATTCTTAAAGTAATTGTAAAGGCTTTTTCCATAAAATAAACATGTGATACTTCCCAGATCTGTGCAGATTGGTCCCTTTTCTCCTCTTCTGGGGTGCCCTGCTGCCACTCTTGGATCCTCCCCCAAGTGCCTACATAGCAAGCCACTTGCTATGGGGCATTTGTGTGGGCTTGAGTCTAGAAACACATGCAGCGTTGCTCGGCCTCACTCCCTCATCACAAGATTTTACTGACAGCAGCAAGAGCCATTGACACCCGCTGCTGCCCCTAGCCTTGTAAAGAGAGGGACAGAGCTGCACTGCTGTTCTTCGGCACAGCACTGGATCAAGATAGGACTCAGGTAAGTATTTGGTGGGGGGAGCTGATCATAGAATGTTTTCTAAGCTTAATGCAGAGAATGCATTGTAGTGTGAAAAAAAACAAAAAAAAAACCTCATTCCTTTACAACCACTTTAAAATTACCCCCCCCCCCTCCTGCATACCCTGTATATAAAATATCTTTGTACATACCTTTTTTAATCTGGTCTGGTCACCTGATTCAGCAGCTCGGTCTACCCTGTGTAAGGGAGGGAGTGCTCAAAAATGGCTGTGAATTTTTGGAGCCATGACATCATACATAGGTTCCCATGGCCCAGCCATTAAAGGTACTTCCCCCTCTCCCCTGCAGAAGTTGCTCAGTGACAAATTGAAGCCAGAGCTGCTGGATCACAGGACCAGACCAGATAATAATAAAAAAAAAAAGTTAGTTAGGTACACATCTTTTTTATACAAGGTATGCATTACAGGTAGGAGGAAGGGTGAGGGAATGCTTTAAGAATAGTTAGAGTTAGCCTTTTCTTCCACTTTAAAGCCCAACTCTGGGCCTTTTATACTGTAGATAATATAGACCCACAAGTAGTTCAGGCTGCAATACACATCTTTAGTCTGGAACTATCCTCCACGGTACTTATTTTTCATCACAAAATGTCCTCAGTCTTCCAGGCTGAAATAAGCCCAGCTTCACTCACCCCAAAAAAATAAAAAAATAATAACATACTGTAAGTGCAGGGAGTTAAGCTGGCTATATATGGATTGAAATTTAGGTGGTTCAACAGGGACTGGATGGATTATTATTATTTTTTTTTATTTATTCTTTATTGGAAAATCTGTTAATATTATACAGCACACACCCACATAGGTGTAATACAGTTTCAACATATCAAAAAGATTACAAATATATACATTCTTCCTAATTTTCCCATTTTTACCCTATTACCCATGTCCCTGCCTCCCTTTCATCTACCCCCCCTCCCCCGGATCTGTCATTTCCTTCCTCTTTTCTCTACTTTTTCTCTTCTCTCTTTTTTCTACTCTATTTTGTTATTTATCTTTTTCCATCATTCCTTTCGCATATTTATCTGACAATTTGAAAACTATCCATTCTTCCCATTTTACCCTGTTACTTTCCCCCCTTCCCTGATCTCCTCGGCTCAGGTGTTCCATCTCAGCGATATAATCAACTTGCTGTATCCATTCTTTTATGGTTGGCTTTTTTATTGATAACCAGTTTTTTGGAATTAACCCCTTTGCCGCGTTTAGCAGGGATGGGACTAACGTTTTTCTGTATTCCTTTTTTGTTTTGTTTGTGCCATGGAATAGGCATGTCCAGGCACTTTGCAAGATTTTTTCCCCCGTTACTATTTCTATATACTCCAGGATTTCAGTCCAATACTCCTCTATTTTTGGGCATTCCCACCACATATGAATTGTCGTTCCTAAGAGCCCACATCCCCTTTCACACAATGGGGAGTTGTTAGAATGTATTTTATTCATTTTCTCTGGGGTCAAATGCCAACGCACCAGGTTTTTATAGTTTATTTCCATCGTTGCTATGTCAGATGCAAAACTATAGACTGATTCTATAATTTGTTTTTCCTCTATTTCTTTACCTAGATCTTGACTCAATTTTTCCACAAAAAAAAAAAAATGGGCACAAATGGAAGACACTTTAAGTAAGACGCAGTTAAAAAAATATATATGGATACCACCGAAATTTAGAACACTAGGTGAAAAAACACATCACATAACTAGAAAAGTATGGAAAACATGGGATACACTGTATAGACACGAAAAATGGAAATACAATTCTCCATTGATTCCATTAGCAGACACAAAGTTTTTTATACCAGGAAACGGCACACGAATGGGAAAACAAATGGGAATAGCACAATTAAAGGATATCACTATACTAGGGAAAATAATGACAAAACAAGAATTAAATAAGAAGCACGGGTGGGACCAGCTCAGTGACTGGGAATATCTTCAAATAAAACATTTTGTAAGCACTATCCCACAACCAATAAGAGATGAAAAAATGCTAACCCCCATTGAAAAGATATGTAGTATAGAGAAGCCCTTGAGGCACGGGATATCGCAGGTATTTAAAATTCTAACAGAATTAGAAACGGGAGGATCATTATCCTTTTTAGACTGGATGGATTTTGATCCATGCATGGGAAGGGAGGTTGTAGTGATCAAGTTCTGTAGAACCAACCTGTCAGATTTTTTTCTGTTCAATAAGCACTGCAGGCTATAGCCAGCAACACTGTTCAGTGTATTCTGATGGCGGGGAAGGCTTCCTGCTGTCAGAATACAATAGCTCAGCGGGGATGATTCCTCTATTGACACAGGCAGTAGGACTCAGCCCCACCCCCTGGCACCCGCATCATTGGATTTGATTGACAGCAGTGCTGCTATCAATCTATCCAAGCAGGACACAAGGCACTGTCCGGAGCTGGTGTGCCCGTTCCCGTCGCAGAAATTATGGGGCTCAGGTAAGTAAAAGGGGGGCTCGGGGGGGCGGCTGCTGCATGACAGGAGGTTTTTCACGTTAATGCATAGAATGCATTAATGGTGAAAAACCTTGAGGGTTTACAACCCCTTTAACACTCTGTGAATTCTGTGTATTGAATGTAAACTTTGTTAAATAAATATCTTACAAAAACATTTTAGGTGGGTTTTCTATTTCATCACAAAAACCTAAAGAAAAAGCTTATATAACACAGTAAACAGGTCACCATGTATGATAAGACGGCATTGCTTCTTGGAACTATATTGAAAAGTTTGTTGATCATATAACCTGAATATAAACAAAACAGCTGTTAGTCTATCAAAAGTCGCCTTCTGTACACACAAATGCTAAATGCTTCCAGGGTTGCTTCTGTACTTGAAAGCATTTTTTGTTGCACTCTGCCCGCTGAAGTAGGAGATATGGGAATTCACTCTAGCTATAGCAGCCACAGAGCCAATAAAATGTCAATGATCCCTGGTAGCTAGGGGAAATAAATGCAGTACTGCAGATGAACTAACATGAATATTGACAAATTGTAATGCTTTTTCTCAGAGGATACAAAAAAGTATTAAAGTAAAATTAAAAAGCTAAAAAGTATATATGCTATACTGGGCTGTGCATATTATCTATCTATCTATCTATATATATATATATATACACATATACATACATATACACACACACACACACATACACACACACACACACACACATATCACATACAAATATTTTTGGTTGATACAAGTAAAGGGTATGAGGTCACAGGCCCCAGGACTTTAAAGGTCTCAGGTAGGTACACAACCAGATAACACTGACTTAACGTAGATTTTAGAAAAAAACTTAATACAGAAAATGGATTAAAACATGAGTACATTACAAATCATTTGTTAATTGTCTCCTATTGAAAGCATTACAACAGACGGTGCCAGTGTTCTCTACATGTTTCGCTCAAAGGAGCTTCTTCAGGAGTCTAAACAATGGCGTCTATTGTGCTGAAGGCAAACAAAAGGAAAGAAATGTATACTCATGTATAACATTAAAATACAATAATGTTAAATATTAGCATAGACATGAATGAATATGCAGTTTTTATCAAGTAACTATAAAGTACAGTCAAAGGAAAAAGGACATAGGAACATAGTTTTCAAATTTGGGAGCAAATGATACATTAGGGAAGCTTACCAGATACTGCATGAAATGGCTTTCACAAAATGTGAGACAATTTTTTTTATTTATTTTTTTAAAACACTCTATTAAAGAGTGCAATGTGACGCAATTCCAACCCAGGTGGTGGTGAGCCTCAGTGGGGCTTGTAGACGGGGACAAAAAATATATTTATAACCTGCAAATAAGGAAAATGATTGATTGGAAATGATATAAAGAAAGAGATAATTGTATATGAGTGGCTTGTGTAAGCCAAAGCACAATATACCTAGAATCAATACAATATGATCAGAAGAAAAAGTATTTTGATGTTTCTCTGGGGTTCAATAAAGGAACCAGAGTGGAGAAGCAGAGTGTCCCATTTCCTATAAGGGCAAATCCACAGTTGGAAACCCTGCATGGAATGAGTACAAAGAAAACTATAAGGTTCACAAAAGCAATAAAAATAAATAAAATAGCTTTGGTTGAGTAAACATCCAAAAAATATCAGATATAATTCAAAGAGCTACCTTGTTGGTGGAAGTGGTGAGGTAATCCTAAGGCGATCAGAGGCGGGGGTGTGTGTCCTACACCGACCTCCGCTGAAATGAGAGGATGCCGGCGTGCATCGCCGTTTAAATCACCGTCCAGCGCGGCGGCGTCTGACGTCACCGCCGCGCAGATAGGGAATGTCAATGCGTATGCGTGAGACCCAACATCAGTGTCACTCGCTGACAAGATCATATTGTTGGCGCTGGCAGCCATTTTGGAAGTTCCCTTTGCCAATAGCTAGAGAAAAGCTCTGAAACAAAGGGAAAACAAGGTGGAAAGTGACGTGACGTGTGGAAACAAATTTCCAGACGTCAGCCAAGTAAACAAAGAAAAGGCTGGGCAATGGTAGAGAGGCTGGAAAAAGATGGGAACGCAGGCAAAGATCAAACCCGGATGATAGGGCAGGCATAAAGTGGGCACATTGATTAGGAATCCAATGATTGCCTGCCCTGGGCATCCGTACAAGTATATATGAGAGGTAGCAGCATCTGGGTGGGGGAAATTCACTCAATGAAAAAGGAGATTACACCGGAAAGCATTAAATGACCACTTGAATGACAAAATAATGAAATAGGTTATAAATTGATAAATTGGAAGCAAAAGTGCTAATAGATATCAGTAAAAAAAAATTTGTAGGCAGTATAGAAGTTAAGGTAAGCTCGATGTTTCCATCAATATACTTCCAAATACTACAGAGAATATAGCACATTGTGGGGATATAGCTGTATAGAGATGTGACGTGTATAGATGTGATAGTGTGGCCAAAAGGAAAAATGGCATACATAACACTTCACAATAATAATATCTGCCTTAACTGGTCAAGATGCAAATGATGAGAAAAACAAACAAAAATGAAAATAAGGATGGTAATTGAGGTAAATAATAAAAAAAAAAAAAAAAAAATGAATTACATATCGAAAGAAAAAGAAAATAAATAAAATGAAAAATAAATAATGAGCTAAACAGAAAGGCAAAGGGTGGGGTCCCTATAGAAAAGGTTTGAAGCTCAAGGCATCATTGAGCCGAGGGTATTGAAAGGTGCCCAGATTAGAAATCCACTTGGCCTCCCGCTGCTAGAGGACTTTATAAAAGTTACCTCCCCTCTCAGTGGGAGGAATATGCTCCAAAGCAAAAAATAGGATTTTTATAACAGCTTACCTGTAAAATCCTTTTCTTGGAGTACATCACGGGACACAGAGCGACATAGTCATTACTAATGGGTTATATAGATACCGTCAGGTGCTGGCACTGGCAACTTCCAAAACCGGAAGTACCCTCCCCTATATAAGCCCCTCCCATCCGGGAGCACCTCAGTTTTGTAGCAAAGCAATAAGTGTCCCTAAAGAGGGGCGGGAGCTCTGTGTCCCGTGATGTACTCCAAGAAAAGGATTTTACAGGTAAGCTGTTATAAAAATCCTATTTTCTTTCTCGTACATCACGGGACACAGAGCGACATAGTCATTACTAATGGGATGTCCTAAAGCAATGCCAAATGAGGGGGGGGGGGATACACCATATATAAGCTGAGCGCTATCAGACATGAGGATCTTTTGCGGCCTGCAACACACTGCGCCCAAAGGCGACATCCTCCTGACTTCTAACGTCCACCTGGTAGAACCTAGTAAACGTGTGTACCGAAGACCATGTTGCGGCCTTACAGATTTGAGCCAGGGAGGCCTGGTGATGCACTGCCCATGAAGTTCCAACTGCTCTCGTGGAGTGTGCCCTAACTTTGAACGGAGGCGGTCTACTTCTCAAGCCATAGGCTTGTATTATGACCTGTCGAATCCACTTGGCTAAAGTAGATTTTGACGCTGCCTGACCCTTTCTGGGGCCTTCCGGCAGAATAAACAAAGTATCCGTTCTGCGAATCTGAGCAGTGGCTTTTAGATAAGCTTTAACTGCTCTTACTACATCCAAAGAATGCAATAACTTTTCCTCTACCGAAGTAGGTTTGGGGAAAAAAGAAGGAAGAACCACATCTTGGTTCAAATGAAAACTCGATACCACCTTAGGAAGAAAGGCTGGATGAGGACGTAACACTACTCTGTCCTTATGGATAACCAGATA
Source organism: Rana muscosa (assembly GCA_029206835.1). Classification (NCBI taxonomy): domain Eukaryota; kingdom Metazoa; phylum Chordata; class Amphibia; order Anura; family Ranidae; genus Rana; species Rana muscosa. Next base: position 310,499,349 of record CM055127.1, on the reverse strand, counting down.
TGGCTCCTTACAGGACATAGCTGCTAATTCCGATACTCTTTTAGCCGAACAAATGGCTACTAGAAAAATCAATTTCCTGGTGAGAAGCACCAAGGAAATATGCTGTAGTGGTTCAAATGGTTGTTTCTGTAGAACCGACAAAACCAAGTTTAGATCCCATGGACATATGGGAATATTAACCGGAGGACTAATACGCATCACTCCTTGTATAAAGGCTTTGACTAGTGAATACGAAGCCAAGGGCCTTTGAAAAAATATTGACAAGGCCGAAATCTGACCCTTGATAGTACTCAAGGCAAGCTTCCTATCTACAGCCCATTGTAGGAAGTCCAGAATCCTACCTATTACGTATTTACGTGGATGCCATTTCCTGGCCTCACACCAGGCGATGTACGCCTTCCAGATTCTATAGTAGATCTGCCTGGATACCGGTTTCCTGGCATTGATCATGGTAGACACCACAGCATTAGAGAGCCCTCTCTTTTTTAGAATGTGGGCTTCAATAGCCAGGCCGTCAAACCTAGGGCTGGTAAGGAAGGGTGGTATATCGGTCCCTGCGAAAGCAGGTCCGGACGATGTGGGAGGGTCCAAGGACTCCCCACAGACATTTTTACAATCTCCGCGTACCATGCTCTTCGGGGCCACGCTGGAGCCACCAGAATCACTGGTTTCTTTTCTACCCTGATTCTGCGGAGTAATCGAGGTAACAATTGTGGCGGTGGGAATGCATATATCAGCTTGAACTGATCCCAAGGGAACACTAGGGCATCCGAGCCGCAAGCTAGGGGATCCCTTGTCCAAGAGACAAACCTGTCCACCTTTGCGTTGAATCTGGATGCTAGCAGATCTACATCCGGTGTTCCCCACCGCTGACATATTGTCCGGAAAACCTCGGGATGAAGGGACCATTCCCCTGGGCATAATTGTTGGCGACTTAGAAAGTCCGCCTTCCAATTCTCCACCCCTGGAATGAATACCGCAGATATGGCTGGGACATATCTTTCTGCCCATCTCAGGATGTAATTTACTTCCCTTTGGGCTGCACGACTCCTGGTGCCCCCCTGACGATTGATATATGCCACTGCTGTGGCATTGTCTGATTGAACTCTGACAGGGGACCCTTGGAGTTTGGATGTCCATGCTACTAGGGCATACCGGGCTGCTCGTATCTCTAAGAGATTGATGGGCAGGGCCTTTTCTGCTTCTGACCACTTGCCCTGGAGAGACCATTGCTCCAGTACTGCTCCCCAGCCTATAAGGCTGGCATCTGTAGTGACCACCTTCCAGGAAATCGGACTGAAGGATTTCCCTCTTTCCAGATTCTGGGGAACCAACCACCAGCGGAGGCTCTTGCGAACGGAAGGGGACAAGGACATTGGTAAGTCCAGAGCCTGAACTTTTTTGTTCCAGGCTGACAGTATGGCCCTTTGCAATTTCCTTGAATGGAATTGACCGTAGGGTACTGCTTCGAATGATGCCACCATTTTTCCCAGCAGCCTCATGCACAGGCGTATGGATGGCTGTCTTTTTGAGCCCACTAAGTGGATCAAATCTCTCAAAGACGACCCCTTTTCTTGAGGCAAGAATTTTTTTTCTCTGGTCTGAATCCAGCCTTAGCCCCAAGTATTCCAGACTTTTGACTGGTTTTAGGGCTGACTTGTCTCGGTTGATAATCCAACCGTGATATTCCAGATACTTGATTGTCTCGTGAACAACCACTTCTAGTTTTTCCACTGAGTGGTCTATCAGCAACAAGTCGTCTAGATATGCCATTATCGTTACACCTCGTGTTCTTAGATTGGCCAATAATGGGGCCAAAATTTTTGTGAACACTCTTGGTGCTGTGGCCAGACCGAAGGGTAAGGCTCTGAACTGAAAATGGCGGCCTTCTACCGCAAAGCGTAGAAATTTTTGGTGGGCTGGAAAGATGGGAATGTGCAAATAAGCATCCTTGATGTCGATCGAGGCTAACCATTCCTCCCCTTGTAGGGCAGTGGCTACCGATCGGATCGACTTCATCCGGAAAGTCCTGATATGCAGGAATTTGTTTAGCCCTTTTAGATTTAGTATGGGCCTCACGTCCCCGTTTGGCTTCGGAACTGTAAAGAGGTTTGAGTAAAACCCGAACCCCCACTCTTCCAGGGGAACCTCTATAATTACTGCTTGAAGCAATAATTGTTCTAGTGCCAACAGGAGGGATCCTCTCTTCTGGGGATCCCTTGGCACGTTTGACCTTATAAAGCGGGAAGAAGGGGAGTTTTTTAACTCCAATTTGTATCCCAGATTTACTGCGGAGAGCACCCATCTGTCTCGGATCGTGTCCCGCCAGGTCTCTGTGAACAACTGAAGTCTTCCCCCCACCTGATTGGGTGGGGGCAACCCTTCATGCATTTGACCTTGGGGGAGGTTTTGTACCTCTCCTGCTCCAGGGCTTTTTGTTACCCTGCAACTGTCCCTGATTTCTACCTCCGGGATTTGACCGAGGAGGCCGTCGGAACTGTTTCACAGCCGATGTCCTAGGGACTGGAGAGGCCGGCCTTTTAAAAGAGGGACCTCTAACTCTATTTTTAACCGGCAAAAGTGTACTTTTACCGCTGGAAATTCTCTGGATATACTTGTCCAGGTCTTCCCCGAATAAGCGCTCCCCATGAAATGGGAAGCTGACCAGCAATTTTTTACAGGGAGCTTCAGCAGACCAGTTCTTGAGCCATAGAAGCCTGCGCATATGTACTACAGACAGCGTAAGGCCTGATGGATTGAATCCTTTATAGCGTCCACCGCAAAGCATAAGGCTCTAGGTAGATCAGCTAGGGCAAGAGCCTGCTGATCCGGCAAGTCCCTTAAGACCTGTTTCAACTGATCCTTCACTGCTTGGCAGACCCCAATAGCTGCCACTGCTGGTTGTGTCACCAATCCTGCTGTAGAAAAAGCAGATTTTAATAAGGACTCCAATTTTTTATCTAGTGGGTCCTTGAACATTTGGACATTTTCCACCGGACATGTCAGTGATTTATTCACACAAGAGATGGCTGCGTCCACTGTAGGGACCCTCCATTTTCTGATGAACTTATCCTCCATGGGATAGACCACCGGAAATCTCTTGGGGGGAGTAAATATTTTGTCAGGATGCTCCCAATCCTGGTAAATGAGCCCCTCCAGTAAAGGATGGATCGGAAAGGAACAAACAGTCTGGGGAGCTTTTAGCGACCCCAACGAGGAGACAGAAGTGGAGGATGGCTCCGCAAGTGGCATTTTAAATGCTGATCGGACCATATTAGTCAGGGACTGAACCCATAACCTTTCAGCATGTGATGCTGAGAACGGCTCTTCCACTGTTGATTCCTCTGCAACCGAATCGACCTCATCCTGATCCCCCTCAGGTAGGTCGACCTCTGTATGGGACTGTTGCTCTGTTAACAGGCACTCTGAGGGGGGAGACGGAGATCGAGCGCTTTTCTCCTGTGACAGGGAAGCAGCGATCAATGCTGACAATCTCTCTTCCAGCCCTCCCAGAGCTGAGGAAAAAACCTCCTCTGTTACATACACAGGAGCAGGTGAACTGAGGACAGCCACAGTACCAGGTACTCCTGAGGGTGCTCTACGGTCACTAACCTCTGATTCTTCAGGGGAGACTGGTGCAGCCAAAGCATGCCCAAGATCCTCAGAGCCCGATGGAGACCCCCTATTCCTCCTGGAATTTCTAGTCCCGGAGTTTTTAGACGGCATATTCCTAAGCCACAAAGCTGAGGTATTCCAGCCGAAATACACCAGTTACTGATAATAGTCTAGCATAAATGCTGCTATAAGAAACAGTTGGTGTCTACTAATGTGCCTTTCTAGGGGATGCCTGTATCAACCGCTTGCTGTATGCCTTTAAATGTTGCCAGCTCTGTCTCTGTACTTCATAGCCAGCTTACTACAATATTGTGGTTTTTTTAAACTGCTGGGACGCCCGCACATGCGCAGAAGCGCTGCGGCGCGCACAGAGCGTCATCCCCAGGCTCCGCCCCCTTTCCCGGCTCACCTCTATATATAGAGGCGCGTGCACGCGCGCGGCCACGTGCGCCTTCGGTGCTAATTTCAAAAAATGGAAACAAGGGACAGGAGCCAGGGCCCCTCTTTGCCGCAGGCCGGGGGATGGACGAGCACTGCAACATGGCAGAGGAAGCAGTTTCCTATAAGAGAACTCACCATCTGCCTGGACTTTGCTCTGCTGAGAAGAAACTAGTCCACATGACAAGAAAACATTCCACAGCGGCCTCTAGTGGACAAACACAGGTACCGCAGTCTAATATATTAAATATATATATAAAAAACATTTTTTTTTTTTTTCTTGACCACCATTAAAAATTATTACATTTTTTTAGTAGTTACAGGCATGCACAGAATTTTGCGGGAATACCATTAGGTAACAGACAGAAAGACAAATTAGGCTTGGGGGTCCCCCAATAGAACCAAGTTCCTGGGGGCCCCCACTTACCTGTTCCCCGCCGCAGGACTTTGTTTGGTCCACAAAAGCCCACACTTCACCTATCACGGCAGGCATTGTAATCAAACCTTCAGGGACCGGGTTCCCAAGGATTCCACTCCCCTGGACCTGTATAGCACCCTGCACAGAAAACATCTTGGTCGTGGGTATGACCAGAGCTCTGGATCCCAGGGTCCAGCTCTCCTAAGAGAAGCATTACAGGCAAAACCTTGCTCTTCTCTGCAAGGCCCGGGTACCGACCGTTTAGCTATGAAGCTTTTTTGGTCGGATCCGGAATAGCTTACTGAGGCCCAAAAGAACCTGTACGCAAGCTCAGTGAAAAACACATGTTTCTTCTTGGCCAACACCTTAGACACTGGCAAAAAAAAAACTGAGGTGCTCCCGGATGGGAGGGGCTTATATAGGGGAGGGTACTTCCGGTTTTGGAAGTTGCCAGTGCCAGCACCTGACGGTATCTATATAACCCATTAGTAATGACTATGTCGCTCTGTGTCCCGTGATGTACGAGAAAGAAATATGCATGAACGAATCATTAAAATTGTGGTGGAGACCCATATACCCGCTGATGGGTGTCTACATTTTTTTTTGCTGAGCACTAAAGATACATGGTCCCTAATTCTCTTAAAAAAAGGGTGTTTAGTTTTGCCAATGTAATAGGCTTGACAATCGCAAATCATGATGTATACAATTCCAATTGATTGGCAAGTCGTCAAAAAATTGGGCTTGAACATGCGACCGTCCGGTAGAAGCAAACTGCGTGAAGCATAGACATAGCGACAGAAGCCGCATTTATGACAGGGTCTAGTCTCTTTGGCTTTAGTAGAGTCACTAGAGGTGGAAGTATAATGACTGTGAACCATTGAATCCCTAAGGGATCTGGACCTTTTAAAGGTAATCTCCGGAAGTTCTTTGAGGTGCTTTGAAACAATGGGATTACCCATAAGGAGGTGCCAATGTTTCTGTAGTAAGTCACGCATTTGTTGATGTTGCCCTGAGAAGCGGGTAATTAGTCTTACTCCCTCATTGGTTTTAGATTTCTTAGGGCCACGGATCAAAGAGGGCCATTCTAAATTCTTGGCCTTGGAGTAGACCTTTTTAAGGCATTTTTTACTGTAACCTCGATGTAGAAGTCAATTTTGTAAGGCTTTTGCTTCCATTTCAAAGTGGATGTTTTCACTGCAGTTACGTCTAAGCCTTAAGTATTGCCCATAGGGCACACTGGCTATTAAGGGTGCCGGGTGTGAGCTGGTGGCATGTAGCAACGAGTTGCCAGTGGACGGTTTGCGATAGAGAGTTGTGCCAATCAACCCTTGGGAATTGATATAGATCTGAATGTCCAAAAAGGTCAGATTACGTTGGCTTTTTTCCATAGTAAAACTGAGATTGAATTGGTTGGGTTTAAGACTTAAAAAAAAAACAGCAGTAGGTCCTCTTGGTTGCCGGTCCAAATGAAAAAAAACCTCATCAATGAATTGTCTCCAGATGGGAATCTGTTCGACTAAACATTGGGTGTTCTCTTGAAAAAGAGGTCACGCTACCACCCCCCCCCCCCCAGATACAGGTTGGCGTACCCTTGAAATGTATAAAAAATGTATACAATAAACATTCTCTTTGAAAAAATAAAAAATACAATTCTGGCTGACAAGGTGGTAATGGTAACTAAAAAAGGTACATTTTCTGGGTTACTGTTTAGGCACAATTGACATTTCTAGTTCCCAATAAGGTACCAAATTACCACTTTAAAAGGCAAAAGGTAAAATACTGGAGCATCTTTCTGATTCCCAGCATCAGAGGGGGCTGACATTTTACCCCAGGGTGCAAGTAGCTAGGCATGGTGAGTTGTGTACAGTGTAGAAAAATGGATGCCAATCAATTTTAATGCTGAACAAAAGTGAGTTTATTGCTCACACATCAAAATTTAGGTAGAGGGGGTAAGGGCACAGGACACCCTAGAACAAAAAGATAAGCCGACATCTCAACAGAAAGAAAGACAGCAGTACAGGAAAAGGGTTTTGAAGCTGTACCCAGCATGCTATACTTTAGTAGCAGCAGCTGTCTCTTATAGGAACGTCTTACAGTAAGGTGCAGGAATTGTCTGGAAGAGGATATCTTGACATTTTTCCAGCCTCTCCCCAGTTTTCTGGTCTGTGACGTCTGGTACTTCATCCCAGATCTCCATTCTTTTATTGATGCACACAGGCAGGCCCTCAATTGCAGAGCCGGAAGCACATGGCCAGGCCTACCCAGCACAGCAGTTCCCACACCAGACCAAGATCTGGGTAGGATGACCCTGATCACTTAACCTCCCTGAATATTTATATTCTCTCCCAGCATGCACTATGGCCCATAAACTCCTGCTGATTGGCTGAGAGAAATATGCACATTCATAACCCAGTTTCACTACAGCTCATCATACTAATGCCAAAAGTACCAGTGACACATACTGGGAGGAACTATAGCTACAGTACACCGAACTTAGAGGAAAACCCAAATTGATCAAAAATATTACAAATTAGCCAGGTTACCTACAACCCAGCAAAAAAGCCCCTATTTTGGACAGGGTGGCTACAATACAAAAATACAAACACAAAAAAAAAGCAAAACACAGGGTAATAATGAAATCATTAGAAACTTGCTATATTGTGATTATTAAAAATAAATAAATAAATAGGACAAGGGTAAAAATTTGAATATTCTTTCCAAACACCTTCCATACCCCCATACTTTTAGATATGTTCAGTGCAGGTTAAGACTTAAATAATAACAATCAAAGAGGAAAGTATAAAACCTGCTGTAAGAAAGGAATACACTGAATAAAAGTATTAGAAAGACCATTTTGAGCACACAACATGGCTCAAATTGACGTGCAGAAGACACTGTGTAATTTCTTGCTGATAGGCAGGAAAAGGAAGCATTTGACCAGACCTTCATCCTGCCCCTTTCTCAATAAGAGGTCAAATATACACACCTACATCAATCAAGATAAGATGGGACAGAGGCTTCTTTGTCTATATTGGAACTGATATGTCTCATGCCAGCAGAGGATTAAATACAAATGGAAGAGGCTATGAGTTACACACAAAAACGAAGGAAGACATTTACGGCTAATATAAACCTCAGAGTCCAGGAAGGAAACTCAAGAGCTCCATCAATGACAATCTGATAAGTATGAAAAATGGTGCACTTTCCATCAAAGTAAAGTAGAGTGTTACAGAAAAAAAAAAAAATGTTGTAAAGACATTTAAAACGTGTTAACTAGTCACAAATTCTGCATTTTGTAGTGTGTAATACAAGAATGTAATATTTTTGTTAAAGAAAAAATACAAACAACTGCAAAATCTCTAACAACCATATTTAAGAGAACACTTACAAATAATAAAAAATAAATAAAATAAAAAAGACACTGGGTAACAAAGATTTAGCTTTCTAAACGTTTGTGGGTGTATTTTAACATATTGTGTATTGAATTATAGAATTCTGTTTTTGCAATTTCTTCTTCCATATACTTTGTTTACAAATTTTCACTTGTGTTATAGGATGCTTTGTTTAGCTCATGCATGTTCAGGAATGCAATCAGAGCATATTGTATACCATTTGTGATACTGTTAGGATTCATCTACACTTCGACTTTAGCAGACTTTAAAGTGCATACTCACTTCAACATGTTTTTTGGGGCTCGTTTACACTTGCATTGACTTCCTTAAGCCCCATACACATGGTCGGACTTCTGGCCAACAAACTTCATTTTGAGCAATTTGGACCAACAATCCGACCGTGTGTACGCTCCATCGGACAAACTTTTTTTGCTTTTTTTCTTGTTTTCATTGGACAAAAGTTGGGTCTGCAAACTCAGAATGTACAATCCTGTCTCAAAAGAAATTTCTAGGGGCCATGAGTTCAAAGACATTTCTTAATCTCCTCAAGGAGGGGTATGAGAATGACCCGCTTCTTAATAACCCTCCTAAAGACATAAACCTCAAGTACAACAATGGTTTTTGGACTCAAGTGCATTGCCTCTATGTACCTGAATCAGTTTGGGGGGAAGCCCTCAGGTTGGTACACGACTCCAAACTTGCTGGTCATTTTGGGGTTTCTAAGACAGAAGAACTCTTAGCATGTTCCTTTTGGTGGCCTGGGTACAAGAAAGATGTAAAAAGGCTTCATGTCTAACCTGTGCTCACAATAAGACACCCCGACCTTCTCCTTTGGGGTTACTTCTACCACTGCCTGTTCCATCTAGGCCATGGGGGTCAATTTCTATGGACTTTGTGGTCAACCTTCCTCTTTCAAAAGGGATGACCACCATTCTGGTAGTCGTTGACCGTCTCACTAAGATCGCTCATTTTATTCCATTTAAGGGGGTACCCTCCGCCGAACATACTGCTGAGGTAATGGTTAGAGAAGTTTTTAAACTTCATGGAATTCCTAATGATGTGGTGTCTGACAGAGGGGTACAGTTTACCTCAAATATTTGGAGAAGTTTTTGCTCAGCTTCGGGTGTAACAATTAATCTGTCCTCAGCTTTTCATCCACAGTCTAATGGTCAGACCGAGAGGACCAATCCAACTCTGGAGCATTACCTTCGATGTTTTGTGAGTCATCTCCAGGATGACTGGGTGGCCTACCTTCCTACGGCATAGTTTGCTTATAATAACTCTAAAAATAGCTCCACTTCCCAAAGCCCATTTTTCTTAAACACCGGGTATCATCCAGTTTTTATTCCTGATCTCCCTATCTCGACTTCAATTCCTGCTGTTACCAACAGACTAACTTCATTACATGAGATCCAGGAGAGATTGACTGATAGATTGAAGGAGGCGCAGGAATATTACAAGAAGGCTGCTGACAGACACCGTAGGTCTATTCCCACCTTTCACGTAGGTGACAAAGATTGGTTATTTACCAAAAATTTAAAGGTTCAGGTTCCATGTGCTAAGTTGGGTCAAAAGTTTATGGGACCTTTTGAGATTTCTGCTCCAATCAACCCGGTCACTTTTCGCCTAAAACTTCCTGACAATATGAAGATTCACCCTGTTTTTTATATATATCGCTACTCAAGCAGTTTCATGAAAATACTTTTTCTGGAAGAATTCATCCTCCTCCACCTGTTGAGGTACAGGGTGAAGAAGAATATGTGGTGGGAAAAATTATTGACTCCAGGATCTCTAGGAACAAATTGCAATATTTCAATGGAAAGGATATGGGCCAGAAGAAAATTCTTGGAAGCCTGAAAAGAATGTTCATGCCCCTAGATTAACAAGGGAATTCCACCAGAGGTTTCCTCAGAAACCTGGCCCTAAGACGTCCAGGGGACATCCTGGAAGGAGGGGAGTACTGTTAGGACCTGGGCTTGAACCTGGGACCTCTGGTGTGTCTGATGGTGACTCTGCTTGCTCAGCCACCTGGAATGCTGGGCAGCTCCTTGGATAGATCATTAGACAATTCCTTAAATGATCTTTCTTGTCTTGAATCTTGTTTGCCCTGAACCTTGAACCCTTTGCTCCTCCCAGTAACTTCCTGATTTAAGCCATGTCCCTGCACTTCTTGGTTGCCAGAATATTGTGTCTTCACCAGCCAATATCTTGCTCCTGTCTACTGCTGCCGACCGCATCTTTGCTACCACTCACTACCGACTTTTGGCTCGTCCCTGACTAAGCTTCTGCATGATCCCTACCTGTATTATCTGCTTCTGGACCCCGGCTTGCTCACCTCCTCGTGGAGCTAACCTGAGGACCGCGACCTGGCACTGACACGCAGCGAAACCCATCTCCTCCTTTAGGAGCCCTGGTGAATACCGGTCAGTGTTTAGACCCCACACCTCAGGTGAACCTGTGTCTTCAGCCAGGGTGACCTGTGTGAATACCTGCTCTGCTGCTATGGCTACTGGCCTCTGAGCCCGACTCCAGACCGTGACAACACTCAGTAGTAACCCCAAGCTCTGCTGATCCTCTGGTTTGCTTATACGCCCCACTCTCAAGTCCCTGCTATATTGCTTCCATACTGCACACCATGTGTGACATCTGCTAGTTTATTCCGTCCCCAGCAAAGCTGATTCTCTACTCCAGTCCCTGCTCACCTCCTGCTATATTTATCCAATGTGGTTCCCCAAGTGTGACATCTGCTAGTTTCTCCTGCTCTGGTCCCCCAGCTCTGCTGATCCTCTGCTGCTCAGTCCATTCTCTCTGGTCCCCGCTCACCTTCCGCTATAGCGTTCCCACATTGTGCACGGTGTGAGTTGTGTGATAGTTGCTCCACTCCAATCCGGACCACACTTACCTTACTGCTGCTCCATGCTGTACACCAGGTGTAATGTCTGCACCAGACACTCCCAGAATATATACACATGAACGGAGACAGCCATGATATGTTCTGCTATATTTGTGACGAGCACATGCTTAAAGCATCAAAAACCATCCAGTCCGTGACTGGGCTTGTTAGGAAAGTGTACAGACTGTACTTTGGTTGTAAGATTGGTGATCAAGACAAGACCTGGTCTCCTCACCTTTGTTTTGCAAGATGTGCTGTCAATTTTGGGCTTGGCTCACAGGAACTCGGAAGTCAATGTTGTTTGCTGTCTCAATGATATGAGAGGGAAAAAAATAATCATGTGACAGACTTACTTTTGTCTGACTAATGTCACTGGTTTCTCTGCTAAAAAATTTGAAATCAATTGAATACACCAATCTGCCTTTAGCCATGAGACCAGTGTCATATGATGCCATTCTGTCAATACCAAAGCCACCAGAGAAATGGTACTTTGATGAAACAGATGAAGATGCTGCAATGCACCAGCCAGGCACACACAGTGACAAAAATCAGGATATTGAACTGTGTATGTTTGGTGAGCCTCATCTCACAACACAGAATTAGGGTGGTTCTAAAGTCATTAAGGTGGCATCAAGATAAAAAAAACTTCCAGGGGGTGTGGTCAGGAGATGAACAAGGAGTGAGGACACACGCTATCAGAGCTCCTGATGTCCTCCAGCAAACTAGCCGGTAAAATAATAGCCCTCCCGTTATGAGTACCGCAAGAAGGGGGAAGGAAAAAGAGAAGCGCACAGCAGCAGTGACATTTCAGCCAGAGATACAGAGCTTCTTTCCAGGGACAAGATCCGCCAGCCTACGGAACCGTACCACGGGGGCTCAGTCTGCCTCCAATCGGAAGCTGTAATGGCTGCTTTACCAGTGTCGACTCCTGTAGTGGCTACAGAAACTTTCTGTGCTTCTATCATACAGCAGACTACACAGGAGCAGAGACAGCAAGTTGGTGTACTGTTGACTACTGTGGAGGGAGAAATCAAAGTCCTTAAAGCTCTCCTCCAGGCGTTACCTACCCATGCTGATATGGAGACGCTGATCCTTCGAGTGGAGGAGATGCATCGTAAAGACTTTCAAGCTATCCAGGTAGAAGTACAATCATTGACGGAAGGGGTCTCTACTGGAGAAATAGCATCAGCCCTCTTGGAGAGGAGAGTGGCTCAGCTGGAGCAGACAGAGGATCAGCAAGCTGTACAGGCTCTCGCATTACAGCTGCACCTGGAACAGCTTGAGGACCGGAGCCGTCGCAACAATCTATGGCTGAGGGGGGTCCCGGAAGATACAGGTGAGGAGACATTACAATCCATAGTATTGAAAATATGCCAGCAACTGGCGCTATCGGTGTCCACCCAGGACCTCAAGTTTGAGAGGGTTCATAGAGCGCTGGGTCCCCGCTCCACAGATTTAAAAGGACCTAGAGACATTGTATGCTGTATGCTTCGCTATACACACACACAGAGATTATTCTTCGCAAGGCGTGGGAGATGGGAGAGATTGTTTTCAATGGATCTCCTATAAAAATATTTTCAGATATATCGAGGAATACTTTGCAAAGGAGAGCGTTGCCATGTCCACTACTAGACAAGATTAGGCAACTGGGGGGGGGGCACATATCGGTTGGGGTACCCCATCTCGTTAACCATAAGGAAAGGCCCCTCATCCTTTTTTCTCGTCTAGCCCAGCAGACTTGCCTGGGCTGTTTTCCTTTTTGGAGACAGAAGCAATTCCCATTCCCAATTAGCTAATAGCAATCCCGGGACAAATACGGCGAAGGCCATCTCAGACCACTTTCCCAGTTAGGCCTGCACCTACATGGTCCAGTAAGACCAGAAGAAGGTGCTTTCCTGAGGGTAATTAGTGGAGAAGAGGAGTGATATCTTCCCTTCCCCCTTTTTCTTTTTCTCTCCCTTCCCTTATTCCTAAAATGGCGCTGGATAGTATAGTAGTGATGTCCCTGAATGCTAAGGGTCTTAACATACCCGAGAAACGACGTATGCTACTACATGATCTGAAACATTTCCGTGTTGATATAGCTTTTATTCAAGAGAAACATTTCAAGACAGACAGACTTCAATATCTCCAAAACAGATTTTACCCATTGACATACCATGCTACTAATTTGATGGCTAAATCAAAAGGGGCCTCGATATTAATTTGTAGCAAAATACCCTGGTGCCATCAAATATCATTGATAGGCCCTACGAGGAGATATATTTATATAAAGGGCCTCCTGGGGAACAAGCAGATGACACTGGCAACAATCTATACTCCCAATGAAAATCAGGCCTCTTTTCTAGATGAGGCATTAGAGAAGCTTTTAGATTTTGCAGAGGGGCAGTTGATACTAGGAGGGGATTTTAATATACCTTTGATACCATCAACAGATACCACGGGGTATCATCCATCCCTCCTAGCCAACTGAAACGTACTGCAAAACTATTTCATAAAGCTCAATTGATTGACGTATGGAGATTGCAACATTCTGGGGAACGAGATTACTCATTTTATTCACCCCCACATAAAATCTATACCAGGATAGATTTTTTGATTCCCCATACCTGTTTACATGCAGTCTGGGCTACATCCATAGGTAATATTACATGGTCAGACCATGCCCCTGTATTCCTGACTTATAATCTGACAGGAGCTCAGACATCTAGACATTGCTACTGGCGACTTAACGAAAGTCTTTTACAGATACCAGAAGTCTGAAGCCCTGTACACATGATAGGTTTAACCAATATAAACAGTCCGATGGACTTTTTTCATCCGACAAACCGATCGTGTATGGGCCCCATCGATCTTTTTTCCATCAGTGTTTAAAAATAGAACATGTTTTAAATTTATCCCATGGTTAAAAAACCGACAGCAAATTACTATTGTGTGTGGGGAACTCCATCGGGTAAAAAACCAATGCATGCTCAGAATCAAGTTGACGCATGCTCAGAAGCATTAAACTTCATTTTTCTCGGCTCATCTGAGTGTTTTACGTCACGGCGTTTGGAACGGTCGGTTTTTTGACTGATGGTGTGTAGGCAAGACTGATGAAAGTCAGCTTCATCGGTTAAAAAACCATAGGAAATCCAATTGTGTGTACAGGGCTTTAGAGGACGTGACTAAAGAGCTAACATTGTACTTTCAGATGAGTGACCTACCAAATTGTGACCCAGTATTTTTATGGGAAGCACATAAGTCAGTTCTTAGAGGTGTTTTTATTAAGCCTAGGGCTCGTATTAAACGAGAACAAACAAAACAGCTTACTGAATTACTTGATAAATTAGCGATTGTGGAATCTAGTCATAAACATGCTCCTAATAAGACTCTGGAAACAGACTTGGCGGTACTGAGGAAGCAAATTACCGACTTGCTTCACTACAAGGCGAAAGCAGCGTTACAGTTTTGCTGTAAGGGGAACTATGAATCGGGTGATAAATGTGGGAAAGTATTGGCAAGAAAAGTGTGAGAACATAAACTGTCAACATATATCCCCCAAGTTGTCAATGAGAACAGAAAAAGTTACTTTACCAACGCAAATCTCCCAGGAATTGAAAGAATTTTATTCACACCTACAGTACTGTAGGTGGCGCCGATATTGTATATCTATCGCGCTCCCAGGAGTGCCGAGATCTCGGCAACAGGGTGGCGACACGTGTCGCGCTCGCTGCAATAGCGAGGAGACGCGGCACTGTATTGAGCGGGGATCCGACGTGGATTCCCGCCAATACCAGGCACTGCGTTTGGTATGAATCTTGTCGCTTCCTTTCGCAGTAATGCTAAATCTTCGGTCCGCAGAGATTAATATAGGCTTCTCATGACGTCACAGTCACATGCTCCGGGGCACATGGCCCCGGAGCATGTGACTGTGACGTCATGGGAACATGTAACTGTGACGTCATGAGAAGCCTATATTAATCTCTGCGGACCGAAGATTTAGCATTACTGCGAGAGGAAGCGACGAGTCAACATCGAGGAGGAGGAGAGGGAAGAAGACGCCGACGGCGACGACGGGAAGACCGGCCCCTCCACTAGCAAAAGAGCTACAAGAAGTTAGTGGAGGGGCCGGCAGAAGGACAACGGAGAGCCGGACGAGACGACGGGGAAGACCGGGCCTCTGCTAGCAAAAGAGCTAAAAGAAGTTAGCGGAGGCCCGGCGGAAGAAAGAACCGGAGAGCGCGGAGACGACACCGGAGAGCGGGAGAAGAAGAAGGCGACGGAGAAGACCGGGCCTCCGCTAGCAAAAGAGCTAAAAGAAGTTAGCGGAGGCCCGGCGGAAGAAAGAAAGAACCGGAGGGGAGAAGGCGTCGGAGAAGACCAGGCCCCGCTAGCAAAAGAGTTGGAAGAAGATAGCGGTGGTCCGGCAGAAGAAAGAACCGGAGAGCGCGGCGACGACACCGGAGACCCCCGAAGTCAGAAGAAGACCCCCGGAGCTGTGCAATAAAATACTTTTAAAAGCTGTGTTGTGTTTTTATTGCCATTTTTTTCCACCAGGTGAATGGGTAGGGGTACGATGTACCCCATACTCATTCACATAGGGTGGGGGGGCCGGGATCTGGGGGCCCCCTTATTAAAGGGGGCTCCCGGATTCCGATAAGCCCCCCGCCCGCAGACCCCGACAACCAACGGCCAGGGTTGTCGGGAAGAGGCCCTGTCCTCATCAACATGGGGGCAGGGTGCTCTGGGGTGGGGGGGCCGCAGGTCGCCCCCCTGCCCCAGAGCACCAAACCCCCCATCTTGAGGGCATGTGGCCTGGTACGGTTCAGGAGGGAGGGGGGGCGCTCTCTCGTCCCCCCTCTTCCCCTGCGGCCTGCCAGGTTGCGTGCTCAGATAAGGGTCTGGTTTGGATTTTGAGGGGGACCCCAACGCCGTTTTTTTGGCGTAGGGTTCCCCTTCAAATCCAGACCAGACCCAAGGGCCTGGTATGCTCCTGGAGGGGGAACCCATGCCGTTTTTTTCTTTAAAAAGTGGCGTGGAGTTCCCGCTCAGGATTCATACCAAACGCAGTGCCTGGTATTGCCGGGAATCCACGTCGGATCCCCGCCTATCGGCAATGCGTGTCGCTCATCGTGAAAGGAACATTTCTTTCCTTTCCCGATGACGAGACAGCTCGGCGCTGGCTCTCGCGACGGAGCTCAAAGGGTGTCAATCTCGCCGCTAGAAGCGGCGAGATTGACACAATATCGGCGGCACCTACTGTATATGATCTAGCATTACCTATATTGCCTCGATCTGCTATAGATGAATATATTCAAACATCTCAAATGCCGTCCTTAGCCCATGAGATATGTATGGAACTAGATTCCCCCATAACATTGTTGGAACTTCAACAAGCGTTAGGCTCTATGAAATCAGGGAAGGCCCCGGGCCCGGATGGGTTTACTGTACAATACTATAAAATGCTATTTGAAATATTAGGCCCATGCTTGATTAATCTATTTAGTTCAATCAACTCAGGATCTTCATTCGCCAGGGATACTCTGGGAGCCCACATTGCTGTGATATATAAAGAAGGTAAGGACCCTACCTTGTGCGGTAGCTATAGGCCTATCTCACTTTTGAACGTAGACCTTATCTTGGCTACCCGGCTGTCAACCCATTTACAAAAATTAATCCACTTAGATCAGGTTGGATTCATCCCGACACGTGAAGCGAGGGACAGCACTTCTAAAGTGCTGAACCTACTTCACGTGACCAAAGTCACAAAAAATCCACGTGTTTTTTTAAATACGGATGCTGAGAAAGCATTTGACCGAGTAAGTTGGCCATTTATGCTCTCCGTACTCTGACATATTGGACTTGGGGAGGTGATGATGAGCCGAATAGCCAAGATATATCTAAATCCGACCGCACAGGTTAAGGTAAATGGGGTGCTCTCAGAGTCTTTTATAATTAGAAATGGTACCAGGGAGGGATGCACACTGTCCCCTCGTTTATATGCCCTTACCTTGGAGCCTTTTCTCTCCACGATCAGGCTAAATCAGGATATACAAGGAGTGACAGTGGGTAATACACAACATAAGGTCTCGACCTATGCCGATGACCTATTATTTTCTTTAACAAATCCAGCAGTATCTCTACCAAATCTCCTTAAACAATTTGATTTATATGGTGCCTTATCAAACTTGAAAATCAATTTTTCTAAATCAGAGGCAATGGGGGTTGCACTGCCAGTACTAATTCTTATACAAGTCCGAGGAGGCTTCCACTTTAAGTGGACTACACTTGCCCTGAATTATTTATGCACAAAAATGCCAGCAGATTTAACCCATACTTATGAGCTTAATTTTCCATCATTACTTACAGAGTCCAGACTGCTATTAGATAAGTGCCACACTAATTTACATTCTTGGATCGGTAGGTGTAATTTAATAAAGATGTGCATTTTGCCAAAATGTTTACTTATTTCAGGCCCTACCGATACAGATAACGCTTTCTTATTTTAAGCAGGTGCAGGCATTATTTACAAGGTTAGTCTGGGCGCATAAGAAACCACGTCTTTAACGCACCTTATTAACCCTACCAAAACAATATGGTGGTTTGGCGTTGCCAGATGTCAAGAGATATTACCAAGCAGTTCAACTTGGTAGAGTAATCGATTGGCAATGCCACAGTGACCTGAAGTTATGGGTGCAAGTAGAATAGTGCCAATCCCCAATACCTCTGGGAGGGTGCTGTGGTGCTGGGATTTTGTGCCGTCAGATCTAAAATCTCATCCCTTGATAGGGAATACTTTGAAACAATGCCTACACGCTATTACATACGCGGAACAAACGACAAAGACATCTCCACTGACCCCGATTATTGGGAACCCCAAATTTATACCAGGCCTTTCAACCACGCAATTTTTGACTCTATGAGAGACTGAGTGAACTATTGCATCACGGTCTGTGACAGGAGATAGATGGCCTACTATGGAGGAGCTGACTAAACCCAGGGGCCCCTACTAACTTGCGTTCTGGAATGCAGCTCAATTATATTATTTTCTTCAGACTATACCAGACCCGCAGGCATATACTAGACAATTGACTAAATTTGAGAAGCATTGCTCGGGAACAGAACCATTGTCTCACGTCCTCTCGGAGATGTATAAGTTACTTAACTCCCCTAGGGAGCAACCAGAATTGGCCTGTGTGTTAAAATGGAGTACAGATTTGCATCACACATTTACTGATTTACAAATTCAAAATATGATTGAGCTTTCCTATAAATCTTCAATCTGTACCAAAATACAGGAAACTAATTATAAGACCTTTACAAGATGGTATATGACACCTAGTCAACTTCATGCTATCTTTCCAGATGCGTCAGAGTATTGCTAGCGATGTGGTACAGATAGAGGGACGATTCTGCAATTATTTTGGAGGTGCCCTAAGTTGACTTCTTTCTGGGCAATGGTTCAAACGATTGCCCAGAAATTTACTAATTTTCAAATTCCGAATGACCTGGCATATTTTTTATTACATTTTAGCACTATCCCAATGAAAACATATAAAAAAATCTGTCCTATGTAACTTACTAAATGCAGCTAAATCCTGTATACCTTTGATGTGGAAACAGCAGAATCCACCGACCACAGCATTATGGCTAAGGAAGGTGGAAGACATTAGAAAGATGGAGGACCTGATATTGACGGCAACTGATAGACAGGAGATATATAAAAAGACATGGACCTCTTGGAATTTGTTTATTAATTCAGAAGAGGGTAGCTGCCTGTTAGGGCTGTGAAACACGGATTTGAGTCTGAGTTAAGAGATATGATGGATGTGCGATCAAAGAGACATCAGATGCGATACCAAGCGCCATTTTCAGGATCATTCCCCCTTCTTTTTTCCCCCCTTCCCTCCCCTCCAAAACTTCCCTTCCCGCTTCCCTAACCCCCCCCCCTCCCTTTCCCCTCCCTTTTTTTTATGTCCTCTGTTTAGATTTGTTTTTTAAATTAAAGTATATGGAATGAAGCAAAGGTGCTTCGTCACATAAGATGATGAGAAGCAGGAACTTAGATTACTGTAGCAGTGAGATACTTAAATTGTTGAGTTTTTGTATGTATAAATTTAATATATGCTTACTATTTTAGAAGACTATGATCTCCCATTCTGTAAACACTGTTATAGTATGTATATGCACTTCATTCCTGTTTTTTTTTTTAAATAAAATCATATTTGGAAAAAAAAACAAACAAAACTTCCACTGTGTTCTCCCCCTCCCTAACACTTACCTGACTCCTATATTGATCCAGCGTGGTGCCCAGTTTGAGGTCTTCTCTTCCTAGCCTCACAGGCTTTGCTGAGAACAGCAGGAGCCATTGGCTCCCGCTGCTGTCAGTTGAATCCATTGAACAAAGATCGGGGGTGGGGCCGAGCTGCATTGTGTGTGTCTATGGATACAAGTATGTGCAAGTATTTTAATGACTTAGTCAGGGACTCAGGTTTCTCAAAATCAAAAGCAGTACTGGGTTCAAGACTGCAAGAATGGAGTTTGCTATTAACAGGTGCAAAAAGGTCTGTCTTTTAAAGCCACCAAGATGAAATTAATTTATTTTCACAGGTTGACAACCTTGTTTTTTGTACTGACAAGGACTGTTTGCTTTGGGCTGCGAGCATGACAAACTAGAATGGTGTCTCTTTATTGATTTATCAGTGTTAAGCCTCAAGGCTGTGTTGTTACACATTGGCAATGTACACCCTTAAAAAACTATTGGCTATGCTGTGCACGTCAAAGGAACATAACTTAACAGTCAGAACCGTTGTTGAAGTACATCCAGTACACAAAATACAACCAGGATATCTGTGGAGATCTAATTGTAAAAGTAGGGGCTCTGCTGCTTGGAATGCAGCTTGAATATACTAAGTACTGTTGTCACATATGTGAATGGCAAAGCCATGCAAGAGAGGCACATTACAGTAAAAAGAAATGGCCACTCTGAAACAAAAATGTGGCACATGATTGTAAGCCCATGAGCAGGGCCCTCCTATTCCTTCTGTATTGAAATGTATTTTAATTGTACTGTCCCCCCTCTACTTTGTAAAACTCTGTGTAAACTGTTGGTGCTTTATAAATATTGTATAATAATAATCCTGTATAATAATTAAAAAAATAAGGTAGCAAAATATCAAAATACCAGGTGTGTATGACAGTAAAGTTATCATCATGACAGTGATAAATACATATTCATGTAACTTTCTAGTAGCCATAGGACAATAGTCGTAACTAAAGGAAACCAGCCTGATCCATTACATTTGAAACAATATATAAGATATGTAGAAGATATCCTAAGCCCAGACGGCTGAGCATACCCCATTCTAAGCTAGAGGCTTGGACTCATATCCCTGTCACTGGAAAAGAGAGGTGGTATCTTTGCGCCTCCACAACCAGAGTGGATCATAGAAGCCTGTTCTAGGAAGAATGAGGATACGGTAACTCCTCACAACAATGTAAGGGCAAACAAGCCTACATTCAGCTGGTTGACAAACTTCATACATCATCAAGAACATGTGCAACATGTCACTGAAAATGTATTTTCTGCATTCACAAAAATCTAGGTACAGTCAAAGATCAACATTGCAAGAGGTTTCACCAGGACATTGCTACAATAAAAAATGCTATCAGGGCAACTGAAATCCCTCAATGCTGGCTGACTATCGTTGGACACTGAAGTGAGATGCACTGGACACAGAGTACACATGAAAACCAGCAGCAAAACACTTTTAATCCTGTTGAACTCATGCAGCAAATCCAAAACATTATGAGATTTAATACATAATAGTCATTAAAGGTTAATTCAATTTCTCTCAACATTCCTACCTAATACAGTAATTTTAAAATTATATTTGTGTTCAGTCTGAAGGGTTCTATCACAATCACCAAAACTTTTTAAAACAATGTTTTGTACAGTGAAATCATATGACATTTTAGTGTGTGAATTGATATCCCTCAGTGCACAACATTGTTTATATTTATATTCAGGATATAACAATTTAAAAGCCAATGTCAGACAATTATCATATTTTAGCAATAAAAGATTTAAACATTGGCCAAATGTTGCAGCCACTCTTATTGTAAATTGCATTCTTGCAGCAAATAAAAAAAAAAATCAATACCAGACAGACTAATAATAGGATTTTTATAACAGCTTACCTGTAAAATCCTTTTCTTGGAGTACACCACGGGACACAGAGCTAGTCATTACATAATGGGTTAAGGGTCACCAGCGGTGATTGGACACGGGCACAACCAATGGAAGACAGTTCCCCTCCATATAACCCCTCCCATCAGGGAAGTACCTCAGTTTTGTAGCAAAGCAGTAAGGTTCCCATAAGAAGGGGGGGACCTCTGTGTCCCGTGGTGTACTCCAAGAAAAGGATTTTACAGGTAAGCTGTTATAAAAATCCTATTTTCTTTATCGTACACCACGGGACACAGAGCTAGTCATTACATAATGGGACGTCCCAGAGCAATGCTCATATGAAGGGGGGGAGACACAGATCAAAACAGGCCGCTTGCGGACCAGAAGCCCTATACTGCTGCCTGCAGCACACTTCGCCCAAAGGCGGAATCCTCATGTCCTTTCACATCTATTTGATAGAATTTGGAAAATGTATGGACTGAAGACCAAGTTGCAGCTTTACAGATCTGAGCCATCGAAGCCTGGTGGTGCACTGCCCATGAAGCACCTATCGCCCTGGTAGAGTGCGCCTTAACAGGAAAAGGAGGAGTCCTGTTCTTTAAACCATAAGCTTGAATAATTACTTGTCTAATCCACCTGGAAATGGTGGATTTTGATACCGCTTGGCCCTTCTTGGGCCCATCTGGTAAAATAAACAAAACATCTGTTTTACGTATCTGAGCGGTTGCTTGCAGATACACCTTTACCGCTCTCACTAGATCTAGAGAGTGTAATAATTTTTCCCCCGCCGTCCGCGGGTTTGGAAAAAAGGAAGGCAGAACAATGTCTTGATTCAAGTGAAAAGCCGACACCACCTTAGGTAGAAAAGCCGGATGGGGTCGTAGTACGATTTTGTCCTTGTGACAAATTAGATAAGGCTCTTTACAAGAAAGAGCTGCTAGCTCTGATACTCTCCTAGCAGAAGCTATAGCAATCAGAAAGGCCAACTTCCTACTCAATATAATTAAAGGAATATGGCGAATAGGTTCAAAAGGTTGCTTTTGCAACACTGACAATACCAAATTCAAATCCCATGGACACAAGGGAGTCCTAACTGGAGGATTTATCCTCAGTACCCCCTTAATGAATGTCCGAACTAGGGAGTGAGATGCCAATGGTCTCTGAAAGAAGACTGATAGAGCCGATTATTTGCCCTTTGATGGTGCTAAGGGCTAAATTCATATCCACTCCTAACTGGCAAAAAGCAAGAATCCTACTTATTTCATACTTCTGAGGATTCCAACATCTGGATTCACACCAGGAAACATATGCTCTCCAGACTGTATGATAGATGAGTCTGGAGGCTGGCTTTCTAGCATTAATGAGCGTAGAAAGAGCCGGACCAGAGACCCCTCTCTTTTTTAAAAATGTGGGTCTCAGCAGCCAGGCCGTCAACTTTAGCCTTTGTAAGGAAGGGTGGAATACTGGACCCTGTGACAGCAGGTCGTGTCGAAGTGCAAACTTCCAGGGCCTTCCTATCGCCATTTTTACAATCTCGGCGTACCAAGGCCTCCTGGGCCAGTTTGGGGCCACTAGGATTACTGGTATTCCCTCCTCCTTGATCCTGCGAAGCAGTCTTTGTAGAAGAGGGATCGGAGGGAATGCATAGATCAGTGAGAACTGATTCCATGGAGTTATTAGAGCGTCTGTATTATTAGAGCGTCTGTCCCGTAGGCTAGAGGATCTCTCGTTCTGGACACAAAGTTGTCCAATTTCTTGTTGAACCTGGCAGCTAGCAGGTCTACATCTGGGTTTCCCCATCTCAGACATATGGCCTGAAAGATCTTGGGGTGAAGAGACCACTCTCCTGGTAGCAGCTGCTGACGACTCAGGTAGTCTGCTTGCCAATTTTCTATCCCTGGAATGAAGATTGCAGAAAGGCAAGGTACATGCTCTTCTGCCCATGCCAGGATCCAGTTCACCTCTCTTTGGGCTGCCCGACTGCGGGTGCCTCCTTGGTGATTGATGTAAGCTACTGCAGTAACATTGTCGGATTGAACCCGAACTGGGTAGCCCTGTAACCTGTATGTCCAGGTTTTGAGGGCTAGATAAACCGCCCGGATCTCTAGCACATTGATGGGCAGGATCCCCTGAGTCTTGGCCCAGGTTCCCTGGGTAGAAGCCTCCTCGAATACTGCACCCCAGCCCGATAGGCTGGCATCCCTAGATACCACCTTCCAGGCCACTGGGAGGAAGGACTTTCCCTTCCGTAAATTCCTGGCTTCTAGCCACCAATCGAAGCTGTGGCGTACTTGTGAGGACAGGCGCATGGGTATATCCAGAGCTTGGCTCTTCCTGTTCCAGGAAGCTAAAATATTGCCTTGAAGTAGTCTCGAATGAAACTGGGCGTAAGGGACCGCCTCGAAGGAGGCTACCATCTTTCCCAATAGTCTCATGCAAAGGCGAATAGACGGCCTCTTGTTTGCTTTGACCTTGTGGATCAGGTCTTTCAGAGACTGTATCTTCGGTTCTGGCAGGTATACCCCGTTTTGGGCTGTATCTATGATCATGCCCAGGTACACTATCCTTCTTTGGGCCTGGAGAGAGGATTTTTGTAAATTTATAATCCATCCTAAATGCTCCAGGTATCCTACTGTAGTGTGTACAGCGTGACCCAATCCCTCCTTTGACTGATCTATTACTAGTAGATCGTCCAGATAGGCTGTTACCGCAATGCCCTGTGTTCTTAGGTTTGCTACCAGAGGAGCTAGCACCTTTGTGAATACTATGGGCGCGGTGGCTACACCAAACGGCAGAGCCACAAATTGAAAGTGGCGATCTTCTACCGCAAACCTTAGGAATCTTTGGTGAGCGGGGAGGATGGGTATGTGTAAATGTGCGTCCTTGATATCTATGGGCGCCATGAATTTTCCGCCCTTTAAAGTGGCGGCCACGGATCGGATCGTTTCCATTCGAAAATGGCGATCGTTCAGGAACCGATTTAGGGATTTTAGATCCAGGATGGGTCTGACATCTCCATTTGGCTTTGGAATCACAAAGAGGTTTGAGTAAAAACCTGAACCTCGCTCTTTTTGGGGTACGTCTGTAACTACCCCTTGAGCCATTAAGTGATTCAAACCTTTGAAGAAGGATTCTCTTTTTTGTGGATCCTTGGAGAGTCTTGAACCTCGGAATTGAGAAGGTGGGATCTCTCGAAATTCCAGTTTGTACCCTGAGGATATTGTGGATACTACCCAATTGTCCTGGATTTCTAACCACCAAGTCGCTCAGAACTGACAAAGCCTTCCTCCCACTCGGCCGAGCGGGGGCGCCCCTTCACTGAGAGGCTTTGGGGGCTTGCTTATTAGCTCTTGCACCCCACGGCTTCTTGTTCTTCTGAGCTTGCCCCTTGGCTTTTGTGGGCGGCTAAAACAGGCCGCCGCCACTGGTTGGAGTCAGATTTCCCGGGAGCTGGGGAGAGAGAGCGTTTAAAACAAGATCTCTTGTTTTTCCTTCTCTCAGGTAAAAGTCGTTTTACCACTTGATATCTTCTGTATATATTTTTCTAAATCTTCCCCAAATAGGCGTTCGCCATGGAACGGGAACTTGCCAACAGCTTTTTGCATGGGGTTTCCGCTGACCAATGCTTAAGCCAAAGTACTCTGCGCATCTGTACCAGCTGGAGTGTAAGGCGTGATGCCTGTATGATAGAATCTCTCATGGCATCCACTGTGAAGCATAAGGCTTTAGGCAAATTTTCCCAATTTCTAGCCTGCTCTGAAGGCAGTTCCTTCAGCCCCTGCTTTACCTGTTGGCTGATGACCTGACACATACCGACTGCTGCTACTGCAGGTTGGGTAATTGAGCCGGCCAAAAGGAAGGAGGATTTCAACTTCCTCTCAGAAGGATCTTTTAAACCCTTGTACATTATCCACCGGACATGTCAGGTTTTTATTTACACAAGAAATAGCCGCAACTACCGCAGGCAGGCTCCATTTCTTTAAAAAATTTTCCCCCATAGGATAAAGAATGTTAAACCTTTTTGGAGGTGAGAAACGCTTATCTGGATGTTGCCAGTTTGCGTATATTAGATCCTCTAGTAACGGATGAACCGGGAAGGAGCATGCACCTTGCAGGGATCTTAATGACCCTAGGGAGGAGACAGGTAATTCCGTTACCTCCGCAGAGGTTAACTTAAATGCACTGCTATAGCATTGTACCTGTGACCTTAAAATCTGGCTCCTCATCCTCTGCTGATGTAGCCTCCTCCTCCTCATCCTCCTCCCTCAGGTACTTCTGAAGGGAGGTCCAATACTGGAAGAGACCTGCTTCGCTTATTGTCCCTTTTTAGAGGACTTAGCGATTAAGGTAGCAATTTTTTCCTCCAGATTATTTAGGGCAGCTGATAAAGTGTCCTCAGTGACATATACAGGCCCAGGCTTCACTGGGGAAGCCGCCATACCTGACAGAGGTAATGGCTCATCCTGAACAGGTGCATTTAGCAACACAGGAGAGAAAGGTACCGAGTCAGCACAGTTAGAGCCTCCTCTCAGGCGGTGGTGCTTTCTTATCTCTTTTTGTCCGTATTACTTCCCCTGGAAGGCTTACTGTTTAGACAAAATACAAGGTACCTAAATGCATATACTACCGTGTTCAGTTTAGCAAATACATTAAGTATGCAACTTTTAACACATAACTATGCATAACATGGATGTCTTCTAGGAAGTACCCAATCCAACCACATGGAGTCTTACGTCCCTGTATAGCTGCTGTGTTTCTCTGCCAGGAACAAGAGAACTAACGAGCTTGCTTGCTGCTGCAGTGCTCACACTGACAGTCTTTTAAATTTGGCGCCGTTTCTGTGCCTGCGCGCGCCACGTGCCCGCGCACGCCTTCGCCCCCCCCCCCTCCGATAAAGCGCGCTCCCGCGCGCTGCGCGCGGCCCTTAGCGCTATGGCGGTGGCCATAGTGAGAGAGGACTCTCATCAGCCCTTGTTCCCACTTACCTGCATCTGCAGGTGTCTGGTCGGCCACCGAAAGGAGGATCGGGGTGCCCCAGCAAGCTCAGCAGCGGAGGTGACGAGCAGTGTACTTCGCCGAAGCCGACACTGAACAGAGTGAGGTGAGTATATTCAGCTCTTTACTCCCCCCAGTGGTGGAAAAAAAGAAGACATCCATTTTTTGAAAAAGGTCCCAACCTAGTTATGGACCTTCTAATCTCACCTTATCCACGCCGCAGGTTTTTCTGCTGAAAGATTTCAGACAGATACCAAACTTCACCCTTCACGGTGGGCTATGTGTGCCAACCTTCAGGGATATGGGTTCCTATTTAAAGGATACCTCTCCCCTGGGCCTTGTACAAGACTCTTACCAGGACTTTATAGCGAAATAGCGAAAGTGCTGGATCTTAGAGCCCAGTCCTCCGAAGAGAGACATTACAGGCGACGCCTCATGGATGAGGCCCGGATCCCATCCAGATTCAGCTCATTTGTAGGCGTCTTGGATGGATCCGAAAGCATAGCTCTTTTACCCCCAGAGGGTCTCTTTGGTAGAGCTTTCCTTTAGCACCTCCTAACGCGTCCAACACCTTTCGACACTGGCGAAAAAACTGAGGTACTTCCCTGATGGGAGGGGTTATATGGAGGGGAACTGTCTTCCATTGGTTGTGCCAGTGTCCAATCACCGCTGGTGACCCTTAACCCATTATGTAATGACTAGCTCTGTGTCCCGTGGTGTACGATAAAGAAACAACTATTTATTCTGTATTCTACCACACCCTACAGAAACTGTATCAGTGGGGCTATAGAGACAACCCAAACTGTCCCAGGTGCACTGCAGATCACATCCATATGTAGCACACAGACCCTTCTGCTACATCCATTTTTAGCAGTAAGGCACACCTGCTACTTGCCCATTGTCCAACTCCAGATATGGAGAGGCGAGCGGTGTTCAAAAAATTTTGGGCCTTGTGGCGAGTTACCTCTCACGAATGGATCCCCGGCCTCCGTTCTCTAAGGTAGTAAGTCTTTCACCTGAATAAAGCCAATGTCCACACATGAGTTAAAATCTAAGCCAGTTTTATTCTTTGCTTGGGGTGAAACTTGGAAGAAGAGAGAGCAAAAGGAACAGAGTAGGGGAAGGTTCAGGCACGCAACACCCTGAAGAACACTCTCGTCGCCACTCAGGCCTGAGTGGGTTTTTGCTCACCCAGATAGTCCCGTTATGAATGGTCCTAGCAGCCGGCGTGGAGCACGAAACAGCTACGTGTGATTTCCCTGGGATACGATCAGGAGATCCTCTGCCACAGAATCGTCAAATCCCAAACTTCCCGGCCTAGTAACAATTAGAACTTAGGTTCCAATGGGGCACGCATCACAAGGCTTTCAATGGACTGGAATTCTTCCCTCTGATAGGTAACCGGCCTCTCCTGAGACAGTGACTTCTTCACTAATCCCCTTGGGACCGATCCTCCCCTGGCTTCCTCTCCTTCAGAGTGGGTCACCCCTCACTTGGGTACCCAGGGACTCCTCTTCGGGTGTAGGCCTCAGCTAAAGGTGCTGGGCCTACCTGCAGTGATGCAACCTCAGGCTAAAGGTGCCTGGAACTGCTCCCACCGAATATTGGCGTCTGCCCCTTAAGTACCCTCTCCCAGCATGCACAGCGGGTAGACCACGCCCACCGCACAACTGCCGAGAGATAAAACCCTATGGTGCTGCAACGCCGCCCGTGGTTCAACCTGGGCCTGAGGCGACAGTGCCACCCACAGGCCACAGGGAACTGTACTGCCAGGCAGCATCACACCCAGGCAGAAGCAAATTTGTACACAATCAATAGGTCTGAGCTCACTACTAGCTCAGACCACCCTTAAATGTAAATATATAGCGCCCCAGAAATGGGGTGGGCACTACACATATGTTGTAGAGATGGCCTAAGTTGTCCTGCTACTCGCAACCATGATAGCCACCTTTAATAGTACATTCCATGTTGCAATACCTCTGGACCCATTTAAGTGTCTACTTATCTCATTGGATGAGTAGGCTTTCTACCCAGAGGTATTTCCCCTCAGAATTTTCTTCCTAGTTTGCAAACTAATAGCTAAAAAACGGTTGTCTATTTATCAATCGAAAAAACACAAAATGTAAATAAAAAATAAAAAAAGGGTATCTCTCCATTACTAAAAGAAAACAAATGTTACAGTGTAGAAGCTGCAAACATAAATTTCACAAATTATGGGACCCTCGGTTGGCAGTACCAGAATTGGCTCCTATGACACGAGTTTTAGCAAGGATTCTATAGTAGCCCAGAAATGTTTAAAGATAATCCTAGCAGAGGCTGAAATATTTTTTTGAAGTTGGGTAATTGAATTTCACAGATAACAATATTTGCCCTGTCTCATCAGGAGTATGAATAGGAGTTAGTATAGGAATGAACATGGACAAACGATTATACATATTCATCAAACCTCTAACAGAAGTTAACAGGTGAAGTGAGGCAGTCTTGTTGCAATAACTTACTGTAATCCACTGAAGCATAAACTATTAACTCTGCATGCTAGAGGTAATATGCAGCCAACATGTCACGCTGTAGGGGCATATGATGCCAGAGAAGGGGTGCACATCACTACAAATCATAAAGATATACTGCCTTTGGCAAAACCTACAAACCTGCCTGGCCCCATTGCTCACAAAGTAATTGCAAGTTTGTGAATAGAGAGGGTGGGCAGAGTTAGTGTATATGGGCGTTGCCAGGGAGGCAGTTCATCTGGCTTTATACATAGGAGCCAGACCAAAGGGTGGGTCTAAGACAACTGGACTGCTGCTTATGGACTCAAGAGTCATGTAGACTGGATGTTGTAGTAGCTCTTCATACAGCATGTTTCCAGGCCCACAGTAGAGAGTAAAGAGATTTACAATTTAAAAGGGCTGGATTGCGGCAACTACCTCCAGCTACAGTCTCTGGATGGACAAAGCCAGTTTCACTAAAATAACAGTTACAGATCTATTTAGTTCATCGGTGGATTTTTATTTATTTTTCCTTTGGCAGCTCATGATTTTAGTTCATGAGATTCCATAAACAAACTACATTTTAAATTTTGGAAACATTTACATTTAAAACATGAGAGAGTTTCATGAACTGTGAATACTTTATACTAATGCTGACAATAACTCTCAAGCTCCGAAGTAAAATTAATAATAAAAAATACTGGAAAAATAGGGAAAAAAACATGAAAAGACATAATGCAGATTTGTTCAGCTGTTAGCGTGGCCCTAACAGCATATAGCAATCAGTCTTCCAGGATTGTATTCCAGAATCTTCAAATCTGTAACATGGATCTACCACATAAAATCAATTCTGTCATAATTACAGAAAGTTCCACTCTGATTAGAATTGCACAAAGTGTTTACCGAGGCTGCAAGAGTAATACAATAACAGCCGATGAGCTTGGCTGTACATTTATCATGCTGGGATCAAATCAGCATGCCACTTTCCCTCAGTGTGCCTTTTAAATCCTGCAGGGTTACATTTTATGACTTGTCATGGCAGTTTTAAATCATCCATACATTTTCTCTGGAGTTGGATATATTCATGGACTTCTCAATAAATCAAGTGCTGTGTGATACCCATGACAAAATCACATCCCATAGCTTATGATGTCACCAGGGGTTGAAAATCAAATTTCATGGACCGATAGTAAATCATTGTTTGATTTTGATATAGTGTAAGCTGATCTCGCTGCCTGCGGTCTGGCGTCTGCCTGAAAGGTGGTCAGTCTGGCAACAAACAACATGCAATGTATTCAAGGCTGTAGTGTTAGAGACATTACCAGTTCACGAGGTAAGAAAGCTTCTTCCTGTCGAGCAACCACCAGAGACACGGTCTCGCCCAGCTTGGTACTCCTTAGCATGGCTACAAGCTCCTCTTGTGTTTTTCCAGCAATTGCTATGCCATTAACCTTTTAGGGAACACAACATTTAAACATGGTTTCAATTGATCACTGTATAGCTTTAAGAAAATGACTATGCATGACTACTAGCAAAAGTCTTTCAGAAAAAGTTGTTAAGTATACCATACTCCATAGGTATGCATATGCTGCATTATTACATACAGTATATTAAAAACTTCAATGGGACATTTGCATCTATTATTTCTTTATTTTTTAAGAGAAAAAGTCTACTTATTTTATGATTCTGTATGATAATGACCATAGTAAAATGCAAATGCATTAATCAAAAGCAAAGTTGTGCAAATGTGATTACAAGTATCCAAAGAATTGAACGTTACACTGGCTGATGGCATTAGCAATTCACTGATTGGATTTATTTGTTGTCTGTAACTGTTTTTTAATAAACCTTTGCAATTTCAAGTTGAAAGACTAAGAATTTCAAAGATCAATACTAACTATAGAATCAGCAAATGAACTATGAATATTAGATCAGCTTAGATGATATAGCAAATAGGATCAGGCCTATTTGCTTGAATGAATGGAGTAGTATTGTCAGTGATTTCCATCAGTGACGATACTTTGATTCTTATGTCTGGCCCTGCATATGGTGGTGTATGTTTACCTGTCTATATCCATACTTCTATATATTGATATTGGGCCATGTTATATTGCAGCCATTTGCTAAAATAATTTAAGTTCATTTTTTTTTTCCTCATTAATGTACACACAGCACCCCATATTGACAGAAAAACACAGAATTGTTGACATTTTTGCAGATTTATTAAAAAAGAAAAACTAAAATATCACATGGTCATAAGTATTCAGACCCTTTGCTATGACACTCATATATTTAACTCAGGTGCGGTCCATTGCTTCTGATCATCCTTGAGATGGTTCTACACCTTCATTTGAGTCCAGCTGTGTTTGACTATACTGATTGGACTTGATTAGGAAAGCCACACACCTGTCTATATAAGACCTTACAGCTCACAGTGCATGTCAGAGCAAATGAGAATCAAGGGTAAAAGGAACTGCATGAAGAGCTCAGAGACAGAATGGTGGCAAGGCACAGATCTGGCCAAGGTTACAAAAAAATTCTGCTGCACTTAAAGTTCCTAAGAGCACAGTGGCCTCCATAATCCATACATGGAAGACGTTTGGGACGACCAGAACCCTTCCTAGAGCTGGCCGTCTGTCCAAACTGAGCTATCGGGGGAGAAGAGCCTTGGTGAGAGAGGTAAAGAAGAACCCAAAGATCACTGTGGCTGAGCTCCAGAGATGCAGTCGGGAGATGGGAGAAAGTTGTAGAAAGTCAACCATCACTGCAGCCCTTCACCAGTCAGGGCTTTATAGCAGAGTGGCCCAATGGAAGCCTCTCCTCAGTGCAAGACACATAAAAGCCTGCATGAAGTTTGCTAAAAAAAACACCTGAAGGACTCCAAGATGGTGAGAAATAGGCTTATCTGGTCTAATGAGACCAAGATATAACTTTTTGACCTTAATTCTAAGAGGTTTGTGTGGAGAAAACCAGGCACTGCTCATCACCTGTCCAATACAGTCCCAACAGTGAAGCATGGTGGTGGCAGCATCATGCTGTGGGGGTGTTTTTCAGCAGCAGGGACAGGACGACTGGTTGCAATTGAGGGAAAGATGAATGCGGCCAAGTACAGGGATATCCTGGACGAAAACCTTCTCCAGAGTGCTCAGGACCTCAGACTGGGCCGAAGGTTTACCTTCCAACAAGACAATGACCCACAGCTAAAATAATGAATGAGTGGCTTCACAACAACTCTGTGACTGTTCTTGAATGGCCCAGCCAGAGCCCTGACTTAAACCCAATTGAGCATTTCTGGAGAGACCTAAAAATGCCTGTCCATCAACGTTTACCATCCAAACTGACAGAACTGGAGAGGATCTGCAAGGAGGAATTGCAGAGGATCCCCAAATCCAGGTGTGAAAAACTTGTTGCATCTTTCCTAAAAAGCCTCATGGCTGTATTAGATCAAAAGGGTGCAAATACTAAATACTGAGCAAAGGGTCTGAATACTTAGGACCATGTGATATTTTAGTTTTTCGTTTTTTAATAAATCTGCAAAAATGTCAACAATTCTGTGTTTTTCTGTCAATATGGGGTGCTGTGTGTACATTAATGAGGAAAAAAAAATGAACGTAAATGATTTTAGCAAATGGCTGCAATATAACAAAGAGTGAAAAATTTAAGGGGGTCTGAATACTTTCCGTACCCACTGTGTGTGTGTGTATATATATATATATATATATATATATATATATATATATATACACACACACACTCACACACACACAAGTACCCTTTTTTCACACTTGGGAATATAAGTGGCAAATGTTTAAATACTATTTTCTGTTCTTTTCTGTTTTTGCATGTTTTATATGGATGCAGTGCCACAATGTACAGGCTATGTCTCTAAATTCTACTTATTATTGTTCATATTGCCTAAAGTGGACCATATACCTTGTAGTCTGAACAATTGTCTTTAGATC
This sequence comes from Rana muscosa, assembly GCA_029206835.1. Lineage (NCBI taxonomy): Eukaryota > Metazoa > Chordata > Amphibia > Anura > Ranidae > Rana > Rana muscosa. The sequence goes on along the minus strand of CM055127.1, from coordinate 310,466,979 downwards.
CACATACAATAATGTAGCACGAGAGCCCACCTGACTAGATACAAATTGACTGAATTGTTTGAGTAGAACTTCTATGACAGGGGTGCTCACAGCCTTTTGAAGAGCGAGTGCCACTTAAAGTGGAAGTAAACTCATCTATAAAACCGTTACCTTTCCAGCATGTGCCGGAAATGTAACACTCCCATTGGTTGTGCTCTCAATCAAACTGTCAAACCATCCAATGGCTGGTGTCATAACTGATCACATGTGCAGCATCATGGCAGTTGTAGATTAAACAGAGGCCAAGATGCCAGCTTTCTTGGCTGAAAACGATAGAAGGGTTTACTTCCTATTTAAGGGATTTGGTAACTGGTCATGGGTCACAATGAACTATGGGCTTTTACCGTCCCACCCAAACCGCTCATGTAAATGAGCCCTTATTGTGCTGAGCCCCCTATAAGGCTGCTTTCACACTGATGTGCTTCGGTTTACCCGCACCGCAAGTGCACCAAGGGCTTTCTTGTGGCATAGCTTCACTGAGCCATAGACTTCTTGCTGGTGTGGTTCAATTTCTGCAAGAACACCAAAACTCCTGCATTCATATGTTTTGGTGCATTTTCAGAAAGTGCACCAAACCCATAGGATACAATAGAAGTCTATGTCTCAGTGCAGGTAACCCGTAGGGAAGCCGGAGGTGCACTGCGCTGCATCAGTGTGAAAGCAGCCAAATAACCATTGCAAAACTACTGCTCATTAATCCCCAAACTCTACAAAACTCTGATATTACGCCCATTGCTGTGATGCCCAAACTGTGATTTTCAAAAACTGACTTTTCTTCACTTTCAGCATCTGCAGGAATCACGGGAAGGAGCAGGCAGATGCTGAACATTTTACGTGTTACACACTAAATATGGGTGTAACATGTAACTTTTCAGAAAGGTGGACTTCTCCTTTATTAGCTGACAATAATTCAGGCACGATCAACAGGTATTTTTTGCACTTACATCTAACGTATAATAAACACTTTCAATAGTGTATTTAATAGACAAAAAAAAAGAGACCAAACAAGAGAAGTGTGTTGTTAGGGTTCATATACACTATGACACTTTTGGGCTGATTTACTAAAACTGGAAAATGCTAAATATGGTGCGGCTGTGCATGATAGCCAATCAGCTTCTAACTTCAGCTTGTTCAATTAAGCTTTGACAAAAAAATAATAGTCTGAAAGCCGTTTGGTTTCTATGCAGAGCTGTACCAGATTTTGCACTCTCCAGTTTTAGTACAGTAAATCAAACCCTTTGTGTTAGCTTATAATATCTGGTATTAAAGGCTATATTCACTGTTTGGGAAAAAAACAAATACACATATTTCTTCCATAAAAATAAATGTGCATTTTTTTTTCTGTAGGAGCCTGGAAAGCATTGCACCCTTGATCAGTAGATCACGGGTGCAACATCATGTTGCTGCAGACTGTCTAGCTGTCTAACTGTATAGCTGTCGGTCTGTACCTCCCACATGGGCAGACAGTTACAGAAGAGCAAAAAGATCAAGGAACTACAAGAGTGCTCACACTTGCAGTTCACTGAGAACAACAAGCTTTCTGCTGCAGTGGCAGACAGTACTTGTAGTCCATTAATTTACAGATTGCTGTGAATGAATGACGTAGCTGTGTGAGTGGAGCCCTGCACAGCCATGCTATTTTTAACTTGTGACAGTGGGTGCAGAGAGAATAACCCCTGGCCACGGTCACAGGGAAAGATCGGGAGAAGGAGACTGCTGGAGCATGTTACACTTTACACCCAAATTAGGGTGTAACATGCTCAAAAAGTTGAACTTAAGAATATGTAAACGCAACATTTCATATTCCTGATATAACCCCCCCCCCCCGCCCCCACAGACATCCACTGTAAAGATTGGTGCCATTTCTCCTCCCCTAGCTCTCTGAGCTCCTTTTGCAGCTAAAAACAGGAGGTAAGTGATCGCTTAAAAAAGGGGGAAAACGTTATTTATAATGCTTTTTATATGTATACACAAATGTTTTGCCTTTCATTTCTATTTTAAACTGAATGGGTTATTTTACAAGGTGAGGATTCACATATACTTTATCCTTTAAATGCATTGTTACCGAGTAAAATTAGACATTCTACTCATATAATGGCAATGGTAGGTGTCTAAGGATAATGGCATCCAAGCACTTGAGGAAACTTGGTACAAAAAGGTATTTTATTATAAATAATCCTTTAGTCAATGTGATATAACAAAACTATTTTTTTTTTTTTTACAAAATAGCAAGGACACTTAAAGGCCAGATCAAACATCAAGTATGGCACTTAGAATTCTCTGAATATGGCTGAAGCGCTTTAAAAATGGTTAATTTGGGGATGGAAAAAATAGGCACACCATAATGTAATTCTTAGCAATCTCACCAGGTCTACGCATTGTGACATTGCAGAAGGAAAAGCTTAACTTTGTTTATGCAAACACTGACTTTTTATAAAGTAATTTCCATAGAAATTTCTGGGGGCTCTAGCAGTGCTCTGATAAATCTTAAGTGCAACATTGTGTGTATAATCTAGTACTTGTATTATTCTGAAATAGAATGTAGTACATTGACCAATGTATTTTGTTAAAAAAAAAAAAAAAAAACCTCTTCTTCCTAAAATTGTTTCTTCCCATTTTTTTGCTTGCCTTTAGAAAGCTATTCCAGCTTGCAGTGACCATTTTGTTCCAGTTTCTTGCTGTTCTTACAGCCTGCATTTTCAAAATACTAGCTGTAAATCTACTAAACTGAGATCCAGTACTTTCTTTACAACAGCAAAGAAGCCTATTTCCCATTGTAATTAAGATGACCCCTTCCCCTATTCCTAGAGAAGCCATTTCACAGCATGCTGAACAAGGAACAAAGAGTAAAGAGGTTAAATTTCTTTAAATTGGAAAACAGAAATAAAACATATAAAAAGCATAGAAGAATCATAACCAGCTTCAATGCAAAACTTGCCCTGGAAAGGAGAGTCCCATCAGAACCTTTCCATAGTTGACTCCTCAATTTGTGCTGCCATGGAAACGGTCTTCTAAGGTAGGAGACTTGCACTAAAAATATATCATTTATTTTTTAATACATAAATCCTAAAAGCAAATCAAGAATGGAATTGCTTTTAAATTGATGTAGACTTTAGCAAGTTTACTTTAATGCTTGCAATCCAAACTGTGCTTGAACATTTCCGCAGTTATCTTACCTAATCTGAGAGATTCTATTCTGATCTGCAATTTTTTTCAGAATTCAGAAGAGACAGAATATACCACATATTACATAATTTATGTCTGAGCAGAGGAATGATCGTACTTGAATGCAACTTTGGAATTTTCTTAAATTTGGATTTTGGTAAATTCTCAAAAAAAATTACAAACATGTATTAATTGATAATTCACATACCTCTGCTATTCGATCTCCAGACAGTAACCGTCCGTCCTTTATAGCTGCTCCTTTGGGGAGAATGTTTTTAACGAAAATAGGGCCAGGTCCATGTACTGTAGAATCCCTGGTGACCACTGTGAATCCAAGCCCATCTGCACCTGGATTGGAAGTAGCCAATATAAATTTGTGACAAATACTCTAAACAGTTGTGTTCACACAGAATATCTCGCCAGAAGACAGAATGGTAAAAAAAAATATTTCCTCTTTTTGGCCTATTTCCAAATTAATATGTTAATTACAATCTTAGTCCATAGTAGTGGGAAAAGTTAAAAAGTTATAAGATGATTTGTGATTGGTTGCTATATTTTTCTGCTGCCTTTCTCTTCGAGATTCAGAACCTATCAAAAAAAAAAAAAAAAACACACAGAGTGATCCTAATATATTGGTGTGGGCAAGGCGTGAACAAATCTCCCAGAGATTTAGTAGCCAGCTAAAAAAAAAAAGACTAGGGGCAAGCAAATTACAGCCAGTAGCCAATGGCACACATTCATGAGCACATAGTGACAAAAGTAAGAGGAAGGTGGAGAGTCCTAAAAAAGTATTTCAGGGACTTCAGAAATAGATTGAAGGGAAGGACCTCCAAGGTGGTTTCCTCAGAAATACTACCTGTGCCTCGAGCTACACCAGAGCTTAGGGAACTGAACAACTGGCTGAGGAACTGGTGTAGTAAGGTGGGATTTGGGTTCCTGGAGAACTGGGTTGACTTCTGAGTCAGTTACTGGCTCTCTAGTAAGAAGAGGCTGCACCTAATGGGTAGGGTGCAGCCCTATTGGGAAGAACGATGGCCACAAAGTTGGAGGAGCTTTTAAACTAGGTTTGGGGGGAGGGTTCAGTGCAAGCGAAAGCCAGCAGTGAGCAAAGGACAGAGGGTAATAGTGGAGTCAGTAGTGATAATATAGCCATAACATCTAATCCCAGGGTAAATGTGTGGACAAACCAAAAAACAAACCCTGAGAACACATATGGTGAAATTAATATGCACTTATACAACACTGAGAGGCATATACACAAATGCCAGGAAACAAAAAACATTGGGGGGTGGGTATATAGAAAGCTCATCCAATAAATAATTTACAGTGGTGCCCAGGTGGGAATGAGGATAATACCTCAGTCTATTAGTAAATATAATTATAACCTCCAACCACAGGGGCATATACCGCTCGTGGAGCCTCTGAATAAGAAACAGCATATGCAAGAAAAGGAAAGGGGGGAGAAAACGGATATGGGATATCCAAAATTCCCCCATGGACAGTATTCTTCAAAAAGGCTCGGGTAATTATAGATACTGAATGTAAGTAAACCGTGAGTTATAGAAATAAAGAAAACAATTTATTGAATATACATAGTAAATATACACCACATCAAAAACACCTTTAATAAAATGAGACTAGTCAAAAAAGAAAAAACAGTGAAACAGGGGTGCCCACCCGTTCAACCATACACACCACACACATACACCCGCTGCTGATCATGTGCGAAATATCGATATTGGAATGGTCATGAGAGCTCATGAGTATATGTATATATCTGGTTAATGAACAGTATTCAATCCGTGCAGATAGTTATTGTAATGGAAAAATTTAACAGGTGATTTTGCTGGATGGCCATAGACCAGCCAATATGATTGAACACTGGATAGTTGGGTGAGGGTGTCACAGATCTGGAAGTAAGCGGATTTGCAATTCGACAGAATGGGGGGACTTAGGCCGAGTTAATAGTCAACACCAGTCCCTCAAGAATGGTGTCTGTGGGATTAGTCCATCATCCATTGTAAGCTGCCCAAAAATCCATGTATATAAGACACTCACTCACCAGTTCATAATGTGTTGGTCGGCTGCTGATAGTCTATGCTTCTGCTGGTATCACCTGGGATGTGTTGAATTCCATTTATCAAACCCGGGGGAAGTCATCCGAACAAGTGCACTTGAAATAGAAAATCTGTCCACATAGATGGAATATCGATATAGATGTGCTTACTTCCAGATCTGTGACACCCTCACCCAACTATCCAGTGTTCAATCATATTGGCTGGTCTATGGCCATCCAGCAAAATCACCTGTTAAATTTTTCCATTACAATAACTATCTGCACGGATTGAATACTGTTCATTAACCAGATATATACATATACTCATGAGCTCTCATGACCATTCCAATATCGATATTTCGCACATGATCAGCAGCGGGTGTATGTGTGTGGTGTGTATGGTTGAACGGGTGGCCACCCCTGTTTCACTGTTTTTTATTTTTTGACTAGTCTCATTTTATTATAGGCGTTTTTGATGTGGTGTATATTTACTATGTATATTCAATAAATTGTTTTCTTTATTTCTATAACTCGCGGTTTACTTACATTCAGTATCTATAATTACCCGAGCCTTTTTGAAGAATACTGTCTATGGGGGAATTTTGGATATCCCATATCCGTTTTCTCCCCCCTTTCCTTTTCTTGCATATGCTGTTTCTTATTCAGAGGCTCCACGAGCGGTATATGCCCCTGTGGTTGGAGGTTATAATTATATTTACTAATGTGTTCTTTCCTTTTCTTGCACACAAATGCCAGGAGCCTAGCTAACAAAATTGAGGAACTGGAGCTGCTATTACACGAGGAGGACATAGACTTTGTGAGAATAACAGAAAAAAGGATTTTTTCGTTATACTTACCTGTAAAAACCTTTTCTTTGAGTATATCACAGGACACAGAGGAGGTTACTATAATAACTACTTGGGTTATACGCCACCTAGTGACTGGATACTGGTAGATCAATCAGAACAATCAAACAGTCCTCCCTTACATAACCCCTCCTACACAAGAAGCACTTCAGTTTTGTAGCAAGCAATACATTTCCAAAAGAGGGGAGGGACCTCTTTGCCCTGTGATGTACTAAAAGAAAAAGGATTTTACTGGTAAGTATGACAAAAAAAAATCCTATTTCCTTTTTAGTACATCACAGGACACAGAGCCGGTTATTATAACGACTTGTGACATCACAAAGCAATATCCTTGAGTGGAGGGAGACACTACCACAGAAACTGCCACCAGAGAAGGACCTACCCTGCCATTTTTAATACTCCCACACACCTGGTAGAGAATCTCTTCCCAGAAAAAAATGTGATTTTGCCCTTTAAACCATAGGCGTCAATGATAAACTGGCAGAACCACTGCTAAATATTCTACTTGGATGTCGCCTGCCCTTTCTGGGCTCTTCTGGTAGCACAAACCAGGATTCCTGACCTGTGTCAAAAACTCACATAGATCCTGAGTGCCTGAACTACCCCTAGAGTATATAGCACTCTCTCCTGCCAACTGTGGATTCAGAGAAAAATGAAAGGCAAAACACTGTCCTAATTCAAGTGAAAACTAGAAACCACTTTAGGCAATAAAAATGGATGAGGACGCAACATCACCTTATGATGTGAGACCAAGAACAGCTTCTTGCATGAAAAAGCCGCCAACTCTGACACTCCACTTAGTGAAGTGATAGCAACCAAAGAAGCTATCTTCCAAAATAAAGGACCAACGGGATCTCCAAGTTGGTTCAAAATGTGGCCTAAGGACATATTTCTGCGGGTGCCACTTCCTGGCTTCACCCCAGGCAAAAAAAAATTATTGTCAAGCCCTGTAATTGAAGTTCCCCCGAAGCTGGCTTCCCGCTGGACTGGAAGTGTCCAAGGAGCAACCCCTGCAAGACTCGCTATGTCATTGTACCAAGTCCTCCTGGGCTAATTCGGCCAACACTAATATCAGTGTTATCACCTCCCGGATTCTTCGCAAAAGATGTGGCAGACGCCGAAACAGAGGAAAAATTTAAAATTCGGGAGATCCGGTCCCTAAGGTGTTACCAGTACATCTACCCTTATTGGCAGTGGGACTCTTGTCCCCGACTCACCTGTCCAAACTTGTTGTAAAACTTGAAATCTAGTAGATTTACCTGCAGAGTTCCCCTTGCCACTATTCTATATCTAGAATATGTATTGGCGATAGAGACAGCACTTGTACTGTCCCAGACAGAATGTGGTTCACCTCCCTGAGTCGCATGACCTCTGGTGCCGCTCTGATGGTTAAAATATGCCTGCAGAGGCATTTCCGGATTAAACCTACAACTGGTTTGTCCCAAAATCCAAAGCATGGTGTACTGGTCAAAAGTTCCAAGATATTGATAAACAGTATTCTCTCCTGTGGAGACCAAGCCCACTGAACTGTAGCCACCCTCAAATCAACTGGAGAGACTGGCATATGTGGTTATCTTAGTACACCGTAGGTATGTAAAGTATGTAGGTACCCAGGTATGCCATTATGTAGGTACCTAGGGATGGAAACATGCATGTATATAAGTATTCTTGCTGTTCATGCATTTACGTATGCAGTAAAATGCAATATATATATATATATATATATATATATATATATATATATATATATATATATAGTTTAATGTAAATACGCACACATTTACACATGTGTTTATAGAATATGCAAAGGTGTTTATGCTAGTAACAGGGTTCATACACATTTTTACCAATGAAATTCCATGACTTTTCCATGACTTTTCCATGACTTCACGTATAAATATTCATGACCTTATGTTTCATGAAATGTCTATGTATACATGTTAAATAAGAAGAAAATCCATGTCACACCCAGCATATTTTTACTAATATAAATTAGGGCTGTTACTGATTAAAATTTATATGTTCGATTAATCGTTTTTTCTTTTAAATCGATTAAACGACTAATTTTGATTAATTAATTATAGCGCACGCACAGATCCAACTACTTTAGCTGATCTCCTTGCATTGCAACTCTGCATTAGTCAGTGGTAAATGTGGTATACACTATATACAATCACCCGACACTAGTTAGTTTCCACAATCCATGACTTAACTTCACAGATCACACAAATAAATTCAAACTGTAGTACTGACGTCAGTACAGTACAGACACCCCCAGTGCAGACCTCCCAGTACAGACACCCCCAGTAGTACAGCCACCCCCAGTGCAGACCTCTCAGTACAGACACCCCCAGTGCAGACCTCCCAGTACAGACACCCCCAGTGCAGACCTCCCAGTGCAGACACCCCCAGTAGTACAGACACCCCCAGTAGTACAGACACCCCCAGTGCAGACCTCCCAGTGCAGACACCCCCAGTGCAGACCTCCCAGTACAGACCTCCCAGTACAGACACCCCCAGTGCAGACCTCCCAGTACAGACACCCCCAGTAGTACAGCCACCCCCAGTGCAGACACCCCCAGTGCAGACCTCTCAGTACAGACCTCCCAGTACAGACCTCCCAGTACAGACCTCCCAGTACAGACACCCACAGTGCAGACCTCCCAGTACAGACCTCCCAGTACAGACCTCCCAGTACAGACACCCCCAGTAGTACAGCCACCCCCAGTACAGACCTCCAAATACAGACCTCCCAGTACAGACCTCCCAGTACAGACACCCCCAGTGCAGACACCCCCAGTACAGACCTCCCAGTGCAGACACCCCCAGCGCAGACACCCCCAGTAGTACAGCCACCCCCAGTGCAGACCTCCCAGTGCAGACACCCCCAGTACAGACCTCCCAGTAGTACAGACACCCCCAGTAGTACAGACACCCCCAGTAGTACAGCCACCCCCAGTGCAGACCTTGCAGTGCAGACCTCCCAGTACAGACACCCCCAGTAGTACAGCCACCCCCAGTGCAGACATCCCCAGTGCAGACACCCCCAGTGCAGACACCCCCAGTACAGCCACCCCCAGTGCAGACACCCTCAGTACAGACACCCTCAGTACAGACACCCCCAGTGCAGACCTCCCAGTACAGACACCCCCAGTAGTACAGCCACCCCCAGTGCAGACCTCTCAGTACAGACCTCCAAGTACAGACACCCCCCAGTAATGCAGGCACCCCCCCACCCCTTACAGACCTCAGAACAGCAATACACGGCGCAGTGTGTGTCCCTCCAGTTCCTGCTGACGTCAGCGTGCCGCTAAGCCAATAGGCTGCCGCCGGGTGTACCAAGATGGCCGCGGCTCCGGAGATAGGCCGAAGCCGCGGCCTTTCCTAATGGCCGAGGCCCCGGAGCGCTCCGGGGATCGCGCCGTGTGCCGATCCGAACAGGATGACCTGTTCGGATCACGGATCGCTTACGATCCGTTGCACGACTAGTAGTGACTAAAATATTCCATGACTTTTCCAAAACTTAGTGGATTCAGTCATTTTCCAAAACTTTTCCAGGCCTGGAAAGTGCCATGTCAAAATCCCATGACTTTTCCAGGAATTTAATGACCGTACGAACCCTGTAGTAAGCAAGCATGTGTTTATTCAACATTTATACAAACATGCTTATACAAGTAAGCATGTGTTTATGCAAAACATGCGTTTATGTGCAATTGTGTGTAGAGGTCGACCAACATGGGTTTTTCTCTGCCCGATGCCGATATTTAGTAATCGCGGTGGCCGATGGCCGATATATGATGCCAATTTTTTTGGGCCGATATGTTAGGCCGATTTTTTATTTTTTTTCCCCTTAATCTCATAAAATCTAACAGTTGGACCCCTTTCACACTGGGGTGTTTTTCAGGTGCTTTTGGGCTAAAAATAGCACCTGTAAAGTGCCTGCAAAACGGCTCCCCTGCAGTCTCAGTGTGAACGCCCGAGTGCTTTCACACTGAGGCGGTGCACTGGCAGGACGTTAAAAAAAGTCCTGCAAGCAGCATCTTTGGAGCGGTGTATACCGCTCCTCCACCACTCCTGTCCATTGAAATTAATGGGCACTGCTGCCGAAGCGCCTGAAAAGTGCTTCTGCAGCGGTGCTACACTGGTGCATTTAACCTCTTCATCGGCCGCTAGCTGGGTTATAAGCGCCCCGCTAGCAGCCGAATAGCGCCGCTAAAATGATGGTAAAGCGCCGCTAAAACTAGCGGCGTTTTACCGTCAATGCCTGCCCGCTCCAGTGTGAAAGCAGCGGAGTTCCGCCGAAAAAAATATATTAAAAAAGTCAGCAGCTACAAATACTGCAGCTGCTGACTTTTAATATATGGACACTTACCTGTCCCTGAGCGCCCGGGATGTCGGCACCCGAAGCTGATCTCTCCCCCGGCTCTCGGGTGCTGCCCCCGCCATCTTCGGTAAGGGAATCAGGAAGCAGGCACAAAAACAGGTAATCAAAACTTTTGGACGAAAAAAAAAAAAAAAACTGGATAATTTTACTGTTTAGTTTTTTTTTTTTAATTCATTAAAGTGTATTTTTATTAAAAAAAGATGCGTTTGAAAGACTGCTGTGCAAATACCGTGTGACATAAAATATTGCAACAATCGCTATTTTGTTTCCTAGGGTCTCTGCTAAAAAATATATATATGTATATATATATATATATATATATATATATATATATATATATATATAATATTTGGGGGTTCTAAGTGATTTTCTAGCAGAAAATACAGGATTTTTACTTGTAAGCAACAAGTGTCAGAAAAGATGTAGTCTTTAAATGGTTAAACTGAGAACTTCTACACAGAGTTCAGTTCATTGATAAGTAGAAACATTGTATTCTTTTCTCAATATTAGGGATGCACCGAAATTTCGGCTGCCGAAAATTATCGGCTGAAAACTGTTTTTGTCATTCGACCGAATGACAAAAACAGGCTATACCGAAAGGGGGCTTGGTCCGCCCTGGGTGCCGCCCATTGCGGGAGTATCCCTCCCTCCTGCTTTCCTTGTGTTAGCAGGGGCACTAGTGTGGGCACTTGGCAAGGCCTGTTCTGAGTGGAATATGTCCTGTTAAACCGCTGTATGGTCTTGGCAATCTTCTTATAGCCTAGGCTTTTTTTTTTTTTTTCAGATCCTCAGAGTTCTTTGCCATGATGTGCCATGTTGAACTTCCAGTGACCAGTAATAGAGAGTGAGCGTGATAACACCAAATTTAACACACCTGCTCCCCATTAACACCTGAGACCTTGTAACACTAACGAGTCACATGACACCAAGGAGGGAAAATGGCTAATTGGTCCCATTTTGGATATTTTCACTTAGGGTTGTACTCACTTTTGTTGCCAGAAGTTTAGACATTAATGGCTGTGTGTGGAGTTATTTTGAGGGGGCAGCAAATTTACACGGTTATACAGCTGTACACTCACTACTTTACATTGTAGCAAAGGGTCAGTTCTTCTGTGTTGTCACATGAAAAGGTATAGTAAAATATTTACAAAAATGTGAGGGGTGTACTCACTTTTGTGAGATATTTTAAATATATATATATATATATATACGGTATATATATATATATACAGGTCCTTCTCAAAAAATTAGCATATTGTGATAAAGTTCATTATTTTCTGTAATGTACTGATAAACATTAGACTTTCATATATTTTAGATTTGTTAAACACAACTTGAAGTAGTTCAAGCCTTTTCTTGTTTTAATATTGATGATTTTGGCATACAGCTCATGACAACCCAAAATTCCTATCTCAAAAAATTAGCATATCATGAAAAGGTTCTCTAAACGAGCTATTAACCTAATCATCTGAATCAACTAATTAACTCTAAACAGCTGCAAAAGATTCCTGAGGCTTTTAAAAACTCCCAGCCTGGTTCATTACTCAAAACCGCAATCATGGGTAAGACTGCCGACCTGACTGCTGTCCAGAAGGCCATCATTGACACCCTCAAGCAAGAGGGTAAGACACAGAAAGAAATTTCTGAACGAATAGGCTGTTCCCAGAGTGCTGTATCAAGGCACCTCAGTGGGAAGTCTGTGGGAAGGAAAAAGTGTGGCAGAAAACGCTGCACAATGAGAAGAGGTGACCGGACCCTGAAGAAGATTGTGGAGAAGGACCGATTCCAGACCTTGGAGGACCTGCGGAAGCAGTGGACTGAGTCTGGAGTAGAAACATCCAGAGCCACTGTGAACAGGCGTGTGCAGGAAATGGGCTACAGGTGCCGCATTCCCCAGGTCAAGCCACTTTTGAACCAGAAACAGCGGCAGAAGCGCCTGACCTGGGCTACAGAGAAGCAGCACTGGACTGTTGCTCAGTGGTCCAAAGTACATTCAGAAATCAAGGTGCCAGAGTCTGGAGGAAGACTGGGGAGAGGGAAATGCCAAAATGCCTGAAGTCCAGTGTCAAGTACCCACAGTCAGTGATGGTCTGGGGTGCCATGTCAGCTGCTGGTGTTGGTCCACTGTGTTTTATCAAGGGCAGGGTCAATGCAGCTAGCTATCAGGAGATTTTGGAGCACTTCATGCTTCCATCTGCTGAAAAGCTTTATGGAGATGAAGATTTAATTTTTCAGCACGACCTGGCACCTGCTCACAGTGCCAAAACCACTGGTAAATGGTTTACTGACCATGGTATTACTGTGCTCAATTGGCCTGCCAACTCTCCTGACCTGAACCCCATAGAGAATCTGTGGGATATTGGGAAGAGAAAATTGAGAGACGCAAGACCCAACACTCTGGATGAGCTTAAGGCCGCTATCGAAGCATCCTGGGCCTCCATAACACCTCAGCAGTGCCACAGGCTGGTTGCCTCCATGCCACGCCGCATTGAAGCAGTCATTTCTGCAAAAGGATTCCCTACCAAGTATTGAGTGCATAACTGAACATAATTATTTGAAGGTTGACTTTTTTTGTATTAAAAACACTTTTCTTTTATTGGTCGGATGAAATATGCTAATTTTTTGAGATAGGATTTTTGGGTTTTCATGAGCTGTATGCCAAAATCATCAATATTAAAACAAGAAAAGGCTTGAACTACTTCAGTTGTGTGTAATGAATCTAAAATATATGAAAGTCTAATGTTTATCAGTACATTACAGAAAATAATGAACTTTATCACAATATGCTAATTTTTTGAGAAGGACCTGTATATATGCAAAATGTGACATGTGTCTATACGCCTTACGCAAACATGAGTCTATGCAACGTGTCATGTGCCTTACGCAGACATGAGTCTATGCGACATGTGTCATTTGCCTAAGCAGGCATGAGTCTATGCAACATGTGTCATGTGCCTGTGCAGACATGAGTCTATGCAAAATATATCTTGTAAATGAATAATGTATACCAAAAATGGTGCCCTGTGGGGATAAGAACATATAGAAAACAGCTGCCCCTTTAAAAGTGAACAAATCACTAAACTGTGCAAAATATTTAAATAAAGAAAAAGTCGCTAAAGGTGGCACGTTTCTCTGATACCCCAGAGTATCTAGCTAAAACTGAAAAACTCCAGCATTATAAGATAATGAAACTAAAAACAAAAATAAATAAAAAATATCAACAAGATATGAAGGACTATAAAAGATAATAGGATTTATAAATGGCAGGATTCCATCATACCCCCTACAGGGGGAGATGAGGGGACTCCCCAACTGCCATCCACTTCTGGTATTGGTCCCTACCCAGGTAAAACACAGGGAAAGAAAAGGGAATAAAAAAGCTATGAAGGTACATTATCCACAAACACCCTATTGTGGGGAAGGAGAGGCAGAGCCCGTATTTTGGGGTAATGCCTCACCTCTTACTCCCCAATATAGAGTTTCCACCAACAACTACTATGTGCCCCTAAGGGCTCAGTCCCCACAGACCCCGGGGACACCTTATTATGACACCTAAGTGTCTAGGTCGGGACCATATCGAGGTAATCAGAGGGGAAAATTTAAGGGGCGTGATAGAGGTAGAGGAAGGCCGCCCTATAATACACACCATATCCAAGGGGGGGGGGGTTGCGGGAGTGGAGAGAACCATTCAAAATTGTGCAGTCAGGCCATCCACAAAGAGGGAAACCCTATCCCCATCCACAGAGGGGGAATCCCTATCCCCACCCACAGATGGGGAGTCAATATCCCCACCCCTTCCCGAGCATCCCCTGTCCTGTCGTACACACAGGAGAGGATGCAGAGGGGGCAGAAAAGAAAAGAAAAAGAGAAGTCTAACTACAGGCATTTTCAACCTCACTGATATTTCATTCACTGAGGAGGAACTTCTCATTCTCAGTGAGCATTTGAAATTTGCTCCAGCCAAGTTTTTGGATAAGTTTAAAGCATTCATTGACCTGAAAAAATTTGCCAGGAAATTTAATTTTAAGATTTTTTTTTGAACATCCCAGTTCCGACAACATAATGGTTCCGCAGTGTCATACCCATATGGGGTTTGCGCAATAAGTCCGCTTTTAATCCCAAAAATATATGCCATAGGTTTATAGAAGTCTGTAAACACATGGTACAAGAGGATATAAGGAATATCCCTTTTACCAAAAAAAAATTACAATTAAACTAGAGAAGCCATCTTGAAATTAGAACAAAACAGGAATATAGTTATTAGACCGGCAGACAAGGGGGGGAGGTCTAGTTATCCTAAAAAAGGAGGATTATATTGCAGAAATGCAACGCATAGTACAGGATACAGCCACCTACAAAAAACTCCCGGATGATCCAACAGGTAAATTAAAAGCCCTCCTATCCATGCTGATAACTAAAGGGTCCTCAAAAGGTATGCACAATAAGAAAGAAGCAAAATATCTATTACCCAGAGTCCCAAAAATTCCGGTTATCTGACAAGTTCCCAAGATACACAAGAATAGGTTCATTCCCCCTGGCAGACCCATTGTCAGTGGGATATATTTCCTTTACTCTAGGTTAGGCAAATATATTGATATTTTTTTGCACCCTTTAGCCATGGGGGGTAAAGCATACATAAAGGATAGCAAGGACCTTATTAATAGGATTAGGAAGATGGTCATAGGAGAGCACACGTTGTTGGTCACAGTGGACGTTGAATCCCTATATACCAACATCATACAGCAGGATGTCCTCAATGCAGTGTTATGGGCATTAAAGAAGTATTCTGACCTTAAAACCCCCCAAAGAAAATTTCTTGTGGAGGCCTTGGAAATGGCAATGACTAACAACTTTTTTGTCATGCAGGAGATTTCTTTAACCAAATAAAAAGGGGTGGCTATGGGGGAAAAGTATGCACCCAGCATTGCTAATATATTTTTAAATAAGTGGGAGGAAGAATGCATTTATTCCGACCAGTGGCCCCAAATACAAATGTACACAATTTTTATTGTTTGGGAGGGTTCAAAGGAGGAGTTGGATGGTTTTCTAGTGTATATGAATAACAATAAATATCAAATAAGGTTTACCAGCACTTGGCACCATTTGTGCATCCAATTTTTAGATCTTGAGATCTTTAGGATGGGTTCTGGTTTGGGAACTGATCAGAATAAATACAATGGATTCCACCCATAGTTGACATTACCCCAATTGGGTGAGAGCGATCTCAAAGGGTCAATTCCTTAGAATTAGAAAGAACTGAGCTAGGTGAGGAAGATTTCATGCTCATTGACAGATTTATAGAGAAAGGGTATAATAAAAGGTAATTGGAAATTATGAGGGAACAAGTTAGGCAAATTGATTGCCTTACCCTTTTGAGACCCAAAGTCAGGGACCGAGCAGGGGATCAATTTAACCTTGCATTTGTTTCAGGCTTTTATCTCCAATACAAATAGGTAGAAAGGATAATTTAAACTTATTGGCCCATATTGCAAAAAGATCATACCTTTAGAAAGATCCTTCCCAATGAACCAAAGTTTATCTACAAAAGAGCCCCAGGGTTAAGCAATATGTTGGCCAAAAATGTCACCCAGCCCCCCAAAAAACCTCCCACTTTTCTGGATCGTACAGGGTTCTACAAATGTAGGAGATGCAAAGCATGAAGAAATGTCAGGGACAAAACTAGGAAAGCTACCAGCTTTTCATCAGTGGTCATGGGTGGTGAATATGACAGACAGTTCATCACCTTTGACACAAGATATGTCACTTACCTGCTTATGTGTCCGTGCAATTTCCAATATGTTGGTAGAACCACTAGAACCATGGACAAAAGAGTGGGAGAACATATAGACAACATAAAAAAGGGGTTCAAACACCACAGTGTATCCAACCATTTTAGGTTGATGCACAATAAAGACATGACCAAAAAAGTGTCGCAGATGGAGACGCAGTAGATATATAGACTTCAATCTCTCCAGCCTATGGGATTAAATATTGATTTAAAATGTTTTTTTTAACTGATTATTGATTGCAGTAGGTCATCTATTTTTATCGGTTGTATTAGATTTTCAGATTAGACCCTGGGAATTCCAGGGTTTCTATTTGTATACATTTTTTTTAGTATTATAATAGTTCAAAAAGTCCTTTATGTTTTGAATGTTTTTATATTCCCCCAGGCGCGGGGAGAACATGTGGGCTCCGGGCGGGTGGTGTCGTGGTTCGAACCGGCGGCCCTTTTTGCTGCTTGGCCAAACTAGGCTTTGTCCTTCGGAGCGAGATGTGGAACACACACCATCTCCAAGGGATTAGCCGATTCACAGATGCTGATTACACCTAGTGCCAGGTCAGGCACTTCAACATGTAAGTGTAACTGCTAGTGTTGCTGCTGTTTTTATTTACTTTATTAAAAATTACTACACTATGAGAATTGTATACGTGTCTCCTGTGGAGTCATTTTTTACATCCTAGTTACACCGTGATCGGCCAGTGAAGTGGAATTGTGCCAATAGTGGAATCAATCTGGTATTCCAAAAGCGCTTTTTGACCGCCGTGTAAAAAGGGGTCAAACATCTCTGGTGAGTGGCCACCTTTATACTGAGCACTCGTGGTGGAATAACTAGAAGTTTCATCTCAGAGCACTTTGATTTGGTGTTGGAATTTATCTCTCATTGACTTTTTGCTTGCTATTATGACAATTTATTTTTCCAGTGTACACATTTATGTTTGATTTTTTTTGTACATATATTCTTTGTAATACTTTTTTTGAACATGCATAGCGCCTTATCCTTTATTTCAATATTTTAGACATGTGCCATGTGCCTTACATAGACATGCGTCATGGGCCTTACGCAGACATGAGCCTATTCGACATGTGTTATGTGCCTTACGCAGACATGAGTTGAGTCTATGCAACAGGAAAGGCTATGTGCAATGCAGACATTAGTTTAGTCTATGCGACACAAGTCTATGTGGCTTATGCACACATGAGCCGAGTCTATGTGGCTTATGCACACATGAGCCGAGTCTATGAGCCTTATGCAGACATGTTTTTAGCAAACCATGGGCTTTTAGCAACATAAGCTTTTAGCAAGCATGCGTTTTAGCAAACGTAAGCTTTTAGCAAGCATGAGTTTTAGCAAACATAAGCTTTTAGCAAGCATGAGTTTTAGAAAACATAGGCTTTTAGCAACATAAGCTTTTTAGCAAATAAGCTTTTTGCAAACGTTTAGTAAGCATCTGGCAAGCATTAACTTTTAACAAGCATAAGCTTGTAGCCCAGTTTGCAAGTATGCATATGTTGAACTGCACCAGGCCCCATACTAGTTTTGTGTCAAATGCACATTATTCTGGAGACACACCACTTTAAAGTGCACTGCTAGGGGTGTATCAACTTACAGTTGTACAGCCCATCCCCCCCCCCAGACTAAGCAGTAAGTATGCAGTATATAATCATGACTTGTCTGGCCACACAGCTCTCCCATAATAAGTAATCACACTTCACTAGTATCCATGGGCTGCTGTTATGTCTCAAGAGGCCAAGCTGAATCTGCCGAGCACATGGCCAACATTGCCACCCCTCCACTTCCTGCCTATATAGAAATAGGCTCATGTGCCCTCTAGTGGCTGGAGGAGAAACGATAGTCCATACTCCTAAGAACTACACAGAGCATGTTTTCAAACAGCACACTGCCCCTAGGGGCTACTGAGAGAACACCAGGCAGATCTTTTTTATAAAGAGAAACTGCTAACAAAGGCAGACTTATCATTCATGCTGCAGGACTCTGAACATAAACAGAAGTCCAATCTTCACCCATCATAGTGAGCTTTGTTATATAAATAAATACAAAAGGAATTCCGCGCTGCCTGACAAATAGCCGCTCACACAACCAATTGAAAAATGGTGAAAAACAAACTAAACAAAAAAGTGTAGCGCTAAAAATGAGTAAGAACTGCCCACAATTAAGGAGCAGTGTATGACAGTGATATATAATTAGATAAACAATATAACATCTCTGCTAAACAAACTGAATAAATGAAATATTCAAAAAGTCCTCAGTAATGTGACATCTTAGCCAAACAAACTGAATAAAATGAAGTGTTCAAAGAGTCCAAAGAGTCCTCAGTGATGCAAATTAAATGCCACAAGGGACACCAAAAATACTGAGTTCATAATAAAAACAAATAGAACATATATTGATGAAAGGTGAGTGACAATCAAATTATGGTGCTCCTAAGTAAACTTGACGTGAAGAGAGTGCACTCAAAGTGACCACCACCAATCGGTTGTAAGAAAGGCTTACCAGAAAGAGTGGACCCCAAAAACCTACGTTCAGAGGGTCAACCAAGCATAGGTGAGCCGCTGTGGACAGCAAATCTCCAACTGCGATTCAAATGGGGGACATCAAACTTCAATCCAGTCCAAAGGATAGAAAAAAATATCTCTCATATCCAGATGACAATGGGGCTTGTATGCAGTGCCCGATTAGAATCAGGTAGCGATGCCGGGTAGATTGCAGAATTTAGAAGGAAAGAAAAGGCACATAGTGTGATACTGTATAAAAAGGGGTATTTAATGTAGGTAGGTACACTTACATTTAGATGAATATAACAGCGCTTTGTCAAAATGATCAACAGTAGGGTCTCCCGACGCGTTTCGCATCCAAATGCATCATCTGGGGTGATCCCCCACTGTTGCCCTCCATGAATATATAGGTATTATGACCCCTAATTAGGAGGCCATCCCCTGGGCGTCCATGTGTTGAATAATCACTTCCTGGTTGAACCAAAATGGAGTCCCAGTGTGTGTTCCAAACCTCGGTTTGGGTAACATTGTATGTATTAAAAGAGTCTATAAAGGACAGGGTGTACCAATATGGATATTCCCCTTGAGTATCAAGCCTCCATCTGGATTGACCCGATGGATTGGGTAACCTATTTAGATCTTCCATAAAGCTAAGTGAGTTGGATGTTAGTAAACTCAACTCATGAATGTGTATGGTTAATCATACATTGTGACAATTGAACAGAATGAATCTATGTCTATCTATGCATATAATAGCCGTAATATAAGCCCGGCGAATAAATGAATTTGTTTGATTTTGAGTTTCAAGCCTCTTTCTGGTGGCCGGATGAGCGTCAAGCCTCACTCTGGTATCCTAGACATAGGAAGGATTCGGCTTGTGTATCAAGCCTCCTTCTCGCTAACGATCGCGCTCTGCGCCTCGTTCTGACATATAAGAGGTCACCTGACACAGCTTGTGTGTCAAGCCTCGATCTGATATACGGGCGCGGTCCACGCCTCGATGGTCTCCTGGACATAGGGAAGGTTCGGCTTGTGTGTCAAGCCTCCTTCTGGTTGACGATCCCGCTCCGCGCCTCGTTCTAATATATAAGAGGTCATCTGACACAGCTTGTGTGTCAAGCCTCGATCTAATATACAGGCGCGCTCCACGCCTCGATGTGACGTCCCGGCCGTCACTTAATAATAGAGTGAGCAGCGCCGAGCTCCTTATGTTTATGTGAAAACACATCTATAGAGGGGATAAGTTACATCATGATCGTGAATGGAGTCCTATGGTGATGTTCAAAATACTATAGGGATATTACCCCCAGCTAACCTAAACACATTTAGAATCATAATGGGACACACCATTAGGTCAAAATGTAAAGTGACTAGTTAGTTATTTATATATTTTTATGAAGGGTTAATCTACAGGAGTGACCTAAAGACTGACAATAGTATGTCATTCCCCCGAATGAAAAATTTAAAACAACTTGTAAAATATGACACCAGTATACCTGATGTGATATAAACAAGATAGTAAGAATCAATTTTAATGCAAAATTAAAAAATTAAAAATATTAAATAAAGGAACCATGATAGTATCCGCTGAATAATGTTTGAGGTGTATGGGACTAATTCAAAGAATAAACTAAGAATCCTCATACTTAGCGGAACTATATCAATTTGTGGAAGTGGTTTACATGTAATGTGATTGTGTGGGTGAGAAAAACCCTCATGTGTTCTAGTAGATATAAACCACGCACATGGAATGCACTCCCACAGGGTTCACAATTACATCATATATACATTAGAATTGTATGAATGTCAGATTCACATACAATCTATACAAAGAATAACCATATAAATGAATACAGGATAAAATGGTAAAAAACATATGTATGTACAGCGCCAAAATAAAAAATGTATGTACAAAGGAGAGAACTTTAATGGGCCCACTGCTAACTAGGATTTATTGATGAATGAATTAATATCCCACTCAACGTTTAAAACAGAAGGCGTGTGCGACTGTAACTCATAAATCCAATAGGTCTCGAGTTGGGACACGCCTCTGGTTTTGGGACTGCCCCTCCAGGGGGGAACAAATTGGTCAATAACAAGGAATTGCGTGCCTGCAGGATTCCTGTTGTGGTACGCCCTATAATGCCTGGGTACCGTATGTTGTGTGTCGCCACCAAGAATGAGAGCTACGTGTTCACCAACGCGCACCGAAAAGGATCGTATTGTGCGACCCACATACTGTTTACCACATGGGCAGGTTATGAGGTAAACCACATATTTGGTGGCACATGTGTAAAAACACTTAATGGGATAAGTTTTACCCGTGATAGTGGAACTAAATTCCAAGGTCTTACTCTTCCCTGAAGAATTACATTTACATACAGAACATTTTTTGCAAGGGTGATAGCCCACTAACTGATAGAAAAAGGAAGGTCGCACCGGAGGATTGATAATATTCGGTGCAATCTTGCTCTGAAGTGTGGGAACACCTCTAAATACCACTTTTGCTTGTTCCGGTAGAACACTGTGTAAAACTCGATCGTTTTTCAAAACTCCCCAATGTTTAGATATGATGGCTTTGACTTGCTTGTGTTGAGTGGAGAATGATGTAAGCATTGCCCATTTGAAGCTATCATCTTGTTCCCTTTTTGGTTTAACCTCAAGAAGGGAACCTCTGTCAACCTCCAAGGTCTTTTCAAGGTCCCGTTCCACGTCTATGGGATTATAGCCCTTCTCAATAAATCTAAGTTTGAGAACATCTGCCTGTGTTTTGAATGACTCCGTAGTAGTACAATTTCTACGGAGTCTCAAAAACTGGCTACGTGGGACTGCGTTTAACCAAGAGCGGTGA
This sequence comes from Rana muscosa, assembly GCA_029206835.1. Lineage (NCBI taxonomy): Eukaryota > Metazoa > Chordata > Amphibia > Anura > Ranidae > Rana > Rana muscosa. Next base: position 310,445,319 of record CM055127.1, on the reverse strand, counting down.
TGACAACTGTCAATGGGAATGAACCCATTACGATCAGTTTTTTTTTTAAAAGTTTGAAATTGGAAACTTCGATCTATAATACTGATCTCCAAGTCCAAAAATTGTATCTTATCCTTATTGGCAGTATATGTAAGGGAGATACCCCTATCATTATGATTGAGGGAACCCATAAAGGCTTCCAATGACATCATGTCGCCATCCCATAGGAGGAGGATGTCGTCTATATATCTTGCCCATAACACCACTGACGAGGTGTCATGGGTATAGACGACATCCTCCTCCCACTTGGCCATGAAAAGGTTGGCGACGCTGGGGGCGAATTTAGCCCCCATAGCTACGCCACGTGATTGTAGATAAAAATTGTCATCAAACCAAAAATAACTATGCTTGGTGGCAAATTCCAACAACTCCATAATGAACCTGCACTGGAATTGGGCTAGAGAAGGTTCCTTCTCCAAAAAATGTTGCACTGCCTCAAAACCTTTGTCATGGGGTATGCAGGTATATAATGAAGCAACATCTGCTGTTACCATGATGAGATCGCTTTGTATATTGACACTTTCCAATTTCCTGATAGTGGCACCCGTGTCACCTAAATAAGATGGCACACGTCTGACCAGGGGCTGTAAATAATGGTCGATGTATCGACCAACCCTGGAGGTGACCGAGTCGATGCCACTAACAATGGGTCGACCAGGTGGATGTATGGGGTCCTTGTGGACCTTAGGCAAAAAGTAAATAGTAGGGATCCTGGGAACAGTGGGGACTAAAAAAGCTTTCTCCTTCTTATTTAAAATGGCTCGATCAAAACCACTGTCAACCAACTTTTGAAGATCAGCTTTAAAGCGAGATGTTGGGTTAGTTGTTAATATCTGGTAAGTACCAGGCTCATTCAAAATCCTATGCATTTCTGTTTCATAGTCACATTTATCTAATATGACTATGCCGCCTCCTTTGTCCGCCGGACGAATTACCAAATCTCTGTCTTGACACAGGGACTTGAGTCCAATGCTGGACAATGGGGGGCGGCGGCATGGGCGGCTCACCTGCAACTCTGCTAGATCCTTAAGTACAAGATCTTTAAAAATACTAACAGCAGGTGCCACCGGAACTGGTGGGTTGAATAAAGATGGATTAGACAAACCCGAATGAACCGTTCCAGATGTGGCCGCTCTACTTTCGCTAATAATGGGATTAGTGATAAGGTAACGTTGTATATTTACTTTACGAATATACTTTTGTATATCGATGAATGTATCAAACTTATTCAGTTTCTTAGGTGGGGCAAACTTGAGGCCTTTGTCCAATACAGATAATTCATCTTTCGTAAAGACCTTAGAGCTTAAATTAAAAACCCCTTGGCCTTTTACATGCGCCTTTTCTTTCCTTTTCTGGATTCTCCTCCCCCCTCTGATCCCTCTCCTGGGTCTGGGCCCCTTTTGCGAGGAGCTGGGTCCCTGTAAAAATCCCGACCTCTGCTAGAAGAGTCATACCCATAGTTAGATGGATACTGGGAATACTATTGTCAGTCTTTAGGTCACTCCTGTAGATTAACCCTTCATAAAAATATATAAATAACTAACTAGTCACTTTACATTTTGACCTAATGGTGTGTCCCATTATGATTCTAAATGTGTTTAGGTTAGCTGGGGGTAATATCCCTATAGTATTTTGAACATCACCATAGGACTCCATTCACGATCATGATGTAACTTTTCCTCTATAGATGTGTTTTCACATAAACATAAGGAGCTCGGCGCTGCTCACTCTATTATTAAGTGACGGCCGGGACGTCACATCGAGGCGTGGAGCGCGCCTGTATATTAGATCGAGGCTTGACACACAAGCTGTGTCAGATGACCTCTTATATATTAGAACGAGGCGCGGAGCGGGATCGTCAACCAGAAGGAGGCTTGACACACAAGCCGAACCTTCCCTATGTCCAGGAGACCATCGAGGCGTGGACCGCGCCCGTATATCAGATCGAGGCTTGACACACAAGCTGTGTCAGGTGACCTCTTATATGTCAGAACGAGGCGCAGAGCGCGATCGTTAGCGAGAAGGAGGCTTGATACACAAGCCGAATCCTTCCTATGTCTAGGATACCAGAGTGAGGCTTGACGCTCATCCGGCCACCAGAAAGAGGCTTGAAACTCAAAATCAAACAGATTCATTTATTCGCCGGGCTTATATTACGGCTATTATATGCATAGATAGACATAGATTCATTCTGTTCAATTGTCACAATGTATGATTAACCATACACATTCATGAGTTGAGTTTACTAACATCCAACTCACTTAGCTTTATGGAAGATCTAAATAGGTTACCCAATCCATCGGGTCAATCCAGATGGAGGCTTGATACTCAAGGGGAATATCCATATTGGTACACCCTGTCCTTTATAGACTCTTTTAATACATACAATGTTACCCAAACCGAGGTTTGGAACACACACTCGGACTCCATTTTGGTTCAACCAGGAAGTGATTATTCAACACATGGACGCCCAGGGGATGGCCTCCTAATTAGGGGTCATAATACCTATATATTCATGGAGGGCAACAGTGGGGGATCACCCCAGATGATGCATTTGGATGCGAAACGCGTCGGGAGATCCTACTGTTGCCATTGATCATTTTGACAAAGCGCTGTTATATTCATCTAAATGTAAGTGTACCTACCTACATTAAATACCCCTTTTTATACAGTATCACACTATGTGCCTTTTCTTTCCTTCTAAATTCTGCAATCTACCCGGCATCGCTACCTGATTCTAATCGGGCACTGCATACAAGCCCCATTGTCATCTGGATATGAGAGATATTTTTTTCTATCCTTTGGACTGGATTGAAGTTTGATGTCCCCCATTTGAATCGCAGTTGGAGATTTGCTGTCCACAGCGGCTCACCTATGCTTGGTTGACCCTCTGAACGTAGGTTTTTGGGGTCCACTCTTTCTGGTAAGCCTTTCTTACAACCGATTGGTGGTGGTCACTTTGAGTGCACTCTCTTCACGTCAAGTTTACTTAGGAGCACCATAATTTGATTGTCACTCACCTTTCATCAATATATGTTCTATTTGTTTTTATTATGAACTCAGTATTTTTGGTGTCCCTTGTGGCATTTAATTTGCATCACTGAGGACTCTTTGGACTCTTTGAACACTTCATTTTATTCAGTTTGTTTGGCTAAGATGTCACATTACTGAGGACTTTTTGAATATTTCATTTATTCAGTTTGTTTAGCAGAGATGTTATATTGTTTATCTAATTATATATCACTGTCATACACTGCTCCTTAATTGTGGGCAGTTCTTACTCATTTTTAGCGCTACACTTTTTTGTTTAGCTTTGTTATATAAGACCTTCAGGAACTGGGTCCCCCTTAATGCGGGGTCCACTCCCCTGGACCTTTATAGAACCCTTTATGCAGGGTCCAGCGCCATAAGGCTGCATTACAGGCAAAACCTTGAGGAATCTTCTCTCTTGTCCAATGAGGCTTGGGTACCATCCATTTTGGCTGACAGCTTTTGAATGGGTCCGAATAAAGTCCATGATTCTAAATATAAAAGTCCAGACCTCCAAGTATGCTCCCAGAGCACATGTATCCACCACCTTACAGACACTGGCAAAAAGCTAAAGTGCTTCCTGTGTAGGAGGGGTTATATAGGGGAGGACCTGTTTGATTGTTCTGATTGATCTACCAGTGTCCATTCACCTATGGGTGGCGTATAACTCAAGTAGTTATTACAATAACCGGCTCTGTGTCCTATGATGTACGATAAAGAAACTTGGTTTGATAGCTCATACGATTGGCTGGAAAATATTCAGGGGTATTCCTTGTATCTGAAGGACATGGAAGGTAGAAGAGGAGGAAGGGTGTGTCTATATATAAAAAATGATCTAAGGGTGGTAGAGAGAAGTGACATTGTCAATGAGACAAGGGGGAGGTGGAGTTGGTGTGGGTAGAATTCCAAAAATAAGTAGTGGAAAATTAATAATGGGGGTATGTTACAAGCCCCCCAACCTGAAGGAGGAGCAGAACCTCCTATCACAGTTAGAAATGGCAGTAAGGCAAGGAAATATCATAATGGGGGACTTCAATTATCTCGATATTGACTGGGCAGAGGGGACAGCTCTCTCATTAAAGCCCTGTCATTTCATGAATGTCTTACAGGACTTTAAACCAGTGCACAAAGCAAGGTCCATAAAAAAATGGATGAGTGAGTTTGGGGTAGAGGAACTAGCCTGCACCGAGTCCTGACCTCAACCCGATAGAACACCTTTGGGGTGAATTAGAGCGGAGACTGCAAGCCAGGCCCTCTAGTCCAACATCAGTGCCTAACCTCACAAATGTTTTTCTTGAAGAATGGTCAAACATTCCGATAGACACTTCTAAACCTTGTGGACAGCCTTCCCAAAAGAGTTGAAGCTGTTGTAGCTGCAAACGATAGGCCAACTCAATATTGAACCCTACAGACTAAGACTGGGATGCCATTAAAGTTCCTGTGCCCCAATACTTTTGACAATAGAGTATACATATATATATATGTACTAAGCCATCACATAACAAAAATGCCCAACAATATATAAAGCCCCTTGCATAAAGTGTTACTAAACCAAGGACCCTGCATTTACTATATCTAGTCTCCCACAGTACACAGAACATGGGAATTAAATTACGGTATTTTAGTAAATATAAACAGCTAAATACCTTTTCTCATCAGCAGTATATAGCAGTCTTGTGATTTCTATCAGTTCCTGGTGAAGCTTGTAGGAGGAGTTTTCATACTGCACTGAGCTGTTCTATGAGGCTGCAGGGCTCCTGACCCTCTGTCTGGACAGTGCCGATTGACTCTGTGCTAATTGCATGCACTTTCCCAAGAAAAATAAAACCTTTTTAGCAATACACACTAAACTGAGCATGTGCAGCCTGACTCCAAAGGCTCGGTCTTATCCGCACATGTTTTGGAGTAAGTGTAAGAAGAGGGGGATCTGTGCATACAGGATCAAGCATCCTTTTTACACAATGAAGAGGCTTAACCCCTTAAATTCCACAGTGAGTATAACAAGCATGCTTTACTGCATATACAGACTGATTTTACTGTTGTGGGTTTAGTAACACTTTAATCCCAGGCAGGTAGGGGGAATATACAGTATATATGGGACACAAAGTGGTCTTGAGGTTTTAACTTACATTACCATGGTATTTCAAACAATCCTATATAAATAAACAAACTTTCTTGAGAACACAGCTCTGGAATCATATATACAATACATATTATAATGATCTGGAAACCAGGATTTGTCAAGTCCCGATGTAGGTACAACATGTTGATTTCCAATTATCTAAGTGGTTGTTGAGATCTTGACCACAGGGAAAGATGTATACTTCCTACCACCCTTGGTTGACTTGTCTTGACTGCTTCATCTCCATCAAACCCAGTCAACATTAAAATATATTAAGCTAACAAGTTGCACAAGGGGCCTGAGAGGTTATCATATAGAGTTTACTTTACATTATTATGCCTAGAAGAATAGGGTGAATTGTCCCTATATTCTGCTAGCGAATTGGTTCTAAATATGCTGACCCAGAGTGGGAGAACGCTAAGTACATAACCAGTCAGCAACATTCTGGGTGGCATACTTACCAAAATTTTAGTTTTGGTCCCCAGGATACAGGTAACCCCACCCACAGTTCACAAAGTCTGTGCTATAAACTGGGTGGCCCTGCCCATAAACCAGAATGGCTAGCCCAAACCCCACCTCTAATTATATGAGGACTTACCAACGTGGGGACTGTCCACTCACAATCCATGATCATCATAAAGAATGCTTTGAAGTCCAAAATGCAAATTGCCCCAGCAAAGTCAGAACAATGGGCATTTCTGGAATGGCTGTATGCTGCCATAGGCCACAGCTTATGTTTTCCAAGCTAAGGGGTTGTATATATACAAACACATAGTACTTATAGCGGAGGTCTACACAAAAAGTGAACCTCTGCTTTTCGGAACCCTCTCCCCTCCGGTGTTTTTTGGCACCTTTCAGGGGGGAGGGGGTGCAGATACCTGTCTAATACAGGTGTTTGCACCCACTTTCGGGAATAGACTCCCGCGGGAGTCACACCCCTTCGCGTCACCCCCCTCTGTCTTCTGGGAAACATACTGGTCCCAGGAGACAGGGGGGGATCAGTGAGGATGCGTCGCGCTACTCGCGCATGCGCAGTAGGGAACCGGGCAGTGAAGCCGCAACGCTTCACTTCCTGATTCCCTCAGTGAGGATGGCAGCAGGGGCAGCCGAGAGACGAGCGATTGCTCAGCTTCGGCTGCCGACATCACGGGCACCCTGGACAGGTAAGTGTCCATTTATTAAAAGTCAGCAGCTGCAGTATTTGCAGCTGCTGGCTTTTAATATTATTTTTTTTTTTTTTTCGTGGGACCTCCACTTTATTTAAGGCACAACACAAAAAACAAAAGTACAGTTACCCTTTTTTAGATCAATCCTTGAAATCTTGGCAATTTTCTTAGTTCCAAAGCCCAGAGGTGAGGAGTATGAACTACCATTGCGTGTTGGATCTGGACTGACTGAAGACGGTAGTGACAGCGCAGAATCTAAACCATGTATGTGGTCACTGATCTTCCCACTTAGCTTTGTATGGGTAGGTGGAGGAGGTGGTTTTATATTAGGAACATCATCTTCTTCATCTTCTAAAAGTGGTAGGCAAGTTATGGCAGCTTTCTCATAAAGTTCACGATTATGGGATGGCACAACATCCACTAACACACTGGGATGTTTCATTGCTTGTCTGAAGATATCTTGTGCCCTAAGATACAAGAAGGATAAAGAACTTAATGAACATAACACCCAGTATATTCCTGAAAAATAAAAACAGGGAGAATTTTTATAATGTTCATCAAGGTTCTCATTTACCTAGGCCCATCCATAGTAGATCTAGTAGTAGGAAGTTATATTCAACTTGACTTGTTCTGTAACGTTGAAACTATTTTGTCACTTACCAATCCACTTCTTCAGTTCCTAGAGTGCCAGGAAGATACCCCAACATTTATAATAACACCTTGGCACACCTTAATGCAATCATTGTGGAATGTGTAAATGTTGAATGTCCAAGAGCAGGGTGGAAGATTTGAAAGTTGTGGCTCCATCCTGTCATAGTTACATTACCCAAATGTTGGTGTCAGAAAGCCTGCATAGGGGTTAGTTCCTCGGTTTACATGGCTGAAAGTGTGAAATGTTAAATCGCTGGGGTAGAGAGTTAAAACAGCATTATACAGCTGGTGACAAAGGCCCTCACCCCTTCTTTCACACCCTAAACCAAAATGTGCACTTCAAAACCAAACTAAAATGTACTCCACTGTCCTTAAAAATGTCCCTTCTCTTTATTTTCAGGAAGACTGCCGACTAAGGATGAGCTCTGGCTTGTTTGCAAGCCCCACATACAGAGCCTGCCAGGAAGTCGGCACTGCGCTGTGCTAATCACAGGCAGTGAGACATTGTCCCCATGTGGGGCTGCAGAGATCGGGAAATGTCTCACTGCCTGTTATTAGCGCAGCGCAGACTTCCTGGCGGGCTCTGCACGTGGGGCTTGCGAACACGCCGGAGCTCATCCTTACTGCCGAGTCATGGCCTGTAGAATTTAGCCAACCCCCCCCCCCCTACATGTTGGGAGGTTATTCATTTGTTGAGAGGTTGTTTTGTTTCCCCAACTTCTAAGTCTTTGTCCTCTGTACCATGCAATGCATACAGTTTACCAAGTTAAAAGGTAACATGGCACTTGTATTTCTGCATTTTGTGTTTTGCTGGGAGTTTTGTTTGTAAGCTGTGAATGTGGTGTCTGAAAAGCAAAACTTATGTGCAATAACTCAACCTAGATAAAAAAAGCAAAAAGAAAAAATAACCAACCATACCTTTGAAAGTTATTTTTAAACCTATGACACAACACCACTGAACACTTTCCACAGTATAATACTTACTGTGTAAAAGACCTATCAGCAAGTTCCACACTGTTAATTTTCACAATGCATTCATTTTCTTGGAAAAGGCCCTCTCGTTTAGTCCTGCTGTTCTCTTCAATTCCACGAATGTACAGTCCCAAAGCACTAAACGGCAAAGTGAGAGTAGATTATGTATCTGTTAATACTATAAGAGGTATACATATTGCTGGAAACATGAATTCCTAATTTTTTTGGGGAGCAGTTAAATACATTTTAGGAGTTTATACTGTGTGTGTGTGTGTGTGTGTGTGTGTGTGTGTGTATGTGTATATGCATTGTGACAGCAGGAAGGTAAAGTCACCTGGTTGCATCCAGGGGGGTAGATATATTTCTCCCAGATTCAGGCTTTATGCCGACTTATACAACTAGGGAGGGAGTTGATGAAGCCCAGCTGAGGCTAGTGGGCTCATGGATGATTCATACCTCTAGGGAGAGGGCTGGGCGTCGTGCAGGCAGGGAGTTGATGAGATCAGCTGAAGCTTGTCAGCTCGTTTAAGGCCTCTATAAAAACTCCCAGCTTCATTAAGTGTTTGCTCATGCCTGGAACCAGACCTGTGTGGACTGTCTAGGGAGAGTGAACCCCTGTGCGGTGAGACAAAGCCTGTGTGGCTATTTGTTTGGACATTGACTAAACCAGGGACTTAGGGACTAGGACAGCACCAGGCTGATCCCAGTTGTTAGTTAGGAAACCTGCATGTTTAGTCAGAGGTCAAGCTGACCAGGATTTATTTTGTTTATGTTTCTTTTTGGCTTTGTTGTGTTTTTGTCACTGTACATAGAGAAATAAACCGCACCTTTTGATTTTGAAAACCACAACCTCCGTCTGCTGGCCCTGTTTTTGTGTGGGGAGCCCAACCAGGGGGTCACACACACCCGCTACCGAGTTAACCCCCTCACAGTTGGTGGAGAACCAGTGGCAGTTTTTTTTAAGCCAGCATGGAGGAGATACTGAAACAGCTGGCTCTAGCAAATGCCAATCAACAGCAGACAAATGCAGGTTTGCAAAGGAGCCTTGCAGCCCAGCAGCAAGCTCACCAACAGAGTCTGGAAGCTCAGCAACAAGCCCAGCAGCAATCTGAGGCCCGCTTCATAGACCTGTTACAGAAGCAAGAGCAGAGACTACAACAAATGGAAGCAGTAATGCAGCAACGTCCGCAGACCAGTGAGGAAAGCCGTCCCACTAATACCGCGTCCTTTGGGGTGAGTCGTTTATTGACAAAAATGACTGGAGAGGATGATCCAGAGGTATTTTTGACCACATTTGAAAGGACTGCTGAAAGAGAAAAGTGGCCTGAGGAGCAGTGGGCTGGACTGGTGGCTCCTCTGTTAACTGGTGAATCGCAGAAGGCTTACTATGACCTAGAGCCTGACCAAGCAAAAGACTATGTGATGCTAAAAGCTGAAATATTGGCAAGGCTGGGTGTCACCCTGGCTGTCCGGGCTCAGCGTGTGCATAACTGGACTTTCCAGCTTGGAAAACCCCCCAGGTCTCAAATGTATGATCTCATTCACCTGAGCAGGAAGTGGCTACAGCCAGAGACTTTGTCCGCACCAGAGATTGTGGAACGTGTTGTAATGGATCGGTTTTTGAGAGCTCTTCCTACTGCCATCCAAAAGTGGGTAAGCCATGGAGACCCAGAGACGGCCGGTGGTCTTGTGGATCGTGTAGAGAAATACTTGGCTACAGAGAACCTGACGGCCTCTTCCAGAGACTCTCGGACTTTCCACCCTAAGACCAGACCATCCCCAGGGGCGGATAAGAGGATTCCAAGGGGTGAGGGTGGAGAGAGTGAGAGGGTGGGAGCTCTACCCAAAGTTTGGCGAGAACAGCCTGGGAAGTCAGGGGCTCAAGAGGCAGCCAAAAGGATTGTTTGCTACCGCTGCCGGCAAGCGGGACATATTGCAGCAAATTGCCCGGTTGTGGAGGAACCCATGCAATGTGACTTTCTGACGGACCGACGTCAGTCGCTGTGTGCAACAGTCGCATGCACTGCCATTCGGGGAACTGAGAAACATTTATGCAAAATGTGTATTAATGGTAGAAATGTTGTGGTATTGCTGGATTCAGGTAGCCTTGTGACCCTGATAAAGGCTGAATTAGTTAAAACAGAGGTCTCTGGGAATAGCAAGGTAGCTGTTATTTGTGTGCATGGGGACACCCGAGAGTATCCAGTGACTACAGTGTGTTTCGAGACCCCCAAAGGTACCCTCTCTCATCCAGTGGGGTTAGTATCTCAATTACCGCATGATGCCATTGTGGGAAGGGATTTTCCGAAGTTCTGGGAACTGTGGGATGATCCTGAGCCCCCCACTGGTGCCCCTATGTACCAGGAATGGGATAGCCAGAACTCCTCTGAGAGTGGTGAGGACTCTCCAGAATTTCCCTTGTCAGTATTGGCAGGGGAGACTCAAGAAACTGGAGAGGAGCCCACCTCCTCAGACGAAAACCTACCGTCTGTGGAGTTTTCTGATCTGGAGGTTCACAGGGAAAATTTTGCCACAGAACAGTTAAAAGACCCCGCCCTAATAAAGGCACGGGAAAACGTAGTGGAAATAGATGGCAAGTTAGTGAACCCAGATAATACCTGCACTTACCCATACTTCAGCGTAGAGAAGGACCTACTGTATCGGGTGGCAAAAAGGGCAGAAGAAACCGTTGAGCAGCTTGTGGTGCCCAAACCTTACAGGAAGTTGGTGTTGGAGTTGGCCCATGGGCACATTCTTGGAGGTCATCTGGGGACAGAGAAAACCCGAGAGAGGGTATTACAGAGATTCTATTGGCCTGGGGTGATGAAGGACATAGAAAATTATTGTTCCTCCTGCCCTGTGTGTCAGAGGTCGGCCCCGATGCCACATTTCCGTAGCCCGCTGGTCCCTCTACCCATCATTGAGGTCCCGTTTGAGAGAATCGCAATGGATTTGGTAGGTCCTATAATCAAGTCCGCTAGGGGGCACCAGTACATATTGGTTATAATGGACTATGCCACCCGTTATCCAGAAGCGATCCCTCTCAGAAATACCTCGGCCAAAACCATAGCCAAAGAGCTATCTCTTGTTTTTAGCCGGGTGGGTATTTGTAAAGAACTGCTTACGGACCAAGGTACACCCTTTATGTCCCGGGTTATGAAAGAGCTGTGTAAATTGTTCAAAGTGACGCAATTGCGTACATCTGTGTATCACCCCCAAACCGATGGGCTGGTTGAAAGATTCAACAAAACCCTAAAACAAATGTTGAAGAAAGTGGTGGATAGAGATGGAAAGGATTGGGACTGTCTACTTCCTTATTTGATGTTTGCTATTAGGGAGGTGCCCCAATCCTCTACGGGATTCTCCCCCTTTGAGTTACTGTATGGGAGACACCCAAGAGGGCTGTTGGATATTGCCAAGGAAACTTGGGAAAGTGAGAGTTCTCCCCACAGGAGTGTGATTGAGCATGTCACCCTGATGCAAGATCGAATTGCACAGGTAATGCCCATCGTGAAGGAACATTTGGCCCAAGCGCAGTTGGCACAGCAGAGAGTGTACAACCGTGGAGCCAAGACCCGTACCTTTTCCCCGGGGGATAGGATATTGGTACTTGTCCCTACGGTTGAAAGTAAATTCCTTGCCAAATGGCAAGGCCCCTACGAGATAATGGAAAAAGTGAGCGAAGTGAATTACAAGGTCAGACAACCAGGAAGGCGAAAGCCCGAACAGATATATCACGTTAATCTGTTGAAAGCCTGGAGGGATAGAGAGTCCCTAGTCGCAGAAACTTGGTCACCAGCTCAAACTGGTTGCGTGATTCAGGAGGTTGGAATAGCAGCCACCTTGTCACAACCCCAACAACAGGAGGTTAAGGAGTTTGTGCTTCGCAACAAGGAGGTGTTCTCTGAGCTGCCGGGACAAACATCTGGGGTAGAGCATGATATTATTACCCCGCCCGGTGAAAGGGTGAAGTTAAAACCCTATCGGATCCCAGAGGCCCGACGGGAGGCAATACGGGAGGAAGTACAGAAAATGCTGAACTTAGGGGTGATAGAGGAGTCCCAAAGTGATTGGTCTAGTCCCATTGTGTTGGTGCCTAAACCGGATGGGAGCTGGCGATTTTGTAACGATTTTCGTCAGTTGAACAAAGTTACAAAATTTGACACCTACCCCATGCCACGTATAGATGAGTTGATCGACCGGCTGGGAACAGCCCGATACATGACGACTCTTGACCTCACAAAAGGGTATTGGCAAATTCCCCTGGCCAAGTCGGCCAAAGAGAAAACCGCATTTGTAACCCCAGACGGGGCGTTCCAATATAAGAGAATGCTGTTCGGGTTACAGAATGCGCCGGCCACATTCCAGCGGAAAATGGACCAGATACTGAGGCCCCATCGGAAGTATGCTGCAGCTTACCTGGATGACGTAATTGTCCATAGCACAGATTGGGCCTCACATCTGCCAAAAGTGCAAGCAGTCCTAGACTCTATCCGGGAAGCGGGGTTTACGGCTAACCCCAAGAAGTGTACCATTGGGCAGGAGGAGGCCAAATATCTTGGGTACACCATTGGCAGGGGAGTGATAAAACCCCAACTCAACAAAGTCGAGGCCATCCAGAGTTGGCCACGTCCCAACAGCAAGAAGCAGGTACGGGCCTTTCTGGGAATCGCGGGTTATTATCGGCGCTTCATTCCCCACTTTGCTTCTAAGGCTGTGCCCCTAACCAACCTGACGAAAGGGAAAGGGTCGGTCATGATTAAATGGACCCCCGAGGCTGAGGCAGCATTCCAATTCTTGAAACAAGCCTTATGTAGCCAGCCAGTGTTGTACTCACCCGACTTCTCTAAAGACTTTGTCGTACAAAGTGATGCGTCAGATGTGGGGTTAGGAGCAGTATTGTCCCAGGTCTGGAACGGGGAAGAGCACCCAGTCATTTACCTCAGCAGGAAGTTGAAGTCCCATGAGGTAAATTACGCCACGGTTGAAAAGGAGTGTTTAGCGGTGAAGTGGGCTCTAGATTCCCTTCGGTACTATCTGCTAGGTAGGCACTTTGACATGGTCACGGATCACGCTCCGTTAAAGTGGATGGCTCAAAACAAGGAGACAAATAGAAGAGTGAATAGGTGGTTCCTGGCCCTACAGGAATTCAACTTCACAGTAAAGCATCGCCCTGGCATTCAAATGGGGAATGTGGATGCTTTGTCTCGAGTACATGAATGCCTGATTGCTGGTGTTCCAACCCCAAGGTTAAAACAAGAGGGGGGGGTATGTGACAGCAGGAAGGTAAAGTCACCTGGTTGCATCCAGGGGGGTAGATATATTTCTCCCAGATTCAGGCTTTATGCCGACTTATACAACTAGGGAGGGAGTTGATGAAGCCCAGCTGAGGCTAGTGGGCTCATGGATGATTCATACCTCTAGGGAGAGGGCTGGGCGTCGTGCAGGCAGGGAGTTGATGAGATCAGCTGAAGCTTGTCAGCTCGTTTAAGGCCTCTATAAAAACTCCCAGCTTCATTAAGTGTTTGCTCATGCCTGGAACCAGACCTGTGTGGACTGTCTAGGGAGAGTGAACCCCTGTGCGGTGAGACAAAGCCTGTGTGGCTATTTGTTTGGACATTGACTAAACCAGGGACTTAGGGACTAGGACAGCACCAGGCTGATCCCAGTTGTTAGTTAGGAAACCTGCATGTTTAGTCAGAGGTCAAGCTGACCAGGATTTATTTTGTTTATGTTTCTTTTTGGCTTTGTTGTGTTTTTGTCACTGTACATAGAGAAATAAACCGCACCTTTTGATTTTGAAAACCACAACCTCCGTCTGCTGGCCCTGTTTTTGTGTGGGGAGCCCAACCAGGGGGTCACACACACCCGCTACCGAGTTAACCCCCTCACAGTATATATATATATATATATTTATTCTATATGTCTTACACTTTAAATGTAGAGTCAACAAGACAAGTTATATAGAAGAATGTATCACCACTTTAGAACACCTATAAATATGGTTTGTGTTTGGAGAGAATAGTTGCTTCTGCTGTAAAGTGTTATTTATTGCTGGAAATTAGAAACATGTGTATTATTTCTGAGTCTAAACCAATATAGTACAAGTTCCCTTCTCTTTACAGGATATTTTGCATGGCAATCCCTTCAAAGTTTTTTTCAATTACAATGGTATCTACCTCAAGATTGCAGCTCAGTGGTTTCACCCTCCATACTACAGGTGGGAAGAAGAGGCAAAATGTACTGCAGGGAGAAAGTCAGAAGCGGGAATCTACCATTGGTTGTCAAAGCATGTAGTTGCCCAGTGAGTCTCCTCCAGAGAATAGCAGAAGCACCATTGTACCCCCCCCCCCCCCCTGAAACAAATATATCATACATTACTGTACCAAAAGAGGTGAGTCATATAAAATCACAGTGATTTAGCTTTTTTCTCATATTTCATACTATGAGATAACAAACTTGTTTAAGAAGGAGTAGGAATATTATACATAACCTTGTGCACACAAGCAGCTGCAATAACTTATTTTATGTCGAATCAGCTTATATTTTAGATTTAAATTCTTCTTTGAGTGCACAAAGCCTACAGTTAATTTCCTAGCAAACTTAGTTAAGAGTGTATGTACTATGCACAGGTGACTTCCACCTTTATATTTTCATGTCATTTTAGGTTATTTCACCAAAGAACACACTGACTGCCTGTCATTTTCACAGACAATGTAAGCCAGCCCATAACATTTATTTGAACAGTATAAGTATACGTATGGATCGGTGGGTCGGAGAGACAATATTAAGTCGTTTACACATGATGTCCTCTTTGACGTGAAAAGGTTCCAATTATGCCCTATGTTCTAGAAATGATTATCCCTGAATCTGTGTAAGGTTCTCATTAGTGGTGGAAAAAACATAGGTTAAACTTGAAATTCTGAGGCAAGTAAAAAATGTTTTGACTATGCCTCGTCTACCAAAGCACTTACAGCAAGGAATGGAAAAAGAAAATAAGCCATTAGAAGTTATCAATGCATTACATGGTATGCTGCCTAAGTAGATAATTTGTCTACTTGAAATTAATTTTGTGTTTCATGAATCATGGGGAAAATATCACCAATAATGAAATACCATCATCTAATGGAGAGTCAGATGAAGCATTAAGGAATACACAAAATAAATTGGTGGCTTATACATATAGAAAATTACACTTAACAGAAATGTCAAATGTGATACAAGAATTCTGGGAAATAAAATTCACAAATAATTTACATGCTAATAATAAGTGCTATGAGTAATAATATCTGAAAAAAAAGTTTTATATATACACTATATTGTCAAAAGGATTGGGAAACTTGTTTTTCTCCACTCTAATGCGATCGGACACACGATCAGACATTCCGACAACAAAACCGTGGATTTTTTTTTCCGATGGATGTTGGCTCAAACTTGTCTTGCATACACACGGTCACACAAATGTTGCTCGGAAATTCCGATTGTCAAGAACGCAGTGACTTACAACACGACGAGCCAAGAAAAATTAAGTACAATGATTCCGAGCATGCGTAGGAATTTTGTGCGTCAGAATTGCAGACACACTATCGGAATTTTCGATAAGAACTTTTGTTGTCGGAAAAATTGAGAACCAGCTCTCAAACATTTGTTGTCAGAAATTCCGACAGAAAATGTCCGATGGTGCCTACACTCAGTCGGAATATCCGACCAAAAGCTCATCGAACATTTGTTGTCAGAAATTCCGATCGTGTGTACGCGGCATAATTCATCCTAAAGGTGTTCTATCAGGTTGTGGTCAGGACTCTGTGCAAGCCAGTCAAGTTCCTCCACCCCAAACTCGCTCATCCAAGTCTTTATGGATCTTGCTTTGTGCACCGGTTCAAATCATTTGGTGGATGGGGGATTATGGTGAGGGGTTGGGCATGGCCCCTTATTTCCAGTGAAGGAAACTCTTATGCCGCGTACACACAACCGTTTTTAATGCCATTGAAAAAAACAAAGTTTTTCTCGACGTGATTCTTCTCAAGCCTGCCTTGCCTACACACGATCATGAAAAAAAATGCTCGAGCAAAGCGCGGTGACGTACGAAATGTACGATGGCACTATAAAGGGGAAGTTCCATTCGGATGGCGCCACCCTTTGGGCTGCTTTTGCTGATACTTGTGTTAGTATAGTTTGGTGAGAGATGATTTGCGCTTTTCAGCCTTGTGCTCTTCAGTTCGTTACAGCGTGAAGAATGTGCTATCTCCATTACGAACGCTAGTTTTACCAGAACGAGCGCTCCCGTCTCATCACTTGCTTCTGAGCATGCGTGTTTTTTTCACGTCGTTAAAGCCTACACACGGCCGTTTTTCATGACGAGAAAAACGACGACGTGAAAAACAACGAGAAAAATTAGAGCATGTTCCAAATTTTTAATGCCCATTTTTCACGTCGTGAAAAATGCTCTGGAGCCCACACACGATCGTTTTTAATGACCAAATAAAAAAATTGCATTTTTCTCGTCATGAAAAACGGTTGTGTGTATGCGGCATTAAGGTGTCAGCATACCAAGACATTTTGGACAATTTCATGCTCCCAACTTTGTGGGAACAGTTTGGGGATGGCCCCTTCCTGTTCCAACATGAATGTGCACCAGTGCACAAAGCAAGGTCCATAAAGACATGGATGAGCGATTTTGGGGTGGAGAAACTTGACTGGCCTGCACAGAGTCCTGACTTAAACCCAATAGAACACCTTTGGGATGAATTAGAGCAGAGACTACGAGCCAGGCCTTCTCATCCAACATCAGTGCCTAGCCTAGCAAATGTGTTTCTTGAAGAATGGTCAAACATTCCCATAGACACACTCCTAAACCTTGTGGACAGCCTTCCCAGAAGAGTTGAAGCTGTTATAGCTGAAAAGGGTGGGCCAACTCAATATTGAACCCTACGGACTAAGAATGGGATGCCATTAAAGTTCATGTGCATATATATATATATATATATATATATATATATATATATATATAGATATATCTATATATATAGTGGGTAAGATAAGTATTGAACATGTCAGCATTTTTCTAAAGGTTCTAAAGTTTCCATGTCGGTAACAACCCTTGCAATACATACATACAAAGAAACCAAAAACAAATAAGTTCAGAAATTAAGTTATATGTAATAAAATGGAATGACACAGGGAAAAAGTATTAAACACACTTACTGATCTGTATTTAATACTTTGTATAAAATCCTTTGTTGGTAATGACAGCTTCAAGATGCCTCCTGTATGGAGAAACTAGTCACATGCATTGCTCAGGTGTGATTTTGGTCCATTCTTCCACACAGTCTTTAAATCTTGAAGGTTCTGTGGGCCTATTCTATGAACTCTGAGGTTTCTTTCCATAGATTTTCTATTGGATTCAAGTCAGGTGATTGGCTGGGTCATTCTAGCAGCTTTATTTTATTTATTTGAAACCATATAAGAGTTTGCTTGGCTTTGTGTTTGGGATCATTGTCTTGCTGAAATGTAAATCCCTGTTTCATCTTCATCATCCTGGTAGATGGCAGCAGATTTTTATTAGGAATGTCTTAGTACATTCTTCCATTCATCCTTCCTTCAACGATATGAAGTTTACCATATGCTTAAAAAAAAGCCCCACATGACCATATTTTCTGGCAATGCTCGCACATTCAGAGTTTCTGGAAGATCACGTTGTGTATTTCTGACTTCCTGGCGGTGCCGATTCCTTTGACAGTGAGGGTGTGTTCGTTGGGACTGGTTGAAGAGGTAGTCCCCACAAGGGCTCAGCGAACGCTACTAACTATCCTTTTGTTCTATGGCAAGAAAGCCATACTCTTAAAATGGAAGGACAAGAATGCCCCTGATATAAAAATTTGAAAGGGGTTGGTAAACTCCATGTTGACGTACTATAAAACCACTTACAGGGCCAGAGGATGTGGAAAACAATTTGATAAAGTCTGGAAGGCATGGTGTGAATTAGGGCTGGGCGATTTTCCCCCAAAAAAAAATCTGCAATTTTTTTATAAAAAACTCGATTTACGATTCGATTCGATTTTTTTTTTAATTATATTAATTAAAGTGCATCAACAAACAAAATTGCAAAGGCAAATCCTTTCTCTAACTGCAAAGTCAGTGTGCAAACACACAATATATTCCAGCGCTCATGGAACATACATTATTAACTATTGAAAACTCTTGAAACTCTGTGTGTGATTCCTTCTGTCCCAGCCTTGCTGCGATCCTGGCTCTGCATCCTTTTGGGTTGGAGGGCCCTCCACACGCTGGTCTGCCTGTTGTCCATCATTTAAGGTACTGTGCTCACACGGAGATCATGCCACAGGCTTTGTTTTGACTTTTTTAATCCTTCCATGCTCCACGGATGTCACTGCAAGTTTAACAAGTTTGTCACCACTGGCAACTGGAGAGTTAAGATTCATTTGCCCTCTGCACATTTGGGATTGGATCCCTCTCTTTATTGTGATAAATGGACTAAGCTTTTTTATCAATTCTTTAAGAGTTTTCAATAGTTAATAATGTATGTTCCATGAGCGCTGGATTATATTGTGTGCATGTTGTGTATTTTGTACTTCTGGGTACGGATTTTTTCTTGCTGCGCTGGATCCTGTTTTTTTCCCCTTTTGGATACTTTGTACTTCCCAAAATATTTGGGATTTTTTTCTTATTATTATTATTATTATCATCCATTATATTTTTTTCTTTATCCACCAATTTAGCGCTTGTGACCTTTTGTTGTTTTTTGCAGTGTGCAACAAAGATTGTTAAACATCCAAATTATTATTACTGTATTTGGATTTAGCTAATAAAACAAAAAATCCTGAGGTTACTCTTAGTTGAATTGAACTGTGTCCATGCCTCACTGTGCCCGTGTCTCACTGTGCCCATGCTTCAATCACTGTGCCCGTACCTAATGCAGATTTTCATGGTATACGGATTTTACTGCTACACCGGTGGCCATTCCAGTATTCAAAAGCCGCACCTCCTCCTTGTCTGTGATAGGCGGAACACTCAATTTCCCAGCATTCAGTGTTCCGCCTATCATGGTCATCCTCATAACACAGACGAGGATGAGAGGATGTCCGTGATAGGCTGAATACTGCCTGCTGTGAAATTGAGTGTTCCGCCTATCACAGACGACGAGGACTCGGGAGGCGCGGCTTTTGAACACTGCAATGGCCGCCGTCTGTCTGCATGACACGCTGATCAGGTAGGCAGATGGCGGCTGCAGCGAGTAGATGTAATTGGGGTAACGCTGCCCAGTGCCATTCCGGATACGCCCCCTGCAGTCCTGCTACGGAAACTTTGAAGGGAAAAAAAAAAAAATTTTTTTTTTTTTTTTTTTCAAAAAAAAAAAAAAAAAAAAAAAATCTAAAAAAATCGATTTTCTTCAAAACTGAATCGATTTGAGCTCAAAACTCGATTCAAGATTAAAATCGATTTTTTTCCCAGCCCTAGTGTGAATCCAAAAGCATGGCTGGCTAGGATTGTACGTCCTGGGTATCATGTCAGATCAAGAGGATGCGGGGAGACTCCTTAATGTGGATGATAATAAGAGGAGACATGTTTTGGAATGAAAGCAGGAACAATAGAGTGCCTGCAACATGAGATTGTGGCCGCCTTAAAGTTTAAAAAAAAAAAAAAAAAAGAAGAATGTTTGTTTTAAAATGTATTAATAAAAAAAAAAAAAAGATAAGAAGTTTGAGTGGGCTTGTCACAGGGAAATGTGCAGGAAAACGGTTCCCTCTGAGGCGGCGTAAGTTTGAGCTTCTCTGCATCTCCTCAGCTCGTCGTGGGACATGAAGTCTTTAGTGAGGAGAGTGCTTGAGAGGGCTGAGGTTGAAGGGGGGAATGAATGGCTTCAGCGGTGTTTAGCGCTGACTGGAGAGGACACTTCTCCTGTGTCAGCGCCGCCGGAGCAGCAGCCTATGCAGAGCATGGGAGTCGGGTCCTTCACAGCTGACGCTGCATATACACAGCGGTCACCATCTTGTGGCTTGCAGAGAAGCATACCTCCTGAGAGAGGGGTATCTGAGACCGCAATTGGGGGTGGTGAACAGCCCCAGTCAGCAGCAGAGAGGGAGGTCACAGTTCCAGAACATCGGAGCGCCAGTCGGAATGGGAAGAGAAATAGACGGGTATTATCTCCATCCCCTATCCGAGGCAAGGGGGGTAGAGGCAGGACCCGCAACTCGCCATCATTGCGGGCCCCCCCACCCCTCACCTGGAGGAAATGTCATTTCCAATCCTAGCAGATGCTACTCCTGCTTCTCCTCATGTCATCATGGCTTTGCATGGAGATGTAATGCCTCACGCTTCTGCTGGGTTACAGCCCAGGCAGTCACCTCAGGTCAGAGATGTGGCATCACTTGCATCCAGGCCATCCAGGCTGGATACAGTGAGGGCCCCTGTGTGTCTTTCCTCCCATACAGGTCCAGAAATTAACCAGGTCTTCCAAGGAACCCACATACCAGTTGTATGCAGTTCTCCAGGGCCGAATCATGCTGGTGAGTCGGTGCAGAATGAATTGATAAATCAGTTACTTATTTCTCTGACTAAATTTAATGAAAATGTATCTATTAACCAGTCTGCACCTGCATCTTCTTCTCCAGCGAATGTATGGTCAGGTAACCCAGTAGCTAGTGTTAATCCTGTACATTGTTCTAATATTCCTATGAGTATGTCTGCTTCTGTTTCTGAGACATGTTTCAAGGAGGTGCTTCCTTGTGAGATGTCTCCTTTAGGATTCCATTTGCCTACATCTATCAAAGAAAGAATTTGGAAAGGTGAATTCTTAGATTTACTATCCTTGCTGCCAATTTCAAAGGATTTTCTCACAAAATCAGAAAAGAGGTCTGAGGACGGTACTGAAGATAGGCGCCGTCCCGTGTCTAGATCCTTTTTTAATTGGTTGCAGGCTTTTTGCATTTTTTCCGCAATAATGGGTGAAAAGCACCCGGAAAGATGCACTGGGCTTTTTCAGCATTTAGAACACATTCTGGAAGCATATAAGAGTTTTGGCGGTATGGGTTGGTTCAATTACGACGAATCCTTCCGTCCAAAAAATCGCAATTTATCCAGCGCTTAAATGGGGTAATAAGGACGTAGGGTTATGGTTGAACCTTATTATTCCTCAAAAACCTGTTTTTTCAAGACAACAGCCCCAGTCAACTTTGAATACAAATCCGTTAGCTTCTGTATATAAGAAAGGTACATGTTTTGCATTTAATGAGTCTCAATGCAAATGGTTGAATTCATGTCGCTATCGTCATGAATGTTCTTTTTGTTTTGGCAGCCACCCGGTCTCAAAATGTTTTAAAAGAGCCTCGAGCAGCCAGGTAAGCAGGGATCATTCAAGAAGCCTGCACGCCAGTGAGGCTTCACGCAATGCGCCCCTGGCTAATGCTGTACCCCGACAAGGAGAAAGCCCAATTACTACTTGATGGATTTTATATAGGCTTTAAATTACCTATTTTTACAGGTTCTGGTTGCCAGTTAACAAAAAATTTAAAGTCAGTATCAATTCACACTGATGTAGTGAGGGAAAAATTTATAAAAGAGATTTTAGCTAATAGAATTGCTGGTCCTTTTATTTCTCCCCCATTCGTTAATTTTAGAGCGTCTCCGTTGGGTCTAGTACCTAAAAAAGAGCCTAATAGCTACCAGCTAATTCATCATCTTTCATTCCCTTTTGGTCACTCCTTAAATGATGAAATTGACCCTTTATCTGCTTCAGTAAAATATACCACCTTTGATGACGCCATGCAAGTCATCAAACCTTTTGGTCATGGTGCACTTCTTGCAAAAGCAGATATACAGTCAGCCTTTAGATTACTACCCATTGCTCCTGAATCTTATAATTCCCTGGGTTTTTATTTTGATGATTATTTTTTCTATGATAAATGCCTGCCAATGGGCTGTTCATTGTCGTGCTATTACTTTGAAATTTTTTGCCTCTTTTCTTCAATGGGTTTTATTTTTTTAATCTGGTCATACGGGAATAATTCACTACCTAGATGATTTTCTTTTCATTGGTCCTCCTTTTTCTGTGGTTTGTTCATTAATTCTTAAGCTATTTTTTCATATTTCGGAATATTTTGGCATTCCCTTAGCCACAGAAAAGACTATTTGGACTTCCACAATTATTGAATTGTTGGGCATAAAAATTGATACAGTATTATTTCAATTTGAGCTTCCTGCATTAAAAATTTGCAGACTCCAATCTCAATTTTTTTTCTTCCTGCGCAGAAAGAAAATTTTGTTGAAAGGACTTCAATCCTTTTTAGGTTTGTTGGCTTTTGCCACTCGGATCATGCCCATGGGTAGGATATTTTCAAGAAGGTTATCTTTGGCTATGTCCGGTTTTAAATCTCCTTTTTCCCATATTAGGCTTACTAGCGATCTAAAAGATGATTTGATCATATGGTCTCAATTTTTACAAGATTATAACGGCAGATCTTTTTTCCAGGAGGATTTTGTATTCGCAGCAGATCTCTAATTATTCACAGATGCCGCAGGTTCTCTTGGCTTTTCGGACATTTTTCGTTCACACTGGTGTTTAGGCTCATGGCCCCCATATTGGATTTCCAGCAGGATTACAAAAAATATAGTCTTGTTGGAACTCTTCCCGGTCGTGGTGGCTTTGGAGTTATGGGGTGATCAGTTGGCTAACAAGCGTATCATCATTAATACAGATAATAGAGGAGCTGTATTCGCGTTAAACTGTCTTTCCTCAAAATCTTTAGGCCCCTTTCACACTGGGGCGGGCAGGATCGGTGGCGGTATAGCAGCGCGATTTGCAGCGCTGCTATACCGTCGTTCTTACCGCGGTATGCGGTCGCTAGGGGGGTGAATTTAACCCCCGCTAGCGGCCGAAAAAGGGTTAATACCGCCCACAAACCGCGGCTATTGCTGCGGTTTGCGGGTGGTATTACCGCGGTGTCCCATTGATTTCAATGGGCACCCGCGGTAAAGGAGCGGTGAACACACCGTTCCTTTACCGGTGTAAAGAAGCGGCTAGCAGGACTTTTGGAGCGGTCCTGCTAGCGCACCGCTTCAGTGTGAAAGGCTACATTGAAGGCTACAGGGCAGGAATTTTTCATGCGGTATAATAGCACTATTATTAGCGCTAAACCGCATGAAAAACGCCCCAGTGTGAAAGGGGCCTTATTGGTAATAAAGTTATTGAGATATTTAGTCTTACTATGTTTAAGATTAAACATTTGGATTAAGGCAAAATATTTACCAGGTAAGCTCAATGTCATTGCTGATGCCTTATCTCGATTCCAGATGGCACGTTTCAGACAGCTGTTGCCTCAGGCAGACCGGGTGGGACTTCGTTGCCCAAGTCATATTTGGGATCTAATCTAAATCCAGTTTTGTCGGCTATTAAAAATTTGATTGCTCCAAAAACATGGGCTGATTACTCAGTTGCATGGAACAAATGGTTGAATTTTAATTCTGAGCTGGGCTCTCCTGGTTCGCCTCCCCCTGAGGATTCAATATTGGCTTTTCTTTGCTCATTAATACAGTCTGAGTTCTCTTTTAGTCATATAAACAAGATTTTGGCAGGAGTTTCATTTTTCTTTAAACTACATAATTTTCCAGCTTGCAACAGCTTCTTCTCAGTTAGGCAAGCATTAATAGGTTTAAGGAAGGTTAGTTTTGCTCCAGATCTTCGTAGACCAATTACATTGGATTTATTATCTTGACTGTGTTTGTCCACTTCGGTTGTTTGCATTTCTGATTATGAGGCTTTATTGTTTCACGCAGCGTTTGTTTTAATGTTTTTTGCTGCATTTTGTATTTCAGAAATGCTACCGAATAACAAACACAGTCGAGGGGGTCTCATTTCATCGGGTGTTTCTTTGTTTGATGACAAGGTTCTCATTTTTATTAAAAGATCAAAAACAGATCGATTAGGTAAAGGCTGTTGGCTTAATCTATTTGCTTATGGCGACTCCATCCTGTGTCCTGTGATAATCCTTAAAAAATATTTTTCCATTAGACCGGTTTCCGGTCATCAATTTTTTGTCCATAAGGATTTATCGCCTATGACAAAATTTCAGTTTTCTTCTGTATTAAAAAAAAATGTTTTCATAATTTAGGCCTCTCCAATTTTAAATTCTCTTCCCATTCTTTCAGGATTGGAGCCGCCACTGAGGCGGCTAGATTGGGCCTTAATGATTCAGCGATTAGGAGTTTAGGCAGATGGGATTCTAGTAGATTCAACGTTTACATTCGACCTAACTTGTCTCTTTAATTTATAGGTGACAAATCGTACATTTGGATAGTTGGCCATTCATATATTTACTGGGCAAAAAAAAGAGCTTCTCAACGTTGCTATGGTTCGAATTTATCATTACCTCCAGATAAGTTTGTTATTCTTTGGAAAGGCATTCGAGGGCTGCAATGGACTAATCTTTTCTTACAGCTTTCTGATTTATTTAATTCTTGGCCTTGTCCATCTATTATAATTTTACACCTTCGAGGTAACGATATTGGTAGACTTAAAACTTTAGAGTTGATGTTTTTGATGAAACATGATTTACACCGTTTGAAATTATCTTTTCCAAATACGGTTATTATATTTTCCGAAATGGTCTCACGTTTGCCTTGGCTATACGCTGAGGGCGGCAAGCCGCTTGAAAAAATTAAGCGGAGAATTAACCATCTGATGGAAAAATTTTTGCCAGTAATCGGGGGGATCTCTTTCCGTCACGTTGATCTGGAAGGGGGTTTCCCCGGATTATATAGACAGGATGGTGTTCACCTGTCAGATGTCGGTTTGGACATTTTTAACCTAGGTCTTCAGAATTGCATCGAACAGGCCGCGGTGCTGGGGTAGCCGTTTTGTTTACAACAAATCTGGCCGGTTGGGGCTTTGGTTTATTAATTGATTATTTACAGCTCGAGTCCTATGACTGAGCGGATTTAGAATTTATTTGAATGTTTTAATATTATTTATTATACTCTGAATTAATTATTTTAATAAAGGAATTTAATTTATTATTGAATACCAATAAAGGTGCCGCGGCCATTTTAAACATCATCTGGTTGTAGTGTGTATTTACTATTATTGATAGAATGTGCGACCTACAGTCCCATGTGCTGTACAGATACCACATGGTAATAGACATCTAGTTTGTAGACAAAGCATTATGTGGTGAGGGTGTGCTAGAATGGTTACTGATATCATTTATGTGGGAAATATAAAATGCTCGTACTGTTTGAGCTGTGACATGGGGGAAAGGGGGGGGGGGGTATATTAGGATAGATGACTCTGTTAGTCAGGATAGGAATGTTTGGCCCTGCATGGCCACTTAATGTGGGCAACTGTCACGTTGACACATCTGGATGTCTGTATAACAAAAATGTTTAAAGCGGAGGTTCACCGGGAAACATTTTTTTTAAAAGCCAGCAGCTACAAATATAGCAGCTGCTGACTTTTAAAAAATGGACACTTACCTGTCCAGGTCGCCCGCGACGTCGGCATCAGTTGAGACTAAACCAGCTGATATTAATTTGCACTGACAAGGGGCAGGATTTCTTTCTAATTACTGATGGATTTCGGTTGATGTTGTGGCTTTCTATTATACCTCCCTTTCTTCATGTGTCCAATACTTTTTTTTCCCCTGTCTCATTCCAATTTATTAAAAATTACTGAACTTATTTATTTTGGTTTATTTGTATGTATGGATTGCATGGGTTGTTCGCGACATATGGTGACAATTTCATGTCAATAGCTCCTTTAGAAATACATTTACCTAGAAAAACGGTGACGCGTTCAATACTTATTTTACCGGCTGTAGTTAGTATATATAGTAGGAAACATGGAGTAAAAATTGGTTATAGAGGAACATTAAGCTTCAACATTAAAGTATGATGTAGTACATTTTTAAAGGATAAGTTCACCTTTGGGAACATGTTACATGTCCCTGCCTGTTTTTAGGGTGGAACATGTAACATGATCTTGTTCCTGCAGCCACTCCCAGGTCCCCCTCCCTGTGACAGTGGGCCGGGCCCATCAATGCCACTCATCAGTGTCATCCATCAGTGCCGCCTCATCAGGGCCCACCAGTGCAACCAGTGTCCATCAGTGCCCCCTCATTAGTGCAGCCTATCGGTGCCCATCAGTGCAGCCCATCAGTGCCACCTTATCAGCGCATCAGTGAAGGGGAAAAAAATCTGTTTGCAAAATGTTATAGCAAAACATAAAAAAACTTTGTTTTATTTCTTTTTTTCAAAATCGTTGGTCTTTTTTTGTTTGTTTAGCAAAAAAATTAAAAAACCAGTGGTGATTAATTACTACCAAAAGAAAGCTCTATTTGTGTGAAAAAAATGATAAAAAGGTCATATGGGTACAGTGTTGCATGACTGTGCAATTGTCATTCAAAATATGCACAAGCTGAAAGCTGAAAATTGGCCTGGGCAAGAAGAGGGTATAAGTGCCCAGTAAGCAAGTGGTTAAAGCTTAAGTTTAGGTATGTATATTTTTGCATAGTAATGCTACATTAGTTCAGCTTGTTCAATACAGGCAGGCATTAAAAGCAAATAGGTAATGAAAAATACCTGGCTCTCTTCAGCAGCACCAATGTTCTCGTCTCTGGTTCCCAGATTCTTCAGGCACATTGAGCCTGATGCCGCGGACACACGATCGTTTTTTCATGCCGTTAAAAATGCCATTTTTAAAAATGGCCATTAAAACCGATCGTGTGTATGCTCCAAAGCATTTTTAACGGCGTGAAAAACGGGCATTAAAATTTTCGAACATGCTCTATTTTTTCACTGCGTTTTTCAAGTCGTTTTTTTTAACGACGTGAAAAACGATAGTGTGTATGCTTTGTCGAGGTGAAAAAAAAACGCGCATGCTCCGAATCAAGTATGAGACGGGAGCGCACGTTTTGGTAAAACTAGCGTTTGTAATGGAGATAGCACATTCGTCACGCTGTAACGGACTGAAAAGCAGGAGGCTGAAAAGCGCGAATCGTCGCTCAACAAACTTTACTAACATGAAGGGTGGCACCATCCGAACGGAACTTCCCCTTTATAGTGCCGTTGTACGTGTTGTACGTCACTGCGCTTTGCTCGAGCGTTTTTTTTAATGACCGTGTGGATGCAAGACAGGCTTGAGAGGAAACATGAAAAAAAACGACGAGAAAAACGTTGGTTAAAAAAATGGCATGAAAAACGATCATGTGTACGCCGCATGAGGCTCTGTTCACACCTTTGGGTTTTTATTGCTTTTTGCAGAAATGCACTACATTTCACAAGGTTTCCTATGGGGTATGTTCACATCTATGCTTTTTTTAAGCTGCTGCGTTTTTGGAAAGGGACAGGGACATTTTGTTAAGTGCAAAACTTCTTTTTTTTTTTTTTTTTCTGTTTTTGGTTCCATATACTTCAATGGAGAAGCTGCAGAAAAGCATGTAGTGTGTTTTTGGCACAATTTGTGTTTGCATTTTTTTAATCTGCCCAACAACAAATTGGACAACCCTAGAATTATACCATCTGACCTTAAAACCCCTATCTCTTTATATAGTACTGGACATCTTCTCAACAGGCCCATGTTGTCATTTTTTCTTCTTTTTTTTTTTTTCTTTTCTTTGTCTTTCTCCATATTAGCCATGGTTTTTAATGCTTAATTTCCTAATATATATTTGCAATGCTATTTCAGAATTTCTTATGGCAATTTATGTTAATATCCAGAAGTCCATTATTAAATATACTTAAAGAGGAACTGCAGACTGCTCACATAATTTGTAATAAAACATCTTTGCCATTCTGAAGCTTCCCTCCAACCACTTTGCATATTATTTTATATATACTGTGATTCTGTACTTGCCAAATATGCTCTAGAAATCTCCCTCCACTGAGTCTGGCTGCAGCCATTTTAACTGCGGGCAGCTGAAGCTGCTGCCTGTCTACTTCCTGGATTCACACAAAGGCACACCTCTAGCTCTGCAGCTCTCATTGGCTCACCCCTCCCTTCCTTGCAAACTCTTACAAGAGTGAGAGAGAGAGCTGTGCATAAGGTCATAAGCCTAGGCTAATGACCAGACAAGAAACAGGAAGTGGGCTGTATAAGGTATTTACTGGCAGAAAGAAAATGTTTTACTATCCAAAGTTAAAACAAGGGCAGAGGATTTAATAGATGGAAATTTGAAAAAATGGCTCCTACTGTATGAGCGCTACTGTATATTCCTATGTTGTGATTTGTTTCGTTTTTTCTTTCTTTTAATTTTTATAAATTTACATCATGAAAATTTCAATAAAGATATTTTATTCTAAAGCAAAATAAAAAAAAAAAAAAGCCTAAAAAAATGCAAAACACAAATTACGGCAAAACCATTCTTACATCCATTTTCTCAGTGGCAGGGCTTCACACTGTCACAATACTTACATTGGCCCAAGCAAAAATATGCATACCTAAACTTAAGCTTTAAGATCAAATAAGATAAAAAAAAAATCATAATTGTCACTTTAAGCAACACTGATGAAGAAATTGGACATACAGATCAGTCAATTCACTTGAATGGCAAAATGCAGGTAAAAGCACTTTAAATTAAGCATACAGGACTATTTCACAATGTACTACTTACTACACAACACATAGGCCCAGACAAATCCCATTGTGTTGGCCATGCATTTTGCTGCACTTGTCAGTGTGTGTTCAGAGAAAACAAGCCATTTGTCATTAAATGAAAAAGGGCAAAATTTGAAGCTGAGCACCAGGCAGTTATAGAAAGTAAAATGCATTCAGGGTAAACTTAAAGTGACACTAAAGATTATTTTTAGTTTTTTTTTTTTTTTAAAACAAACATATCATGCTTACCTCCACTGTGCAGTTCGCTTTGCACAGAGTGGCCACGATCCTCCTGTTCTGGGGTCCCACGGCGGCTCTCGCGGCTCCTCCCCACAACAGATAACCCTCTCTGGGAAGCTCTCCTCCGAGGGGGTTACCTTGCGGGCGCACTCCTGTGGCATACACTCGGCGTCCATAGACGCTGAGTGTATGACTTGGCCCCGGCGCCCGCGTCATTACATTTGATTGACAGCCGTGAGAGCCAATGGCTGCGTTGCTATCAATCTATCCAATGAAGAGCTGAGAAGCTGTGGAGAGAGTGACGTAGGATCGCACCCACGGAAATTCGGGTCTTAGGTAAGTAAAACGGTGGGGGGGGGGGGGGGCTGGGGGGTCCTGACACTGCAAGGTGTTTTTTCACCTTAATGCATAGGATGTATTAAGGTGAAAAAACAGAAAGTGTCTACACTAAGGGCCAAGCAAATGTACTGCATTCTCATGTACTGGCAGGAGCACAGAGCAGGGTACATAGTTAGGTGAACTGCTTCTGCTTCTTTCTTCACTGTCCAGTGACAGAGCTTTATTGCTTAACTGCAACAAAAGAAAAGTCAAGTTACTGGCTTGGCTGTACAATCTGACAGGGATGTGTATACCCAAGGATTAAATTAATAAAAATATGAAATTTATTTTTATTTTAAGAAAATAACCAACCTATAAATAATAACTGTCAGAA
Organism: Rana muscosa; assembly: GCA_029206835.1. Taxonomy (NCBI): domain Eukaryota; kingdom Metazoa; phylum Chordata; class Amphibia; order Anura; family Ranidae; genus Rana; species Rana muscosa. Next base: position 310,415,782 of record CM055127.1, on the reverse strand, counting down.
AGGATTACAAGTTGGCCAAGAAAGGAAAAGCAGCTCTGGTATCATCTGCACTGGTCAGAAATGTAATATCTGTTTTTTCTAAAGAACATGCCTGCTTAGAGCTTCTATCAAGAGTGCAGAGAGGCAACTGCATCTGGGCCCATGTAATACCTGCACCCACAGTAATGAGTAAGGAACCACTGAATATGATTTTTGTGAATGGGAAAGCTGTGTCTGACCCCTACTGTTAGTCTCACAAAGCGCAGAAATTTGTAAAGAAACATATATGCAGGTCATAATGCAGCATATTGTAATCTCACCCCTGGGCTTATATTTAGGTGTATATATATATATATATATATATATATATATATATATATATGTAGCGGGGTGTCACTTTAATGAGTACAAAGACTACTATACCCAGTATGCAGCGGGACACCCACAAAGCATTGCCTGGCGCAAGGTATGCTGGGGAAGGACTATTTAAGCAGGGAGGAGCAACATGCGGGTCTCTTTGGACAGCGCCCTGCTAGCAAGTGGAGCCTACGTCGGGGCCTGTTGCTTTGGACTAGGCCGGAGAGTCTGGGCCTAGTGAATCCGAAGAGCTTGCTGATCTTCACGGGGGAACCCAGAGTCGACTCATCCATCAATCTCCCTCGGATGGTCGGGAGGATCAGAGACTACGAGTGTCGTGAGACTGTGTGCTTCAGCCCAGCTACAGAAGTCGGTTGTAGGGACTGGTCCGGTCGGGTGAGAGAGCACTTGCTCAGGATTCATTGTTTATCTTTTAGGCCCAGTGTTCCTTGGTCAGGGCCCACCGTTACCGGAGTATTACATTGCACGCCAGAGGAACAGTGTGTTGTGCAGCCGGAGTTAAGTTCTTATTGCATGCTGAATAATTAACTACTTAATACCTTTAGATTACAAATAACCATTGCTAGTGAAGATCCTTCTCAACAGAGTAACTGTGAGTGAGATAGTCAGGCCTGACTGTTAAGCAGGGAGATATTGTTTGGGCGCCATATTGGCCACGAGAGGAAAGCTTGCGAGCGTAGTTACTAAAGACATTCAGTGTGTATAAGACTGTTACACCTTAGTCCTTGTTTATTTGCTTAACCTTTAATATTGCAGGGCCCTGCATAGGTAAATGTAACCTTATATTTTTCTACTCAGTAAAAGTATTTGTGGTTAAGCAAACATGTTGTGTGGTGTACCGTCTATTCCAGCTGAAGCAGTTAGCTCAGGTAACTTGATATTAACTGACTGTGTGTGTGTGTTTTACTGTAGAGTGGCGATTCCTATAGTGTAACGGGTTTCACACTTCCATTTGTGCTAGCTGTGCCAAGGGAGGTTAGAGCCAGTTCCTGGGGGTTGACAGCAGTTTGTTACAGGCCCAAAATTATATCAGCAGCCCTCTTCGCTGGGGGTATTGCTACACACATATATATATGTAGCACTACCCCCAGTTAAGAGAGCCGCTGGATTTGTTCCGGGCCCTGTGTACAGCACCGCCAACCCCCAGCAATCTACTCGACCCACTCTGGCACAGCTAGTCCAGGGATTGTTCTCTTATCACAATCTAACAGTTTATGCACATAATCTATTTGTATTGCAAGGGTAACCTCTTTGCATAAAGACAACACACTGATAGCAACAGATAAATTATAATGTTTCTTTACTCTGGGTAAAAGGCATAAGGTTAACACATATATGTCTGCAGAGCCCTGCAGCAGAAAATATAACGCAGGCGGTTACCCGCCAAGTACAGCTATCTCTAACTATGCGCCCTTATGGGGCAACCAAAGTTCTAACTACACATCAGGCCTGACCCAGATCTAAACTCAGTCTCTAGAAGAACAATTTCTTGTAACGTAGTCCTGGGGCCTTAAAGGAGACCCCGCTACACACTCCCCCCACTTAAACGCTTTGGTCCCCAAAGATAACATCAAATTATAGTACGCACAACATCAGCCAAAGTTGCGTATAATGTTGGCAGAGGAAATTTCCACCAAAAATAAGGAGGTGAACTTCCCTGCCCATGGGTCACACTATCATTAGTGTCCTGCCTAACTGTGCCAGAGAGTGAGTTGGGGTTGCCCCCACCAAATGAACAGTGGAGGGATTAGGGTCTTCCATACTCCTCCTGGCAGTAACCACGGTGTCTTCCGAGCTCCTCCCCATCTGTGGGTAAGTTAATCTTCTGGGAGGCTTTATGGCCGTCCCCATCCTTTGTCCTCTTGGGTTTTTTGGTTCAGCTGGAACAGGTTCCTCTTCTGGAACCGACTCGGGAGTTTCCATTGGTTCAGGAACACTTGACTCCGGAGCAGGGAGGTACATGGAATCTCTTGAATCCTCTTCGGGGAGTACGTCACAGGCATTTTTCCAAGAATCTGACAAAGGGCTGGACGGGATGAACTCAGTAGCTTCTGCATTCAGTGTTCTGTCTATGGTGTCTTCTTCAGGTGGAAGATCAATAGCAGAAGTTTCTGGGGCCTGGGAAGGCCAAAGCCAATCAAGTTCTTCCCCCTCATCTTTACTTAGCTCCGAGGTCACTGTCTCCCCCATCCGAGGGGTCTGGGACCAAGTGTTTGGTCTGGGAGTATCCAGGATGGAAGTTGGCTCAGGGAAATCCCTCGCAGGGGGTATCCGAACTGCTTCAGCTAGTGGGAGTAGGTGGTTCCGATGCCAGGTCTTTAAGGGCCCCACCTTCCCTTCTGGCTTAAGTCTGTAAACGGGTAGGCCCGGTAGTCTCTTGCAAATAACATAGGGTTCAGGTCTCCATCTGTCTGCAAGCTTGTGTTTTCCTGGGACCCCCAAGTTCCGTAGCAACACTCTGTCTCCAGGTTGTAAATCTTGAATCCGAACTTTCAGATCAAAGCTTTTCTTGTTGCGGGCCCCCTTTGTTCTGAGGCCGCCTGGGCCTGTTCATAGGCCAACTTCAAATTGCGTCTGAGTCTATCAACATATCCTTTGTGGGAAGTGGCAGAACAATGGTCTATGGAGGTGCCAAAACCCAGATCTACCGGTAGTCTTGCTTCTCTTCCGAACATAAATCGATAGGGTGAGTACCCTGTAGCATCGCTGGTGGTGCTGTTGTATGCATGCACAACTGCCGCTATGTGGTTACTCCAATGCTGCTTCTTTTCACTGCTTAAGGTCCCCAGCATGTTGAGCAGGGTTCGGTTGAACCTCTCCGGCTGAGCATCACCTTGTGGATGATAGGGGGTAGTTTGTGTCTTCTTGATCCCCAAGGAATCCAGGAGCTTCCGGATCAGCCGACTTTCAAAATCCCTTCTCTGATCTGAGTGAAGCCGTTGTGGTAGCCCATAATGTACAAAGTACTTCTCCATAAGTACTTTGGCTACAGTGAAAGCCTTCTGGTCTTTGGTTGGGAAGGCCTGGGCATACCGGGTGAAATGGTCGGTTACTACCAGAACATTCCCTAGTCCATTCAAATCGGGTTTGAGGCAGAGAAAATCAATACATACCAGATCCAGTGGGCTTTGACTTTGCAGGTGGCCCATTGGGGCAGCTTGATGGGGTAAAGTCTTTCTCTGGATGCATTGTGCACATGAGTGGCAGTATTCTTCAACTTCGGCCCTCATGCAAGGCCAATAGAAACGATTCCTAACGAGTTGGAAGGTCTTTTCCGCCCCTAGGTGGCCATGGTTGTCGTGCAAAGCAACCAAGACAGCCTCTCTGTGTTTCTCGGGCAGGAATAACTGCCATTTGTCTTCCAGGTCATCAGAGGGGCCCCTTCGGTAGACCACTCCCTGATGCACCTTCAACAGGTCCCACTCCTTCCTCAACAGGCGAGCTTCCTTTGAAGGGTGACGCAGGAGTCTATTTGGATCCTGATTCTCCAGGGCCTCTAGAACCAATCTCCCCATGGGGTCTTCCAGTTGGTCACACCTCAACTCCTTCTTTGACAGTCTTGGCAAGTTATCTTCCTCCAGCTGGGTTACCCCACAGTATTGCTTGGGAAATCCTACTATGGTAACCCCTATCTCTTCTGCTCTTGAGCCGCCACTGGCTTGGAGTTCAGCCCCCTGACAGAGGGCCCGCAATCTTCTGCACTGCTGGTGGGGATATGAGATCTTCTAGACAAGGCGTTTGCATCTCGATTTCCACCTCCAGGCCTGTATTTTAGGCTGAAATTAAAGGCAGACAGTGCCACCAGCCATCTATGTCCAGTGGCATCCAGCTTTGCTGTGGTGAAAAGATAGGTGAGGGGGTTGTTATCGGTTTTCACTGTGAATTCTGCCCCATACAGTTAGTCTCTGAGTTTGTCAACTACCGCCCACTTAAGGGCCAGGAATTCCAACTTATGGGTGGGGTAGTTCTTTTCAGAGGGAGTCAGACTCCTGCTCTCATATGCAACGGGTCTCAGTTGCCCTTCAAGCTCCTGGTAGAGCACTCCTCCCAGACCATCATGACTGGCATCTACGTGAAGTTCACAAGGCTTCTTTGGGTCTGCGTAGGCCAGGACAGGGGCAGTGGTTAGGTTTCTCTTCAACATCTGGAAGGCATCTTCACACTTCTCGTTCCACTGGTTCTTGACTGACTCCCCTGGCTTTCTGGGGCCCGAGTCATCCTCTTCCCCCTCCGTCTTGAGCAGCTCATTCAGAGGCCTGGCTATCCGAGCAAACCCTTCCACGAACCTCCTATAATAAGAACAGAACCCCAAGAAGGAGTTCTGTCACGGTGGTGGGCCTTGGCCAGGAGGTGACTGCATCCAACTTCTCGGGGTCTGTGGCTACCCCATCCTCGGACACTATGTGTCCCAGATAGTTGACTGGTGACTGATAGAACTGGCGTTTTTCAGGTGAGAGCTTGAGTCCCTCTTCACGGAGTCTTCTCAAAACTTTCTCCAGTGATGTCATCTAAGTATACAAGGACTTTGATGAGGTTCATGTCTCCTACAGTCTTCTCCATGAGACGTTGGAAGGTGGCTGGGGCTCCAGACAGACCTTGAGGCATCCGGTCGAATTCAAAGAACCCCACAGGGGTTATGAAAGCGGTCTTCTCTTTGTCGTCTGGATGCATAGGGATTTGATAGTACCCGCTCTTGAGGTCCATAACACTGAACCACTTGGCTCCAGACAAGCTCTGTAGGGCATCCTCTATCCTCAGAGTGGTGTATTGGTCGGGTATGGTTCTCCTGTTGAGGGTCCTGTAGTCTATGCACAGCCTCAATGATCCATTCTTCTTTCTGACCACCACTATCGGGGAGGCATAGGGGCTTCTAGATTCTCGGATCACACCGGTTTGCTTGAGCTCGGCGAGCTGTTCCCTCAAGTCCTCGAGGTCTGCTAACGGAACTCGCCTGACTCCCTCCCTGAAGGGCTTGTCTTCCTGGAGGCGGATTCGATGGGTGGCACTCCTTGCACACCCCACATCGAACTCATCTTGGGAGAAGATCTTTTCCCACCTGGTCAACTGGGCATTGGCTCTCTCTTTCCAAGCCCTGGGCAGGTTTGGGTTCTCCATGGAAAGTTTCTCCCACACAGTCCCTTCTCCATCTGTCTTCTCCACATCCGACAAAGCAACTGGGGTAGCAGGGCTCACCTGGCCCAGCAACATCCTGGCTGGGATCTCCATGATGCCATCCGTAGTATTCCTGACACTCACAGGTACTTTACAGTGGGCCTTCTTCGGGGCCCTCAACGGGACCACTTTTGGGACTACTTCTAAGCCAGAGGGTTCTCCCCTTGGGTCAGGTTCCAGCATAACAAAGGGCCCAGGCTGCTCCCAAGTGAGTTTCACCGTGGCTTTTAAACAGGCGACTTCACCGGGCTGCAGCACTATTCCTCTTCTTCCCAGCCTCCAGACCTTCCCTACCCCCTCTTCTGGGGCCTTCTGTTCCAAAATCAGTCACTGGTAGGCTGTCTTCAACATTGGGTGGATCTCAGTGACTGTGGGGTCTTTTCCTGTTGTTAGTGGGGCCAAGAGTCTTCGGACCAAATCCGTGTTGGTCCCTATTATTAGTTAACTCTTGTTAGCTCCAGGCGGTCGGGGGCATACCACAGCTAAAGTATCGAACACTTCGGCCTTCCCGGCTATGGATGGGTCAAAAGTCAGTTTTATAGGCAGATAGCCATCATAAGGGAAACTCTCTGTCCCAATCCCCATACTGTATCTCCAGCTCTTCAATCTTCTGGATGGGTAGGTGACTTAGATGCTTGTCATAAAAGTCCCGGTACAACAGGGTCACTTGTGCCCCAGTATCCAATATGGCTCTTGTGTAGACTCCCTCCACTTGGACAGGTACTATTGGGGAGGGACCTACCAGCTTCTCTGGATATTGCTTCAAAGGGGTCTCTTTCCTTGGATCTTTGCGTTTCCCTTTTGGACTTTCTTTCTTCCTTTTCTTTTTGGACCTAAGTCTCTCTTGGGCCTGGTATGCATTGATCTCCCTCCTTTTAATGGGTGTAACTACCCGCTGAGGGACATTATTCTCTTTTTTTTTGTGTGTTCCCACTGAGGAACCTTGTACTTCTTCTAAAGGGTCTTGTCCACTCTTTTCCTGTGCTTCTCATTCAGTTTGGAGCTCACTGGAGATGATGGGCACCCGGTTGACTCCTTCACCGGGGCCCTCTGAAGTTTTCCGCCGGCTTGCGGTTATTCCGTTTTTTTTTTCTTGGGACTGGAACACACTTTGGCAGCATGGCAAACCCCTGCACAATTGAAACAAGTCATGTCCCCCCAATCTTGTAAGGATGCGGGCGCTGAGGTGTTTGGGAACAGTTCCTTCCCTCTCCCTCTCTGGTATCCCTGGATCCTTTTTCATCAGAGAGGTCATCATCTCTAATACCGGGGACATTTGTGACTTTAAGGTTTCTACCTCTGAGTCTCTTTCCAGGGTTATGGCCGTTCTGACCATCACCGGAGGAGGGTTAACTGGCTCAACTGGTTGGTTCCTCCTCTTCTCCTCCAGCATAGCTTCTTCCTCTCTGACCACTCGGATTAAGTCAGGGTACTCCAGGCTCTTCCCGTCCTGTCTTGTGCGTAGCGCCAAGGCGATGGGGTCCAGGGGCTGAGATCCTCTCATCACCTGCTGAACACGAGCCTCATCCACCTTCCGCGGGTCAATCCCCTTCTTCAGTATCATCTTATGCAGAATCTTATCCAAGAGCCTCATGAACTCTGACAGTTTCTCTCCTGTCTTTTAGTAGAAGTGCTCCAGCTGGTAATTGAGCTCAGTGATTTTCTCTGTCCCACCGAACACATTCTGCAGAATGTCCAGATAATTCTGCGCATCACAGTCTGTCTTGCTCATCTTGAGGTTGCGTATGGCCTCTAGAGCAGGCCCCTTTAAACTCTCAGCGATTCTCTGCTTCTTTCTGTGGTCTGGGACTTCCCATTCTTCTAAGGCCTGAGTGGCACCATCCAACCACTCCTCAAACCCCTCTTCACCCGAAGGTACAGGTTTCCTACCAGAGAATATTCAGAGTTTTCTGTATCCTGACATTTGATAGTCTGTAGGATCCTTCTTACACTGGGCTACAATCTCCCCCAGGACCGCGCATAATTCTGCGCTGAGGGTGGCAGGCGGTGAACCGGAGATCTCTTTAGCCTTCCGGTTTTCTGCTTTTGGGGACTGCGGTGGGGATACCTCTGGAGATGGATGGTTTAGGTGTCTGACCCCATCCTCCTGGTATGAGTGGCAGCGCATGTATTAAGCTATAGGTCTGATCATCAATCGCTCTTATACTTGGACTCTTGAAATGTTCTGGGATTTCATTCATCCATGCTATTAGTGCGTGGGTCAGTGTGGAATCCATTCTGACATCCATCACCCATACCTTCTGGTTCGGGGACAGTGACGTTACTAGCCGCTTCACCGCTTCTTCTTGCCAGGTCCCTGTGAGTTCTATGACTACTGTTGCGGCTGAATCTGTGTAGGCCGCCTTGCACCACTGTTCTACTTCCAGTGGGTCCATGCTGGTACTTTTAGCGCGTTACTTGCTGCAACAGGATCCCGGACTCGAGAGCCCCCACGTGTAGCGCTACCCTCAGTTAAGAGAGTCGCTGGATTTGTTTCGGGCCCTGTGTACAGCACCGTCAACCCCCGGCAATCTACTCGACCCACTCTGGCACAGCTAGTCTAGGGATTGTTCTCGTATCACAATCTAACAGTTTATGCACATAATCTATTTGTATTGCAAGGGTAACCTCTTTGCATAAAGACAACACACTGATAGCAACAGATAAATTATAATGTTTCTTTACTTTGGGTAAAAGGCATAAGGTTAACACATAACACATATATGTCTGCAGAGCCCTGCAGCAGAAAATATAACGCAGGCGGTTACCCGCCAAGTACAGCTATCTCTAACTATGCGCCCTTATGGCACAGCAACCAAAGTTCTAACTACAGATCAGGCCTGACCCAGATCTAAACTCAGTCTCTAGAAGAACAATTTCTTTGCATGCAATTTGACTGGTGGTGCACAACAGGAATGGTAATTTGTAATCCAAAGGGTAGGAAAATAAAAAAGGAGAATGAACTCCTCACAGGAGACTACTCAACTCAGTTCCACCACTAGTCTCCTGTGGGACAGTAAAATAGAACCCGGAGGGCCAAGGCAGTCTCTAGGCCGAATCAAAGTACAGTCTATATGAATGAGCAGGTGCTCGTTCACCACTCCGGACGCGATCCCAGTCCGGGACTTCCACCTACTGTGTCTCCACACACAGTATCCGCAACGACCGGGTCTCCAGTCCAACTGATGTCCAAACTCGACAAAGTCAGGTGCCACCCAAGCTCCGTAGTGGGGTGGAAGGCTCTCTGGAAGTTGTGCAAGGCCCTGGCTTCCGGCCCTGCACTGCAGCAGATCCGCACAGGAAGACCTGTTGATTGCAGCGCGGTGTCCAATGAGGCCAAGCTCAGCCTCGCCCTCTTCTTATATAGCCCCTCCCATGAGTCTCTGCGGTGGCTAAATGCACCCTGGGTGTTGAACGGGGTTCTGGGTAACGTAGTCCCGGGGGCCTTAAAGGAGACCCGCTACATATAGGGATATAGGCTCTGTCCCAATGAAAGTGAAGATAAATGGGACACAGGGTTTGCATATCTGCAGATTGCAGGACTACATAGTATAGAATTTAAATGGAGGAAAATGCTCTGTCAGTTTTCTCCAGGTTTTCCTACTTTAGTATGGGACTTGGTAGTTTGGAGATCCCTAAGACTTGGGTGGGACAGGATCTCCAACCCTGTGTCTGGGTCTTGTGGACAGCCAGCATGGTGTGTTCTCAGGTGCACACAACCAATATAATGAGGGGCTGGTGAGAGCAGAGAGTAGAGGATGGTGGAGGATGGTGGAGCATTGGCTGCTAGCGAGTGTCTCTGTGTGAGGATAAACGCTGTGTGCGTTGAAGGGCTTTAAAGCTGTGTGCGTCCAAGGAGCCAGAAGCTGTGTGCATTAAGGGACTTCAAGCTGTGTGCGTTTAAGAAGCCCAAAGCTGTGTGCATCCAAGACTGTGAGACAGGAAGATCTGGTGGTTTAAGGTATCAGTACCTAAAGCAAGCAGAGGAACTGCTAACAAGAGAGCCAGGTAGCTTGGTATGTTTTCCTTATTTTTGAACTGCTAAATGAAGTTAAACCCCTGTGTGGGAATCCTGAATGGACATTTTGCTTTTGTTTTTCTGTTTAAATAAACGTGGGCTACCAGGCCCTTAACTAGAATGCCTGTCTGATATGGACTCACTGCATAAAAATGCATCTATCCACTTGAGTTAAAACACCCCAATATCACAGTGGTGGAGAATGTGGGCACAAGACGGTGGAATCTGGGTCCTTGCTCCACAGTGAGTTCAGGTCAGGAACTGTTGGCTGTGTGTGGAAGTGCAGCCAGGCGAAAGGCATTCTGTGTTGCAGGTGGTGTACCTGTGAACGAAAAGTCTTTTTTTTTTCCTGCAATGAACTGCTGCTAGCTGTGTGTGGCAGCCAGGCAAACTGCATTGCACAGAAGTTTGATGTACTGTGCTGCATGCAGGTTGTGTACCTGTGAAAGGAGAATCACATTTTTCTTCCCTCTCTGCTGTGAACTGTGTTACCTGTTGCTGTGTGCAACACCGCAAGGATGGGGCGGTCAAAACAGAAAAAGGAGGCGATCCTTGCTGAAGCAAAAGAAAGGCTACTGTGGCTTGAGGGTATTTCACCACATGCCCCAGCCAAACCAGAGAATTTGGCTGAGTGTGAAATCTCTGTGATCTGGGGTAAATTACTCATGTCACCCCCAGTTAAAAGGAAAGTGAAAGAGGTTGTCCCTGGCAACAGGAAGCCAAGTGGACAACAGCGTGTGGAAAAGAGGAGAATGGTTGTCCATGGAAGCAACGTCCAGGCCAGCAGGGATGTCGGGGATCCAAGGAGTCTGTCTGCTGATGGTCATGACCAGTGGAGTCCTCAAGAGTGGTATCCCGTGGCAACAGAGAGCCAGGCATTGAGGAGATGCCAAGAAATTAAATTTCAGCGTCCAGTACCGTGCTTGGAATGTGGTCAAGTGGGGCATGGGATCTTTACTTGCCCAAGGTTCTGGAACACCGCTGAAGAGTCTGGAAAGGCTGCAGTGTCGCTATATGGCCCCAAAGAGACAGTATCTGGTAGGGATGCAGCTGAGAGACAGCGTGACAAATGAAGGCTATGATGCCAGCCACTGAAAATGGTAAGACTGTTTCAGTTTATGGTACGGAACCCAGTGACGTAGGAGTATGTCCAGTGGGGAGATCTGCAGTGCCAATGGACATAGACTTGCGGCAGTGTGCTACCCAGAGCAGTGGGGAGGCACAGTGTAAAGCCCAACTAGCCGCAGAAAGAGTGGGGACTCTGCACGTGCCTGCTATAGTCCAGCAGATGGCTGGAAAAATAGAGTTAGGGGTGACCAAAACAGTGCTGGTGCCATGTTCCCTAGTGACCGGTACTGCAGGGTTGCCCAGGGAAACTTCCAAGAAGCCCGCAGTGACGGAGCCGAGCGTTTCCCAGGTCAGCTTTGGAGCTGCCCATGTAGGAAAGGGTGCCCCTTTAAAGATGGAGGGCGCTGTGAGGAGTCACTCAGAGGCTTTGGTGGGTAATAGACAATCCACAAAAGTAGCAGTTATGTTTACACGTAGTGAAAATTCTGATGGTTATGCTGACAAAAGTGTTACTGTTGGCAAATGTGATGGTATTGGTGATAATGACATTGAAAAATGTGTTTCCTTTAATGTTATGTCTGAAAATGTTGGAAATGTGTTTACTACCAATGATGGGAGTAGGATATCTCCCATGACAACCAAACGCGCAGGATTGTCCATGGAAGTCTCATGGGGCCTCCATGTGTTGGAGCCAGAGGTTTTCCAGGATTGCTGTGGTGCTACTCTGGTGAAACAAGGGAAGACTGTGTCACATAGTGAGTGTGTGTGGGCGCAGCCCCACAACCCTAAGTGTAACCCAGTTGTCAAGGGGTTAATTGAGCCTGCAAAAGCTGAAAGTGAAGAGCTGTATGTGTCTGTAGCGCCACCAGAGCAAGGTGGTCAAAATAAGGTATTGCACCTTGCCTTGGTTGAGGATGCAATCTCCCAGTGTGATGTGAGAAAAAAAATATTGTCACAATGTGAGGTAGATAGATGTGACAAGTGTGTTTTGGCTAGTGAATCCCAGGTTCCTGTTGGGCCTTCTAGAGCAGGTGATGCAGTGCTGTGGAGCACCAGTGATGGAACCACAGGAGACTGGGATAATTGGTGCAAGGAAGCAGTTGTGGCACTAGATAAATAAAAATAAATAAAAATTACTACAGCGCTAATATGTAAATAGTGTAAACCACAAACCAAAGATACCTAAATGGTGCTAGCTGCAAACATAAAAAGAGAATCTGCGCCCTCCAAAGTGAATAAATGTTAAAATATATGATGCGCTTACACCAACCTATTGTTTGTGCACAGTGAACTAATTTAACGTGCTTAATACAATATGCTCAGTGCTAATATAATCAACTTAAACAGTGATAATATGCAGTGCTTATAAAGAAAAATAGGATTTTTATAACAGCTTACCTGTAAAATCCTTTTCTTGGAGTACACCACGGGACACAGAGCTAGTCATTACATAATGGGTTAAGGGTCACCAGCGGTGATTGGACACTGGCACAACCAATGGAAGACAGTTCCCCTCCATATAACCCCTCCCATCAGGGAAGTACCTCAGTTTTGTAGCAAAGCAGTAAGGTTCCCATAAGAAGGGTGGGACCTCTGTGTCCCGTGGTGTACTCCAAGAAAAGGATTTTACAGGTAAGCTGTTATAAAAATCCTATTTTCTTTATCGTACACCACGGGACACAGAGCTAGTCATTACATAATGGGACGTCCCAGAGCAATGCTCATATGAAGGGGGGGAGACACAGATCAAACCGACCGCTTGCGGACCAGAAGCCCTATACTGCTGCCTGCAGCACACTTCGCCCGAAGGCGGAATCCTCATGTCCTTTCACATCTATTTGATAGAATTTGGAAAATGTATGGACTGAGGACCAAGTTGCAGCCTTACAGATCTGAGCCATCGAAGCCTGGTGGTGCACTGCCCATGAAGCACTTATCGCCCTGGTAGAGTGCGCCTTAACAGGAAAAGGAGGAGTCCTGTTCTTTAAACCATAAGCTTGAACAATTACTTGTCTAATCCACCTGGAAATGGTGGATTTTGATACCGCTTGGCCCTTCTTGGGACCATCTGGTAAAATAAACAAAACATCTGTTTTACGTATCTGAGCGGTTGCTTGCAGATACACCCTTACCGCTCTCACTAGATCTAGAGAGTGTAATAATTTTTCCCCCGCCGTCCGCGGGTTTGGAAAAAAGGAAGGCAGAACAATGTCTTGATTCAAGTGAAAAGCCGACACCACCTTAGGCAGAAAAGCCGGATGGGGTCGTAGTACGATCTTGTCCTTGTGACAAATTAGATAAGGCTCTTTACAAGAAAGAGCTGCTAGCTCTGATACTCTCCTAGCAGAAGCTATAGCAATCAGAAAGGCCAATTTCCTACTTAATATAATTAAAGGAATATGGCGAATAGGTTCAAAAGGTTGCTTTTGCAACACTGACAATACCAAATTCAAATCCCATGGACACAAGGGAGACCTGACTGGAGGATTTATCCTCAGTACCCCCTGCATGAATGTCCGAACTAGGGAGTGAGATGCCAATGGTCTCTGAAAGAAGACTGATAGAGCCGATATTTGCCCTTTGATGGTGCTAAGGGCTAATTTCATATCCACTCCTAACTGGCAAAAAGCAAGAATCCTACTTATTTCATATTTCAGAGGATTCCAACTTCTGGATTCACACCAGGAAACGTATGCTTTCCAGACTCTATGATAGATGAGTCTGGAGGCTGGCTTTCTAGCATTAATGAGCGTAGAAAGAACCAGGCCAGAGACCCCTCTCTTTTTCAAAATGTGGGTCTCAGCAGCCAGGCCGTCAAATTTAGCCTTTGTAAGGAAGGGTGGAATACTGGACCCTGTGACAACAGGTCGTGTCGAAGTGGAAGCTTCCAGGGCCTTCCTATCGCCATTTTTACGATCTCGGCATACCAAGGCCTCCTGGGCCAGTTTGGGGCCACTAGGATTACTGGTATTCCCTCCTCCTTGATCCTGCGAAGCAGTCTTTGTAGAAGAGGGATCGGAGGGAATGCATAGATCAGTGAGAACTGATTCCATGGAGTTATTAGAGCGTCTGTCCCGTAGGCTAGAGGATCTCTCGTTCTGGACACAAAGTTGTCCAATTTCTTGTTGAACCTGGAAGCTAGCAGGTCTACATCTGGGTTTCCCCATCTCAGACATATGGCCTGAAAGATCTCTGGGTGAAGAGACCACTCTCCTGGTAGCAGCTGCTGACGACTCAGGTAGTCTGCTTGCCAGTTTTCTATCCCTGGAATGAAGATTGCAGAGATGCAAGGTACATGCTCTTCTGCCCATGCCAAGATCCGGTTCACCTCTCTTTGGGCTGCCCGACTGTGGGTGCCTCCTTGGTGATTGATGTAAGCTACTGCCGTAGCATTGTCGGATTGAACCCGAACTGGGTAGCCCTGTAACCTGTATGTCCAGGTTTTGAGGGCTAGATATACCGCCCGGATCTCTAGCACATTGATGGGCAGGATCCCCTGAGTCTTGGCCCAGGTTCCCTGGGTAGAAGCCTCCTCGAATACTGCACCCCAGCCCGATAGGCTGGCATCCGTAGATACCACCTTCCAGGCCACTGGGAGGAAGGACTTTCCCTTCCGTAAATTCCTGGCTTCTAGCCACCAATTGAAGCTGTGGCGTACTTGTGAGGACAGGCGCATGGGTATATCCAGAGCTTGGCTCTTCCTGTTCCAGGAGAGGAGGCTAAAATATTGCCTTGAAGTAGTCTCGAATGAAACTGGGCGTAAGGGACCGCCTCGAAGGAGGCTACCATCTTTCCCAATAGTCTCATGCAAAGGCGAATAGACGGCCTCTTGTTTGCTTTGACCTTGTGGATCAGGTCTTTCAGAGACTGTATCTTTGGCTCTGGCAGGTATACCCTGTTTTGGGCTGTATCTATGATCATGCCCAGGTACACTATCCTTCTTTGGGCCTGGAGAGAGGATTTTTGTAAGTTTATAATCCATCCTAAATGCTCCAGGTATCCTACTGTAGTGTCTACAGCGTGATCCAATCCCTCCTTTGACTGATCTATTAATAGTAGATCGTCTAGATAGGCTGTTACCGCAATGCCCCGTGTTCTTAGGTTTGCTAACAGAGGAGCTAGCACCTTTGTGAATACTCTGGGCGCGGTGGCTACACCAAATGGCAGGGCCACAAATTGAAAGTGGCGATCTTCTACCGCAAACCTTAGGAATCTTTGGTGAGCGGGGAGGATTGGTATGTGTAGATATGCGTCTTTGATATCTATGGACGCAATGAATTCTCCGCCTTTTAAAGTAGCGACCACGGATCGAATCGTTTCCATTCGAAAATGGCGAACGTTCAGAAACTGGTTTAGATTTTTTAGATCCAGGATGGGTCTGACTTCTCCGTTCGGTTTTGGAATCACAAAGAGGTTTGAGTAAAAACCTGAACCTTGCTCCTTTTGGGGTACCTCTGTAACCACACCTTGAGCTATTAAGTGATTCAAACCTTTGAAGAAGGATCCTCTTTTTTGTGGATCCTTGGAGAGTCTTGAACTTCGGAATTGAGAAGATGGGATCTCTCGAAATTCCAGTCTGTACCTTGAGGATATTGTGGATACCACCCATTTGTCCTGGGTTTCTGTCCGCCAAGTCGCTGAGAACTGACGAAGCCTTCCCCCCACTCGGCCGAGCGGGGGCGCCCCTTCAATGAGAGGTTTTGGGGGCTTGCTTATTAGCTCTTGAACCCCACGGCTTCTTGTTCTTCTGAGCCTGTTCTTTGGCTTTTTTGGGCGGCTGAAAAGGCCGTCGCCACTGGCTGGAGTCAGATTTCCCGGGAGCTGGGGAGAGAGTGTGTTTAAAACAAGGTCTCTTGTTTTTCTTTCTCTCAGGTAAAAGTGTCGTTTTACCACTTGATATCTTTTGGATATATCTTTCTAAATCTTCCCCAAAAAGGCGTTCGCCATGGAACGGGAAACTTGACAACAACTTTTTGCATGGGGCTTCCGCTGACCAATGCTTAAGCCAAAGTACTCTGCGCATCTGTACCAGCTGGAGTGTAAGGCGTGATGCCTGTATGATAGAATCTCTCATGGCATCCACTGTGAAGCATAAGGCTTTAGGCAAATTCTCCCAATTTTTAGCCTGCTCTGAAGGCAGCTCCTTCAGCCCCTGCTTTACCTGTTGGCTGACGACCTGACACATACCGACTGCTGCTACTGCAGGTTGGATAATTGAGCCGGCCAAAAGGAAGGAGGATTTCAGTAAGGATTCCAACTTCTTCTCAGAAGGATCTTTAAACACTTGTACATTATCCACTGGACATGTCAGGTTTTTATTTACACAAGAAATAGCCGCATCTACCGTAGGCAGGCTCCATTTCTTTAAAAAATTTTCCTCCATAGGATAAAGAATGTTAAACTTTTTTGGAGGTGAAAAACGCTTATCTGGATGTTGCCAGTCTGCGTACAATAGATCCTCTAGTAACGGATGAACCGGGAAGGAGCATGCACCTTGCAGGGATCTTAATGATCCTAGGGAGGAGACAGGTGATTCTGTTACCTCCAAAGAGGGTAACCTAAATGCAGCTCGCACGGCTCCTGCATAGCATTGCACCTGTGACTTTAAAATCTGGGATACCGAAAAAGGCTCATCCGATATCCCTGATCCGTCTGACTCCTCATCCTCTGCTGATGTAGCCTCCTCCTCATCCTCCTCCTCCTCAGGTACTTCTGAAGGGAGGTCCAATACTGGAGGAGATCTGCTTCGCTTTATTGTCCTTTTTAGAGGATTTAGCGATTAAAGTAGCAATTTTCTCCTCCAGATTATTTAGGGCAGCTGATAAAGTGTCCTCAGTGACATATGCAGGCCCAGGCTTCACTGGGGAAGCCGCCATACCTGACAGAGGTAATGGCTCATCCTGTACAGGTGCTTTTGGCAACACAGGAGAGGAAGGTACCGAGTCAGCACAGCTAGAGCCCCCTGTCTCAGGCGGCGGTGCTCTTTTATCTCTTTTTGTCCGCATTACTTCCCCTGGAAGGCTTACTGTTTAGACAAAATACAAGGTACCTAAATGCATATACTACCGTGTTCAGTTTAGCAAATACATTAAGTATGCAACTTTTAACACATAACTATGCATAACATGGATGTCTTCTAGGAAGTACCCAATCCAACCACATGGAGTCTTACGTCCCTGTATAGCTGCTGTGTTTCTCTGCCAGGAACAAGAGAACTAACGAGCTTGCTTGCTGCTGCAGTGCTTTTTACACTGACAGTCTTTTAAATTTGGCGCCGTTTCTGTGCCTGCGCGCGCCACGTGCCCGCGCACGCCTCGCCCCCCCCCCTCCGATAAAGCGCGCTCCCGCGCGCGCGCGCGCGCGGCCTTTAGCGCTATGGTGGTGGCCATAGTGAGAGAGGACTCTCATCAGCCCCTGTCCCCACTTACCTGCATCTGCAGGTGTCTGTATCGGCCACCGGAAGGAGGAGCGGGGTGCTCAAGCAAGCTCAGCAGCGGAGGTGACGAGCAGTGTACTTCGCCGAAGCCGACACTGAACAGAGTGAGGTGAGTATATTCAGCTCTTTACTCCCCCCAGTGGTGGAAAAAAAGAAGACATCCACTTTTTGAAAAAGGTCCCAACCTAGTTATGGACCTTCTAATCTCACCTTATCCACGCCGCAGGTTTTTCTGCTGAAAGTTTTCAGACAGATACCAAACTTCACCCTTCACGGTGGGCTATGTGTGCCAACCTTCAGGGATATGGGTTCCTATTTAAAGGATACCTCTCCCCTGGGCCTTGTACAAGACTCTTACCAGGACTTTATAGCGAAATAGCGAAAGTGCTGGATCTTAGAGCCCAGTCCTCCGAAGAGAGACATTACAGGCGACGCCTCATGGATGAGGCCCGGATCCCATCCAGATTCAGCTCATTTGTAGGCGTCTTGGATGGATCCGAAAGCATAGCTCTTTTACCCCCAGAGGGTCTCTTTGGTAGAGCTTTCCTTTAGCACCTCCTAACGCGTCCAACACCTTTCGACACTGGCGAAAAAACTGAGGTACTTCCCTGATGGGAGGGGTTATATGGAGGGGAACTGTCTTCCATTGGTTGTGCCAGTGTCCAATCACCGCTGGTGACCCTTAACCCATTATGTAATGACTAGCTCTGTGTCCCGTGGTGTACGATAAAGAAAACAGCATAAATGGATTCCAATGTGGTGGACACGACAGTCCTGCTCACAACTCCTTGCTTCCACTATGCGAACTGTAGCCTCAGATGATTCATCCAAGCAATCACAAAACACTGCTGAACAATTCACACTGAACTCATAATAAAAAGGTCCGCCAGTCTCCCTGGCCACCCGTGGCGAGACCGCTTCAAAACAAGGCTCCCCTTCTCTTGATCACTCGGGGTTCAAGTTGCGGCACTAGGCCAAGTGACAAGGAATTACGAAGCAATGATGTGTAACAAAGTTGTGGACAGAACACCTGCTATGCCCAATGGAGGGATCGCAGAATGGCCAGTGCTCAAGGGCACGCCAGCCTCTGCAAAGGCTGATGCCCTCCAGTCTTAAGGAACGGTTCTGGGTGCAGGCATGGCAGATGGGTTGTCCACGGCCCAGCAACTCAGTAATGGAAAGTGTCAAGGTGACAATGTGACTAATGTTGACTCGCAGAGGCTCATTGGTGTATTGTTAGAGGTGAAGAGGAGACATGTGTCTGACAGCGCTCCAGGGGAGCAACAGGGTGGGATGAGGGGTACCTCCAAGGAGATGGAGGTCTCTTCAAATGTCTCAACCTCACAAGCTGCAATGGATGAGCCCCTCCATGTCTCAGACAGGGGAAAGGTTCCCAAAAAGGTCACGCATTTAGACATCGGTTGCATAGAGTTGACAAAAACGTTATTAGAAATGCTGGAGTTGGTAAAAGTGCCCTCACTGTACACTTGGGTGTCTCCACCGCAGTCGGATCGGGTGGTGCTGCGTGGTACCAATAGGTGGAGTCAGGTGGTACAGGCTGTGCTGGGAAGATTATTAACAGTGTGGCAAATAGTCCTGAGGTTCTCTAAGAGGGTGCTCCCAGTTACTGAGTGGCCTGGAAGGTGCTCAGAACTGTTGGAGACATCAAAGGTCTCTCCGGCTGGTGTAGTGACTGGAAACATCTCTGCTGGTGTGGTCCGAGGTGCAGCTGAGCAGTGGTCAGTAGAGGTCGCAGATACTGTCTCAGCCACTAAATTTCATGAGAAGGAAGGGCCCAGAATAGATGCAGCACTAGCAGAGATGCTTTCTATCACTCAGAAAGAGGTACAACTTAAAGTACCCGGAGACACTGTGAGAAAAAGTGCTAATGTTGGTTGCTGCAACAATGTAATGTGTACATCAGAAAGAAGTAGTTTGTGCTTGGATCAGTGTCATTTGTTATATCAGTTACCCATGGAGTGTTGGACAACAGGTGAGGTGGAACTTGGCTTTGGTCCTGTGGGATGTAGTCCCTCGCCTATGTGTGGTCCCTCCTCAGGTCTGGTACTAACAAGCACTGATTGCGTTGGAAAGTGTGACATTAAAATATATGATTTAAATATTGGTGCTGTTAAAAGTAATGTGGTTGCCCTGGGTAACCAGAGAGAGGTTTTTGAACCTGAAAGACCTGTGGTGAAAGATAAAACTTACTTCCGTAAGCTGAAAGGTAGGATCAGGGTAGGCAGAGTTTCTCCAAGAGAGGAGAGTATGCTCAGGGACCCCAAGAGAAGAGAGGGAAGGCAGAGTATACAGAATTATAGGACCCTGTTAAGATCCAAGCTGGGACGTACCTGGAAGCACACCCGAAAAAAGGGTTGGGCCTACATGGCTGATGGCCAGCACAGAGGTGTCCCAACTGCTATGGTGGGTGCAGGTGTTTCTCCCTCCGGATCAAAACAAGGGAGGGGGGTATGTGGCAGAGCGAGGCTCTGTCCCAATGAAAGTGAAGATAAATGGGAATCGGTAGTTTGGAGATCCCTAAGACTTGGGTGGGACAGGATCTCCAACCCTGTGTCCGGGTCTTGTGGACAGCCAGCATGGTGTGTTCTCAGGTGCACACAACCAATATAATGAGGGGCTGGTGAGAGCAGAGAGTGGAGGATGGTGGAGCATTGGCTGCTAGTGAGTGTCTCTGTGTGAGGATAAATGATGTGTGCGTTGAAGGGCTTTAAAACTGTGTGCGTCCAAGGAGCCAGAAGCTGTGTGCATTAAGGGACTTCAAGCTGTGTACGTTTAAGAAGCCCAAAGCTGTGTGCATCCAAGACTGTGAGACTGGAAGATCTGGTAGTTTAAGGTATCAGTACCTAAAGCAAGCAGAGGAACTGCTAACAAGAGAGCCAGGTGGCTTGGTATGTTTTCCTTATTTTTGAACTGCTAAATGAAGTTAAACCCCTGCGTGGGAATCCTGAATGGACATTTTGTTTTTCTGTTTAAATAAACGTGGGCTACCAGGCCCTTAACTAGAATGCCTGTCTGATATGGACTCACTGCATAAAAATGCATCTATCCACTTGAGTTAAAACACCCCAATATCACAATATATAGCGCCCTCACCTCTCCCCCTACCTGCCTTTTTGTGTGTTTTCGGCTCCTCCCAGGGAGGGGAAAGGCCCACCGCACCACAAGCCTGTGCCCTCCTGAGTAAGGAGGTTGAGCGGTGTTAGATTTCGGGCCTGCCTGCGGCTGGAGTTGAATCCTCCCGAGGAAGATTCTCACCCCTACCTTAG
Organism: Rana muscosa; assembly: GCA_029206835.1. Taxonomy (NCBI): domain Eukaryota; kingdom Metazoa; phylum Chordata; class Amphibia; order Anura; family Ranidae; genus Rana; species Rana muscosa. The sequence continues at coordinate 310,395,444 of CM055127.1, read as the reverse complement.
GTAGATGCAAGTCCTTATGTTTCCCCCAGTAATGTAACTGTCCACACCAACTGAAAGTCCAACTTCTATATTTATTTCACACGGATAATAAATATGCCTCTTTGACAGCAGACAGGTTGGAACAAGACACAGGCAGCTTAGGTGGGAGGAGGTCCAGGCACAAACTTGAATCAGGTTCTTTGACTGTTTAGGCTTCACAAACAGTTTTGCCGCATGATCTCTGCCACAGACCGGGTGAATAAGAAGTCACTGCCACTGACTTGGAGAACAGGTCACTGCCACTGACCAGGTGAATAGAGTCACTGCCACTGACTGGGTGAATAGGGCACGGCCCTATTAGGCCACTGCCACTGACCTGTAAGTGAACTTCCTTCTAGAGAGTACTTGGCCCGTGTAAAGGAGAAGACATCCCTCCGGAGAGTTACCGGAGGTCACCACGACTCTGTGCTGGGTCTTCGGTACAGGTAACCTCCCTGGCCTCCTCATCCCAGATCCGGGTCCCCTCGCAAGGCGGCACCCTGGGAGTCCTCGATCCCCGGCGGAACCCAGCCTAAGGTGCTGGGCTCCGGGCCTCCAAATTAGTACCTCACCCCAGACTGAAGGTGTCTGGGATGGAACAGGAGCCAGGCCTCCGGGCCTAGGGCACCCGGAGACGACACACACACATACCCAGGCCGAAGGTGCCTGGGCGCGACAAACCCCAATGGAAGATGGCCGCCCCTTTTTATACCCTCTCCCGACAGGCACAGCAGGTTCCCCGCCCCGCCGTACTGCTGCCGAGAGGGGACAAGAAAAAGGAACAACCTTGTATTGTGGTTCAACCCGGACCTATGGTAACAGCGCCACCTGTAGGCCCCAGGGAACTATACACCAATACTAGCTTTCATGGCACAGAAATGGTCCATTAACCCTAACAATAATGTGTCTGATCCTAACTACCACTCAGACACTCCCCTAAATTGAACACCCTGCTACATATATATAGATCATACATATCTATATATTGGTTATGTAGCCAAGTGCTGAGCTACAGCAATATGGAGATGGAGACACTGCCTTTTAATTTTCTCTCCCTTTACTGGGATATTGACGTTATCCTGAATCATCCTCTTCCTGCCAGCAAGGGGAGAGCTAAAGCTAAGCAGGCCCATAGAATTCCTTGCAGGGCACTGGGAATCCTGGGAGTAGTAGCTTGACACAGCAGCCATATAATGAGATAAATAGACTCCTTATAATACACATCTCAATAGGCATTGTGCAGTAAGAGAAATGTAGAGAGAAGTTTTATTTACTGCATGGGAATGCTCTCTCTCTTGGCACCGATTTAGAGAAAGAGAACCCTTGTCAGCATATTTGCCTGCCAGCAAGATATCATACCAGTGGAGCATGCAGCATGGAGCTACCACTCATCCTCTACTTCCCACCGCTGATCACCAGAGGCTTTCAGGGAGAGAATGAGGGGCTCCCCCTTTCTACAGCAAAAGGTCACTGCAGCATCCAGGGGACTGGTGAGAAGGATGTTTGCCTATTGCTGATACTGTTAGCAGGGACTGAGCCACTGAGGTGCAGGACACAAAGTGTACCTAATCCATACCACACCTGTACTGCACTCTATACCACACTTCATCCAAACCTAGTTGTGTTATTACCATAGTTAATCCATTTTATGATTGCCTAGTTACCAACCATATTGGGTGACAACATATTAAGTTTGCCTTTACTGCTTGGTCTGGCACCTGATTTCTTTTGGATACTGTTGCGCTTATGAGGAGTTTATGAGTAATCTCCATTAGCAACTGGGAATATCTGTACATAGATGTATATATAACTTAGGATAAGTAATGTGTAGTATGAAATATTTGTGTCTGTAAGGCCCCTTTCACACCGGACGGATCCGTGAAGATCTGCTCCGTGAACCTCTGCTTGCTCAGCGGGGATCGCTCCGTTGATCCCGCTGAGCCGGCGGAAGACAGGGCGGTCCCCGCAGACTGTGCAGGGACCACTATGTCAGATCTCCGCTCTCCCCTATGGGGGGATCGGATGAACACGGACCGTCTGTCCGTGTTCATCCGATCCGCTCTGCAGACAGATTGAAATATAGGATTTTCCTCCGTCTGCAGAATTGGAGGATTGCGGACCCGGATGAGATCAGGTGTCAGCGGATATTCATCCGCTGACAAACATGATCTCATAGGGACCAATGTATGTCCCTTTTTCATCCGTAAACAGATGGATGAAAAAACGGACATACGGTCCGCTGGTGTGAAAGGGGCCTAAGGGTTAAATTGGCTGACAAGCTGGGCCTGAGAAAATCTAATTACCAGTTCCCTTTTGATATGCATGAATGCTAGGTAACGAAGTGCTGAGGAGCCGATCTGTCTGTATATTCCAAATCAGTATTTGAACAAGCCACCTATGTACCTGTAGTCTATGCGGCACCGCCTTCATTAGTTAGATAAAGGCATTTGTATTCTCCCATGTTAACGAACCAAAATCCATTTAAGGGGTAATTTGCCACAGCTAGTTCCATGTATAGCTAAGTGCCCCATTCAAGGGAAGTTAACGACCTTCGGTTTGATTAATTTATCTTCAAATCTAATTATCACTAAATTTAAGGAGGGAGGAGAGAGCTAACAGTAACCAATCATAATGGCCCTGTTTTAGTCAATGGGAGAGAGGCCCATATAAGGAGAACCGCAATCATTAGAGATCAGAGATGAGATGACCTGGGCTCAGGAGTCATTATTATAGGCAATTATCAGACCATCTCCCAGCACGTACAGTATACTTGTGTTGTCATATGTTTTTATGTGTGATATTTGTAGTGTGATGTACATACTTTGTATTTGAAACTAATATTTACTCCCTTGCTTAAGACTGTAAAGGTTTGCGGTGTATTACCGGTAGATGGACTAATAACAATTCTCTTATAAATGCTTATTATATTGAAGCTTTCACTTCTGGTTAAAAGAACTCTTATTTAACCCATATAATATCTTTGATATATGAAATCTTAAATATACATTGTGACTTTCGTAACAGATACCAAGTATTACAATCAGTGATTTCCTGTGATATTGTATGTTTGTACACTCAGCCTAGTATGTCAGAGGGGCTGAGGTTCTTAAGAAGGTTTAGGCAAAGGGCCCATCTTATCCAGCAGTTCCTACGGGTAGCTCTACACTGATTATTATTTGTAATCATTTCATAGATATACTGTATGTTTTTTTGTACTATAAATGTTATATACTGTATATACTCGAGTATAAGCCGACTTTTTCAGCAAATTTTTTTATGCTGAAAAAGCTCCCCTTGGCTAATACTTGAGTGACGTCTCCCGCTGTGTCATGCAACTGTTCAGCGGTGTTTTGTCAAACAGCGTCCGTCCACTGTAACAAAGCTCCACCGCCGCCTCGTCAATGATAGACGGAACACTGATAGAATGCTGGGAAACTGAATCAGTGTTCCGTCTATCATGGATGAGGAGGAGGCAGGGCTTTGTTACAGTGGACGGCCGCTGTTTGACAGAACACCGCCGAACAGTTGCATGACACAGCAGGAGACCGTAAACAAGGTGAGGCTGCAAACGAGCACAGTGAGGCTGCAGATGGGCACAGATGGGAACATTGAGGCTGCAAATGGGCACACTGAGGCTGCAAATGGGCATTGTGTACCCTAGGCTTATATGCGAGTCAATAAGTGTTCCCATTTTTTTATGGTAAAATTAGGCACCTCAGCTTATATTTGGGTTGGCTTATACTCAAGTATTTATGGTACTCAAAAAGAATAGTTGGTTCCACAAATTCATAAGTTTTTAGGTATTGCATGTTAACAAGGACAGAGAAAATCTTTGCTGGATTCCATAGTAACATAGGAAATAAAAGCATTTCTAAGTCTCTGACATCCGATTTATCTGTAGTTAGCCAAAGCATTAGGGTTAGTGGGTCTGAATACTGCAACGCTAACACTGCTATAAGAATGTGGTAATGTTCCTTGCACCAAAATGCTGTTACTTGGTAAAGAATTATCAGTCTATTAAAAGTTAACTCTCTGGATACTTTTATTAGATAGAGATGTCATTCAACATGATAGGTGTTCTTCAAGCCTGGGTAGTGAGGCAATAAATCAATGGAGCATACAAAAACATATTGACTCAACTTGTTGGTTTATTTTTTTATTTTTTATCATGTAACTTACCGTCCACTGAGAGAAGAATAGAAAGGCACAACATGTATACCCAAAGGCCCTCTGTCCCCTGAAATCTCTACCTTTCTTGTCAACTCACTGTAAAAGAAAAAATGAAAAACATAGGTTTTGTTGAGGCAAGAGCAGTTTAAAGTAGCTATCACAAAATCTGAGTGGCATTTAGTGCATTTTTTGAGGCTAATGGTATTACTTGACAGTTCATTGCAGCAAAACTAATAGATCTCATTGAGCAAAGGGATTGAAATGAAAATTTCTATATAATGGAGAAGCTGGCATGCTTGACCAACTTTTGATCACCATTCACAGAAGTATTTGATGGAGGGTTTCATTATTTACCTCTTCACTGCTGGAAAGGGCAGCAACCTTACGCAGTGAAAAGAGGTCATGTCAATTTGCTTGTGTGCTCAGGAATTGCTATTAATGGCTCTTAATTCTGAAGCTTTATTTCAGCCTCTCACCTGCCTAGGCAGCAGCAGCACAAGCACACTTGGTCAGATGCATTAGACGCCATGAGTGCAAAATGTTACTCCTTTTAATTAAGCATGGCATGCAGGAAAACAACTGGACTAACTAAAATAACTGAAAAAATTATGTAAACTTTAAAAACAAAAATGCAAAAAACGCTTTCCGACCGCCACCTGTACATATATGTAGGCAGAATGGCACGGCTGCGCAAAGTAACGTGTATATATACACACACGTCACTTTGAATTTTGCGCCCCTGCCGCGAGCTCCGTGACCGTACCCGCGGACTCGATGTCCACCGGTGTCCCGCGATCGTGTCACAGAGCTGCAGAACGGGGGGATGCCTGTGTAAACAGGCATCTCCCTGTTCTGCCTTGTGACAGGACACTGATCATCTGCTCCCTGTCATCGGGAGCAGCAATCAGTGTTGTGTCACAGTAAGCCCAGCCCCCACACAGTTAGAATCACTCCCTAGGACATACTTAACCCCTTCCTCGCCCCCTAGTGGTTAACCCCTTCCCTGCCAGTGTCATTTACACAGTAATCAGTGCATTTTTATAGCACTGATCGCTGTATAAATGACAATGGTCCAAAAATAGCGTCAAAAGTGTCTGATGTGTCCGCCATAATGTCGCAGTCACGATAAAAATCGCTGATCGCCGCCATTACTAGTAAAAAAAAAAAAATATATTAATACAAAATGCCATAAAACTATCCCCTATTTTGTAGACACTATAACTTTTGCGCAAACCAATCAATAAATGCTTATTGTGATTTATTTTTTTTACCAAAAATATGTAGAATACGTGTCGGCCTAAACTGAGGAAAAAAATCTTTTTTTATATATATTTTTTGGGGGATATTAATTATATCAAAAAGTAAAAAATATTGCTTTTTATTCAAAATTGGCGTTCTAATTTGGTTTATAGCGCAAAAAATAAAAATCACAGAGGTGATCAAATACCACCAAAAGAAAGCTCTATCAGTGGGAAAAAAAGGATGTCAATTTTGTTTGGGAGCCATGTCGCCATATATAGGGATGAGCTCCGGCGTGTTCGCATTGAACACAGCCCGCCAGGATGTTGGCACCACGCTGCGCTAATCACAGCCAGGGAGACATTTCCCAATCTCTGCAGCCGAGCTTTGGGAAATGTCTCCCTGCCTGTCATTAGCGCAGCGCGGTGCCGACATCCTGGCGGGCTCTGCACGTGTTCAATGCGAACACGCCGGAGCTCATCCCTATATATATATATATATATATACACACACACACACACAGTGGGTACGGAAAGTATTCAGACCCCCTTAAATTTTTCACCCTTTGTTATATTGCAGCCATTTGCTAAAATCATTTAAGTTAATTTTTTTTCCTCATTAATGTACACAGCGCACCCCATATTGACAGAAAAACACAGAATTGTTGAAATTTTTGCAGATTTATTAAAAAAGAAAAACTGAAATATCACATGGTCCCAAGTAATCAGACCCTTTGCTGTGTCACTCATATATTTAACTCAGGTGCTGTCCCATTGCTTCTGATCATCCTTGAGATGGTTCTACACCTTCATTTGAGTCCAGCTGTGTTTGATTATACTGATTGGACTTGATTAGGAAAGCCACACACCTGTCTATATAAGACCTTACAGCTCACAGTGCATGTCAGAGCAAATGATGATCATGAGGTCAAAGGAACTGCCTAAAGAGCACAGAGACAGAATGGTGGCAAGCCACAGATCTGGCCAAGGTTACAAAAAATTTCTGCTGCACTTAAGGTTCCTATGAGCACAGGGGCCTCTATAATCCTTAAATGGAAGACGTTTGGGACGACCAGAACCCTTCCTAGAGCTGGCAGTCCGGCCAAACTGAGCTATCGGGGGAGAAGAGCCTTGGTGAAAGAGGTAAAGAAGAACCCAAAGATCACTGTGGCTGAGCTCCAGAGATGCAGTCGGGAGATGGGAGAAAGTTGTAGAAAGTCAACCATCACTGCAGCCCTCCACCAGTCGGGGCTTTATGACAGAGTGGCCCGACGGAAGCCTCTCCTCAGTGCAAGACACATGAAAGCCTGCATGGAGTTTGCTAAAAAAAAACACCTGAAGGACTCCAAGATGGTGAGAAATAAGATTCTCTGGTCTGATGAGACCAAGATAGAACTTTTTGGCCTTAATTCTAAGCGGTATGTGTGGAGAAAACCAGGCACTGCTCATCACCTGTCCAATACAGTCCCAACAGTGAAGCATGGTGGTGGCAACATCATGCTGTGGGGGGTGTTTTTCAGCTGCAGGGACAGGACTACTGGTTGCAATCGAGGGAAAGATGAATGTGGCCAAGTACAGGGATATCCTGGACGAAAACCTTCTCCAGAGTGCTCAGGACCTCAGACTGGGTCGAAGGTTTACCTTCCAACAAGGCAATGACCCTAAGCACACAGCTAAAATAACGAAGGAGTGGCTTCACAACAACTCTGTGACTGTTCTTGAATGGCCCAGCCAGAGCCCTGACTTAAACCCAATTGAGCATCTCTGGAGAGACCTAAAAATGGCTGTCCACCAACGTTTACCATCCAACCTGACAGAACAGGAGAGGATCTGCAAGGAGGAATGGCAGATGATCCCCAAATCCAGGTGTGAAAAACCTGTTGCATCTTTCCCAAAAAGACTCATGGCTGTATTAGATCAAAAGGGTGCTTCTACTAAATACTGAGCAAAGGGTCCGAATACTTAGGACCATGTGATATTTCAGTTTTTATTTTTTAATAAATCTGCAAAAATGTCAACAATTCTGTGTTTTTCTGTCAATATGAGGTGCTGTGTGTTCATTAATGAGGAAAAAAAATGAACTTAAATGATTTTAGCAAATGGCTGCAATATAACAAAGAGTGAAAAATTTAAGGGGGTCTGAATACTTTATGTACCCACTGTGTATGTGTGTGTGTATATATACATATATATATATATATATATATATATAGGGATGAGCTCCGGCGTGTTCGTATTGAACACGTGCAGAGCCCGCCAGGATGTTGGCACTGTGCTGCGCTAATGACAGGCAGGGAGACATTTCCCGATGCTCGGCTGCAGAGATCGGGAAATGTCTCCCTGGCTGTGATTAGCGCAGCGTGGTGCCGACATCCTGGCGGGCTCTGCACGTGTTCAATGCGAACACGTCGGAGCTCATCCCTATATATATATATATATATATATATATATATATATATATACACACACACACACACACACAAATACATCCATTAGCCCATCCCCACATGCCAAGGTCCTAGTAGTCCTGGACTCTGAACTCTCCTTTAAGCCTCGCGTCCAATCACTGTCCAAATCTTGCCGCCTCAACCTCTGCAACATCTCCAAAATATGCCCCTTTCTAACCAATGACACAACAAAACTCTTAATTCACTCCATGGTCACCTCTCGCCTAGATTACTGCAACTCCCTCCTCATTGGCTTACCTCTGCATACTCTATCCTCCCTTCAGTCCATCATGAATGCTGCTGCCAGACTCATCCCCCTTACCAACCGCATTGTCTCTGCTACTCCTCTCTGTCAATCCCTCCACTGGCTTCCGCTCACCCAACAAATTAAGTTAAAAATACTAACAATTACCTACAAAGCCATCCACAACTCTGCCCCCAGCTACATCACTGACCTAGTCTCTAAATACCAACCTAATTGTTATCTTCGGTCTTCTCAAGACCTCCTGCTCTCTAGCTCTCTCATCACCTGCTCCCATGCTCGTCTCCAGGACTTTTCCAGAGCCTCTCCAAGCCTATGGAACTCCTTACCCCAATCTGCCCATCTATCTCCTTCTCTATCAGCTTTTAGAGGATCCCTGAAAACCCTCCTCTTCAGAGAAGCCTATCCTACCCTAACCTAACAACTGTATTTTCATTTTTGTCCATCTAATCATCCCCCACAGCTACTACCCTTTCTTCCACTTGACCCTCCCTTCTAGACTGTAAGCTCTAACGAGCAGGGCCCTCTGATCCCTCCTGTATTGAATTGTATTGTGACTGTACTGTCTTCCCTTATGTAAAGTGCTGTGCAAACTGTTGGCGCTATATAAATCCTGTATTATAATAATAATAATAATAATAATAATAATACACAGTATATATCTTTTTTTTATTAACAAACATGTTATAGTTACCTGCTCTGTGCAATGGTCTTCTTTTTGGGTCTCCCACTGGCAGTCCCGGTGCCTCCTTCTCTGCCAAGGGACACCAATAGCAACAGTCTTGCTATGGGGGCACTCGAGCAGGCTCACTGTCAAGACGATAGCTGTTCCCCCCGTTAACATACACAGAGTGGGCTCTGGCCTGACCACGCTCTTTCCTCATTGTTTGACTGGCCGTGATTGACAGCAGCAGAAGCCAATGGCTCCCGTTGCTGTGTGAGCCAATGAGGAGAGAGATACCCATGAGAGCCGCTGCTCTCATGCACATTGCTGGATCGAGATGGGACTCAGGTAAGTACAGGTGCTGGGGTAGATGCACCCAAACATTTTTTTATTTTTTTTTACCTTAATGCATAGAATAAATTAAAGTGGATGTAAGCCCTCACATATACCCAGCGAAGTGAACAGCCTCAGATGATATACAGAGATGAAACAAATCTCCCTACATAAGTTTTACTGTATATCTGCTGTCTTCATCTTTATATACTGTTTGGAAAGTGCACAGCCTGTTAGAATTTCTCTCCCTGATTCACCTGTTGGTGTGGATTCTTGCCATACACTGGGAGACAGTAAATTGGAGGAAAGGCACACAACGCAGAGCTGTGCTGTGAATAGACCAGCTCTCTGTTAATATATTTATAGCCCCCACGCTGACACAAATTTCAGCCTGGTTTTATCACAGGTTGACGGAGAACTTGTCAGAAGTTATCATGCTGATAACAGAACAGAGCAGGAAAAAGCCACGGGACTCAGGGCTTTGGAGAGAGATAAGAAAACCCGATAGATATATGTGCTCAGCTCAAGCCGAAAATGAATGATACATAATTCCATAGTTCACCCCATCATAGACATTTTCTAGAAACAATTATCCCTGCTATTCTTAACTGGTCAACTGTCTGCAAATTTACTTGAACAGTTGTCACTTATTCTTTTTTTTCCAACAGTTCAGAAAGAAATCCCATGATATTAAACTAGCAGTGATTGCTTGATGACTTTCTGTCATCATGAACATGTGTCAGTTTAATGAGAAAATCTAAAGTTGAGATCTGTCAATATAATTAAAGGATGAGGGGTAATCTCTCAGAGGGATACCTGTCCCGGTGACAACTGTGAAAGGCGTCACTTCTTTTGTGGAGATTTCCACTTTGTGCTGGTAATATTTCTGGGACAAGAAGAGATGGGAATAGCGCCATACATTCCTGTGGAGTGTCCCCAGCAGGGAACGGAGCCTTCCTGGTACAGCATGGGAGACGGATATGACGTCACCGATAATGCAGCTTGGACGACGCTACGCATTTGCGGAGCATGCATGCTCCTTTCTCAGGCCATTTAGCATCCATGTTGGAAGAGGTATTTAAGGGCACCGGTGGCCGGAGGACAATAAAGCCCAGCCAGTCGGACGCAACATAACAGAATGCCCAAAACCAGGATTTAGATGAGCAATCAACAAAATAGGCTTACGTATAAATGTACAAATGTTAAAACCGTTAATGACAGTAAAAACAAAAAACAAAACTTACAAAAGGCAAATTCATTAATTCTATCATATCCATACAATTCCCCTGAGAAAGACAGGGCCCAGAAATATCGTCAGGTCCTAAAATTGAATGACGATAGCCCTACAGTGTTATCTCGCTCCTGTAGATAATATAGATTGTTTTATTAGGACTCTTTTGCAGCCACCCACATTGGGTTTCTTATCGCTTAATAAACATAATTATATATTTTAGTTTATTCATATTTTTATTATGCATATAGTATAATTTATTTATTTATTATTTAAATACCTCTGTCTGTCTTTAGAGTTAATGAATTTGCCTCAGTATTATGTTTTTTTACTGTAATTAAAGTTTTTAATATTTGTATGTTTAGAAGTAAAACTTATTTGTGGTAATTGTTCATTTAAATCCTGTTTTTTGGCATTCCATTATGTTGTGCCTAACTGCCTGGGCTTTATTGTCCTCTGGTCGCCAGTGCCCTTAAATACCTCTTCCAACATGGATGCCAAATGGCCTGGGGAAGGAGCATGCATGGTCCGCAAATGGGTAGCCACACCCAAGGCGCATCTCATTGGTGAAGTCACATCCATCTCCCGTGCTGTACGCAGAAGGCTCCAGTTCCCTGCTGTGGGCACTCCATAGGAACATACGTGGCTCTTCCCATCCATCCTGGTGGGAGTAAACCAGCTTAGACACACGGAGAGCGGAGGATAGATGAGCTTTACTTGTACAGTCATTCTGTGAGTTGCTTAATTTTAGAGCAATAAATCCTGTTTTCACTAACCAATGCACTTAGATGGCGCTTGTTTGTTTCCCTGTTATAGTGTAAAAGAGGAGTATGCATGGGGAAAAAGTCCCTGTAATTGCAATCTGGAAAATTGGATGTGTTTGGATCAGTGTTGATTTCCCCACTAATCTTAACATAGTAGGTAGACCCATTCATGTAAATAGATCTAAGCACATGTATTGTCTCCTCTAAATCTTATATCTACTATGTTGGCACAATTATTTATTTTTTTTGTTCCTGTGGTTTTAAAACACGAACACTTTTTGCAGGTCATTGAAGTCACATTACCTGTATATGTAGACCTCTGGATGAATTACATTATTTGTAGCTTTATGACTTACAGAATTGTATTCCAAGATAAGCTGCTTGATTTTGGAGGAATGAAAGATTATTAAAAGTTATATATTCTGAAATCCCGCAGGCCTGCCTGTGACGACCTTCAAACACACAATGACAGTCTGCTGCCCTTTGCAACAATAAATTCTAAATATCAGCTACCTCCAGGAATAACACAAAAGCCTGTGATACTCCTTGTGCAAATGTGTCATGAACTAGGCCAGCAGGACCTGGACTCCAAAACATATAATTCAGTAAACAAAGGCAGGTTGAATGAAGTTGATGATGAGTGTTTTATTTCAGTGAGAGGGTCTTTTGATGAATTGATATTATTTTACAGTTAATTAAAACGGAAAATTGTATACTTACCTTTCCGTAATTTTCCTTTCCTGGTGCCTACCATGGCAGCATACTAAGGGTTAATGGCTCCGCCCCAATTAACTCACTTGACCACGCAACTCTATAAAAGAAAGAGTTACTCCCCCCTCAGATATTCTTGTAACTAGTCTTCAGAACTTTAAGGATTAGAGAAGGGAGGGTGTATGCTGCCATGGTAGGCACCAGGAAAGGAAAATTACGGAAAGGTAAGTATACAATTTTCCGTTTTCCTGGTGCCTTCATGGCAGCATACTAAGGGTACCTAACTCGCTTACAGGGAGGGTACTGCAATAATACAATTAAATGAGTTTACCGAACTGATAGTTCCAAGAGACCTCCTCCCAAATCTCAGGAGATAAGGATTGCCGCGCCTAGGGTATAGTGCGACATGAAGGTGATGAAGGATGACTAACTAGCCGTCCTGCAAATTGTCTCCGGCGAGACCCTAGCCCAAACGTTGCCGAGGCAGAGGACCTTCCCCGTGTCGAGTGCGCATTCGGGGCACTTCGGACTGGGAGACCACTAGCCCGATACGTCCTTGGACTAGCTTGGAGGGCGTCATTGCTTTCTTTGCGCCCTTGGCAATAACGAATGAATATTGATATTTGCGAAACTGTTGTGTTAGTTCTAAGTAATGCCTCAGGGATCTGGCTATATCCAAACCGTGTAGTTTGAGGAGATTGATCTTCTCCGAAAGTCAGGAGAAGCCATACCCGGCTGAGAATGTTGAGTGCAGACACTTTAGAGACATGCTGGTGAATAGGCTGTAGGGCTACCCTGCCTGGGAAAAAAGGTGACGTAGGGTACCTGTGCCCCTAGAGGTTGTGTTTCTGACGCCTTATGACCTGATATGATGGCAATCAGCAAGGTAGGTTCCCAATGTAATGCCTCCCAATGTACACTCTTTAGTGGGTGCAAAGGAAGGGTCTGCTAAGACATCTGTCAGACACCCATATGGGGTATCAGTCTTCCCGGGAGGACATGGACTTTGACTATTTTCAGGAAACGTTCTACGAGAAGATTCAGTGCCCAGTGTGCGCCCGTCAAAGCTGACAAGGCTACAGGCTGAACCTTCAGAGTGCTTTAGACGTCAGCCTAAGTCCAGACCAGTTAGTAGAAAGAGTAGAATCTATGGAGCCCAGGGCCTAGTGGATTGAAATGGTTGGATTCTGCCAGTTCTGTTAATCCCCTTCGAAACCTAATATAAGATGGCATAGGTGGAGGACTCTCTTGGTTGTAATAATGTTTGGGTGACACCATGCGAGCACCCTAGGTCACCCAGTCTGCTCTGCTCAGCTTTCAGGGCTTCAAGTCCAGGATCCCCGGACGTGGGAGAAAGAAGTCGTCTTGATATAGGAGGTTGACCGTGTGTGGAAGCTGTACTGAGCTATTTGACTAATAGTGGAAACCGTGTGTGGAATCGGAAGTGGGCTGCACCGAGCCATTTTGACAGAGTGGAAACCATTGTCCCCTTTCCCAGTATGGCATGGTTACCAGGATAGTGACCTTCTCCGACAACAGAAGCTGGAGGAAACTCAGTATCAGAGTAATCTTGAGGGAATCTCATAAAAAGCAAAGGAGTTACGCTTTTAAGTGGGAAGCTCAAAGCTCTCAATGGGGAGTACCCCGCTGTTGGTATATCCACCGGACAATCCACGGGCCTAGTGACTATTCGTTGTTGCTGTTGAAAGACCTTGAAAGGCGATCGGTTAGCTGATTCTCAGGGGCTGGGATGTAGGCCGCCTGAAGATTGACCAAATTGTCCTCCGCCCACAAACTAATTGGGGCCACGTCGCTGGACAGAGACCTGCTGTGCGTCCCGTCTAGGCTTTGAACATAGGCCACTGCCGCCTTGTCTGTCTGAACCAGTGTGGACTTGCTCCCAAGAAGAGGGACTAGATGCGCCGTCCATGCCACTCTTAGCTCTAGGATATCGGAAATTATACTCTCCGAGTTGAAACACCATCTTCCTTGTACTAACTGGTTCTTTTGGTGATGTGTCACCCCCCAGTCCAGTTGACTTGCTTCAGATGCAAGAATGGGTCAAGGGAGCGATGAACTAGGAGGTTGGGAGGCCGTGCCCACCCCCAAGGCTGGTTTCCACCGATAACTCTCATTTGTCTTCGGTGCCTCTTTCTTCGTTGTGCCAGAAAGTCCAAATAGAGATTGTAAACACCAACTGTTCACTTCCTCCACCTTCTGTACCAATTCAGAGATACTCTGATGGAAGTGACACCGCCTTCACTGGGATGTTGACTAAAGTTTGCAGCTACACCCGTAGGCGTCAATTGACTGAGCAGATAAGTCACTTGAATTGGAAGAAGTGCAGGACCCTGACCTCCTTTCCCAGAAGGAAGCCAGGGTGGTTGCTAAGACCTTGGTGAAGGTTTTGGGGATTGATGAAATCCCTAAGGGAAGATATTGGAAGTGGAGACGCAGATCGCCTACTTTCAACCCGGGAAAAAGATTGGAAAGATAGATGAGAATGTGAAGGGAAGAAATCCTGGAGACTTAGAGACCATCCAAATATCTGGCTGTACTGACAGAATTACGGTGTCTAGGGATACCGAATGACATGTTCTACCCGAACGTATCCGTCAACCTCTCTGGATCCAACATGAGTCTTTCAGCCCCTGATTTCCTGGGAACTAAAAGAAAGGACTGGGGAGTAGAGCCCCGGGTGTTTCTCCAAGTTTGGTACTGGCAATACTGCCTGTTGGTGTAGAAGTATTTGAATACACTGAAAGAGAGATTCCTTCTCGCCCTTGGAGATCAGAATTTGGTGGGTCGGAGAGAAGGGGGGTGGAGGATGGATTGAACTTCCAAAAAAGAATAAGCCCTTAAAGGATCGTGGAGGCTGCATGGACCATTGCAGTTTTCCCACTCAAACCTAGACGAAAGGCCTGATGTTACTGCCAGACCTGTGGATCAGGGGGGTCAGAAGGACTTCTGGCTCTCAACCGATGAAGACGCGCTCTTAAGAATTGTCCAATTTGGGAAAGGTGGCTCGTGAGCCTTACCAGCCTCTTCTCTCTTGATCTTTGTTTGGTAACTGACCGTGAGGCAAAATCTCTTCTCCTATCTTAGGGAAAAAAAATATATATATTTTTTATATCGCCGAATTGGGCCTTCCATCATATGCAACATCAGGATTGCATTGCAGATGGGTCCACTGACCATGGCTTTAGCCGAAATGCCCTTCTGGTCGTGATGAAGTATAGCATGGCTCTGGGGGAGCACCCCAGGACATCGATGGCTGCATTCTTGGCTAGCCTCATGACCGACGCGCTCAAAGTCGGATCTG
This sequence comes from Rana muscosa, assembly GCA_029206835.1. Taxonomy (NCBI): domain Eukaryota; kingdom Metazoa; phylum Chordata; class Amphibia; order Anura; family Ranidae; genus Rana; species Rana muscosa. The sequence continues at coordinate 310,380,284 of CM055127.1, read as the reverse complement.
AATCAAGGAGCTGCGCATCTGCTTCTGAGACATTGATTGTAGGCGATGTGCTTTCGCCCCTCGTTCTCCTGACCTCGTAAAGGTAACGGTCGAAGCTTTCTTTGTCAGGTGAGGGAAAAAACAATATATACTCCCGTTTGGACAGAGGATACCGGATCTTCCTCCCATGAATCGCATCTTTAAATGCAATAACATGATAACAATGTGATGCGATTTTACTAAACTGACATCAAAATGTTGATATGTTTTTTTGGCTGCAATCGACTCGCCTTCTGAATCAGCTTCTGAACCAATCTGGAGAGAAAATAGCGCGTTTTATTGCTCTTTCCTCCTTAGGTGGACCTTGGCCATACGCCCATTTTCCCAGTAGGGCTTGTTCCCACAAACTCAGGCTTTTCCCCTGGACGTGCAAAATTGCGCTGGGAGTCATGCCTGGTTGGGGTATGTTGGGGAGGTATTTCCCTCGAGAGAACCCTTGCGGGTGGCTCTCGGTGCGGGCTTGCGGAAATAAACAGAATATTTCCATATGCCCTGTGCTCTTTGAATGAAGGAACTTACCTGTTAGTTGCAGCCCTTACCTAGCGATATGTTGAGGATCTTTATTGATGCGGCATTGTAATATCAAAGCGGCTAGGGCTAAGATTAAATCTAAATACGTAAAGGTATAGGAATGGGATACTAATTAATACTACTATTAATTATTTACCAATATACCGATGTACCTACACATCGATATACGCATATACATGTGCGCATGCACATGCACATACACACACATATACATACATACATACATATATATATATATATATATACACACATACACACACATGTACCATTAATACTACTGGTCAGGCTATATGAAAATGTAATGGAGGGAGCAGAGAATAGGAGATGTCTTATTTTTACTTTGGCGGGCTTTAAATTAGCCCAAAAAAAATCATACAATCTACAGGGTGTACCAAGATGGCCGCTGCTCGGTCTCAGAAGGCTACTGCACATGCACTGTGATGTTCCGCTGTGACTCCACCCCTGAGATGATGAGACTGTGCAAGGAGACGCGCGCGAAGCGCCCGCACCCACAGGGAGGGGGGGGGGAATGGCGGCGCACCCGGCGGTATTATCAGGCCACTCACGGCTCCCACCAATGGAAGGAATCTTCAGGAGAGGACCGCACCTGGAGGCAGCACCTATGAGTATAGCGCCTAGCGCCACAGCACCATGTACACCCAGGTACATATGGGAGGCAATGTTAGGCCAGAAATTCATGAGTGCAGAATTAGGTGCACATGGAGGCATCACCAAGTACACATGGACTCAGTTTAAGTGCACATGGAGGCATCACCAGGTGCACATATATGCAGTGTGAGGTGCACATGGAGGCAGCACTAGGTACACATAGATGCAGTGTTGGGTGCACATGGAAGCATCGGCAGGTGCACAAGTATGCAATGTTAGGTGCACATGAAGGCATCACCAGATACACATGGACTCAGTGTTAGGTGCACATGGAGGCATCACCAGGTGCACATGTATGCAGTGTGAGGTGCACATGGAGGCAGCACTAGGTACACATAGATGCAGTGTTAGGTGCACATGGAAGCATCGGCAGGTGCACAAGTATGCAATGTTAGGTGCACGTGGAGGCAGCGCTAGGTACACATGGCTGCAGTGTTTAGGTGCACATGGAGACAGTTGCACATGAATGCAGTGTCACGCATGAATGCAGTGTCAGGTACACATGAGAAAAAAAAGAACGCCACTGAAGTGCTCTAAAAGGTACCTTGTGCTGTCTTGCCCTGGAATAGTCAGCCAAAAGCCACAGAGGAGAAGGAGGTGCTCCTGGATGTTTTAGACAGGCCCCAAAAAGATCCACAGAAAAACAGGCTCCCATACTTATGTGATGCATTTAGCAATCCAAGTGATGGGACTCCATCCTGCAGGAGAGCATGAACCTGCAATGGTTACACCATATGACGGTGAGGTAGGGCTGATCTGTGATCCTGCAGTTTTGGATGAGGACAGGAAAAAAAAATACCTGAGGGGGGAGTAACTCTTTCTTTTATAGAGTTACGTGGTCCTGTGAGTTAATTGGGGCGGAACCATTAACCCTTAGTATGCTGCCATGAAGGCACCAGGAAAATAAAATAGCAATGGCTTTCCTACTTAAAATGTATCCCAGTGTTCACAAATACTATAACCCTTAAGTAGAAAGGAAGAGAGGTTTGCTCTTTTAACAAACCATCTTCAATAAGTTTGATTTTAAAAACAGCATTGTCAAGCTGGAAAGAAGATGTTAGATGTGCTAGCAAATTTAGTTAGACTTGACTAATTAAACTAAAATCCACTTTTTAAGTTGTTACAGCAACAGTTTTTTTTTTTCCATTATCTTTTGTAGAAAAAGGTTTTACATGAATGAATACAAGCTGAACATGGTAAGCACCCCAAAAATACTTACCTCAGTTTCAAAAGTCTGATACCTGCAAGGTTCCCTTGCTACTGCTGGCATCTCCCATCAACTTCTCACGGGTGCCAGTCTTTAGCTGTCTTGATTGGCCAGCGTGGGATATCATCACCCCATGCAAATGCAGGAGTGCAGTAATCCCGGTACACAGGTAGTGTGTCGGATTGTAAACTGAGCTAATGTATATTCTATAGTGGAATGCGAGCAGGCAGGTAAGTGTATCTTATTACATTAGAAACATTGAATGTAAATAATGCAATAAAGAGCCTGCCTATTCAAAACTTTTTTTTTTCAACATTAGTTTCACTTTAAATGGTTTGTCTCAATCCTTTTACTGCCACTTTTGCTGGAAAGCTTGGTCTGTCAAAAAAAGTTTTGTCGGCTACATTACAGGATATGGGATTTCCCACCCACTTTCTTCACTTGATAATGGTACTATACTCTACTCCCACTGCCAGAATCAGAGTCAATGGCCTCCTTTCGAACGCCTTCTACATCTCGAATGGCACACGCCAGAGATGCCCCCTCTCCCCCCTCATTTTTGTGCTCACTCTTGAACCCATGCTACGCAAATTAACAGCTAACACGGATATTAAAGGCATTGACGTTCTAAACAAAAACTGTAAAATTGCGGCTTATGTGGATGATATTCTTCTCTTCCTCTCTGACCCCATAACCACCATCCCCAACCTGCTGAAGGACTTTAACCTCTTCAACTCTATATCTAACTTCCAAATAAATTCAAATGCAAAATCAAAAGCCCTAAACATTTCCCTTCCTTCAACCCTGGTTGTACAATGTCAGGCCAATATCCCATTTGGATGGGAACCACAAGCCCTTACTTATCTAGGATACCAGATCCCAGTGAAACTATCCAAATTATACGACAGGAATTATTTACCGATAATCAAAACTATCCAACAGGACCTCCACAAATGGATGTTGGGACACTTTTCATGGTTTGGCCATCTAGCTATAATAAAAATGAATGTCCTACCCAGAATCTTCTATTTCTTTCAGACAGTCGCAATCAAAATCCCCTTATCTTTTTTTAACAAATTACAAATGACTCTGCAGTAATTTCATTTAGGGCTCAAAATCTCAGAGACTTAGCTGGGATAAAATTACCCTACCTAAGTCGAAAGGGGGGCTAGGACTCCCTGATATACACAGATATCAATGGTCATATCACCTAACCAGAATAATCGATTGGCACATCCATAGATCCACTAAAGATTGGATTACACTTGAGGAATCCTTTACGCAAGTGCCCTGGATTGACTTAAAATCAATCCCCAAGGCAAACCTTACACACCCTCTTACAGGCCCCACGCTTCTTACTTTGAAAACGGCATGCAACACATTGGAGCTGAACCCCTCACCTGGTCCAATGACCCCTCTAGACCAAAACCCTGACTTCCTTCCTGGCTTCTCGGAGGGTAACGTCTCTCACCCATACTCCGAATCGCCACTTAGAGCACAACAAATGTTTTAAAACAATGATATCGTCGCATACACCACCCTATCCTCTCGAATCCCAGAACGAAACATTCCCTTCTACAAATTAGACACTTCTTGAACAACACCAAACCTCTTACGCAATGGTGTAGAGTCTATACCCCTTTTGAAGCACTATGTGCTTGCACAGGACCACAGAGACATCTAATCTCATCGGTATACGCCTTTCTGTTCGACAGAAATGATCCTAAAACCAACCCGATAAGCCATAAATGGGAAAGGGAACTTACCTTAGACATATCCAAAGACGAATGGGAACACATTTATGACCACATTCATAAGGGATACATTAACATCTCAGCCCAAGAAAATGGCTATAAAAAATCGATTCACGTTGATACCACACACCTGACCGACTTCACACATACCACCCTAGTGTCTTCCCGCTATGCTGGAGAAGCAACTCAATTTTGGGCACACTACTCCACATCTGGTGGGATTGCCCACACATACAACCATTCTGGAAGAAAGTCCATGACACAATTATCCAAATCAATACTTATACCCCAGACCTTTCGCCGGCCCAATACATGCTTCATCACACATCTATACCATACTCGGCGTATAAGAAATCCCTCACACTCCACCTCATTAATGCCGCAAAACAATGTATACCTGTCCTGCGGAGAAGTACCACTCCTCCCAAAATTACTGACTGGCTGCAACGTGTGGAACGAATAGCAGACATGGAAAACCTAATCCATCATGCTAGTGAGAATCTGACGAAATACTGGAAAACATGGGCCTGCTGGCTACACTTCCGAGATTCCTCGGATTATCAGGAGTTACAGCGCAACACATAACTTAACTAAGTAGTGGAAACAAACAGTTATTCCATACATAAGTTTACATTCTCCACTGAGACTGAATCTCCACCCCCCCCCTATTATATTTTATTTTTTTTATTTCCTCATTTCACGTGCTACCCCCCCATGCATTATAAAGAAACTACAAACTCCTACTATTATAGCAACCTTCATAGGCAGGGCCAACCTAAAGGTGTTATGTAAAAACTACTCTCTATGACAGCCCAATATCGAAGGCATACTACACAATACCCTCATGCCTGAGGTGAGGAGCAGTTAAGCCCATGTGTAAACCATTACTGACTTGAGTTATAACAACTACAACCCCCCCCCCCCCCCCCAACACAGTATGATCCCGTCTGGGGTGCTAGGGATATGGGAAGGCCTGCTTTAGTTTACCAAACACTCTTGTGCAAGCCCTCCGAGGCTCACCCTCCTTTACCTTACGGCAGTGACATTTGTATTCACTATCAAATACACCTGCTACGAAAGATTATAGAGTATAGAATGTATTTCAAGTGTACATGTGTGCTGTATATGAAACATGATCTTTATTGATGTCTCTACAGTAGACTATCTATACTTGATGTATTGATTACAAATCTGTTGTTCTTGTTTGTATAACTTGAAAATTAAATAAACTTTTGAAAAAAAAATAAAAAAAAAGGAAAAGGGCCTAAAAAAAGAAAACCAATGCAAACACCACATTTAAAGATTTGAAAGCTGCAATATAGAACATTTGTGTTTTTATGTTTATCATCACTTTAACCACTTAACGACCGCTCACTGTATATACGACGGGAGAATGGCACGGACAGGCACAATCACGTACCTGTACGTGCCTGCCTTCGTATGGGTGGGGGGTCCGATCGGACCCCCCTCCGGTACAGTGAGCGGCCGGGATCGCTTCGTGAGCGATCCATGATGAGGGGGCCGCCATTCAATTCTGGCCACCCCCTCGCGATCAGTCCCGGCGAATGAAAATCTTCCTCTGCCTGTGTAGTGTTTACACAGGCAGGAGGAAGTGATGTCATCTCTCATGCGGCGCTCACATATACCGAGCGCCGCATGAGAGAAGACACAGATGTTAGTGCACATAACAGCACACTGACACCACACACATAGGCACACGATCGCACCCCCAGGCCCCCCCAGATCACCCCCCAGTCACAGTGTCACTGATTGCAGTGACCATTTATTTACTGATTACTGCAATCAGTGACATTTGTGACTGTAAAAGTGTCAGGGCAGAGTGTTTTAGGTCCAGTGTAGCCCCCTAACCTCCCCCTAATAAAGGTTTAACCCCTTGATCACCCCCAGGTAACCCTTTCACCCCCTAGCACCGCTGTCACTAAGCGATCGTTTTTCTGATCGCTGTCTTAGTGTCGGTGATGCCGATAGGTAGCCATTTATTTTTATTTTTTTTAGGTTCGTCGCAGGTTTTTATAGCGTCAGGTACCCCCATATATTACCTAATAAAGGTTTAACCCCTTGATCGCCCCCCCCCAGCTAACCCGTTCACCCCTTTTGCCAGTGTTACCAAGCGATCGTTTTTTCTGATCGCTGTCTTAGTGTCGGTGATGCCGATAGGTAGCCAGTTATTTTTTTTTAGGTTCGCCGCAGGTTTTTATAGCATCAGGTACCCTCATATATTACCTAATAAAGGTTTAACCCCTTGATCACCCCCCAGGTAACCCTTTCACCCCCTTTTGCCAGTGTCACTAAGCGATCGTTTTTCTGATCGCTGTATTAGTTATGCTGGTGCCGATAGGTAGCAAGTTATTTTATTTTTTTTTAGGTTCGCTGCAGGTTTTTATAGTGTCAGGTACCCCCATATATTATCTAATAAAGGTTTTAACCCCCTAATTGCCCCTAGTTAACCCTTTCACCAGTGATCACCGTATAAGTGTTACTGGTGACACTGGTTAGCCAGTTAGTTATTTTGTTATTTAGGTTCCCCGTCAGGTTTTTATATAGCGTCAGGTACCCCCATATATTACCTAATAAAGGTTTAACCCCCTGATTCCCACTAGTTAACCCTTTCACCAGTGATCACCATATAAGTGTTACGGGTGACGCTGGTTAGTTAGTTTGCTTTTTATAGTGTCAGGGCACCCGCCGTATATAACCCAATAAAGATTTAACCCCCTGATCGCCCGGCAGGTGATATCAATTAGGTTTTAGTGTCAGAGAGGGTCTGCGTCGCCCCAGGCAGCGTCAGGTTAGTGCCAGTAACGCTAACACCCACGCGTGAAGCATACACCTCCCTTAGTGGTATAGTATCTGAACAGATCAATATCTGATCTGATCAGATCTATACTAGCGTCCCCAGCAGTTTAGGGTTCCCAAAACGCAGTGTTAGCGGGATCAGCCCAGATACCTGCTAGCACCTGCATTTTGCCCCTCCGTCCAGCCCAGGCCACCCAAGTGCAGTATCGACCGATAACTGGCACTTACAAAACACAACACACATAACTGCAGAGTTCGCAGAGACAGGCCTGATCCCTGCGACTCCAGTGCTGTAGGAGGTGATTTCACCACCACAGTTAAAAAAAAAAAAAAAGAGCATATATGCCGAAGCATGGGGGCAGCAGGGGCGGAGGAGTGATATTTCTCCTAATGCCGTGTACATACGGTCAAAATTCCGACGGAGGCATGCCCGTGGAAAGGTCCGACCATGTGTGTGTGGCATAACTTTTGCGGGAGGATGCCCTCATGCTTCGGCATATATACTGTAAATGGTGCATGTATGCCCATCATTAGAAGTGGGTGAATGAAGGGAGGTATTCTAATGGTGGGCATACCCACCGATCAATCTCTTTTTTTCGTTAAGCCAACAGGCTGCATGAAAAAAAAGATTACAATACATGTCCAACAAGGACCAGCAACGTACTGGTATGTTGCTGGACTTTGGTTATACCAGATTGATGCCTGCGGGTTTAGGTATCATCTTGGTATCATTCTTTGCAGCCAGCGGCCGACTTTCATGTAAAAGCAATCCTAGCGGCCAATTAGCCTCTGGACTGCTTTGGGGAGGGAATGTCCCCCCCCCCTCCAGATATAAAAAGTGCCATTGGGAAATTGGGAAAGCATTTTATCACACCGATCTTGATGTGGTCAGATGCTTTGAGGGCAGAGGAAAGATCTAGGGTCCAATAGACCCCAGTTTTTTTCAAAAAAAAGAGTACCTGTCACTACCTATTGCTATCATAGGGGATATTTACATTCCCTGAGATAACAATAAAAATGATAAAAAAAAAAATATATGGAAAGAACAGTTTAAAAATAAAATAAAAAAGCAAAATTAATAAAAAAAAAAAAAGAAAAAGAAAAAAAAGTACCCCTGTCCCCCCCTGCTTTTGCGCAATGGTGAACGCAAGCGTCGGTCTGGCATCATATGTAAACAGCAATTGCATCATGCATGTGAGGTATCACCGCGAAGGTCAGATCAAGGGCAGTCATTTTAGCAGTAGACCTCCTCTGTAAATCTAACGTGGTACCCTGTAAAGGCTTTTAAAAATGTATGTAGTTTGTCGCCACTGCGCGTTTGTGCGAAATTTTAAAGCATGTCGTGTTTGGTATCTATGTACTCAGCCTAAGATCATCTTTTTTATTTCATCAAACATTTAGGCAATATAGTGTGTTTTAGTGCATTAAAATGAAAAAAAAGTGTATTTTTTCCCCCAAAAATGCGTTTGAAAAATCGCTGCGCAAATACTGTGTGAAAAAAAAAATGCAACACCCACCATTTTAATCTGTAGGGCCTTTGCTTTAAAAAATATATATAATGTTTGGGGGTTCAACATAATTTTCTTGCAAATTTTTTTTTTTTTTTCCATGTAAACAAAAAGTGTCAAAGGGCTTTGTCTTCAAGTGGTTAGAAGAGTGGATGTAAGCTTCCTAATGTTGTGTATAAAATGCCAGGACAGTTCAAAACCCCCCCAAATGACCCCATTTTGGAAAGCAGACACCCCAAGCTATATACTGAGAGGCATGTCGAGTCCATGGAATATTTTATATGTTGACACAAGTTGCGGAAAAAAATTATTTTTATTTTTTTGCACAAAGTTGTCACTAAATGATATATTGCTCAAACATGCCATGGGCATATGTGGAATTACACCCCAAAATGCATTCTGTTGCTTCTCCTGGGTACGGGGATACCACAAGTGTGAGACTTCTTGGGAGCCTAGCCACGTACGGGACCCCAAAAACCAAGCACCGCCTTCAGGCTTTCTAAGGGTATAAATTTTTTATTTCACTCCTCACTGCCTATCACCGTTTCGGAGGCCATGGAATGCCCAGATGGCACAAAACCCCCCCAAATGACCCAATTTTGGAAAGTAGACACCCCAAGCTATTTGCTGAGAGGTATGGTGAGTATTTTGCAGATCTCGCTTTTTGTCACAAAGTTTTGAAAATTGAAAAAAAAATAAAAAAAAATATTTTATTTCTTCATTTTCAAAAACAAATGAGAGCTGTAAAATACTCACAATGCCTCTTAGCAAATAGCTTGGGGTGTCCACTTTCCAAAATTGGGTCATTTGGGGGGGTTTTGTGCTATTTTGGCATTTTATGGCCTTCGAAACTGTGATAGGTAGTGAGGAGTGAAATCAAAAATTTGTGCCCTTAGAAATCCTTAAGGCGGTGCTTGGTTTTTGGGGTCCCGTACGTGGCTAGGCTCAAAATGTATTTTGGGGTGCAATTCCACATATAACCATGGCATGTGTGAGCAATATATCATTTAGTGACAACTTTTTGTAATTTTTTATTTTATTTTTTGTCATTATTCAATCACTTGGGACAAAAAAATATATATATTCAATGGGCTCAACATGCCTCTCAGCAATTTCCCTGGGGTGTCTACTTTCCAAAATGGGGTCATTTGGGGGGGTTTGTACTGCCCTGCCATTTTAGCACCTCAAGAAATGAGATAGGCAGTCATAAATTAAAAGCTGTGTAAATTCCAGAAAATGTACCCTAGTTTGTAGACGCTATAACTTTTGCGCAAACCAATAAATATACGCTTATTGACATTTTTTTTACTAAAGACATGTGGCTGAATACATTTTGGCCTAAATGTATGACTAAAATTGAGTTTATTCGATTTTTCTTATAACAAAAAGTAGAAAATATGATTTTTTTTCAAAATTTTCAGTCTTTTTCCGTTTATATCGCAAAAAAAATAAATCGCAGAGGCAATCAAATACCATTAAAAGAAAACTTTATTTGTGGGAAGAAAAGGACGCAAATTTTGTTTGGGTACAACATTGCATGTCCGCACAATTTCCAGTTAAAGCAGCGCAGTGCCAAATTGTGAAATCACCTCTGGTCATTATGGTCCGTATTGGTCCGGGGCTTAAGTGGTTAAAATAAAAGTTACTTTAAGTAGGTGAATTACTCCATGGGTCGTGACTAATCAAAATCAG